>CM044438.1:55610109-55713251 GCA_024363595.1 Xenopus borealis | reverse complement strand
TTTTTTTTTTTTTTTTATATATAATCTTGACACTTATATGAGGAATATCAGCACGGTGATCTGAACGATAATAAAGTTTGTCGTTAAAATCAAGTTGTTGTCAGTGGAATATAGTTTAACACTTTAAGAACAGATGGTTTGACGCTCGTGCATGGCATGTATGGGGTTAACAAGATTTCCATGTGCTTACAAGAAGCAGCTTCTCCGATAGTTATGTGATTGGCACAAAAGAGATTATGTGTAATCAGAATCAGAGCCCCTTTGGGGACATCTTTAACATGAGGATTAAACATCTCCAAGACAGGCGTTTGACATTTTTATGCTGAAGTATTCCTTAAATACTTTGATGTTTTTGTGCAGGGGAGATGTGGCATGCTGAGGTGCCTCCTTTCTAGGGGTTCCGCTTTGACAAGTTTCTCTAGTTTGTTTAGGGGCCGTCGGTTTGGATTTAGCGCTGAATAGGGCCAGCAGAAATGAGCTGCAGTTTATAAGATTATCTGACATCTGCTCATCAGAAATACAGATTTCACTGACTGATGAAAGACTTTCCACTCTATTTCCTTGGTTCAATCTCACTTGGAAAAGCTAGTCACTGATTGCTGTGTGACTTACCACTGTATGTCACTCACTGGGGAATAATACAGGCCCAGGCTTCAACAAGTCACAAATGATTTGCATGAGGTTCATAAGGCAAACCCCCTGCAATGCAAGGCTGAAAATTGAGACTGATCCTGAAATGATCACTGGATTGATTAGAGGCAATATATTTAGGGGGCAGTTCCGAAATACTATCAACAATCATAGTGGCAGGATTAAACATGAATAAATACTGGTTTGTTTGTTTTGTTTTGGGTTTAGATTTTTTTGTGAGCACAAAATTATTACTTTGCAGTAGATTTACATTTGTATCTATGGGTGGAAGCTGCCATGTTGCTTGCCTATTTTAAGGGGAAATAAATTAAAAACCACTAACTTGAAAATAAAGTAATAATGCTTAATATGACCAGTCAGGAAATGGTCACCTTCATAAATGCACCATATCATGCATTACATATACATTACAACCTTTCATATTTGTTATGTTTGACTGTTAGCTATTTATAAAATTATTCTTAGATAGTGATGGGCGAATTTATTCGCCAGAGGTGAATTTGCTGCGAATTCCCGCGATTCGACGCTGGCTAATAAGTTCGCGAAACGCCAGTGAAAATTTGCCAAAAAAAATTCACTGAAAAAAATGAGTCACGCACTCGTTTCGTTTTGCTAATTTTTTCGCCAATTCGCGAATTTCGCTGGAAATTTTTCTGCGAAGCGAAACGGGGGAGATTCGCCCATCACTATTCTTAGACAGTGAGCTCTTTTGTCTCCTAGCAATATCCAATTGTAACTTCTATTCTGGTAAAATGTTTGCCTGTATATCTAAGCTGCTATGGGGGGAATGTAATTAAAGTCACAAACAATTTGCACCAATAACAGTAAAAATGCAGATCTTACAATGTAATATTGTTCCTTAAACTGTTGTTGCTTTGCGAATTTTAATTGCGCACTGAGAATTTTAATTGCGCACTCTTAAGAACTGCTTGAAGGTGTCATAATCTTTTGGAGCAAACATTGCAACTTTTTCAGTAAGACGTTTTATTACATTGACTTCGCAAACTTTCTTCCACTGTCGGAAGTGGTCGCTAAACAGTTTCCGGGTTCAGAAAAGCTAAATTTGTTCGCTCAGAGGTATAACCTTTCGCATTGTGAATAGTTTTTCCGTTACTGACTTTTATTACATTCCCCAATATGTGTTCTACTTGTAACTAGCTACAGCTCTATAGGAGACAATTGGGGTTATGTAATAAAAGGCATTATGTTTGCCCAGGTGCAGTAACCTATAGCAACTAATCAGCAGGTAACAATTACTGGTCACCTATTTAAAAGCAAAGATCATATTGGTTACTAAGGGTTACTGCCCCTGGACAAACCTAGTGCCTGTAATTACATATGGGGGAATGGTAACTCCATATAATACATTTTCTCATGTTACCCATAAAAAACTAATTAAAGTTCTAACATTTTTGTAAAAAAAAAAAAATTATTCAACTTTAAGATGTACAAAAACAGTTTTTAATTCATCTTAGGCCAAACCCACATTGCTCCAGTGAGTCGGGAGGGTTTAGAAATAGACCAACTGATGGACAGACAGAGGTAGACTGATATAAAATTTCCTATTTGGCACATTCAACCGAAAACAATAGGCAATAACAGTCTTAACTGTAATTAAACACTATGGATTGGATAGAAAGGTGCCGCTAGATTCTGTTGGAATGTGTAGCCCTCTACCCGCCTCCTGAAGATTATCCTATCATTAAATATTTGTAGGATAACAGTAGAAGCCTAATTTAGTTTTTGTTTCTTTCTCTCTGTGGTTTAATCACAGATGAAAGGGACTAATAGCACTACAGAGCTTTCTGGTGATCAAAGGCCGATCAATCCTCTTTGTGGAGTAATTAACTATTTGCTAAACTTGCAGAATTGATTTCCATTTAGGGCTAAGAGAGAGGGTTTTAAATGAAGACCGATTTACCAGGCGTGAGGAGGAAATTCAAGCACTGATGCCAGGAGATATTCTACATGACGAATTAGAGTCAGTTGTATCCATGGGGAGAAATACGAGTGGCTTTTGTCCCTGTCTCACCAGCCTTGGAGAAATCAAATACAAAAGTAAAAGCAGACTATAAGATTCTTCTGAAATATGTGCCTAGGGATGCACAAAAATGATTTATAGAATGAAACCATGTCTGGGCAGTTTTTGGTCATCTTCCAGTCTAATAAGGTGGCAATGATGCTGCTTGTAGATTTGTGACACAACTGCACAGGGGTTTGTAATCCGATTTGTTAATGGTTAATATATCCAAGTCCAAAATGACATGCTAAAAGCATCATCCCCTTCTGAACAAAGCCTATTCCAACTCTAGCACCAGGACTATACCTTATTCATCCAGAGGGGGTTGTTGTGCTACCCCCACAGACAGCATGTGGGGTTTAATCTTTTAGCAGCCAGGCAGGTGTTCAAATCATTAAGACATAGTATTCCTCACTAGTATTAATGCGTTTAACTCTTCCACAGCAAAAAAAAAAAACCTTGGCTAAATTTTGCTTGCAAAGTTAGCAAATGATACTATGCCCCAAGACTCCAAGGAATAAAGCTACTGTACATCTCCATAAAGACAGTAGAAGACAAATACTCTCATTAAGCTCACTCGCATTTTCCAATTCATTAGCACCAAGTTCCAGAATGATTACCAAATTAGTGGATAACCCACTAAAAGTCAAAGGCGTCCATTCAGTGGGTGTCCCCAGCTAACAGCCACGTCAGATCATAATGAATGAATTGCTTAAAGGAATACTTAATCTGCCACCATATTTGCATTACTAAATGTTTGATGAAATGCAACAAACAGGGGTTTTAATGATTTCAAGTAACATATTTTTTTCTTGGGTGTTTTCTAAACTATTTTTGGACACACCTCGGATAATGCTCAGATATTTTTGCAAAATGACCAAACACAAGCAAACAGCATCAGCAGGTTGTTTGGAAGGTAATTCTAAACACAGCTCCTGTGATTATAAATGGACCTGTTTTGTAAACATACACTGATATAAGGCCCTGTGTTGAGTAGGGTTTCCACCTTTTACCGGCCTTCCTATATATTTAAAATTTTTCCCTATTAATAGTATTGGGGTCAAGCATAATTTTTACTGGTCAGGCCAGTAAAATACTGGCCAGGTGGAAACCCTAGTGGTGAGCACAAGTAACATTGATACATTTTTCAACCACTTTATCATTATGGACCAAACAAAATTCATCAGTTCATAGAGATTTGGAAATTTACCATGGCAACTAACAAACTTGATTGTGTTAGATCAAATCAGAACAAATCTTTCTTAATGTATCTGATTCTGATAAATCAGACTGGAAGTTTCACAAAAGCCTCATAAAAAAAAAAATGAAAACTTGTCCATATATTTCTGTGGTACACAGAATAGTTTTTCTACTGGGGGTGCATGAGAACAAATCCCTAAAGGCTAGAATAAGCATTTTTAATCAAGTAGATCAAATTATCCAATTTAGTAAATAAGAAGTAAATAAGAACCAGTGAGAAGTTTAGCAGCTACACCCCAGCTTTGGTTCCATAAGATTAATCTTCCCCCACTTGCGGCTTTTAAGAGAGAGAAACTTCCCAGACCAAAGGCATTGTTACACCATTTAAAGGGTGTGGGGGTGCTACACCCACATGGAAGCCTGGCCTGCAGCATAGCTGCTAAACTTCTGAACAGAATAGATCTGCTACAATACAAAAAAGAAAGGTTGTGGGCTGTCTCTCCCCTTTGAAAGCTAATGGCAGGGCAGGACTAAGCCCAATGGATGAAACCAATGCCCAGGTCGGGAGACCTTTATTTCAGGTAATGCTCTCATGCCGGGAGGCTTTGGCATTTGATATTATGACCAGAGATAAATAGTTAGGGACCGCCATATGGGTTTTACCTTGACATGGTGTGGTGGCTTATCAATCTTATGATCATAATTTTGTACACAGGCATCTGCATAGATTACTTATATGACAGGGGACCAGGGAATGTGCATTGATCAATCTCTCCTCTTTTTCCCTATGTGTATAGTTAATTTGGCCAGATCAGTAGCACTTCCATTGTATTTTAGTACATTTTTATTTAGCTATGGAGTGCTCCCACAACCTTTCTTTTTTACATTTTAATAAAGAAAGTGAACTACAGGCAGGGAAAAAGGAACAATTAGTCATAATGTTTGTGCAAACGTATAAATATGCTAATGTGCCCCTTTAAAGTCTGTTCAAGAAATGAAAATATATTATATTGTTTTGCTGCTCTGGTAAAACTGGTGTGTTTACTTTAGAAACACTACTATAGTTTATATAATCAAGCTGCTGTGTAGCCATGGGGGCAGCCACTCAAAGCTGAAAAAGCAGAAAATGCACAGGTTACACAGCAGATGACTGATAAACTCTGTAGTGTACAAACTTATATGTTATCTACTGTGTATCCTGTGCTTGAATGGCTGCCCCATGGCCACAAAGCAGCCTGTTTATGTAAACTATAGTAGAGTTTCTGAAGCACACACACCAGATTTACATGTGCAGGACAACAGTACATTACTGTATATTGTCATTACTTTGAAACAATTTCATTGTTTGGTGTTACTGTTCCTTTAAGGCAATTGTGCCCTTTGGGTCAATCCTAAATTGCAAGGTATGTATCCACATCTGCTTCTTGGGGCCCTACTAGTAAATCTGAACAATCAGGAAATGAACAAGAATGGTGGGAAATTAAAGGGAAAAATCACCTCCCTATATATATATATATATATATATATTCCAATGCACAAAACATGGCTGGATTGTGTACAGTACAACATATCAGCACTCTATTAGTATATATTAGTTAAAATGTTTTAAATAAGTGAGTTACCAACAGACAGCAAAGTTTACTTCTCCCCTTTGTTCGCTGGGTTTAGGGTGAGTTGATTTTTTTCAACAGGGTTGATTTACTGTTTGTATCAGGATGCTGTTTGGGGTTGTAAATGGGATGCAAAAATTAATAAATTGGTTTGGGTTAAAAATTGGTTTTATTGCCTTTAACCCAAAAACCCACTGCCTACCCTACAGTATGTACACAAAACAGTCCACCAATCAAAGCACCCTACCTGTTGGAATGCATCATTTAGAATGAAATGGTTGGAATTTTTTCATATTGAGCAAATGTTTAGGGGGTGCTAGATTGAAAAATAGATACTGTAGGAGCTGAAAGCTCTTTTATTATTGACCTCTATTTAAAACACCTTTCAAAAGAAAGAGGCAAGGGTGATTGGTGAAGGCCTGCTATGTATTCAGCTGCCATCCCTGTGTGGCCACCAATCGTAAAGCTGGAAGGCAGCCCCTGGTTACAGAGCTTCATGAACTCAGAGCTTGTAAGGTTTCCTTCAGCTGACTTATTGCCAGGTAATTGTATTAAGAACCAATACTGCAGCACACAAAAACCAATTCTACTGGGCCAATGAGTTTGTGTGGAAATCTACCAAGACAATTTCTGAGTACATTAGTCTACAGGCTGAGTGGGGTGACCTCTCTGGGATTGGGGTTGACACATGAACGAAGGCATGTGTTCTGTTAAAGGACAATGCTAGCAGAAGACTTTTATTTGTTTTAAATTGGATTACTTGATTCTGCTTGTTCTCTTTAAAGATATCTATTCCAAAGTCTTTCCCTTTCTTTCTGTCTGTCTCAGTTTGTTACTTAGTGATTACTGCTTAGCAGGTTACCCTTTCACCTTCTGGGACATTTACCCATAATATCTCATCTGCTTCTATTTTGTCTTTATAACCTGCAGTTGTATTTTTGCCATATGCATGCCATTTCTTTTTGGCTTTACATTTTTGATGTATCAAGCACTCTGTGGCGGTCGTAACTGGGAACCCTTAGGGCACGTTTGCTAGTTGGAAAATGATTTCCATTACCATTTATTTTCACGGGAGCTCTGCATTGCTGCAAATCTGTAGTCTGTTTGCATCGCAACAATTAGCAATTGCTGCACCTGCTTCTCCATTACGTTAATGAGGTAATTGAGCATTAAATGGGTGTGTATTTCATGAGCATAATGGCATATGGCTGTTAAGTAAACAAGATGGTGTAATGTGAAAAAACACATTGGCACTCCTCAAGTGATACCACAGCTGACAGCTGAACATGCCGCCTGCATTCTGCCATGTGGATATTGCACATTTGCAAGAGAAAAAATAAGAAAATATGCTTCCATTTTTATGCAATCTTTTCCTTCGCCTGATAAAAATGCACTTCTGGGACTTAATCATTCCCCGGTGACTTATTTTATGTGCAAAATACTCTCTTTGGCACTCTTGGCTTCCCTGACTGGTAAATTCCACCACAAAGACCATCACCTCCTCACTCCCAACAGATCTATTTATTGCATGATGTTTAAGAACTGTCAGGTTGTCCCTTTCTGTATGTGAAAGCAGCTATATAGCCATCTTCCTCTCTATACGTGCTCCTGACAGGTTCTTTAAACTCCCAGGCAGAATGTCATCTGCTTTTTCTGTATATACAAAAACCAAGAAATCTGTCACTTTCAGTTATAACATAATGTCCTTGTAAAGACAATCTCTTCCCAAGACTCACTCGGCACATAATAAATTCACCTTCCATCTATAGATGATGTTCAGATTTTTTTCTTTGCTTATTAAATACTTCCCACCCATGGCCACTTAAAATTCAAAATTGGGGCCTATCATCAGAAAGACAGAACTGGTGCTGGTTTGGTAAAAATGTACACTTCCTATTCTACACCTTTTGGGACATATACACATCTTACAGTGTTGGCTTAAAGATGCAATGTTTTATTTAGTTGTTTTTTTATTCTTCTTTATTATGGGAAGATGGATGAACGTCAGGCAGAATAATGGTTATAAAATGGTTTTGTGAAAGTGCTGTTTTCTGTGGTTCATTTGTAAGGTGTACTCATATACTTTGGCCATTCAGATGGAAATATCAGCATGTACACATGCAGTCTCCATACCAAATGCTCTCTCTCACTATACATATATATATATATATATATATATATATATATATATATATATATATATATATATATATATATATATATATACAAATCCACAAACAGCCTGTGCAAGCTGCCTTACTGTAAAACACAAGGGCATCAATAGTACAGGAATAAAAAGAGTTAATCACCTTTCCAAATTCATGTGTTGGTGAGTTTTATTGAGATAAAATATGGAAAAGAGTGGTCCCCAAGGCTTCTGAGTATCAAAGGGATTGTTTCTGTTTATCAAAGTAATGTGTTGCTCACTGTTCTGTTGCAGAACTTAAGGTTTGTATATGAAGCATAGCAGAGTTGAATTACTTTCATATGTTCTATATACCTTGTTAGCAGCAACTTTCTAGTTCTTAATGTAATTGTAATGTAATGTCCCACAGGCTATTTTTTCAATTTCCCCCCTAAAGGAATCATAGCAGCAGTTTTTGAATCAATAATTTTACAATTATTAATAGTGGCCTTTTTGTGTTGTATTAATGTTTTTTGGGAACCCAGTATGTTTTTGGGAACCCAATAGCTTTCCATTAATAGGTATCTGCTTCATGTGCATCTAACACTAGTAACTGGATGTTTTATACACAACCTGTAAGGCCAGCAATATTATAAGGCAGTCTTTAATTGGTTGGATCATATGGGGCATACAAATATACCGTATGACCCCTAAATGAGAAGTCCAGTTTCAGATACTGATTGCAAAAATAGTCTATTAGCAAAACAGACCTATCCCCAGGCAATACTTGTAGTCTTTTCTAGGTGATTTGCCTCTATTATACACTGCAAGGCAACAACATTCAAGGCTCCTAATATATTTTCTAATAAATGTTTTTATCTGGTGCCATTTTACCAATGGCATACAAATACAGTATAGGCAAACACATTTTAAGTCATATATTTATACTTTGTTTTACCTTAATGATTCCAGAGCATGGAAAATGATATTTGGAGGCTATTGCTTGATCGGTTGTGCTTTAGATTTGAAGAGGATTTGCTAATTTCGATTGCCTGTGGCAAATTTGTGACTCATCCCTCCTAGATATCTCATAACCAGACTATAATCACAAATTGCAAGTAGCACTTCACAGGATCAATAGAATGCAGGGACGCTCAGAAAGAATAGGACGAAAAAAGGTTCTTTTTTCAATAATAAACATGAACAGGTTAAATCTGTAATGTGCCCTGGCTCACTAATACCCCAAAATTCTCACTTTTTATTATTTAGAAGGTAAACAACAGCAAGTAAGGCTTTGTTCCTTTGTGCTTGTTATTAATCCCAGCCCCCCTCCCTTCTCCCACCAACGCATGCTGGATTACACAAAGCAAAAGTCATTAATTTTTATCTCTGACTATCTGTAGGGTTTTTAATGTGGCCTGGCTTCCTTATGCACCACCAATTACATGTCATAAGTGCTTGTAGATGTTGGAGCTGTAGCATGGGCTGATGAATCGTTGCCTGCTCCTTGATTAGTATGCAGGGGATGTGCTCAGCTCAGAGCAGCTGGCATGCCAATGAGGATCTGACTCCGCTGGTCAAGGCATCTGGACATGAATTCAATATGGATCGCTTTAATTAAATGGCTAAGCGCACAAGAAGCAAAGAAACAACTCCATCATTGAGTCAAACAGGAAAATAAAGTCTACATGAGAGAAATAGAGAGGGTGAAAGGAAAAAAGAGCTTTATAGAGAATTGCAGTGTGAAAGAAACTAGGGGTGGTAAGATAACGTCAGCAGAGACAGAGGGACAAGAGATGGGGGAATACAACACAGAAGGGGGGAAATAAAATGCAAGATTGGATTTTAAAAACTGAAGGGAACTGAGATGTAAATGTGCATAAATGTTACAGCAGGCACGCCAATTGATTCTACAAACTTCTTCTTTGAAGAGACTGGCACTCCTAGATGCGTGGTATGTGCAAGTCATGATCACAAAATGTTTAAACCAAAATTCACTAAAGTGCCCTTACACATTCAGGTCTATTAAAAGGAGAGAAAAAGACAACTAAAGAAAACAGAAAAGGGCAGCTTTATCAGTCTCTTTGGGGCTGATTCAGTTACATTACAACAGAGCTCTGTGATTGGCTGTTAGAGCACAGCCACAATACTAATGCTTAGGCCTTTCGTGTATTGGCATGAGAGGAATTCCCTTAGCTTTCCGGAAATATCACAAGCAGTCTGCCCTAGAAAAACCCAACAGATTTGGCTTCTTGCATTTCAATTCTCTCTTCAGAATTTTGGCAGTTGTGCTGCAGGAATATAGAAAATAAACTCACTCACTGATTCCCTGACGCTGAAGTGAATTTTTGTTTTTATATTTATTTATTTTTCACAGGCTGTATTTAATTCTCTCATTCCCAGGTCAAATTCTTCTACCCAGCACTACACTAAAGTAGTCATAGTTAGCACTTACTGCCATGTTCATAAGCTCGCTCATATTCTTTTAGTACTCATACAGTGTGTAATGAAATTACTTTTAGAACAAGCCAGCAGGCTATTTATCTAACAAAAGCAGGGCTAAAGGATCTTTCTTATTGAACACCCCCTTTTTTTACCTCTAGCATTTCATGCAGAGTTAATTAGGGCAAATAGTTCATATTCTTAGAATCCAAGTTTAATCACATACATGGTTTTCCATAAAGGGTTTGTTAGTACCGCTACTCTGTTCCGGAGTTTGTGGTCTGCCCTGCTAACCTTTATAGGGGATGTACAAGTACAGTGCGATGCACAGTTATACTTAGCATTCCCAGAAGCATTGCTTTACAAATATTCGGCCCTGATCTGGGTTTTCGTATTCAGACTTAGACGAACAATTTGGTACCTTTGGTACCTCGCTTGGCTGGACAGATTTCAAGGTTTGTCTTGCAAGGCTTTGGTTTCTTCTTTTTGTTGTTGGCTCAGTTGCTTGGACAGACTTCTTTGGTAATGACTCGGCTTTCCCCTGTTCATTGTGAGTTCTCTGATCTTGATTGGTTGTTGCTGCTGCCTAGTAACTGGCGTTACTCCTGCTAAAACACTTTGCTATAATCCTTGCTCAACTGTGCATCCTGCAACACTACTCCTGCTAAGGGCAGAGGCACATGGTCAGATTAGGGGAGATTAGTCGCCTGGAGAAAAAATCTCCTCTTCTTCAAGCTGACTAATCTCCCCAAATTGCCTTCCCCTGCCTTCCTGCTGGCTAGAATGTAAATCACTGCCACTCGAAGCGCTTCATTTTCCAAAGTCGCACAAAGTTTCCTCGTGAGGCAACTTTGTGAATTTCAGTTAATAGTGCTGCTGTAGTAAAATTTTGCACTGAAATCTGTTTCTCAAACAGATTTTATTTATATTTAATTTGGAAACTTGACATGGAGCTAGACATATTGTCAGTTTCCCAGCCGCCCCCAGTCATGTGACTTGTGCTCTGATAAACCTGGGTCACTCTTTACTGCTGTACTGCAAGTTGGAGTGATATCGCCCTACCCCCATGAAGCCTAACAACAGAACAATGGGAAAGTAACCAGATAACAGCTCCTGATAGAAGATAGCAGCTCCTTGGTAGATCTAAGAACAGCACTCAATAGTAGAAAGCCAAGTCCCACTGAGACACATTCAGTTACATTGAGTCGGAGAAACAACATCCTGCCAGAAAGCAGTTCCATCCTAAAGTGCTGGCTCTTTCTGAAAGCACATGACCAGGCAAAATGACCCTAGATGGCTACATGACAATATTATAAATTAAAAAAATACATTTGCTGGTTCAGGAATGACATTTTACATGGTAGAGTGAATTAGTTGCCGTTTAAACAGTGTCATTTTGAAATAAAAACTACACTATAAAAATCATGACAGAATCCCTTTAATATAGCCTACAAATAACAGAGATATGTTAAACTCATTACCATTTAATTTCCTTTTTTTTTTTCATTTTTAGTTGCCCTAAGGCCCTTCTAACTGCCATAATGAAATGGCGACCATAGGTCAAGGCATATTTATACTTCATTTAAAATGTTATTTAAATGAAAATGAAATATTTTTATAAAATATATATACATATATTTACAGGTTTAAGTAATACCACAATGTTTACCACTCAGGTGCGGAAATCACTCTCGTTTTTATTTCAATGCAGGTTTGTAAATGAGATGTTATCTTTTTATCTTTTGCTAATTCTGAAATCTATTCAATATATTAATAGGAGGTTTATATATCCTCCTTATTAAATGGCCTCACCCTCGCCTTTGCAAGGTATGGTGCAATTGTTCAGTGGGGCTTCTGCAGAACAGAAGCTTTGTCAGCAAGTGCTTTGCTTCATAGTCCTTTGCTGTTGTGCATGAATTGATTGCAAACTGCCCGGCAGTCTAAGGGTTATAGGCATTCATATGCATTCACTATCCTGCTCATCTCATCACTTTAATAGTGGACCGCAGGTATGTTGCCATGTGAACAGGCCGGCATGTCTCCATGGAAACAGCCAGATTGCAGCACACCAGTCTGGGGAGCAGACACTTTTTCGCTCTAGCTTGAGCTTTCCTTTTGTTAATTTTACAGAAGTGCTTCCAGGGAAAGCGAGCTACAGACCTTTGCACGGTATCTTCCTTCCTATCTATATTTGCTACAGATCTTTCTCCTGTTTGCTCATCCTTTTTGTAACTGATAGCAAGGCTTACTCCGGTATATGAAATTGCTCTTAGCATTGAGTGGCTACTTTGAGCTGGACAGTCACATTCCTTAGAGAAGAACAAAAGATGTATTATTTGTCAATGAATATGGGACTAACTTAGGTATTACAAATAGGTGCTTCCAAGTCTTCTTCTCTCTTGTGTACCTGGAACTAATACCTGAACTTTCACACTCAATATACAATCCCCAATTTAACTCAGAGCATTATTCATTTCCTAACATTCCTTGATGAAACAAATGCCACTTGACTAAACAGTAATGTTTTCGATTATCTGCTGGTATTGTATAATTATAATGCACAAAATCCAGGATCACTTTGGGATTTGGCCAACTCCCAACACTTGAGAGTTTTCATGGGATTCAATATTTAACCTATTTGACATTTGGTTGAAGTCTAAAAATCACTGATATGGTGCATCCCTAGATGTAAAAGGAATACCCCTTTTGCCTTATTTAAAATTTTGCTCAATCACTTTGTTGTTGCTTTTAGATTAAAGGGCCAATATAATCTCATATTAAATAAATAACTACATGACATGTGCTGTATCTATTATTTGAATTTAAATACAATTTCAGTGTGTCTGTTTTAAATTCTAATGATACACTGTTAACCCTCAACCAGCTGCTGCCAAAGTGTAACGGTTGGCACCCTAAACTCAGAACCAGTGTCAAGCACCCTGGTCTCGGCTCGTACTTCTGCCTATAACAGCCGCCTTTCACCTCGGGAGGAGCCCTTGGCTAATTGGATGCCGCCAGGTCTTAAAACGAGAGGTGCAAGACAAGAGGTTCTGAGCAGGCAAAGGGGCACAACTGTAAGCAAAAGTTTTTGAGCAGAAGGTCGAAGTACAGAGGCGTGAGACGAAAATCGTAATCGAGGACAGGCTGGGTCGAGGCAGGCGGATAGTATGCGTAGTCAGTCAGGCAAAAGGGTCAAAACCAGGTAATCAATCAGAATTTGGAAGTCGGATAACAGGCACGGATCAGGATACAGAGGTCAGGAGTAGTCAAAGCCAGGCGGGGGTCAAACACAGGAATCAGAACAAATAGTAACCAGGAAACAAGCAAGGCACCAGGAACAGAAACCTATAACGGGCGATTTGAAAAGAGCCGAACTGGCCTTTTAAACTTTTGAATCTCGCGCCATTGCGCGCTGACGTCATCACGCCAGCGCGCATGCGCCACCAAAACCCGGAAGTGCGCGCCGCGCGCGCCTTAGTTACTGGCGCGGCAAGGGAACAGACGGACGTCTCCGTCGTGGGGGTAGCAGGCGTCCCTGCTGCCCCCCCGCTAGACCACCAGGGTGAGTCTTCATTACACAAAGTCTCTTGTTTACAGATAAGTTATAGGTTCTTTAACAGGCAGGGATAGAATTATTACCTACTTTTACCTCCTCCCACAATTGGAGGAACTGAGGAAATAGGCTAATACCTAAAATCAGGTACCTTTTTTGTATTAAAACAATGTCTTACATCTATAACTCAAGTTATAGGTGTACATTGTTTTTTTCAACTCCAGTAAAGGCACACACAAAGTCCATGGTGAAAAGTTCTAACATTTCTTAAAACGTGTGATACCAAACAAGCTTTCAGGGGAACATTATACTCAATGTAACGTGCCTCCATTCAGTGTGTGAGATGAGATCTATCTCTTTCTCTGTTATTAACTCCATTATAATCCCATTGCTCACATTTAGTGATGGGCGAATCTACCCAGTTTCGCTTCTCCGAAAAATTCGCAAGTCGTGGCACGGCACGTTTTTTCGACGCGCGTTGCATAGTTTTCAATGCGCGTCGCGTAATTTTCGTTGCGTTGTGTCAAAAATGACGCACGACTCTTTTTTTGGCGAATTTTCACTGGCGATTCGCGAATTTATTCGCCAGCGGTGAATCGCGGGAATTCGCCCCTGCCGAATGAATTCGCCCATCACTACTCACATTCATTCAGCCAAAACCTGCTGCTGGACCTGGAAGTAGGTCCCTCAGACCCTTGTATTGCTGACTGATGTTGGGGGCTGATTATTGAGTCACCTTTCCTTTGGATCATGGGTGGTGGCTTCATGCTATCTACTTTTTAAACTAATTACAAGATATAATTAAACTGAGACACATTTAGATATTATAGTGTGAGGTGTACTAATGACACTGCAGAGCTGTACTAGCAACACGGGACACGGGATTATGCTTCATCTATTATTTAGCCTTTTGCTAAATGAGACATTTTTTAAAATTAATTTGAGGGTTTTTTTAATTGTCAGCAGTGCAATGGGCAGGCACAGTTAAGTCCATCACAATATGTTCCTCTGTATTGAAATGAAGGATGTATATAAACAGTTTGGACATATGGAGGTATCAAAGCCAGCATCAGGCTCACTGCTTCCACTCCACAATTCCTGAACTACAAATTCTGGCACCCCCTCCAACTGTTGTTGAACAATTGCTCATTGAAACATTTTCCATCTATTGATAATTAAAACTCAGAGCACCCCTTTCTTCTGCTATTTAACATTTGCTCCATGTACCTGTTCCATCTGCTTTGGAGTCAATCGGAAGGCAAAGTTACACTGCAGATAAGGCTCTGCAATGGTATAAACATTGGCATACCTTGTTAGAGAAGCTCATTTCCAGTATGCTTCTCTTGTTTGTTATAGGGGAAAAAAAGGAATCCCATGTTGTCTTCTAAACATGGTGTCAGGACAGCTCCTTAGACACACAGGGAGAGGGCTCTTTTTTGTTAGTGTAGGGACCCATAGGTTTAATATGTCCCTATGGCTTTACATCCCTACACTTCCTTATCTCCCTAGTTTCTGGGCAGATGCCCATGTGTTTATTTAGTTACTTTATTTACTTATTTGTGCTATTGACCTACTGGCATATGACCATTTACTACCATACTAGTCTGGTTAAAAGACTGGTTCACCTTTAAGGTAATTTTTAGTATGTTATATAATGGCCAATTCTAAGCAACTTTTCAACTGATTTTCATTATTTCGTTTTTATAGTTTTATTTGCCCTTTCCTTCTGACTTTGCAGCTTTAAAATGGGCTTTGCTGACTCCTTCTAAAAAGCACATGCTCTGTATGGCTACAAATGTATTTTTATTGATTATTTTTATTACTCATTTTTCTATTTAGGCCTCTCTTATTCATATTTCGGTCTCTTATTGAAATCAGTGCATGGTTGCTAGGATAATTTGGACCCTCGCAAACAGATTGCTGAAATTGCAAACTAGAGAGCTGAGGAATAAAAAGCTAAATAACTCAAAAACCACAAATAATAAAAAATGAAAACCAATTTCAAATTGTCTCAGAATATCACACTCTACATCATACTAAAAGTTATGTCAAAGGTGAACAACCCCTTTAAGGGTGGATATTTCTCTTTGACCTTAGGTTACTGACCCAGTTTAATCTATTCCATTGAGCCTGGCATGAATGTGGCCCAGTAAAGTTGTTCTGCCCTAGTGGCACTTGTACCTCTAGTGAAAGTTGGGGAGCAGGGACCATGTGAACAAGGCTCATCCAGTGACAGGTTAACTCTTTAATAGTACTCTCCAGGAGAGTGAGATAGATAGATTAACTAGCACAAGTAGCTTGTGCTCCAACCAGTATTGTAGTAGAGAGTAGTTCTCCCCTAGGCCCTGAGTCAGCCTAAAGCGAAGGGACCTTAGCTGGATAGTGTATTCCCTCACTTGCTAAAAAGCCATCCAACCCCTTCTTAAAGCTATCTAATGTATCAGTCTGTACAACCGATTCAGGTAGAGGATTACACATCTTTACTGGAAAGACCTAATATGAAAGGGAGCACTCACAGACCCGTCAATGTATGTCAGCTGTGCTACACGTCAATCCGCTCCCAAGGCGTAAATGTTCCAAACAAGATCTTTTACACATGGAGTACCAGTGACAGTAAAAACATTAATTTATTTGGAGATTATTAAAACATCAAAAACAAAGCATGTTTAATCCAATTTGCTTGAAGTGTTTCGTGGAAAAAAACACCTCCTCCAAAACTGGAAAGACCTACTGATGAATAAAGCATCAGAGAGATTATTAGATGATCCCCTTATATATTTATACATAGTTATCATATGACCCCTTAAGCGCCTCTTCTCCAGCATGAACATCCCCAATATGGCCAATTTTCTTCGTAGCTAAGATTTTCCATACATTTTACCAGCTTAGTTGCCCTTCTCTATACCCTCTCTAATATAATAATGTCCTGTTTGAGTGAGGGAGACCAAAACTGTACGGCATATTCTAGATGTGGCCTTACAAGTGCTCTATAAAGTGGAAGAATGACCCCCTCTTCCCGTGACTCTATGCCCTGTTAATACAGCTCAAGACCTTATTGGCTCTTGATGCTGCTGACTGGCACTGCTTGCTACAGCCAAGTTTATCATCTACAAGGACTCCAAGGTCCTTTTCCATAATGTATTTTCCCATTAAGGGATACATTACTTACAACGCCATCCCATAAGTCATTGACAAACAAGTTAAATAAAAGTGGACCCAATACCGAGCCCTGAGGGACCCAACTAAGAACCTTACTCCAAGTAGAAAACGTACCATTAACATCCACCCTCTGTACCCAATCCTGTAGCCAGTTTCCCATCCAAGTGCAAACGATTTCATTAAGACCAACAGAGCAGTCGTTTGTGGAGCACGGAATCAAACGCTTTGGCAAAATCCAAATAAATCACATCTTACCTCATCATAGAAAGCAATCAAATTTGTCTGACATGACCTATCCTTATAAAGCCATGCTGATTGCTGCTCATAATACCATTCACTAGGACAAAATTTTGAATGTGATCTCTTAACAAGCCTTCAAATAATTTGCCCACTTAGATGTCAATCTTACTGGCGTATAATTGCCAGGCTGAGATCGTAATCCCTTTTTAAATATTGGGATGACATCAGCTTTCCTCCAATCCATAGGCACTATTCCAGATGAAAGCAAATCTGAAAGAGGGGCTGGTCTAAAACTGAACTAAGCTCTGTTAGTTCCTGTGGGTGTATACCATCAGACCCTGGAGCCTTGTTTACATTAATTTTAATCAAAGGAAAACTATACCC
Source organism: Xenopus borealis (assembly GCA_024363595.1). Lineage (NCBI taxonomy): Eukaryota > Metazoa > Chordata > Amphibia > Anura > Pipidae > Xenopus > Xenopus borealis. The sequence continues at coordinate 55,695,867 of CM044438.1, read as the reverse complement.
TGAACAATGTAGGTCTCTATAAAAAGATATTGCATGAAACATCTCATATGTAAAACCCTGCTTTATGTAAATAAACCATTTTCATAATAATACACTTTTTAGTAGCATGTGCCATTGGGTAATAATAAATAGAAAATTTCCATTTTAAAAAATAACGGTGCACACAAACATACCAAACAAACTATAAAGTTTTTTTTCTTTTGCTTCCACACTTCCTGTTACAGTTGAAATATTTCTGGTCAGGTGATCTCCGAGGCAGCACAGAGACCATCACGAAGTGGAGGTTCATGTCAAGAGATGTAAAAGGGCAATACTTGGTAAGAGTTTGGTAAGATTCTTTAATATGCCACTTAATTTGATATAAAAAGTACCTGTTGCTCAAGTATTTTTTTATGAATAATATCCTGAGTCAGCCACTGACTAGATTGAGCTGAGTCATTAGTGCAGCTATGAAGTGAGCCTGGGAACTCAGCCTCTATTGTATACACTGAAGAAAAGAACTGAATCAGCAAAATACATCGCCTCTGTGGATTTATTAACCCAGTGAATCATTTGTCTTGAACAAATAAACTTGTTCTGTTTTTGCTGCAAAAATGTCATGGCATCCTTTTTCTTTTATTTTAACACAGTAGCCTGAGCGAGTTGTAATCAAACTACACCTTTCCGTTCACAACTTCCCCATAGTGAATGCCAGACGTGTGTTGGAGCCAAGTGTAAAACTTACGCTAGTGTATAGTTGGACTTTTATTCATCAAATATAGCCCAAAATAGTGTTACATCAGACAAACAGAAATCACAGCAAGATTTGCAGACATTTATGTTGCTGGTGAAAATGTTAAATCTATGTGAAACTATATTTCTGAAGTCACCCGAAGCTGCTTCACGAGGAAAACTTTGGCGACTTCGGAAAACAAAGAGCTCCAAGTGCCATCCCGCCGGTGATTTATATTCTAGCCATCGGGAAGGATTTTTGGGGAGATTAATCACCCCCAGAAGAGGTGATTTGTATTAGCATGTCACTACCCTAGCAATTAGGTTAAAAGTAGCATAAAAATTCTAGATAAGAATTACTATATAAAATGTAACATGCCTGCTGTAAAACACAATTTTCATGCTGATATCTACCAAAGAACACTAAAATGCCAATTTTCAGACATTTCACACAGGAGCTGATATGCCAGGACAAATCAAAATAACTGAATACACCTGAATTGCTGGCACATGTGCCATATAAACCTAGCATATTTGAAAATGGTTGCCTAAATTGTGGCATGAATAAAAAACCTTTTTATTATAGGCTTCCTGCCTAACTTTAATTGATTCCCTTTATTCCTGACCCCTGTCCTGGTGGGACACTGGCTAAAAGCCCATCGACCCATACTCTGTCCCCAGCTGGAAACTCTGGGCTCTGCCCCCTGATCTCTCTTGCAAAAAAGAATAAGGTGCACATGGGGAGGCGGAGGGAGATTGGGTTACAGCTGGGGAGGGGGACCAGGGGAATGTGCTGACCCCTGAGGAGGCAGCCAGAGTAGGCCCTGGACCCAATCCAATGCTGTGGTTGAGTAAATAGATTCATAGGCAAACTAAAAAAAGGCCTGGCTGATGCATGTGCATTAATTTAGTAAAAACACCACTTGTGACAGGCTTTGGCCAAGGGCAAATAAATCCTGTTAGATATCTAATTGCAATGCAATGTTTTTTTGCTAAATTAATTATCGAAGAATTAGTATTGATAAGGGTGCTGGATGCTTGTGAAAGTTTTTCACAAATACAAGTTCTGCTACTGCAATGTTTTAGTATGGGGAAACAAGAAACTGCCTGAACACCCCCCCCCGCCCCCCCATATGGGGGTCATCATCAAATTCTGACTTTCTGAGAATGCACTATTCACATATTTTGTGCTTTTAGAATTACTGGAGCGTATTTATTTACAAAGATCATTGCATCTCTGTGCATTAATGTGGCTTGATTATGCCGACATTAATCATTGCCACAGTACAATAAAAGATTCATTGGGAGCTGCAGTGGGAGGAGGTTTTGATGATGAGGTGGTTAGCCTCCCTCTATCCTCTTACGGCTCATTGGGGTCAGAGACGCTACAAGGTGCAGTCAGCCCCTTGGCCAATAACCTCACAGTAACCCTGCTGGTAATGCAATCTACTCCTCATCAGAGGCACTGCTGGAAGTCTAAGACCAGGTTTCATTTTTTCACTGTAATGGCATCCGGCATCTATAATTATGCTATTTTCTATCTTGTGCTGATTAAATACGATTTACCCAGAGAGCTAAATGATGAATATTTAAGTGAAGCCTTTAAATGAAATTGCACCAATAAATAAACTCACAGTGACTGAGTACCAGATAGGGAAAGTTAGATTCCGTAGGACTCTATTAGCAGGTACCAGCAAATAGGTAGTGATGTTTTCAGTGCCAGAGAGATTCTGGTTCCAAGCAAACTGCTAACAAGAACCAATCATGCAAAGATTTAGAAGACTCTTGGGTAGCTGCTCTAGTAGCAGGAGCAATATTTCTGAGATCCATGAACCAAACAAGACATTTATCACCTGCTACTGTACTCATGATTATGGTTGTTTACAAAAGGCCTGGAAGGGACTTCACCATCTATGGAAGTAGATCCCGTGTTATTACCATAAGATGATATTTGGAGTTTTGAAGCCCCATCTTTAAAAAAAAGTGAGCTTTATTTTGCCTGTTCAGCAGAGACAGTCAGGAATTATTTATTATTATAGGTGTGAAATATATCATGCACATTTTATCTGCATTCCCAAATACCTAACTTCCTTTTGAGAGCTGATGTTGCATCTATCTGTCATCTGTTATCTTTGACCTCAGATTTTGGAAGGTGTTTCTGTATTTTGTGCCATTGTTTTCTCTCTGTCCTGGTTGCAGCATCCTTTCCTAGTTTTCATAGCCTCTTTCAAAGACTTAAGCTCTAATTTTCCCTCTGGTATTCCACCCCGGCTGATTGCAGGGCTCTAAATTTAGGTCACCCAAGGCAATTAGGAGAAAGAGCTGCTTTTTTCAGAAAGGTATTCAGCAGGCAGTGCGCCCAGTTTCCAAATGAGTTATCAGGTGATATGATGTTTGGCCGCAGTAAGCGTGATTGACAAGGTGCTTGTGTGTTCACAGATACATTATTTAAGCACGTTGAGATATAAGAGATCTTCCGCACTAATTACTTAGAAGGCTGTATTAATCACAAGACACTTTAATACCCGATCAATACTTGCATCTGTCAGCGACCTTGTAAATCACCTCCAGTTCCACTCTGCTTTATGGCAGAAGCCACCTCTAGAAGAATCATTGGGTAGCAAGGTGTATGCAGTTCTGTAATAGCGGTTACCAAATCACAACACCAACTGTGAACATGGCTCTGCTCTTTGTTAGGCAACCTGTAAGATTGCAGTTAGATTATCGAGCAGATTAGAAATTGCAAATATAGTACATAGATTAATTTAACCATATTATAACACAGGTTAATTGAAGTATATACATTTGCCTATAATCTATTAAACAGAATAATGTACTGTATTTAATTTTATAAGGGCAGGAATCTATACAACCTATAAATAATTTAGTGGTTAATCTCAATTCTCTGGGACTGGCAGTCGTATATGGAAAACACCCCTGTGCTTACTTAATGTACAATGCGTTTTTCCAAATGAGTGCACACCCCCCCCTTAATATGAGTGCAACATGGCAGCTAATATCTGTACCCTGGGAGTATATATTGTGTGTGTCAAATGTCACAATGTGTTTCCATGATTTGGTTTGGATGCCTTAATTTTTGCATGGCATTCATCTCTCCATTTCCTATATTTTGCCATTTTATCTACTTGCTCTGTTTCACTGTTGCTCATATTCGTAGCTCAAATATTTTCCTCTGAGGCTGTTTTAATGTCAGTTCTTTTTTATTTCACTTTATTTGTGGCTTCTGTCTTTCTATTGGGGCAAAGGGGTAAAGAGGCCTGACACAGAGTGCAGCAATGTGCTGGAGCCGGAATCTATCTTCCAGGCCAAGAACGAATAAGGATTCATTGCAGGACAGCAGCTGCTGACATGCTCTCTAAGACATATTACAGGTAGCATTATTTATTGTGGCACATAGTTCAGAGAAGTGCTACCTCAGAGCACCCTGAGAGATCCTAAAAAGCCCATCTCCTATCAGGTGAGGCAGATTTATGAGTACTATTGGCGGTGGGGGTCAGATAGTTCACTGCAGTGAGAGAAAGCTTCTTTAGAAATCCTGGCTTCTCTTCTCTAGCACATTCAGCGCTGCGTTATTGCTTCAAAGCATGAACTGAGCAAGTAATGCTCACCATAAAATTGCACAGACAGGCAGCCTCAGATAAAGAACTGAAAGAGAGGTAAGAATTGGATAGAAACCTACAGCAAAAATCACTGGGCTGGGATAGTGCCAGCCTAAAAAAAAAAAAGAAAAACAAACTGTAGAAGGTAGAACACATTATTGACTGTTAGTCAATTAAAATGCAGTCAAGTGTTTCACCCTGGAAAAATAACTTACAAATAAAAAATTGAGTGCAAGTTAAAAAAGACAAATGTGTCCAAGGGCCAACTGCAAAATTCATGGAGCTTTGGAGATGTTCTTGGGACTTTGCTCTCCACCCATGAGGCCTTATATCTTCCTGCAAACCTACTGATCCCCTATAACTGACCTCTGAGCTTTTGGGTTACTTGAAAATGCTACACATATGGAAATATTATGGCCTTGGCCCCCTTCTTAAACTTGGGAGACCCTTTGAGCTGATGGTCCTGAGAGGCCCCACTAAAGATCATAACTTTAGGCAGGTTCCCACTTAGTTCATAACAAGGTTACAAATATAGAGAAACATTGGTATATCAATCATTCAGCCATAGTTCTAAGAATATCTAGGATAGCAAATAAATCCTCAACCCAAATGTCCCCATAGTTAACCTTTATTCAGGGTTTTATGTGTTTCTTAAAAAAAAGAAATTGACAATGTCTTTGGAGACCAAATAAGCTTCAAGGCTCCAGCCCCCACAGGGGGACCTATGTCCACTTCTTAGCCAGGTGGTAGTATTATTCACAACGAATACATAGTCTAAACTAATTTTAAAAAATCCTACTGTAATTAAGAATTGCTTTCCTTTGTATGATGTAACCATAGAGCTTGCAGTTTAACCTTTACCAAAGTACTGAGTTTTGTCTAAAATATTTATTACCCAAAAACAACTAAAAACTATTACTATTTGTACAAGTATGAATGTCTCAAAATCTGCCCTAAATCATGATAATCATATAAAAATTATTAGTTAGATGGGGTTTTTACTCCCTTCCAGAAACAAAAAGCAATTGGAGTATATATGAGCCACTTGACACCCCATTGGAGCTTTAAAAAAATTGCCAGTTGAAATGACCAAAAATAATACATTTAGCAGTTGCTTTAAATCTCAGGATCAGGTTTTGGCTGTTGAAGTTGCTCGGCTCAGGCCAGGCTCACCTCAAACATGGAGTGGTGATTGGGTCATGAATTCCTAAATAGATTGAATATGGTATGTGTATATAATGCTATATGCCATAATGCATTATTCAACATAAAATCAAAAATCTAAATACCACAATCACGTGTCCTGCAGTTTGAGCATAGAGCAATGCAGTTGGAAGATCCATGGATGTACACAACATATTGAGTACAGCTCTCAAAAAAGTTCAACTAAAACTGTGTGTGTGTTTTTTTTCTACAGGACTGCTAAAGGTCTGAATGGTCAAAAAGTGGTTCCTGGCTTTCTTAAACCTCTGAGGGTATTCTGTGTCATGATTCTGTTATTCAGCTGTTTGTGCCTTTCCTGGGATGGCTAATCCCTCAGCGTGACCAGTGGAAGCTGCAGTATTGATTTCTGTGTCTCTGTAAACCTCAGTTGTGTTAGTTGCTTGTTAGACATCTAAAGGAATATCCACTGGGCTCTGAGGCAATTGGAGAGCAGAGCTCAATTGGTTGCTCTTGAGGGAAGTTTTCGTGAGGTTACTAGTCAAAGCCAAGCAAAGGGATTAGGAGTAAAGGAAAGAATAGATTCAGGGTACGAAAAACTCTTGAAGGGCTCAGACTTGCATGACATCTTTGTCTTTGTCTATGACTAATAAAGGAGCACCTTTTCTTTCTGTTTCCAAAGAATAAGAGGTCCTCTTGAGAACCTGCCAACAACATAAGGGAAATGCTGATTAGAATGTGTTTAGATTGTGAAGTGCAGGCTGCATAGTAGAAAAAGTGAGGAACGGAACACCGTATTTTCTGTTTTGCCAATTGTTGTTACAAAGCAAGCTTGATTCATGAAAGAAACCAATAGATCTTTGTGTTTAAAGGGACTACTCTGTCCAGTTCTCATCAGCAAACATTATACCAGCCAAGAGCAAGAAGGTACAATACAAGTCAACCTGTGACATGCTTTGCTTTTATACAAACCGTCTATAATTCTATAACTGTAAGTGGAGCTTTCTCAAAGACTGTTTGCATCTCCTCTCATACAAATTAGTTGCTGTGTACATATTGCTGTGTATACACACACTTCCATACATATATATTTCAAAGAAGAACACTCCTAGCCAATAGAAATACTGCTTTGGTACAAATAACAATATAAAATATGCAAACAAGGCACAGGACATGCAAGAACTATTAAAAGTCTTGATGAGTTCTATGACCATTTGTGCAAGTCATGGTACTCCATGGAACAGTATGTTTATATATATATTAAGGTTTCAGTGTGTCATATGACATTTGTGAAATCACTAAGCATGTATTTTAGTTAATGACATCAATTAATTAAATGCTTTTAATTAATCTTGTGCGCACAAGATTTTAAATAAAGTCTTTTAAATGAAAAAATAATGGGATTTCAGTAGACAAGACCTACCAATTTCTCATTCTATCTGTACGTAATGTCCATTAACTATTGGGCGCAGTGTCGGACTGGCCCACCAGAATACCAGGAAAACTCCCGGTGGGCCAAGGTGTCAGTGGGCCCTCATGCTGCTAAACTTTTCATTTTTTTTTCATGGCCATTCCCTACTTCTATGAGAACAAAGGGGCTAAATAGATGGAAATGATTATAGTATGTAAAGAAAATAAACTAGGAGAATAGAGTTTGATTGAGGAGATTAAGAATATTAGTGCTGAGAGTGGGCCCCTGGTCTAAGGTTTTATGGTGGGCCCCTGGTGTCCCAGTCCAACACTGATTGGGCTGCACTCTTTGTGGGTAGCACTGCTGCTTTGAAGTTTAAAGGTCCTGAGTTTCATTTCAACTTGGGCACTGAAAGGTCTTAGAACATTCTCCCTATGTCTGCATGGGTTTCTGTTCAAAAGTGCTCGAGTAATATACAGGAACAAGAAGGATAATAGCTCCTAATCATAATGTGTGAATGTGACAGGGCAGGGGCCAATGTAAAAAATTAACAACCTGTAAGCATTGATTAAAATGTCCTGGTGCTATATAAAATAAAGGATTGTTTGGTCCTTTAAAGGAAATGTCCTTTGTGTCTGCTTGTAGAAGTTGAAGTTCTTTTGCCATTTCAAAACCCTCCTAAAATCTGTATGAACTCACACCAGCCAATAAGGTTTATTAGTCAACAGAGAATCAGAGCTGCACTGATGAATGGAAGAGTTTTAACTAAAATGTTATCTCTTGATCACACTCCCTAAAATGCTCAAAACACTGAATTAGACCACTAAAGGGTAAGGTGGAAACAAAAATTTTATTTGATTAATCCAAGCAGTTTTTAAATGTCTTATCTGACCTTCAGATGCTGTGGGAGCAAAAGTAACAAAGCAGAACATCTAGATCTGCCACTTGTTCTCAGTAGGCCCCAGTGTTGCTTGTGCTTCTCCTGGGATTATCTGGACACTATTACAATGAAATTTCATGAAACATTTGCTATAGAGTTGCACCAGATGATTAAAGTAAAAGGGGCAATAGCCTCCATGAGTTAAATCAGTTGAAAAGGGCTAATGGTGGGCCTCCTAAATAAATGCACCCTATGCAAATGTTTATCTTGTCCATCTAATAAAGAGGCCCAGCAGAAGTTTTATACAAGCCTGAATCTAACTAAAGGAAGCCTAAACTAAACTTAAAGCCTACATGATCAGATAGGTGTATAGGACATGCTGTCCTTGCACCAACATTGGTGCAACCGGTTAAAGAGGCAGCTCACAGAAGGATGTAAGCACAAGCTGTAAGGATTGTCTTTTAAAAGTACTATGTTATCGTTAAAAAAATTTGTAACAATACAAGCAATAAACATTTTACATATGTCTCTGATTTTGATCCCTTAGTGGAAACAACAGGGAATACAATTTTAAAAGCTTTGCTAGTTGAATATAGATTTACCTATGCAACGTATCATATCCTATACTCGGTATCCCTTGGCTCTGCTCTAGGCCCTAACTCCTACCAGGGACTCCATAGTTTTCCAAATTTATTTGTACTTCCTCTGGCTTCATAAGTCATTTTAACTGATTGATTAGGTTAATCCAGGAGTCTGGGTGTGTTAGGCCCCATCCAATACATTATTAGACACTTTTTAACATAAAAGAGCAAGACCTGAAACCACAATCTTGCATGGGTCATAGGTACCAGGTGGTCCACTACTCCGAATAGACACACCATGGGGGAAAGTACTTGTGGGTGGTTTAGGGTTTTTGCTAGTGTGGCCCTTACTTGCAACCAAAAGTCAGCTATTGCTGGACATTTCCAGATCATGTGTAAGAAATTGGCTGTATGAGTCCTACACCTGGGCAAGCTTCATCTTCTCTCTTACCCATCTTCTTTAGCTTTTGGGGGGTTATGTAGAGCTAGTGGAATACCTTGTATTGAATTAATCTGTCCTGTATTGCTATTAAGCTAGTGCTCATATTTTCAGTGGCCTCGTCCAGTCATCTTGGGTGAGTTCAGGAACATTTTCCTGCCATTTCAGCTGTGCTAGAATGAATGGAAGGGGAACAGAGATCAGCATGTTGCAATATAGTTTGGATACCAGTTCATTGGGTAATTCCCCACTGCCAAAGTGGTGGGAGAGTGGGTGAAAGGTTACCAAATTGGAACTTAAATATGTGGTGAATCTGAAAATGTCTGAAAAGTGGTAGATTTTGTGTAGAGCATTTGGATTGTTTGGAGTGCTTCATGGGTAAGAAAAGTACCTTTCTACAGGAGATTCCCTAGGTGTTTAATTCCCTGTTTTGGACAATATAGGAAGTCCCCCAGGTTGCGGAAATAGGGAAGGTGGGAGTTAACCCATAATGGAAGGTTGGGAATAAGCTTGACAGGGCTCTTTTTGAGGATTCTCAAGGTCCATAAGCTTTCGGTGTGGTAAGTTTTGAAGGCCTTCTTGTGATCCCACTACTGTGGCCATATGCAATGTCATATTGGGGTTATATAGGCCAGGGTGGTACCACCAATGTATGTAGTATAACTGAGCTGCTTGGTAGTATAGCTTAAAATTAGGCATGGCTAAGCCACAGTCAATTTTACCCAGGCAATTCTAGGGTAAAATAGTAATTTTCTATTTAGGATTACACAATGGAACAGACTACTAAGAAAGTATATTTTTTATTAAAATGGTTTATCATCTACATATGAGCTGTTTTCTGCAATGTATTGTTATAGAGACCTACATTGTTCAAGGGGTATAGTTTTACTTTCATTCTAGCTGGAAGCCAGACCCACTAAAGCTATAAGATTCCACAAGAGCTGAACTGCCCAACTTGCCTTAATTAGCTATCATGTCCCCTTTTTTTCTTTTAGTGACTGTTTAAGAGATTTTAAAGAAAATGTTCTACCCTACTAGGCAGTTTGATTAAACTGGCTGTTTAATCATTGTGTCCTTTGAAGCGAGAAGGAAAGTTTTAAAAAAAAACACCAGATCCATGAACATCCTGTAAAATATATCCTTAGAAATTGTGCTTAGTGCTTAGTAGGTACCAAGAAAGTATGCTAACTCGTGTCAACATTTATAAGTGTGTGTGTACAACAAAGGTGCCACTTGCACTTCCACTTCCAGTTGTACTTGGTGCTGCTAGGACCGTGCCCTCTCATTATAATCACGTGCAGTATGTCTACTGACTCAAGGGAACACTGAAGCTACCACCACCTCTAAAGGTGACAGTAGCTGCAGATTTTCCACAGTGGCCTGGGTCAATAGCTTGTGTCGAAAGAATAAGGCACAGGTACTCAATTTGTGGTTTTATATTTGCCCAATTGCCAGTTTACCTCATCAAACAGGCTTTCATTACGCAGTGCGTCCTGTATTGCTGGATGAATACCTGCAGCGTGGAGATTAGAGGAACACGTTCACAATTTGTGTGTCACTAAGCAGGAAATAACAGATGCTTCTCCATCTGGCTATGATGAGATGAACGCTGAAGTATAAAATACTCATATTTTGCAATGCTGCTAAAAGAAGGGATTATGTGATGTTTGTATCCTGGGAATATAATCCTGTGCTGAGAAGCCAATGTAAACGCAGTAGCAGCATACCTATTAAAATATTCTATATTATAATGCACTCAATCCCAGTCATTTGTTTAATCTCTCTATAATCAGATGATTATTTAGCTCACAACATACAAAAAATCTTCATCCACAATTTACTTTCACAGTAATGCAGACACTTTAGAATACAATGCACAGTGATGTTTTCCAAACAGGTGGGATGCATAAATCGGTATGTTTGTGTAATCCACTCACAACGCAGTGTTACATAATGTAAAAAAATTGCACAAAGGACCATATTTCTACACACAGCCTGCCTGAAATTAGATGAAGTATTAGTTATCACCCTGCAAATTCCAATTTTTGCAAATATGGCATCCAGACCACTCCTTAGACCAGTGGTCTCCAACCAGTAGCCAGTGAGCAACATGTTGCTCTCCAACCCCTTGGCTGTTGCTCCCAGTGGCCTCAAAGCTGGTGCTTACTTTTGAATTCCTCGCTTGGAGGCAAATTTTGGTTACATAAAACCAGGCGTAGTGCCAAAAAGAACCTCATGTAGGCTGCCAGTCGACATAGGGGCTAGCAAATGGCCAATCACAGCACTTATTTGATGCCTCAAGAACATTTTTCATGCTTGTGTTGCTCCCCAACTCCTTTTACTTCTGAATGTTGCTCACGGGTTCCATAGTTTGGGAATCCATGCCTTAGACAAACAAGGGGAGTTCATCCCTACTGCTTATATATACTATTGATCATGAACTAATTAAAGGTGAAATATAACTGCTCACAACTGGTCTAATGTACAGGATAAAGGCAAATACCAATGATGTCTTTCTGCTGATGCATGTTTCATCATTCCTGAAGTATTCTGTGAAGCAGACCTTGAATAAATGGAAATACATTCAGATAAATTATCAAAAAATTAAAGTTCATTTTAATGACTCATCTCTTACCTTTCTGACAAAAAAGCACAAATGAAATGTATTAATTTCTCTGTATTTATCAGTTTTTCTCATGTATGTGTATTATTATTATATAGTGTTAGCAGATATAACCCTAAGCATTTTTTTTTTAAATCTGAATAGGAAATGTGTCTAGGAGCAGACTTGTGTTTTACCATGTCCTCTCTTGAAGAAAACTGCTTGACTGAATTCTAACGGGGACATAGTGACATTAATGGATCTGTTTTATGCAGCCCCAGTTATTATTAAGTGCATCCCAGATCATAAAAAGCAGGGCACAAAACAGCAGACCAGTGGGGCTTCTCTTCCTTGAAGATAATAACAGTCAACATGAAAAAAGGAAAGGGCAGAGGTCGTGCAGCTTCTGCCTGATTGGCTGGCGATACTCTGCAATGACATTTCTGCATTTTTATCAGAAATTCTAAATAATCTGCAAGAAAAATGCAGCCTATTTACAGGAAATAAGCGCCGCTAGTAGAAATAGAGTGACCACAATAAGTGTCAAGGACAAAGTATATACAAAAACACCTTCAATTATTTGAAAATATAAATGAGGAACACTTCAACATTTTTTTTTTTAGCACAATGTGAAAAATGTAAAGTTGTGTATATATTATGCATTTCAGGATTTACTGCTAGATTCCATTTAAGGCTACTTGCTAGGGGGATATTACTGCTACATCTTCAGCAACAGAAACAGCCTTTAAGGTATTGATTTGGTGATTAGCAGCAGTGCAGCACAATAGGGATATGACTATACCTACTGCAACCTCATTATGGAATGTTGAGGATAGCAATGTATGGCATCATTCTAGTACAGTATGGTGATGGTGCAAGGTTTACCCTATCAATTGGTGCAATTAACCCTAGCAACCAGGAAGTAGATTATAGGAAAGACAGGAAGATGACTAGAGGAGCAGCTAAAGTTAAAATTACCAGAAATATTCCCAATCTACATGCAGGATTTGTACCTAAATCGGTTATTTTGTTAGATTTTGTTCATGATGGAGTTAAAATTGGATGTTAACTGTAAATCAACTACGGCAAGAAGATGAAAAGTAACAGATAGTGATGGGCGAATCTATCCCGTTTTGCTTCGCCGAAAAATTAGTGAATTTCCAGCAAATTGGCGAAAAAATTTGTGAAACAAGTTGCGTCTCGTTTTGACGCGCGTCGAATAATTTTCCTCGCGTGTCGCATCATTTTTGTCATGTGTCACTTTTTTTTTAAGTGCGTCTCTTTTTTTTACGCTAGCGAATTTTCACCAGCCGAATTTTTGCTGCCATTTCGCGAATAGCAGCGAATCGCGGGAATTTGCGCCTGGCTAATAAATTCGCCCATCACTACTAACAGATGCTGAGAGTGAAGATTTGAAGATTAACTTGATTTCAGAAACAGTACAACATTTTTGATTCATAATGTTTGGAAAGTTACAGTATGATGAAGCTTATATAAAATTTTCATTTTTGCAATGGTTCCCCTTTAAAGGGGATGCAAACGCAAAAAAATAAAATCTTTCTTTAATGAAAAAGAAACCTATGTCAAATATACTTTAATCAATAAATGTATACCCTTTTTAAAAGAAACCCAATTGTATGCTGTGAAATTCTCCCTTTGTTTTACTTGCCATGACTGCTGAGGATAGGAAACTTTAGATGGTCTTTATGTGCTCTTCAGGGAAACAACAATACTCTCAATCAGCCCTTACTTCCAAGCTGTAAACCATGCGAGCAGCTTTGTTTCCTTGTATAGCAGTCGACGACTGGTAGAGACTTGGATTTTATTTTTGCCTTTACACTGATGTTTCCAACCCCAGCTGCAGGAACAAAGATCATGGAGCCAGATTTAAACAGATACACTGGGATTCTCATTGAAGGATTATTTTGCTGCAGACACTTGTTCCACAAAGCTGGAGAAAGTTTGTATTAAACAATAAAAAAAACTATAAAATCCAGATTACATTACATGACAACACAGGACCCAGTGGAGTCTGCATATTCTAATTGCATATTAATCAGTTTTGCTGTATCAGCTTCGGGCAGATATTATTTGACTTGTACTGTATTGCTAATTTATGATGATCCCTCCCAACAGCATCCCAGATCACAATGAGCATGCTCTTGAAAATATTTTTAACAAAATTACAAGATGGTGACCCCTTTGGCCAACTTTGAAAGCATAAATCATTTATTTAATAAGGCTTCTGGTGCAGTAAGTTCATCTTTATGTTTAGTATACAAAATACAGCATTTCTAGCATTATTCTATTTTAGACTTTAGTTGCCCTTTAAAGATTAATTTTTCACCTTGTCATTTCTTTCTCAATCAGCTCTGGTGGGGGGGGGGGTCACTGACTCTGTAAACTGTTTTGGATCAGTAGGTTTAGTTGATACATTTCTTTGCTTTGGCCCTGCTTAACAGAGTGACCAGTTATAACTGGTAATATTCCCTCAGATACTGCTGAGAAATGTATCAACTAATGTAGCAAATTGTAACAGTTTGGAAACTGCACCTGAATTACTGAGCTGCCAGATAAACACCAGAGACAGGAACACAACTTTGTTTTGGAAAAAACTGTAAAAAATAAAATATTAAAACTGTCTGGTGTACTATCGGAAAAAACTGAACTGATAAAAAAGTGTTTGGAAGGTGAACAACCACTTTAAGGTAGGTGAAGAGCTGAGGAAGGTGGAATACGATACAGCAAACACCACAATGCAGTGAGGTCAGCTGTATACTGTATATGTTGTGCCACTGTCTGGAAGGAGACATTAAGGCTCCTGTATGGAGCCCTGTACTTACCCGGACATAACTAAATACATATTTATGTTGCAGAATTTAGCTAGCCCTATACATTTCATAAGTTTTACCTTTAACTGGAAATCTATCACATGTGAAGCTCCTCTTGGCATGGGCTTGTGTGAATTAACTTATGTAAGAACTGTTTATACAAACAATTGTTATCATGTAACAATAGCCTTACATCCTACAGATGCAATATTTTTCCAACCCTGCCCTACGAAAGCATAGCAATGCTCACTCCTGTTGGCTAATATAGTATATGTATTTTTGTCATTTCATTGTGAGAATAGCTCGTGGAGAATAACATCAGTTAATGGTATTGGTTACTCAGTTACCTTTCTGCCATTCAATCATCCAGCAATGAGCAGCTGAATGGGGCTGCTTGCTTGAAGTTTAAAATTTGCCTTCATAGTCATTGCACTATTCTAGTTTAAACACATTTAGAATATGTTTTTTTTTTTTACAGGAACAAACAGTAAGACAGATAATGTCTAAAGCTGGCACACAATTCATTTTGCATAATATAAAGTTATTTGTAAATGCAGTGCTGTACTCTACACTATTCTGGACAGAGGACATAGCATTTAACCTTTACCTGCCCTCAACACAGCCAAGTGAGGTTGCAGCTCTCAGCAGATTGCAGGAGACCAGGCATTACATGCAGCTCTTACACTCTGATGGTCCCTCGCTAATTGGTTGAGGAAGGGTATTGTGGCTGAACGATACCTCTCAGGCACTCAGGCTCCCGTGGTTTTTATGTAGAAACTGGTTGTTTTTGGAACATCCAGTATCAGAACATTTATGCTGAGTTATCCTTTAAAGGCCTCCTGCAGCTGAGAATTCAATATTCTAGTGACAACAATACTGAAATAACATACTCACTTCGAAGAAGCTCATATGAGGTAAAGTACATGAAAGAGTTATCCCCAGTTAATGGAATCTAGGTGTAGGGAGGATTCCCTGGGTTGCTTTCCACTGTGGTCCTAGCATTAAGTATTGCCTAGGGGAATACCTGCCATACTACTTCTCTTTAATTGGAGCACTGAGCTGCACTTGCTCACTAATCCTGCCTGTATGATACTCATTAGGTGAACTATGATAGGGTCTGACTGTCACTTAGTAATAATTGTTCATGGGGTCCAGATGAGGCTTATATCAGCTTCTGGACCTACAGCACTTCCACCTGTCTCTTGAGTGGAGAACACATGGTGACCACACAACTTTTATCAGTCACAGATCAAGGCATCACATAATATCACCGAAAGAATTGAAAAATACTTTTCTCTTGCAGGGCAGAAAAGTTATTAAAAACATTGGGAATCCACCTAATATTAAATTGTTTCCTACACTGGAGGTGCAGACTAACAGAGGTCTGCTGTATGAAATATAGAAACCTGCTATAAAGACTACCATTGCCAGTTTTGTTCATCTGGAGGCACCTCCCTATCATGCCATGTCTCTAGACAAGTGCATGTCCCCTGCAAACTAATATCATCATAAAAGTTTAAGAAAAAAAAGTACAGTATATTAAATGTAAGTCCGGAATTGAAAGGGATACATGGGTAATTCTAAATGTAGTAAAACTTTGGCATGACTGTGGTCTGCTTGAATACATCATTAAAGGAGAAGTCAACCTATAACGGGGTAAACCCCATGCCAAAACTTTGTGGCTTTCGGCGCAGGCGCAGTAGAGCACAGTACCTTGTAATTGATCCCAACTAAGACATAATTCATCCTTACTGGAAGCAAAACCACCCTACATGATTTTCTAGTAGACAAGGTATGAATAACCAAATTACGAAAAGATCTGTTATCCGGAAATCCTCAAGTCCCGAGCATTCTCAGGTTCCATACCTGTTTTACTTGCATTGTATTTATGCAGCTGAGCCTTCTTTAAACTATCCACATTATATTATAAGTTATAAACGTTCTGTACAAGTAACCAATATATTACTGCTGCCCAATGACATTGTTTACCAAACTGTGTATATATTTATATATATGTATATAAATAGTTCAGAACGCTATTCCACCAGGTCTATCTGACCCATGTGCTCAGGGCCGGAACTAGGGGTAGGAAGAGTAGGCGCCTGCCTAGGGCGCAATCATGGGGGAGGGCGCACTTTTAAGGGGAATTTTTTCTTTTTTGCTGGTTTGCTTGGCCTTTAATAGTTTTTCCATTTTTATAAACAGGTACAAAGGGGGTCAATATGATAGGTGATGGCACAGCTACAAATTAGGGGTAATATGATGGGTTTTTTTGATTTATGCTGGCACAGGTACAGATTGGGGACTTGGGGGACATCTGAGGGACTGACTGCAATTGGCACAGGTACAAAAGGGGGCAATATGATAAGTACTAGCACAGGTACAGGGGCAGTACAAATGGTAAGGTAGGAAATAGGTAAGGTAGGACTGGGCGGGGGGCACTGATTGAAGCCCTTGCCTAGGGTGCCAAAATACCTTGGCCCGGCCCTGCATGTGCTATCCACTACTGCTTCAAACAAAATTCCAAAAAATGCAGATGCACAATGGGAGCTTTTTAAAGAAAAATTTAAATCACATAACATCTAGGGGCAGATTTACTTAGCTCGGATGAAGGATTCAAATGCAAAAAATGCAATTTTCGAAAAAGAAATTTGGGATACTTCGACCATCGAATTTGCTAAATTCGATCAAATCAATTGATTCGAATAAGTCACTCGATAGAATCGAATGATTCTAGCAAATCGAACAATTTGAATAAGAAAATCGTTCGACCATTCGATGGTCGAAGTACTTGCCCTTTAAAATTTTATTCGATTGCCTACTTTGCCAGATTAAACCTACAGAGTTTCTATAGGCTTCCCATAGGCTTTTTCCAAGTTTTTTTTTATCGACTAGAAATCATCCGATTTCTCAAAAAAATTGTATAATTCGTACGGATGTTTAGTACAATTTTTTAGAGAAATCGGATGATCGCTATTTGATCGTTCGATAAATCGAATAGAGGTAAAATCCTACTAATTCGATTTTGTCAGATTTTACTTCGTGAAAATTTCAAGGGTCGAATTCAAGGGTTTTTAACCCTCGAAATTTGACCCTTGATAAATCTGCCCCTTATTGTTACATATTTTACATGTAATACAATAGAGGGCACATTTACTAAGGGTTGAAGTGAATTTTGGGCTACTTTGAATATCAAACTACTTCGACTAGTCGAATTTAAAAATTTCAAAAATTCGAATTTCAAAGTACTGTCTCTTTAAAAAACTTCACCTTCAACACTTCGCCACCTTAAAGCTGTCGAATTGCCATTGTAGCCTATGGGTGACTTCCTGGAACATTTAAAAAAATCTAAGGATTTTTTTTTAAATCGTTTGAATAGTTCAAATGGAATGGTGCATTCCAACAATATCAATTTGCTCGAAAACGGATCTATTTGGTCCATTTCCGATCGAAAAATGGCCCCCCAAAAAATTAGATGGTCGAATTTCGAAGTCTTTTCACTTCGAAATCCGACCATTACTAAACCTGCCCCTAAATGTTATGAGATTTACATTTTTCTTTAAAAAGATCATATTGTGCATCTGCATTTTTTGGAATTTGTATACTCACTTCATATGTAACTTATCAGTCAAATCTGCATTTATATGCTGATACATTCATTCTAATGATCATTAGTAAGAAGTTCATATCCAGTTCATCAAGCCTTTTCTTGTAATTCTTACATTCTGATGAATTATGACTTTTAAAACTCTTAATTGTGACTTTAAAAAGTCGAAATTAAAACTTTTAAACTCATAATTATTACTTTTAATCTCATAATTATGACTTTAAAAAGTCAAAATTATGACTTTTAACATTATGAGTTTAAAAGTCATAATTATGAGATTTTAAATCATAATTATGAGATTAAAAGTCATAATTTCTACTTTTTAAAATCATAATTAAGAGATTTAAAGTCATAATTATGAGATTAAAAGTCATAATTTCGACTTTTTAAAGTCATAATTATGAGATTAATAGGGGAATGTAAAATAAGTCGTTAACGCAAAAAACTATTCGCAATGCGAAAGGCCGTTTGCGAATTTTATACTTTGCACTAATGCGCTGTCAATAATAAAACTTCTTACTGAAAAAGTTGCAATGTTTGCTCCAAAAGATTACAACACCTTCAAGCACTTTTTAAGAGTGCTCAATTACAATTCGCACTGCGCAATAACGATTCGCAATGCAATAACCATTTAAGGAACAATATTGCGAGATGTGGATTTTTACTCTTTTTGGTGCGCAATGTTTTGGCTCTTAGCGACTTTAATTACATTCCCCCTAATAAATCATAATTTTGACTTTCAAAACTCATAATTATGACTTAAAATCTCATAATTATGACTTTTAAACTCATTATTATTACTTTTAATCTCAAAATTATGACTTTAAAAAGCAAAAATTATGACTTTTGGGGTTATGTAATAAAAGTAATTAAGTTTGCCCTGGGGCAGTAAACTATAGCAACCAATCAGCAGGTACAATTCACTAGTCACCCATTTAAATGCAAGTATCTTATTGGTTGCCATGAGTTACTGCTCCTGGGCAAACTTAGTGCATTATATTACATATAGGGGTATGAGTTTAAAAGTCACCATAATTATGAGATTAAAAATCATAATTTCAACTTTTTAAAGTCATAAATATGATATTAAAAGTCATAATTATGAGATTAAGTCACAATTTCGACTTTTTAAAGTCATAATTATGAGATTTAAAGTCATAACTTCGACTTTTTAAAGTCATAATTATGAGATTTAAAGTCATAATTATGAGTTTTAAAAGTCCTAATTCATCAGAAATTTTTTTTTCTTTTGCTGGCCCCAGTACTGTTCCTTAGTTTTGTCATTACAGAGAAAAAATACAAAGTACAAGTCACCCAAGCAATTAGATAGCTTTACACTTCTAGAGATTTATACATTCTGAGACATTTAAAGCTTGTGCATCAAATAAGCACACAGTCAGACAGCGGCAGCAATAGGGACCTGCTTTGTAAACTAGATGTTCACATAATCTGTTCATTTGATTATACTAAGGGGTAGTTAATGTTTCACAAATATATGAACACGATCCAAACAGATGATATTTTACCCTAGAGAAGAGCATAGTACCTGTCAGGGTGACCTATATTATACTGTAAGGCAGAAGATTTTAGATAAGCTCAGAATCCAAGAGCAACTGATTAATACTGACATATTTATATATTCCTATATATTCCTTCTAATATGTATGTAATGTGCATATCTTATTGAAAGCTTTAAAATATTGCAGACAGATATGCACATTGCCAGGGTTCCACACAACAGCTGTTATGCACTAGTATACACTGCAATCATTACACAAGATCAGATTGTCTAAAAGATATACTATGTGCACATAATTAGGGTCATAATAATCAAAACAGATAAATTAATGTAATGTACATTACTAGACAGACACGTATAATTAGTGAGACGTACATTCTTTCATCTTAAGGAAATGAGAACATTTTGGGAAATACATGTACAATAATGCAGATGAGAAAAGGGAAATATCAGCTAGATGAGTACAATAATGCAGATGAGAATAGGGAAATATCAGCTAGATGAGTACAATAATGCAGATGAGAATAGGGAAATATCAGCTATTTGAGTTGGGAGGGTGTGGTCACACATAAACGTTCCAGATGTCACGAGACATGGCTGTGGCATATCAAGCGAGCACATCTTCTTGCAGAGCCTCAGCTTATAGATATTCGCCTGGGCAGGACAATAGATCTCTTGTCATTTTCTGGATGAACACTTAGAAAAGAACATTATATTGTAAAGAGTCCTTTGATCCATCATGGCCACCATAACCTATAAATAACCTCTTTGTCACACTTTTGTCTTTGGAGCCTTGTGTACCTTAGTTGTATCCAGCTTCTCAGGACATTCTAGAAACATTTCCCGCATTGTGCTGGGTGCATACTAGGAGATGTTTTTTCTCTTTGTTTTGCTGTGCCTGGCTCATGTTCAAAACATATCCAATCCTTTCTTTCTGTGATATTCATGAACATAATTAGTTACCTCTGTCTTGTCTAGCTGATCTCCTCTGTGCGGACTTTTTGCCCCCAGTTAATAACAATGTCCTTCAAAAAAAAGGCTAGACTGGAAGGTTCTTTCACTCTCTCTCTCTCTAGAAGCATTGCCCACTCCCATAAGTTTCCATGCTTTGCTTTTATACCAGGTGGTTTAATTGCATCAACTGTTTTGGTCTAGTAAAGCACATTGCTTGTCTCATTAGATTCTTCCAAGATTCCACCCTCAGTTTTCCATGCTTGGAGTCAAGGATTCCCCTCATCTCTTACGTAGGATAACATTGTCCTGTGCTGTCCAGATAGATTCAGTCAGACAAATCAAGGTGGCAACCACTGTGTGACAGTGACCAAAATGCTTGTAGCACAGGTTGGTTGCTGGTGACATTTCTAGATCAGCTCCTTTTTTGTGTTTTCCTCTTTCTGATCGCTGTTTTCGTTCTCTCCTTTTTGCTGTCTTGGCTTCATCCTGAACAGCAGCTCAATCCCTCCCTACTTCCTGTTCTGCAGTAGCTCACACTGTGCCAAGCTGTATGACCAGAGAAACAGAACTCGCTCACAATGAATAATCAATACAGCTATTGATCTGAGGAAAATGTTTGTAAATTCCGAGGAGGGAATTATGAAGAAGCCGTTTGAATTAAAGCAAGGCAAACGAGCCAGGACCCCAGGCTCCTGGGAATGCCAGCGTTCCAATGGAAGTGTCGCTCAGACTATGCCTGTCTGCATCTGGCATGCGATGGGCACAGGAATGTCAGGGCGCCTGTCTTTGCTTTCTCTTCAGCTGCTTCCACCGATGAATCAGGAGGCACATATCTGCCTGAGGCTCCCCGAGTGCCACTGCTTGGCAGAGAGCCAGCACAGCTTTGTTTTCATTATCTCATGCTACTCTGCAATTTGCATAAATGCATATGCTTATTTACTTCTAATGCTTCATCAGCACAATTCTGAAGGGGGAAAAAAAAGAGAAAACGAGCAACGTGTGTACATCATGTTCGCCGACCAAAACCTTGTAGAACGAGGAAAGGATTTGTCGAAAAGCGCAGGAGAGCGTGAGCTCCAGACATCGATCAATGTGTGTATAGTGCTAGAAGAAAAACTCTGGCAAGGCAGAGTGAGAGAAAAACAAGAGGAAGTACAGTAGGAGGGAGAGGAGGGTGAACAACGGAGCGAGCACAGGAACAATTATTAGAGGAGAACAAGCTGTTATGACATTAGTAAGCTTATTCCAAGCCTTTTATTAGAAATTCATTTAAGATCCCTACACCTTAGTTGGTTGGTTGGTACAACAAATTGGGTATTTTGGCTTCCAGTGTGAACATTACATGCCCTTTATCCCATTTGCCAAATAGGTGAGCTGGAATTCATGTATTTTTTTAGAGCTGGATTCTTACTATTAACAACTTTGACCCAAGCCAACATTAGACATTTTTTTCCAAATTTGTTATTCTTATAACTTAAAATGTTTTTTAAAAGTTTTCATTAAGGTACAGTAATCATTAATAGTTGTCTTGAATTCTGAGCTAAAATTTCAGCTTGATTATTTATGTATTATTGGGAAACATGAATCTCAACTAACTGCCAACTCCGATAGTGAATTTCTAACCCACATGGTTCCATCATGCATTTATTTTTGAATGATTGTACAGTCAACTCTTCATTTAAATAAACTTGTGAGCTTTCCACTACATAAAGAGGATAATACATTATAAATATAATATATTGTGTATTTTTTGCTTGATTGTTCTATATTTCACACAAAAATGATAAGCCATTAGAGACAGGAGATGTGCATGGTAGGCCTACACAGTTGGGGGGCAGATTTACTAAATTTGTGTGAATGATTTCGAATGAATTCGAAATTAGATTGAATTGTAAAATTACGATTTTTTCAAATCTTAAATATGGCCTTTTCGATCATCTAATTTGCAAAATTCGATCGTATCGAATCATTCGAATAGATTGAATGAAAATCTATTCAATC
The DNA here is from genome assembly GCA_024363595.1 of Xenopus borealis. Taxonomy (NCBI): domain Eukaryota; kingdom Metazoa; phylum Chordata; class Amphibia; order Anura; family Pipidae; genus Xenopus; species Xenopus borealis. The sequence continues at coordinate 55,673,550 of CM044438.1, read as the reverse complement.
ATTCGACCATTCGATGATCAAAGTACTTGCCCTTTAAATTTTTATTCGATGGACCGATTAGCCAGATAAAACCTACCGAATTGCTATATATGCCTATGGGAAGCTCCCATAGGCTTTTTTTAAGTTTTCTTATCAAATAAAAATCGTTCGATCAAACACTTCGGTCGTTCAATTCGTACGATTTTTTTTGAGAAATTGAAAGATATTTTACTATTTTTTAGTAAAACCGTTCAATCATACAATGTTATCGAGACATCAAAAAGCAGTAAAATCCTTCAAATTCGATGTTCGATTTTGTCGGATTTTACTTCGAAAATCGTACTAGGATCGAATTTGAGGGCTAAAAGCCCTCGAGAATTTGACCCTTAGTAAATCAGGTGTCCTTGTCAGTTTTGCTACTCTATATATTTTGTTTGGGCTAATTAACATGACATTGCTTTACAGTTGTTGTTCAGAAGCTGCAACTTAAAAGGCCTTTTGGGCCAATATAATTTGACCTTCTATGACAAAAGAATACGAAACTGTAGTCTACAGGTGCCAACACAAACAAACACTCGGGCTGTTTTACCTCCATCTCTATCTCTCACCCACTATATCATAATGTCTGTATTTGTCCTAAACAACAAAAGGCATGCATTCTACTTATAAGATTATTTGCACCGAAACAGTAGTGGCTGCTTACTAAGCTTGTTTTGCTGAAATATTTTATTATTGTATTTCTTTAATTTCTTTAGAGGTATATACTTTGGCAGTGCATTGCTCTGTCAATTATTTTCTCATGTGTAAACAAGTCAGCCATACTTTTGCCTAGATATGCATCTCATATTGAAAAAAAATATGCTACAGTAAAACCTGGTTGTATTAATCACAGACTAGCAGCAGGCACGAGCGTACATCAAAAAAGGCAGGTGAAATATAAATACTGTGCTGTTAATAAAACAAATATTTTAACATATTCTATAGTTAAAGGGCAAGGAAATGCAAAGGAATAAAATCCAATTTTTGCTTTCTTTAATGAAAAAGAATTCACTCTCCAATATACTTTGATTAAAAAATGTGTACCGTTTGTATAAGAAACCTGACTGTATGCAGTGAAATTCTCCCTTCATTTAGTGCTGTGGATAGGAATTGTCAGGCGGTCCCTAACTTCTGGCAGGGAAACAATAATACTTATGAACAGCAGGGGGAGCCCCTGCCTTACTTACCAGCTGTGCGGAACTCCAGCAGCTTTGTTTTTTGATCATTTATGACGATCCCTAAGAAGCCCAGATCACACTGAGCATGTGTATGTAGTCTAGTCTTGCAAAGATGTATAACAAAGTTACAAGATGACAGCCCCCTGTGGCCAACTTTGAAAGCATAAATCATTTGTTTGATTAGGCTTGTGGTGCAGTAAGTTCATGTTTATGTTTAGTATACAAAATACAGTATTTCTAGCCTTATTCTAATTTAGACTTTCCTTTCCCTTTTAGTCAACTTTGAATGTCAATGACAGTCCATGCTCTAAGGGGTAGATTTACTATTGATCGAATTCGAGGGTTAACAAAACCCTTGAATTCGACCATGTGAATAGATGGTGAATGAAAATCCTTTTACCGCAACTTGAATGGTCGAACGATCAAATAGGAAATGTTTGATTGATCGATAAATCGTTCAAATAGATTCGAACAATTTTATCGATCGATCGAATATTTCCTCTTCGATCAAAAATAATGAAACCCAATTTGGTAGCTTTGATCTGGCAAAATAGGCAGTCAAATAAAAATTTAAAGGGGAAGTACTTCAACTGTCGAATAGTCGAATATTCGAATAGATTTTTATTAGAATCACTCGATTCGATCGAATTTTCGAAATTCACTGGTCGAAGTGGTCTTCAAAAACAATCAAAAATTTGAATTTGAATCTTTTTGAAAATTCGCTCAAACTTTGAATCCTTCATGTGAATTAAGTAAATCTGCCCCTATCTATAATTGGGACAGTCACAAATAAAAAAACAGCTGCAAAAAAAGAATCTAACAACTAAGCAAATAGCAATCATCTTTTTCTTGGTTTATGTAACTAGTTCATAAAATGTGAGCAGTACCTCTAGGGTGGCCCCTACTGGAATACGAATAAGAATAACTGTAACTTTGTGAACTTTTTAGAAGTTAGCAGAACAAAATGGCTACAACAGAAAACTGAAAGGCTCATGTGATCCTTAGTTCTGTTAGCAATACATGTCATCAACAGAAATTCTCTCAAGTGAAAAAACTAAAACTTACATTCTATCACATCTTGCTTTGAACATGGTGTTCTGTAAACAGACTTTTTGAAGCTTACGGATACAAAAGAATATATAGTAATATCAAATAGAAATGGTATCTACAAAAATCCAAACCTTTGAATTATTTTCTCAGCTCTATCTAGCTTTATAACTGTTATTGTCTTTAAATCTTACTGCACGTATGCATTCATTTTAAGGGAGTGGATTTCTACTACTAATGCACATATGTAAATGATTTTTGTGGTAGTGCATTAGACATACCTAGTCTATACAGCAGACTTCACAGATAATATTTAATCATGGACCTCAGCCCATGCATTGGTAGGGTTTGCCATCTAATTTCTGCTCCACAGCCTTCAAAATACACACAGCATGGGAAAGAGGAACAGTAGGAAGCCTAAAAATATCATAAAACATTATGAAACATTATAAAACCATAATGAAAATAAATAGTTTTTTCAGGTTTGCAAAGATTATATTAAGAATGTTACAATATTACTCAAAAAAATAGTTTGCATTACACATAGGGGCAGATTTACTAAGGGTGGAAGTGAAAATTCAAATAAAATTAGATTTTTTAAAATTCGAATTTCAAAGTAATTTTGGGCTACTTAGACTATAAAATAGCCGAAAATTCTGATTCCAAAGCACTTGCCCTTTAAAAAGGCCTTCAACTTCGCCAGCTTAAAGTTGCTAAATTGCCATTTAAGCCTACTGGGAACCTCAAAGAACCTGTCCTGAAAAATTTTCTAAGTTCCAAGAATTCGAAGGATTTTGCGGAAAATTGTTCGAACGATTCAAACTATTTTTTATTCGATCGAAAATGGACCTATTTGATCAAAATAGGTCCATTTGCGATCGAAAAAGCCCTTTAAAAATACTTTGAGGGTCAAGATTTTTTACATCTAAAATTCAAAATTTCATAGTAATTATGGGCTACTTCGACTATCGAATAGCACAAAATTTGATTCAAATTTCAAAGTACTGTCTCTTTTAAAAAAAATTAGAATTCGACTATTCACCACCTTAAAGCTGCCAAATTGCCATTGTAGCCTATGGGCAACCTCCTGGAAGCTTTACTGTCAAATTTCTGGAAAAATCTAAAAAAAATTTGGGAAAATCGTTAGAATCATTCGATTGAAAATGACCCCCAAAAAAATTAGATGGTTGAATTTCAATATATTCAACCCTTAGTAAATCTGCACCTTTATGTAGTTTAAAGGTGAACCTTTATTTTAAGTGCTATGCACCTTGGAGTAACACAGCTTGTTTTTTCCAGTCAAACAAATTTTTGGCAAAAGAACTCCTTCCAGTTATCCAAGTAGAGTGGCCTCCAATGGAGTAGGAAGTCGCCAAACTCCCGATATCTTGCAAATCAAATTCAATGAGTACTCCAGGGGTCCATAGCCATAAAAATCAGTTTTCTTTTATTTATTGCACAACATGTTTCAGACCAAAGAGGTCCTTCCTCAGCACCTGAGGAAGGACCTCTTTGGTCTGAAACATGTTGTGCAATAAATAAAAGAAAACTGATTTTTATGGCTATGGACCCCTGGAGTACTCATTGAATTTGACTTGTTTTTTCCAGCTTGTATTTTTGCTTCATTATAAATAAAGGACACCAGTTGTTGTCATGTAATGACACTAGAGACTGTGCAATATAGATACTCCAAATAGTATAGTTAGTTGATTAGTGTCTGTTTTTAATATTTAACTTTATTTCTCTCTACAGGGAACATTGCTCCCTGGCACATTTGCTCATTGCTCCATTACGCAAGATGTTACTCTAATTAATAAAGAATAAGAATTACTTTTTTTTTAACTAATACAGTATAAATGTACTATATACACATTTATATATGTATATATTATGCTATATTTAGATGGCATCCATGAAAATTTTTTTTATTGTTTTTATGTATTAATATTATTTTATTGACATCTAAACTGTAAGAAGGCTTATTACAACCTCAAAGCCGCTGCAAACTACAGATCATTGTAGATCAAAGACTAATAGATTCTGTGAGTTTGTTGAAAGGCTAGGCACGTTCACGCCTCTTTCTGAGTAGTGTCAATTTACTAAGCAAAACCAGTTTGTGACAAGTTCACTAGAGACCATAAATATCATTTAAATATTTGCCTAGGGTAAATATTAACCTCAGAGGTTAGATCTAAATAAATTTATGTTATTACTGTATGAACCACCCTTTTTTTTACGTGGGTGCATTTATTAGCAGAGTACATGCAAATATAAAAATATAAGTGAAAGGTGAGAATCTGATGGCAATGCGTTTCCTATAAGGTACATGCTAACAAATGATAGACTGGGGGCTGCTGAGAGATGGCATAGGAAGTGACATTGGGCCCAGTGCTTTTTGTGTGCTTCAAATACCAGGGTCCGTTTTGAATCATGGTATATACCTGTTTACTATACAACTTGGAGTTTTCTATCTGCTTACATGCAATAAAAATATTTTGCAAACAGAGCTTTGCAATTTTTGACTTTCTTGGACTGAAACTATATAGTTGTCAGCCATGATTGATTTTTGAGGTTGCAAACCTACAACACTATTTTTACTGATACTAAGAGGAGCTTCACCAACACCCTATGATACGTTTAGGTGAAACTGTACTAGTGCCTTTCGCTTTGTTGTACCATCTTTTGGGACTGGCATGTGTCATATCAACAGTGATGTTTCCTATAGAAAAGAAAAAAACATTACATTTATATTTCTGAAGCATGACTTAAAGTCCAATAATGTAGAATTAAAGTGACTTTGGCTAATATCTTCCCTCACTGCAATTAACGTTAATCAACTTTAATAGTTTCACAGCAAGTCCAAGAGCGATCAAAAATTCAGAATCCACGAATCATTCTGTAATTACTGCATAAAATGTTAATAGAGATAATCTTCCATACCATAAAATATCAGTAAATTCAGCTATGAATATCTCAGTGGGTACTGAATACTTTGTGATGTCTCCCTAGCAGCAAAACATGAAATGAATCTTATTGACTGAATCAAGGAGCTAAACCCAATTCATCTGCATGTCTACACACCAATCTTCAATCTTTCATTTTAACTGCTGAATTAAGGATATTTGCTATAATAATGTATTATGGATTGCAGAAAAAAAGGAAAAATTAAAGAAAAACAGAGGGAATACATTTGGGGGCACATATACTAAATGTCGAATTGATTCGAAGTGAAAATTCGAAATTCCAATTTATTTTGGGCTTATTCAACTATCGAATAGCCGAAAATTCGATTCAAATTGGTCAAATTCGAAAATTCGAATACGATTGTCGAAGTACTGGCCCTTTAAAAAAAATTTGATATAACAAGTCGACAGATAAAACCTAATGAATTGCTATATGTCCCTATGGGAAGCTCACGTAGAATTTTTCCTGGTTTTTTTCAATCGAATAAAAAAAATTTGATCGAATGCTTAAAATCAGTTGAATCGATCGATTTGAACAATTTTATCGACGATCAAATTTTTCATATTCAATCGTTCTAAAAATCAAATTGCGTTAAAACCCCACAAATTCTAAATTCGAATTTGAGGGGTTTTAATTCGATAAAAATTCGAGGGTCGAATTCGAGGGTTAATTAACCCTCAATATTTGACCCTTAATAAATGTGCACCTAAATGTGACAATTGAAATTTTGTTAAAATTTGTCCCTAGAAATATACAGAAATAGACTCAATATTAATTTTGTAGAAGGATGGGAACTAGGGTGTATTAACAGATGTGTGAACCAAACCCAAAGCCTTTGATGCGGAGTACATTTTGAAGGAAATTTCCAAAATAGTTTAGGTCTCTTCTTCAGGTGACTTACATTGATACAACATAAAACTCTTCTACTTCATTTACATATAAAAGGAATAATGTATGCATATTATTTGAGGTGGTTGTACAAAGCCAAGTCAAGATGATAACAACCCTATTGTTGTGTGAATGGAAGATTAGAATGTAAGCTCCACTGGAGGAGGCACTGTTGTCAATCAAGAACATTTAACCCAGTAAAGTTGGCCACATTTACTATAGCAATATTTTGGGGCCCATTTACTAACTATTTCTGGTTTTATTCCACAAATCTCAAACAATTTGTGGTTTTCCTATATTTCTAAAAATCTCAAAAAATGTGAGATGTGTTCAGTGTAAAAACCACAAAAACCTCTAAGGCAAAACTTTGCCAAGAAAAAGTTTTTGAGATCCTATAGAAGTCAAAGGGAGCTGCGCTGATCTGATTGGACTGCTGTAAATCAATTTAGACTTTTTGAAGTTTTTTTTCACCAGAAATAGTCTGAAAAACTAAGGTTTTTTCAACTATTCGTATCTTTAGTGCATAATTCAGCACTTTTTTTGTACTTTTTGTATTAGGAGCTTATAAATTCAATCACAATCTTGATTTTTGAGTTTTTGAGTTTAGTTTTCCAAAACCTTTAAAACCATTAAAATCCAACCTTTAAGAAATAAGCCTCTTTGTCTTTGTCAGGTTGTCCATTCCTATTTAGTGATTGTTTTAATGAGGAAAAAAAATGAATTTGACTTCATACATTTTGTACAGTAAAGCCACAGAAATAAGGGTTCATTTATTATGCAAGCCATCACAGTTTTTGCATTTTGCATTGTACCTAGTCCTATCCCAGAGGTACATGCACTGCTTAGTACATTGGCATTTGCATCAGAGTAATTTGTAAATGACACTTCGAAGGGACATCACCAATTTACTAACAGACGTAAAGGACCATTCACTAGCAAAAAAGCTCAGCGCTCTTTTGTGCCCTTTCGCCAAGTGAGTTTTTACTCAGGCGAACAATCGCTACTCTGTAATTTATCAAAATGCAAACTTTCCACAATTTCAACAATATCACTAATAAAGACATATATAGGACCTATTTTGACTTAAAGGGGACATTTTGCATAATCTTCATATTCAGATATATGATTAATCTCAACTCAAACAATGTAATTATGCAAAAAAAAAAAAGTTTTGAATGCATTTTACCTGCTAAAAGTGTCATTATATCAGAGCTGCAATGAGAACCTTTCAGGTCAGAAGCTAGGCTGAAATGAGAGGTGGGAGTGTCTGTTCATTCTTTCACTGGAAACAGTCACAGCACTGACTGACAGGCTTGAGCTCTGCTGTAGCTGGGAAACCCCTCCCACCTGTCTGCTGTGTGTCTGTTCCCAGTCAGTAGTGATGGGCGAATCTCCCGCGATTCGCTTTGCCGAAAAATTCGCGAATCGGCGAAAAATTCGCGAAACGAGTCGCGGGCCGATTTTGTCGCGCGTCGCGTCAATTTTGTCGCGCGTCTGTCGCGCGTCGCGTCAACTTTGACGCGTCTCGTCGTTTTCGCGACTCGTTTTCAGCTAATTTTCGCCAAGCGAAATTTCGCTGGTGATTCGCGAATTTATTCGCCAGCGGCGAATCGCGGGAATCACGGGAATTCGCCGTGAATTCGACCTAGGCGAATAAATTCGCCCATCACTACCAGTCAGCTCTCCCTGTGCTGTTGCCTGCTAACCCAGGCTACTGCCAAATTAAACAATCCTCTGTGTAGCAGCAGCATTCTCAGAGATAAGTAAAGTGCTAGGAGAGACACACACATCTTGAAGTCAGTGAAATAGCTTGCTCGCTCCATTGCTTTCTGCTCCTGCACAGGAGAGGAGAAGCTGGGAGGGACAAGCACAAGCAGCCCTGAGAAGGACCCAGCGTGATTGGTGGCACCAAGATTACATCTGTAACCAGTGCCTCCCCCTGTGCACGCCCAGTCCTTCTCACTGGCTGCAGCTAGCAACAGAAAAGATAGGGAAAGACAGAGAGGGCCGGTGGCCGTCCTGGAGAGCTGAGCTGTATCAGCACAGGAGATAAAGAGAAAGGGAGGAGCCACATAACAAATACAAAGAAAACAGAGAAAGTTAACCCAAAAGGTACACTACACAAAACATTTTATTCAATTATATTACAAAAGGAATTGTTTAAGCCTAAGTTCAAAAGTATGGTATATGTCCCCTTTAAGCGTAAATGTGTTAATGAAGTTTTGCTATGAAGAAAGTAACACTAGTAAAAAGTTTGCTCTGAAATGCTTGCGCTGATGAATTTTCTTTGGAATGGGTCGCCCACGTTCGTCGGCCATGATGTAACTTCCCATTTTTATGAATAAGGGTATGCGCTGCGAATTAATGTCTAATGAAGTTTCACTAAGTGTGGCGAAGCATTCCAAAGCGGAAAGCCACACCTAATCTTAGGCAAAATCTTACTCTGTATGGCTTCTTTAATGGAAACTTGATCCTCTTAAATAATTGGTAACTGTCTGGAAATTATTGTTTTAATCATCATCTCAATATCTTATGATAATTACAGATTTTTCACTAATTTTTCATATTTTTGTGCACTCGTACATCTTCTGTGGCAGTTATACACGTGTACCAGTCTATAGTTCTATTCCTTCAGGACTTGATTGCTCTGTGTCTGGAGTGTGTTCCTATGGAGAGTGCTCTTTATTTTACTCACAATCCACAACAAGGGGGCAATTGGACACCAATTGCAATAAGTGATAGGGCAGTCTGAGACATACCAGCATAGAATTAAAGAGGAAGTGGAGAGCACTCCTCCTTTGTTTTGCCTTTGTGAAGCCAAGAGGCAAAGAGCCTTTAATCCAACTACTGCACAATAATATTTTAAATATGAACTGAAACCTTCCACAACAGTTTTTTTTCATTAGCACTGAACATAGTGGCTGAGCAGTTATTGAAAAGTAACCAATATTAGAGAGCAATTGACATTTGCAAAGGATTATGGGCTGCCCTTGCACCGTTTTTGTAATCTTTACAATTTCTATGGTCTTAATTTGAAAGTAAAGCCAGGGATCAGTGGCTTTTTCTATCCTTGTCAGTTGAAGAGTTGATGAGCGAGCTGGACTGTGCAAGTGTTGACCTCTGCATTTAAGCAGAGGTCAAGCAGAGCTTTGATTATAGATACAAAAGTTCTAAAACCCATGCCTTTGGTAGAATTTTACCCCTCCCAATAATACAACTTAAAGACCAATATGCTTCTGATGCTTACATTATTTTTACCTGAGACCAATGACATGACAAAGTTGAAGTTGTAAAAACTCTAATGAGCCATTACTGTGGTATCTTTTGCTTTTCTGGTAAGAATTAACACCATATTTAAAGCTCTAGCCATTGTGGAACTCAGTGGAGTAGCCTTAGAATACAGTTAAATCCTCAAGTGTGTCGGGATTTCTATTTGTGGTAGCTGTTTTATAAATATGCAGAAGTAATAGCAAAATTGTAAAATTCAATAAAATTTTCAAAAAGATTAGAATTCGAATTTTTGAATATGTTTGAAGGCCACTTCGACCATCGAATTTTGAAAATTCGATTGAATCGAATAATTCAAATAAAATTCTATTTGAATATTCGTCAGTCAAATTACTTGCCCTTTCAATTTTTATTTGACTTCCTAGTTCGCCAGATTAAACCTACCAAATTGCTATTAAACCCTATGGGAAGCTCCCATAGGGTTTTTTAAACTTTTTTAGATCGAATAAAAAACATTCGATCGAATGGTTAAAATCGTTTGAATTGTTTGATTCGAAACGATTTAGGCGTTCGATTGAATTTTTTTTATTCAATTGTTCGATCGATCAAATTGCAGTAGAAACCTTCAAATTCAAAGGTTTCAAATTCAACCACAATTCGATTGGTTTAATTCGAGGGTAAATTCACCCTCGAATTCGACCAATAGTAAATCTGCCCCTAAGCGTTAGACACATCTAGACAACATTATGATGGCAGATATTAAATAGCATTAAAATAAGTAAATGTGAAAGCAATATTTTCTAAATAATTTTTTACAATTTCCTTTTTTTAATTAGAATACACCAAAAGGAATGAAAGTAAGCTGTACTTGAAAATATATTGGACACATACATATTCTTTGTAATTTTCCACATGTATAGGTTTGTGTGCATAGCATTGGAATTTATACCAATATGCTTTAATAGAGACTTACCTGGTAATTTCTAGAGGGAACTAAACACAGGTAGTATATATATATTACCATGGGCAACACTTTGGTAAACCTATACACACTTTAGTATTTGATGCTAATTTGTTTAAGAATTGCAGGGAGGGAGGTGATTGGGTCGGCACAAGTACTGTGGAGCTGGGCGCCAGGACCCCGCCTTGGGGCGTCTGCCCACAAAATCTGGTGCTGGCTGAAAATGCTCCACCTAGTAGTAGATATGAGAACAGCACTCAACAGTAAAAATCCAAGTCCAGCTAACCCAAGTCACAACACCTTAATTTAGATTGAGTAGCAGAAACAATAGCCTTTCTCAATGTAGTTCTATTGTGAAGTGCTGGCTCTTTCTGAAACCACGATTGAGATGGCTGCCTACACACAATATTATAACTAAAAAAATTGTATTGGTAGAAGAATAACATTATAAATGGTAGGATGAATGACTTCTATTGTACACAGTGTAGTTTAATATAACAAATTACCATAGATATCATGACCGAATCCATTTAATCCATCAAAGAATAAAACCTTTTGGAAACGTGACAAAACATTCTTTCATACTGGATGTATTTCCATGCTGGAGTTTTATGTTTCTTTAGATACACCATGTGAGCATGGGCAGGCCCAAACTGAGTTTTAGAATATGCCCTGGCATCTCAAGTACACAGAGGCCCAAAAATCTCCCCACTAGTTTAATGCATGGGTGAGCCTCAGTTTCAGGGTTGGAGGGGAAGGTTACTACAGACCCCTGAAATTATGGTTCTTCACATCACTAGCATATTAGCAATGCGAGCATGGAAGCCCAGGAGGTACTCTAATAACATCTTTGGTTATTTGCCAAATGTCCCTTGTACCACTTGAGGGTAAGACTTGGAAAATTAGTAGCAACATATGAGGAGAACATAAGCTTTTGTTCTCCTACACTTCATGAATAAAGTTGGTGGATAGGGGCACTGAGGTTGTAATTGAGCTGTAGATGATATAAGTCTTAAATAATTATTTACAACTACAGATTTTAACAGAAAAGCATTGAGGTGCAGCAATGTAAAAGCCTAGATTCCTTACAAAACTATAGCCAATAATTATCCTCAAAAAGGGAAACTGGTAATCGCACAACACTCAGTCTGATGGGTATGTTATAGGTATGTTGTTTTTTTTATACATTTGGGAATAATATGTGACTCATAAACATTGTGATTCCAAAGTATAGTAGCATTTCTTTAACTTCTTCTTAATTTGAAACTAGTATAGATCTGCAATGAAGAGAAAGTTACATAATTTACCCAAGTATAGTGTCGGACTGGGACACCAGGGGCCCACCCAAAAACCTTAGACCATGGGCCCACCATAAAACCTTAGACCAGGGGGCCACTCTCAGTACTAATATTCTTCATCTCCACAATCAACCTCTATTCTCCTAATTTGTTTACTTTACTTTATTCCATCTATTTAGCCTCTTTGTTCTCATACAAATAGGGAATGGCCATGAAATAGGCCAAAACTTATAGCAGCATGAGGGCCCACTGACACCTTGGCCCACCGGGAGTTTTCCTGGTTTTCCGGTGGGCCAGTCCGACACTGCCCAAGTAAATAATAAAATTGGCCAAATGCATAGTCAATTACATTAGATTGTTATAGTCTACAACAGTGATCACCAACCAGTAGCTCGTGAGCAACATGTTGCTCTCCAACCCCTTGGATGTTGCTCCCAGCGGCCTCAAAGCAGGTTCTTATTTTTGAATTACTGGCTTAGAGGCAAGTTTTGGTTGCATAAAAAACAGATGTCCTGCCAAACATTCTCTCCTGTATGCTGCCAGTCCATATAGGGGTTACCAAAAAGCCAATCAGAGCTCTTATTTGACATCCACATGGACTTTTTCATGCTTGTGTTGCTCTCCAACTCTTTTTTTAAATTTAAATGTGGCTCACGAGCAAAAAAGGTTGGGGACCCCTGGTCTACAACATATGGATATCTTTTTAGGTAAGCTGCTTCTTCAATGAATAACAGTCCTGTACATAATCTGAACATTTAGACAAATACAAAAGGTCCCCTGCACTCAACCCATTATCAATATATTGAAGACATTGAGACATTTTGTGCATACAGCTACTAAAAATGCCTTACCCTTTAAACAAATCAGGGATTGTTTGTCCATATATTGCAATATATTTAAGCTGGCCAACTACGTCAAAGTCATCCCATATGTGGCCAGTCCTACTCTCATATTGCATCTGATTCATTAAGAATTCTATAGCTTCATTATACATTTTACAAAGGGACTAAGTTTCACCTGCAACTTATTGATGCTTTCAAAGTAAAACTCCCAACCTTGGTTGCCCTTTTATTAGACACCAGTGGGATCACCTGACTATAGCTGGGAAGGGGTGTGAGCTACAACAGGGAGCTGGTCACTGCTCCTATATGAACTATAATAAACAAGGGAAAGTTGTGCTCACCACTAATTTTAAAACCATTAGGCGGGGGTGAAATGAGGCTGTGACCACAAAATACATATAGACAAATACAAGAGGTCCTCTGCACTCAACCCATTATCAATATATAATGTATAATATATATAATATGTGCATACAGCTACTAAACCCCTTTAAACAAATCAGGGATTGTTTGTCCATATATTGCAATATATTTAAGCTGGCCAACTACATCAAAGTCATCCCATATCTGGCAGTCCTACTCTCAAATTGCATCTGATTTGAGAGTAGGACTGGCCAGATATGGGATGACTTTGACATAGTTGGCCATCTTAAATATATTGCAATGTATGGACAAACAATGCCTGATTTGTTTTTAGTTGCTGTATGCACAAAATGTCTCAATGTCTTAAATATATTGCTAATGGGTTGGTATGTATTTTGTGGTCACAGCCTCATTGCACCCCTGCCTAATGGTTTTAAAAATTAATGGTGAGCACAACGTTCCCTTGTTTGTTATAATCCGAACATTGTAGGTTGTACATTACAAGGTTTAAATGTTACAAAAACAGATCAGCTGACCTGGTATCACCTTTAACAGGGAATCTTATAAAATGCATTTGCTGTAGGATGTATCTACAGTTGCTGTGCTCTTCTGTTATGTTTCCTTTGTGAAGAGAAGGTCTGTGCTTTTTGTTATAAAGTAGTACTGCAGAGCTGTAATGACTCGAAAATAAATCCTGCAGCCACAACTGATGTCTAGCTTCAACTTGGCTTTATTGCTTCAAACAAGCTTCAGCTATGACTGTGCATATGTTCATTAGGTTCTCTTTTAGATAAACAGGCTTTTGAAGGCAAAGGTGAGCCAAGAAAGGATTGAAAGGTGCACAAATGATGTTATTACATTTTATTCACAGATAAATGTTATGATGTGGAGATTTCTATTTAGGAAACACTGTCCTAAAAGCTGTTTCATAGTGTCCCAACTTAAAGAAACTAAGCAGCACATACAGAAAGACCTGGAACTATGCAGCTTTTGTAGTTTATCTGCTTTAAAACTGGACAACGTGCCTGAACCCGTCAGAAGTAGTGATGGGCGAATTTATTCGCCAGGGGCGAATTCCCGCGATTTGCCACTGGCGAATAAATTCGCGAAATGGCAGCAAAAATTCACCGCCAAAAAATTTGCCAAAAAAAACAAGTCGCCGAAAACGACGCGACGCGATTGACGCGACTCGTTTCGTGAATTTTTTTGCCAATTTCTGTGGAAATTCGCTAATTTTTCGGTGAAGCGAAACGCGGGAGATTCGCCCATCACTAGTCAGAAGCTTGACAGCTTTTGCTGCACCATCCTACTGCAATGGGATTTTAGAGAAGCTTGCAGCGCAATGGTTATTATACTATGTGAATGACCTCTTGGTTCCCACCTTATATCTTCTATATATCACTGATTCTTTATGACTTGTTCTGACCCATGTTTAATGTGGGCGATTGATGCTAGTTTGAGATACATATCTGATTGTGAGGAAGCCTTTTACTGATATTACTTTTGTGTTGCTGTACTGTGTCTGAACATGATAGAAAGCGGAAGGAGAGCTTTAGCCCCCCTAAACTTACACAGTAGTTTTCACTATATAATTACTGATATGTATACATGAACTGTGGGAAGGAGCTATATCACCGAGTATTGATTGTGCTGTATTTATTCTTGCTGGTATGTCACAATTGATGGGGTACATGGTGGCTATTAGGGGGTGCTGTTTGTAATTGTTTTTAACAATAAAAACATGTTTGGCCTATTTATGGGCTATGGCAATGAGTTATAAAGTATGCCATTTTATTACATTTACCTGTGGTGTGACCTCTCTTTGTATTTTGGATGATGATCCAGCTGACATCCCAGACAGTTCAAATGAGAAAGACAAAATGTGAAGACAAAACCAGTGCTTCCATACTTAATTCTTTGTTTGTTCATAGCAGTAAAAAGGTTCTTAATATCCATTGTCAAAAGAAAGCAGTCAGTGACAATGTTTCACTCACGTATGAGGCTATGGGGCAAATTCATTAATTTCCGAAAATTCACTAGCGTTGACCGCACTTTGCCAGACAAATTTTCGCCAGCGCTACGCAAATTCACTAAAGTCCGAAGTTACGCTCAGGTCGGCGAACGGTAGCGTAGTAGCGCTAGTGTTACTTCGCCAGGCAAAGCACAGTTACGCTAGCAATGCCTAATTTGCATACGGCAACTTAAGCGTATAATAGAAGTATATGTTACAGCCACTACATTCCACTACACAAGCCCAGGAAACCTTTAATAAATTAAATAAAGTTTTCCTATTGCCCTACATGTGCCCCCTGTATAGTTGAGTTGCCATATGTTAGGAAATGTAGGGGGGAAGGAGGGTAACCCCCCCAAAAAAAAATCACCCTACACCCTATTTTTGGGACATAGAAAAATTTTCAATTTTTTTTTTCAAACTCCTTTCTAATGTATTGAACTTCTGGTGTGACCAGGTGAAGTAAAGTCTAACGTAAGTGGTAACGTTCAGTAACATTTTGATCTTAGTGAATTTGCATAATTACGATCCTTCTTCAGTGCGCAACTTCGCCTGGCGTAAAGGTGCGAAGTTGCGCAAGTCTATCGACTTCGGTGTTTGTGAATTTGCGAAGTTGCGAAATTACGTCACGCTGGCGAATTAGCGCTAGCGTTAGACGCTTCGCGTTTTAGTGAATTTGGGCCTATGATAGGTGTTCCTTAGGTAAGAGGGCATGCTGTATACTAAAGGTGGTAAATAAAATGTTGCCTCTAACTTCCAAAGTCAGTTGTCAATTTATTTGGTCACCAGGTATGGATATCCAATAAGGGAATTCTATAATGAGGAAATTGGACAAATGCACAGTATCTGTATCAGCTGAGAAAAAGAGAACTATAAATGTATTTCATTTTTTGTTTTGTTTTTAATATGTAGTGGGATCTTGTTTCTGTCTACAGTGTACTGTTGTAAGTAAGATGGGATAAGATAAGTACCTTTTTCAGTAGAATACACCCACTTTTATCACCTGTTCATGTTATTAGATTCTGGTCTCCTTTCTCTGTGTTTACTGCCACGTTTTATTCTTTAGAATAATTATAACTAGAGAACGATATGGTATATTCTTCTAGGGATACAAAAAAAAAAATCACCTGTTAGTTGGACCAATTTTGAGTATAGATAATGACATAGTAGACTGTGCTTCCATTGGTTTCATTTGTTAATGAACAATACAAAGTTGTTACATCAGGTATGGGATCATTTATCTGGAATGCCCTGTAGGCAACACCTACACTTAGCTTGTTTAACAGCAGCCTAGAGCACACTGGGCATGTGCATGTCACTGGCAAAATCCAAGATGTTGTATTATGTGCACAACTTTGCAGGCCTGGATCATTGCTGTATAATGCTGCTATAGAGAGAACACTCAGTGTGAATAAAATTAGTTTCTCAAATGCCATTGAAAAAACTTACTGTCACATCAATATTGGTTGCATAATGTATTTTGTAGGGGGGAAAAATCCCATCTTTCAAACCCTGAGACTGATGTTATTAACACCAACATCACTGCATGCATCTCCCCTGATCCCTCTGCAGCTGGCCTGCAGCTCTCATTATCTCAGCTAAGCACTGGTGCTTCTTAAGTTCAATGTCAATAGCTAGTTAGAGCAGGGCAAATGGGTCAAGGGATTAGGACTCAGAGCTGTCCTTGGTGTTCGGCTGCTTGATCTGCAGAATGCATCATTGGAATCAAAAAATCCCTCTATCTCTGGCAAGATCAGAACATAGAAATGTCATTTTGGGGGCTGTCAGCTTTCTGATAAGGAATGACATCAAAATTCAAGGATAAGTTGTGTTTGAGGAAGAGTATGTAAGTTGAAGATGAAGAACAGAACAGAATGTTGACAGAAGATTTCAAGTGAAAAAAAATAGCTATTAAAAATGTTATCTCTGTGCCTGTTTAATGTAGTCTCTGTGTGTCTTGGGATCACTGGATTCGGAGAGACTGGACAGAAAAAACAGTATTTGCTGCATATGAAAAGTTCTTGCATCGAAATGAGTAGCTAATTCTTGTCTTCTCTTTTGTATTCATTTTTTGGTCATTACATGGTTTTTCATGGTTTTACTTTGCGCTTTATCTATCTATCTATCAATTATATGTGTCCATACACAACTCCATTTTCATATATTTTATATAAAATTATTTTATGTATTTTATGTACTGTATATCAATGCTATTTACTTTATGTTATAGGGTAAGTTAAGATTGTGGCCTATGGTTAAAGTATTACAGTATTCAGTACATAAAGAGCTGTACGTTTTTTGCAACATGCAACACTAAATTTGTAATATACAGAATAGTTATTTAAAAATAAAAATCTTGAAAGAACAGACTTTATTGCAGAGTGTGTTGTGCCAATATACACAAAATGTTTTAGGGTTCTCCCCCCTGTTATCGAGTGAATAGCAAAGTCTAAGGGGCAAATTTACGAATTTCACATGAAATGATGGAAGTTCGATCGAATTCAATCAAACATCGATCGTACGAATTTTTCGTGAAATCGTAAAGTAAAATTTGGCCTCTTCGATTATCGAATAGATCGAATATCGAATAGATCGAATGATCGACACTGCATTATGTTTTTATTACTTTAAAACAATTTAATTTTTTGATGTTACTGGCCCTTTAAATACTTCTGTTCCATTGCCCCATAATACAGGTTAAATGTACTAATAATATTAATAATATAATTTTTGTGAAGACATAATAGATAGTAGGGTAGTGACCTAATGAACCTATAAGATTCTGTTTACTGCACTGGGTAAAATTAGTATTGTTGATATTATTTATAAAGTGTCAGTGCTGTACAAATATGTATACAATATACTGCCTGACCCTGACCATGTCAACACTGTAACACAAACACCTACTCCATCTGATTTTCAGACCTTCATGCTTTCTTAGGTCTTACTTCATGGTATTCTAAGTTTATTCCTAACTACAGTATGCTTCAGTTGTGGAGCCACCTAGAGCAGTACTACGTGGAACTTCAAGCCTGGTTTGGTCAGAGACTGCTCAACATAGCTTTGACATAGTGATACAGTTAATAGTGAACAGTCCATCGCTACCTTTATTTGATCCATCACTACCCACTATACTTACTACAGATGCTTCAGACTATATTGTTGGTGCAGTTCTCACACAGATACATGCTCATCATTCAGAGAAAACTGTTGCATTTGCATCCAGAACACTTACAGAGACAGAGCATAAGTATTCAGCTGTTGAAAAAGAAGCTCTAGCGTGTGTTTGGGCAACAGAAAAATGGAGAACCTACCTATGGGGTCGAGAATTTCCATTATGCACAGATCATAGCCCTTTAACTACACTGCTTACAACAAAGGGGCTAGGAAGAGCTGGAATGTGTATAGCTAGATGGTCAACAAGGCTACTGAATTTCAACTACAAAATGCAATACAAACAAGGTTTGAAAAATGTTACATTCACCTTTACCTGCAGATTCTGATACACTGGATGAGGACATAGAAGTTGTAGCATTGACTGATTTACTATCATCTACAGTTATAGCTGCTGATTTTAAGCAAGCTTGCCTCACATGTCCAATTCAAGTAAAACTACGGGACATCTTACAAAGCAAAAGACCAAATGCTGACAAGAAACTCAGTCCTGATCTTTCAACCTTACTACAGGATTAGACATGAAGAACCAGATTTACTATTGGCCAAATTTCGAATTAAAATAAATTAGAAATTCGACCATCAAAGTTTTTTGGGGGGCCATTTTTGAACGAAAACTTACCTATTTTGATCGAATAGGTCAGTTTTTGATCAAATATAAAACGTTTGAATAGTTCGATTGCATCGTTTGGATCGAACGATTTTAAAAAAAACTTTGATTTTCCAGGAAAACTTCCAGGAGGTCGCCCATAGGCTACAATGGAAATTCAGCAGCTTTAAGATGGAAAATACTTTAATTTGAATTTTTTTTAAGAGACAGTACTTCGAAATTCAAATTTTCAAATTTTTTCAATTCAATTTTGGATAGTTGAAGTAGCTCAAAATTACTTTGAATTTCTAATTTTAAAAATTTGGATTTCATTCAAAAATGCACTTTGACCCTTAGTAAATGTGCCCCCGAACTGTCCTTAGTAGATGACTATGCTGTCCATGGATCTCATCGCTTACTGGTACCAGAGACCTTGCAAGAAAAGCTCATTCAACTTGCAAATGAGAGTCTTCAAGGAATTGTACATACAAAAAAAAGGCTAATAGAACTATACTGGTGGCCAGCAATGGATGCCGATATGGTAACTACCATTCATTCTTGTGTTACGTGTCAGAATCATGAAAAAACAGCTATCACACATATACTACTACTTTAACCAGTACCATTCCCTGATTCAGCATGGGAAAAACTTGCTATAGATATTGTGGGCCCTTTTTCAGATGCTCCTATAGACTGCAGATTTGCTATAACTCTGACTATTACAGTAAATTTTCAGCAATTGCATTTGTTTCTCATATAACATTAGCTACAGTAATAACATTTCTGTCTACAGTCTTCAGCAGAGAAGGTAATCTAAAGGAGTTAATATCAGACAACGGACCACAGTTTGTCTCATCTGAGTTTGAATTCTTTCTGAGAGAGAGGAATATTGTGCATAGAAAATCTTCAGCGTATTACCCACAAGCAAATGTAGAAATTCAACAGAAGTCTGAAAGAAGTACTACAGACAGAAAACCTTACTGGGAAATCTTGGAAAGTATTTACAACAGAGCTCCTACATAACTCAGAGCAACATGCCATGCAACAACCCAAGCATCTCCAGCTGAATTATTACATGGCAGACAGATGCGCACTAAGTTACATGTTGGAGACATTAAATTTCCACTGTGCCTCTACTGCTGATATTGTCAAATGTCAACAAGCCAAATGCAAGGCTTATACTGGAGCAAGTACACTTTCAGTCTGGATCTTTAGTTAGAATTAAGAAACCAGGAATACTGAAACAAGGACAATCTAAATTTACTATACCACTTAAAGTGAGATGCGAGCAAGGACAATAGCGTCTGATGGACGCATATGGAATGCAAGTAGCCTGGCTCCTGTTAAATATGACTTTGGAGAAGCTCCATTTGATGAAGGATATTTTCCTACTCCTGATGCAACTGCAATAGACCTGAAGAAAGTGAACCTATAAGGCATACTGATAGAATCAGAAAACATTTACCCAAATGCTTTCCTACTATAGGGGGAATATGTGGTGCTTGTACAAGGTGCCTGTAGATGTCACTGTGCACATGAGTTATACTGTGTATACATGGTACCTTCTGGACTGCTAAAAAAGGATAGAGTTTATGCTACAGTTGTGTTATGGCTGCATGAGCCAGCTAATAAAACACTGTTATACTCTGCTCATCCTCAGCTACCAAACACAACAAACATATTATACTATATTAAAGAACTTCATCAACTTCTGACCACCCTTGAATTCACTCTGCACAGTGCTCGTTAAACACTGGTTGCAAGAGTATTTTGAACTTGAATCATTTGTGCTGTCTACTTATTATGTTGCTCTATATTCTCCCATTTTTAATTCTTAGCATTTACTTACATTTCTCTCCCTATTGTGTATCATTTTCTTTTGGTGTTGCTACAAATAAGACTATCTGCCTTACTTCTGAATATTCAGCCTCTCACTGCTCTTACCTTCTTCCTTGATAAAATGCAGACTGTCAAGAGGAGGAGGGAGATGGGAAGCAGGAGCAAGTCTTCCACTGTGTTGGCTTTTGTAACTTGGAATATTTTCACAGCCAGAAATTGGCAGATGGTTTGAATAATCTCAGCTCTGCTGAAGTATGCCTCTGTCTGGACATTCATTGATTCATGCATGACATGGAACACATGGACTGAGCATGTGGCATACACATTACATGGAATCTGTGATTTTTCCTTTGTATCCAAGATTACCTCTTTGGAAACTTTTCCCATAAGTGTACATAGTCTGGACACTGTAAAACAGCTCAGAAGCAGACTGTTTACCTTGAGACTATGAAATGTACATGAAATTTGCACTTTCTTGTAAACATTACACATTTATAGCAGATGATCATCAGGAATGCAAACTTCTGGCCAGATGGTAAGTGCAGTTACTGTGGGGTTATTATATACCACCATATACCAGAGCATTGTAACAAATGGGTATATACATTAAAAAATACAGGAAAACACACAGAAACTGTCAATAACCAATACAAGTGATAAAGAGGGCTCTGCCCAAAAACAGCTTAGATCTATCAGTTCATTACATTTGGGATATACTGGTTTTTATTTTTATACTTGGTAGTGTTTATAAGTTCACGTTTGTCTATAATGCTATCTAACCTCCAAGTGGTCCCTATGATATGCAGGCCCTTTCTTAACAAAGAAATGGTGGAGCACTCTGAAATGTAAAATCTTCACTGCCACTACACAGTACCCCAAAGCATGGTTAGTGTGTGTAGAGTTGGGCTTTTTGAGTGGTTACGCTGGAGTATTTATAATGAGATAACAACTGTGAATCTGTACAGTGTATTAAAAAGGAAAACAAAAGGGAAAGTTGCAAGTCAGCAGGGTGAGATTGGCAAAAGCGGAAATCTAAGTGCTACAGATAGGTGTATGCCTTATACCACAGCTGCTGTGTGTACTCAGAGACAAGTGACACAGCTGGAAAGGGCCTGTGAAAAACAAAGGAAATGACAAAGTGTTTTGTTAAAGCATGCAAAGAGGATAAATCTGAGAGATGAAAGGGCACAGCTTCCGCAGTCCAGGGGTGCTACACACAGTGGCCATCAGTGCGTTGAGCAAACCAAGCTCCAAAAAAGTACAAAAGACCTTCAGTGCAAGCTAATGAGGCGCATCTAATTATATTTAAGAAAGTACAGCAAAACTTGCTTAGGAATCCAGCCCTCCCCATTTCTCCGGCTATGGAGTTGGCATTCCACAACTCTGTATCCTGTGGGGGGTGCTTGAGGGCAGGCGTCTCTGAGTTCTTTTTTCCCATCACTAGGAAACCTAAAAAAAAGTATATTTGGCAATTATAAATATTGTGATTCTTACTTTGTCCTCTTTACAACTTTGTTACTATGGCATTTTCTTTGCTAGCTGCAAGTGTGCTAAAATTGGAGGTCCCATGAGATTAACGTTCTCTCTTCATCCTCTTTCATTTGACTGCCCACAGTGTTTACTTTACTTTCCTCTCCCTTTCATCTGCTGTTCTGCATTGGTCATGTCACCTGTGCCTCTACTATTGGGACGTTGTTCCTGTTAGGTCTCTGATAAAGGCCAAAGAAAAATATTACAGGACATCTGTCACAAATACTTAACTAGTAGTCTTGCTCCCCAACATGTGTTTCTGATTCACTTGCTCCAAGATGGTCTTGGTTATATGTGCTTTGGCAGCAAGCCCTGCTTGGCATAGTGCCTGGCCCTGTCTCTTTGTCTCAGTCACTTACAGCATATCTTCTCTTTCTCAATGAGAAAACCAGCTTTAGAGAACAGTAAATTTGCAGCGTAGCTGTATGCCCTGTGCATGTTGCATCCTGGAAGTGGTCGCCCCCCACCCCAAACACACCCCAGCAATAAAGCAATGAAAAGGCTGCCCACAGCTGAGGGCAAGTTAAACACAAAAGCAGTCGAAATTAAAACAAATTGGCCTATTAAGATCTTCTTGTTGCTATAAATACTAAATAGCTAAATTGAACTAAGGGACAGTGGCATGGGAAAATTCTCCCTGGAAACTTGCTTGTGTCAGATGAGATTCGTGTAGCCAGAAAGCTTGGGAAGAGACAGAGACAGGGGAGGGTTTAGAGTATGTAAACATCAAAGGAAAACTAATTAATCAGAGCGAGAAACAGAGACTAAATCAAATAAATATGATGATAAACTCTGTTTTAAAGTCATATGTTGGCAGTGTCCCTTAATATATATTTGCATGTATTAAAATGCAGGTCACAGCTGAAATATACGGAGCTTGAAATTTTCAGGAAAGAAACATTCCACTATGCTGTTTAATAACATACAACGGAGCATAAAAGGCAGTGCGTGAAAAATTAACTCCCCAGTGTATATCCAACATGTCTTTGTATCTTCTGCCTGTAACAGGCGAAGAATAGGAAGCAGAACTGAACTTCATATCTGACCAGATACGTATGTGTGTTTCCTGAAGTTTATAGTTAATCATATGAATGTTCCCATGGACTCTTGTCATTTCCCCTACTCACTTTCTACAGCTTTATGAGCAATATGTAGAAGTACATTTAAACAAATGAATCCACAGAAGCATCGCTCATGCTGCAAGACTAGGGAAAAGCTGTGGCTTGTGCGTGGTGTTTTACTCATAAGCCTTCAGTAAAGCTTTGACAGAATTACACACATTAGCTCTTTTATTTCCTCTCTCTTTTTTCCCCCCAATGTGCTATAATTAAGTTTGACATAAGCACATGGATTAAATATGTGGGCTGGTGACAGAGGGCGGCTCCTTTTCTTTTTTCTTCACCCATATGGAGAATGTAACAAAATAATGTGTAAACTTCAGGAAAATGAAGGGCTGCTGAGCAGTGGCCTCATTAGTGACAGAGCTGCTTATTTTACTGCAGTTTTGTGTTAATCATTCAACTGCCGGAGCACCGGCAGCAAAGCTGCTCTACATACTGTATTACAAAGATCACCCATAAAAACTACTACCATTCCGTCAAATCAAATCCTTTCAGCGTTCACTATAATAACTATGCCATGAAGATTCTAAAGCTACGTAAGGCCTTTAGTTTGCATCATTGTGTGCACTGAGCATCCCTCAAAACCTGTTGTATGAATGTGTATATATGTGTGTGTGTTTGCATGTATGTATAGTTATTTAAATTCTTTTTTCATTTATATAAAAGGAATTGTATACACAGCACTCTACAGTTCAACCCATATACATCATAGTCTAGGACACTATGTTCCCGTGCTTTTTTCCCCTGTGAAAAAATAGCAACTTGTGGACACCAGCATTTAAATGATTTTATATATATATATATATATATATATATATATATATATATATATATATATGATGCATTAAATATACTGTAAATTGTTAAAGGAAAACTAAAGGTTACTAAAGAAGTACACTAGAAATCCTGCATGTTACATTTGCGATTCAGCGGGCAGCTTGCATTTTTCCCTGGAATGAGTTGCATCTAAAACCAATTTTATTAAAGGTACTTTCATCAAATGCACTCAACTGTAACAATCTGTTACCTTGATTTCTGATGGAATGCTTGGATCCCGATGGTGAGTCTCTGTTGCAAGGGAGACTCTGGTGCTCCTTTACGGCTCCAGTCTTCACCGACGCCCTTTTTGGAGCCGGGGTTTCTGCAGCGGAGAAGGCAAAGGATCAAGGTGCATTACCGGAATTGAAGT
Source organism: Xenopus borealis (assembly GCA_024363595.1). Taxonomy (NCBI): domain Eukaryota; kingdom Metazoa; phylum Chordata; class Amphibia; order Anura; family Pipidae; genus Xenopus; species Xenopus borealis. The sequence goes on along the minus strand of CM044438.1, from coordinate 55,649,310 downwards.
ACAGACAAGAATTAGGCAAAGCAAAGCCAAACAGGCAGAAGTCGGTGCAGGCGGCAGAGGATCAGTGGTCAAGTACAAGCAGAGGTCGGTTCGGGCGGCAGAGGTTCAGAAGTCAATAAACAGGCTAGGAGTTGAAAACCAAGAAACAAACGTCAGACAAGGCTTGAGCAGGAACTGTAGGAACAGAAGCCAGCTTGGGCAACATGAGGAGGAAGGTGTTTAAAGGACCAGGAACCAATCAGGAGCAAGCTGAGCAAGGGCGGACACATCAGGAACCAACAGAAAAATGGACGCAAAAAATAGAGGTCATTGCGCTTTGGTGCGAGCATCCATTTCAAGCGTGCGCCCAATTCGAGGAGCATGTCCATTTTGACGCCGGTGACAATTCCGATGCGCACGAGGCAGAGTGACCGGCGGGAAGGGTTACATCATCACACTTCTGCTCAGTCCTTCCTGCCTTCTATTCTGAATCAGGCACTGCTGTGCCTAATGATGCAGGGCACTCAAGGAAATCTAGAGCTTCCACCTGTTCAGGAGGGGGCAGTAGATCCAGGGTTACCTAACTGCCCTGTGTCAACTGCCAAAGCACAGTTGCATTTAAATAATCAGGGGCCAAGATCATATGCATGCCAAACACTGGAAATGATGCTAGGCACATTTGTAAAATATTCTGTCTGATTTGCAATAAAGTGCATGCATAGTTGCATATATTTTGCAACTACACATATATTTTGCAAATCTGAAGCAAATGTGGTGGATGTAGAGCAGTTGCAACAAGCAAATCACTCCTTTGCCATTATCATAGCAACTGAGCAGTGGAATATAAATTTGAAAAGCCTCAATAGAATTATAAATTAGTAACAATAACTATAAAATTGTAGCTCACGGGACAATAGTTTTTGACTGTCATTTGAAATCTGGAAAGAGGCAGAAGAAAAAAGGGAAATAATTTAAAAAAAAAACTATTTAAAAAAAATTAAATGAAACCAGTTGAAAGTTGGTAAGAACAGTCCATTCCATGAAATATTAAAATGTGACTTCAATAAACAAGTGCATTCTACATCAGAATTTAATTATAAGCTTCAATGACATATGAACCTCGTTGTCAGCTTGATTGTATGAGGCAACTCATAAGCTTAGCTCCTAAGCAGCTGCTCAGACTATACTAAGCATGGTAATGTCACTGATCCTAAAATGTTTGAAAACAAAGGTGGAGCTTTTGAAGTGAGCGCAGTTTTGAAATCACTACCAGTTAACTGTACATTATATTTAAATGCACACTATACCCTGTCATTTTTGGTGTTACTGGCCCTTTTAAAAGGCAAATATTATTTGAAAGACATGGCAGCTATCACAAGCTATTAGAGCTTCAAGTAGTGATGTCATAACATTGTTAAGTGAACAGTTCATGTATAATTTATTCTTCCTATACTGTCTTTAAATCAGAACATTGGTTTAGATATGTCACAGTCACTTAAAAGGGAGCGAATAAATTGCTTAATCTGTATTCTGGTAACATTTGGTATGCGAATGAGACCTTTACAATTTTGTGTCAGTGTCTCATTAAAGTTGACTTTGTAATCCAAAATGGCAAACTACACTATAACATTTACTCCGAATGGCAGAATAGAATTAGCAATCTATTGGCTGTTGAGAAGTTTTCTTGGACTTTGGTCTTTATATATTCACATAGCTTTTTTTAAAAAAAATTTAAAAAAAAAGCAGTGTTAAAATAAGACAACCTTTTGCACACAGGAAATCCTTTGCTATTTGAATTTGTTCCATTGATTGTCTGAGGTGGATTAAAGCAATAGCTTCATATTTAGGTATTAATCACGGTATTAATCACGCGGAAGAAAATATACACCATTATAAATAGTGTGGTAAGATGATTGTAATGGATGGTCGCTACTGTGACCCGTGACATTCATTTAAAGGTTGACATTGTAGCATTATAAATATAGCATACAATGTAAACCAAATTTACACAGCCCTTTTGGCACAAAATATATACATACCTTAATAATAATAATAATGCCCTTCTATCTATCCCAGGTTAATTCATAACTAGATCTTGCCTATCATATCAAGGACTTGTGTCACACAATGGGACCACCCCAGCACTAATGCAAGGAGGCTTAGCTATTTTATCTATCTGTCAGTCATCTCATTCAGCCTCCAAATAACATCATCTCTACTGAGAGTTAAATTATTGTATACAGGTATGGGAGTATTATTTGGAAACCCATTATTCAGAAAGTTCCAAACTACAGGAAGGCCATCTCCCATAGGCTCCATTTTAAACAGACAATTCAAATTTAATGTAGCAATAAAAAGTACCTTGTACTTGATCCTAAGTAAGATATAATTAATCATCAGCGGAGGAAACGATCAAGAATCTCAATTGCGAGCCTGGGACAGGTGGAGATGACTGATGTGAGAGTAGAGGAAATGTTATGGGGTGTAGAGAGATGCATTATGGGATTTGTAGTTCGGATAGTAAGGAAAAGTGGGCAGGGCTTAGGCTACAAATAGGGCTGGAAAAATGTGGGAATTTACACTATGTGTTGTCTGAACAGGAAGGAACAGCTTCCCACCCTCCTGCCCCTTTTGAAATGGGGGGGGGGCTGGTTCTTTAGGCATGTTGCAGCTTTGACTTAGTGGGGCTGCCCTACTGGGTTAGCCAAAATGGGGGGCTGGAAGGAGAACTTTCGGTTGGTTGGATAGGTCTGGGGCGAGGCTTAGGGACAAGGAGGCGTGATCTTAGTTTTAGGCAGGTTAACAGATATTTGATGAAGAAGGGATTGGTATGTTATTGTAACAATTGTAAAATGTTATATGCAGCCTTCAGCAGCTATTGATTTTATCCAGATGTCAAAGTGTTATTTGTTGTTATTATCTTATGTTGGTATGTTTTGGAGTTAATGAATAATAAGAGACTGCAAATGTTATTTAATAAAAAAAAAGCTCACCCAACAGATCTGTGAATTAGTTTGGGGGTTGGATCGAAATCAAAGCATACCCTGTAAAAGAGACTTATATAAAGACCTGTATATAAAGACTATCTCTACCAATCATTTTGCAAAAAGTTGGTCCTTATCAGCATTTGACTTTCACCTGGATTTAACTTTCACCTGGAGGAAACTAGTACCTACTAGCCCACAAGTAATGAAAGAGTTAAACCGCAGCTTTCTTTAGCCTTTCATTTTCCTAAACCCTAAAATGCAGTTCACACTAATCCTGATTTATTTTGGATTTATCTGTGTTATTAATTCCAGTGATGGATGCTACACAGTTCAGGGGAGGGTGACAGTGTGAAGTTTGGACACTGCTATTTCTTCCTCTACCCTTAACCTGCTGAACACATGCTGTTTGAATACACAAAGGATTTCTCAGGATGAGCTGACTGCAATAATTTGATGTGTTTTGTTTCCCATAAATATCTTGTCATATCTCTCTTGCACTAATCTGGATTTAATGTGGATTTAAATATTAACAATGCAAAATAATTTCGGTTAAAATAATCTCTGGATAAAGTAGGGGATAAAATACCAAACATTATCTGCTTTGAGAGTACAAGGGTATATTTACATATGCAAATCAATAAGAAAAAAATAAATGTGAAAAAATTTACTTACAGCCCATTTTGGGACAAGGTCCTCACTATTTCAATCTTTACATGCTGTCCTACAAGGTATAATAAAATCAGTTTTCAAAGTATGTATAATATGAAAGAAACACCTTGAAACTTGGAAATGGAGCCCCGACTACTACTGACAAGTCAGTCAAGAAACATTTAGGATTTTTCTCATTTCTGCTCAAACCAAAAATTCTATTTTTTGCTTCTGTACTAATGTCTCACATTTATTACTTCTCGTGATAATTTTTTCAAGCATACTAATCCCTGAGGAAGTTGTGTGTGCCTTTCCAGTAGGGTTCTATGGGAAATCTCAAGGTAGTCCACTTAGTCCACTTAAAGCCCTCTGAAGCGCATTTGTTAACTCTAGACATAGAAACTAGGCTACACTCTAGAATAAAAACTGGATAAGACTATATAGTGACCTTGCCTATGTGTACTTACAAGCATATATATAAATACTAGTGCAGGTGTATAACCAATAACAACACCTAAAATATAAGAATGAGGCTGTCCAGAATGAATGAATGAATGAATGAATGAATGAATTTTAAAATACGTAGTATTTGCATACTGATCAGTTAGGCAGAAAGATTCATTTGTTCCACTGTTGATTTTTTTTCCTACAGTCATTTGTGGTTTTGTGGGTTTCTGAAGTGCACTTTCTGCTACTTTTTATTTGCTACTTTATTATGATTATACTTTATACATACTCTTGAATGAATGGTTCTAGTCCTTGCCATGCTGGAAGACAATCAAATAAAAGCTATATTTGTGTCCTAATAAATCCTTTGCTAAGCCTAGAGACTTGGATCTTGACCTAGCCTTTAGGGGCCAATTAGGTCCACCCTGTGTGTTGAGAAATTGGCCAGTCATTAAAAGGGCATACATGCATGTGTGTATAGGCAGATTGTGATGTCTCTTCTTTTGTTTTGGCTAGGTTATTAAAGATTATAGAAGCACAGGCACTATGAACTAGAAATGTTTGCAATTTACTGGTCCATAGATGTGTCTCTTATTTTGTTTTGGCTAGGTTATTAAAGATTATAGAAGCATACTGCACTATACAGGTACTATTTACTGTATATAAAACTAGAAATTGTTGCAATTTACTGGTCCATAGATTTGCTTGTTGCAACAAGATATAACTGAAGATATTTCAGTTAGTGTGCAAACCAATTACATTTGTAAACCATCAGTCTACTGACATATACCCATATATTCCCCAAATGAGTAAAACGTCATCTTATAGGTACATGTTCATGACCAGCTTGGAGGCTGTCTTTAATATTAATCATTGTTTATTATTTATAATGTTTTCAGAGAGCCTTTTTCTGATCACAAGGTAGAAAGTAATACATGATTAGACCAGAAATGCTGGCACTTATAATTAATAATAATTATTATTATTATTATACGACTGTTTCAGTCCAGAATTGATAAGTAATTTTAAAAATAAAATAATGGGAGCAATGCAAGTATATTCTCTTTCTGGGGGAACTGTGCTAACAGCTGTAAGGAAGCAGCTGCTTCCCCCCAACCCATCACAGCTTTTTAAATCCCCTAGATATCAGGGGTCATTTACAATCTCAAGTGCAGTAAAGCAAAAAAATCTAAACATTGTTATATAAGTTTTATTTATGTTGTACGGGCAATCTCTTCCCATTTGTGTCTAAAGCTGGCCATAGACGTAAAGATTTTTAAAAGATCCAATGGTTATCGAGAAACCATGATTGTCTCAAAACGATCGTTCAAATGTCCGATGTGTCCGTCAACTAAAAAGACCATTTCATATTGCCAGCAAAACTGAAGGGTTGCTGCCTGCTTGGCCCTGCAAACATAGGTAGATTGCATGGGGACCGATAAATATTTTCTAACCTGGCCGATAAATCTTCAGACTGATGTTGGACCTTTAAACTAAATGTTGTATGGGGCCTTTAAACTAAATGTTGTATGGCTGTAGTGGAAATGGGGGGAAATGTAGTGGAAATGGGGAGGGATTTATCAAGTGCAAAAAATAGGGCTGTAAATAATTAGCTTTGGTAGCATCAGTCAATGAAATACTTCTACTGTATTACCATTTTAGAAGTGCTTCTGCCGTGGCCATCAAAGAGTCTTTAGATGTTATCATCCAATTCCATCAGTTATTAAGACTGCCAGTCTCCCAATAATTCTGGCTACCTACTTCTCAGGGTGAGGTCACAAGTAGCAAAAGGTGGATATCATGCACAACTGTACAAATGTGATAACCATTTTAACTCAGACTGTTAGCAAGTGACTACATGCTGATCTCTGACTTTGGCACTGACCTGTAGATTGCCCAGAAGGATAGAGAATAGTAGTCATTTTTAAGTTGTGTGTATTTTACTGGAGAGAGTGCAGAGACATGCAGCTAAACTGGATAGTTTTTTATGGTTTCATCCCTTGAGTTTATGCCCTTTTTTATGCAAGACAGAACATTATTTGCTTTAGTGGCCATTGAATGACACTGCACAGAATTAGACAATTTATTATCTACAAAAACCCTTAGATCCTTCTCATTAAGGGTAGGGACAGAAAGGGAGATTCGGGGAGATTCTGTCGCCTGGCGTTTTTAGCAGGCGACAATCTCCCCGAATTTCCTTCTCCCTGTCTGCCGCTAGTAAAAGGGACAAAGCGCCACCGCCTGTGCACACGCTGCGCGGCGATTCCCGGAATCGCCCGAAGTTTCCTCACGAGGTATCTTCGGGGCGATTCCGGAAATCGCCGCGCAGCGTGTGCACAGGCGCTGGCGCTTTATCCCTTTTACTAGCGGCAGACAGGGAGAAGGAAATTTGGGGAGATTGTCGCCTGCTAAAAACGCCAGGCGACAGAATCTCCCCGAATCTCCCTATCTGTCCCTACCCTAAAGGAAACTCTCACCACACTGCCATTTAGTGTATAACTTGCAGGTTTTTTTTGCAAAGTGCATAACCATTTATCAACATTGAAACTTATTTTCCTGCCCAGTTTTCCAATAATGATAACACATATGTAATAAAAATGTGATTGATGTAGACACAACAATGCTTGGCATTTTATTTCATTTCATTCATTTTATTTAATGCTCATCACTATCTTCATATTCTTCTTTCAGTCCCCTGGCATGCTCTGTAATTATTCTATTAAATCTCCATAACAACTAATTCCACAAACTGGGTGTAAATAAAGATTCATGTGATTTCTGTGTTTTGCTGAATCAGACTAAACCCAGTAATTCTCACTTACCTAACTTTAGTTTTTGCTTGTCTGAATCTCATGCCCTCAGGGTCTAAGATCATTGTGGCAATGCAAACAAATCTTTTTATAAACCCTTACATAGCTTTTACCAAATTGATTCACTTTTAAAGAGCTCCACTTTCTTTAGAAAACACTTACTGCCCAGTCAGTAGATCTTCTAGGCCTCTTATAAGTTGTTGCCACACATAACCAGGCATCGGTGTGTAAAAAAATGGCTTAAAATTTTTGTCATTTTTTAATGCTTTTTCCTTTAGCTAACTTCCACCACAACTTACTTAACTTACCATTTGATCTGAAGTACTGTAAAATAGTGACTGATAGTGATGGGCGAAACTCCCGCGTTTCGCTTCGCCGAAAAATTCGCGAATTTCCAGAGAAATTCGTGAATTGGCGAAAAGTTTGCGAAACGAGTCGCGCGTCGTTTTTGACGCGCGTCGCGTCAAACACGTCGCGTCATTTTCGACGCGCGTCGCGTCAATCGCTTCGCGTCGTTTTCAGCGCGCGTCACGCCGTTTTCGACGCGTCGCATCAAAAACGACGCGCGACTCGTTTTTGTTGCCGAATTTTTCTGCGGCGAATTTTTGCTGCCGTTTCGCGAATTTTTTCGCCAGCGGCGAATCGCGGGAATTCGCCGCGAATTCGCCCCTGGCGAATAAATTCGCCCATCACTAGTGACTGAATATCTAGTGTTTGCATGGCGTACGATAAAACACACCTTGATAAATTCGCCATTTATTTTACACAGCTTTTTACCTTTTTTTTGGCAAATTTAGTTTTACACAGCATAATAAATAGGCCCTAAGTGTGTATTTACCTGGTAGGTTGGACACCATATTTATTGTAAAACTACTCTTCCCAATATTCCAGATGTTTTGAGTGGTATTTAGCCAAACATTAATCAGTGTGATATGAATTTAGGCTTAGTATATCATTCTGCTTGTATCTGCCTCTTTACCTTTAGGAAAAGTCCTCCAATACTCATGTCAACATATACTGTATTAATATACTTATACAGTAAGAACTTCATAACAGTTGACAAGCATGATGATGGTATTTGTGGTTCTAGGACCTGGAGAACATGCCACCACTATAGGTTATAGGAAATGTAAAAAAGATATTTAAATCAGAGTTGTACAGGATAATTTGGTGATCAGGTTAGACAAAAAATAAACTGTCCTAAATATTCGAACTAGTTTAATGGAGAAAATGTTTGATAGACGTATATTGATAACGGAGCCAGTCTATTTGGATGGACCTAAATTTAACTGTTCATGTTCAGTCCTAAAATAACAATATCAATTGGAGAGAGACACCGAAGTTAAGAATGTGAAATATATTGCCAATAATGAATAAAATTAGAAATCTAATGTATAAGCAAAAATTTTGAAAACTCTGCTATATTTAAAGACAAAATTATTTTTATGTAAATAATAGGCTCATATTATATTGTACTTACAATATGGTAAATAGTGATGGGTGAATCTGGGGCGTTTGGCTTTGGCAAATTTTTCGTGAATTTCTCACGGCAAAAAATTTGCGAAACGCCACCTGCATCTTATTTCGGATGCGGGTGTCCATTTTTGGACCCCAGCACACATTTATCAAATTTGTTCACTGGCGGCAAATCTCGGGAATTTGCACCAAATTCGCCCATCGCTAATGGTCAATGAAGCATAGTAACATGACCTGTGCCAAGAATTCTTCTGTGCTATGTGGACTGAATGTATGTTCTTTTATATCCTCTTCTTCTGTATGTGTATCTCTGATAACTAGGACCACATTCCATAGAGCCAACTCCCTCCAAGCTTTGTTGCCAATGTTGTCATTGACTGTGCTGTTGGAAGGGAGCGTGAAGTTTTGTACAGATCAAGCTGTAGGTCAGGTGTGATCTGTGAGTACAAAAGGAGGAAATATTCAAGTTTAGTTAGCTGAGGGTATGAGTCAGTGTCAGGCCCGGACTGGCAATCTGTGGGTTAGGGCAAATGCCAGAGGGGCTGCTATAAGGTGCCATAGAAAGTCAGTATTTAGTGGGCTGGTTGGGACTGTTTGGGCCTCTATGTGGGCTGATTGGGCCTCTGTGTACCTGAAATGCCAGGGCCTATTTTGATTCTCAGTCCAGTCCTGGTCAGTGTTAGTCTATTGCAGTGATCCCCAACCAGTAGCTCGCAAGCAACATGTTGCTCTCCAACCCCTCATAGCAGGTGCTTATTTTTGAATTCCAGGCCAGGAAGCAAGTTGTAATGCATAAAAAGTATAGTACCAAGCAGAGCATCCTGTAGGCTGCTGGTCCCAAAGGGGCTACCAAATAGCCAATCACAGCCCTTATTTGGCAACTCCAGGGACTTTTTCATGCTTGTGTTGCTCCCAAACTCTTTTTACATTTGAATGTGGCTCACGGGTCAAAAAGGTTGGGGACCCCTGGTCTATTGAGCAATGGCCATGTGGACTTCCTGTAGAGCCCACCAGATCACAGAAGTCTCCATATCATATTATAATTATTGTGAAGCTAAATACACCATTTAAATGTAACCACCAGCAGCAACATGTAAGATGTAGATGTAAGTCTGTAAAATATCAGATGCCTGTGTTCGTATCCTCTGTTTCTATCACTCCTAAAAAGGAGTTTATGTCCTGTTCCACTCCAGTCTTGACATAAATTCATCTTAGCATTTTTAGTGTAGCCCTGCCCACTGGTTGGACAGTTAACCAAACTCTCCCTTCAAAACAAGGACATTTAAAAGCATGTGCCTAAGGTAGCATATATAAAAGCAATGCATTCCACAAAATGTTTTGCACATGGCAAGTGAAAGTTTTGGAACAAACGTGTGGCATGTTCCTATAGTTCTAGGATTTGTTTTTAGAAAAACCTAAGAATTGACAATCAAGAAATTACATAAAAAATTATTATCTAGACCTCACAACAATCTTGTATGGAAAATGGTGATCATTTAAACGACAAGGAAGGAAAGGCAAAAAAATTAAATCCCATTTTAACTTTCTTTAATGAAAAAGAAACCTCCAATATACTTTAATTTAAAAAATTTAATCATTTGTTTGATTAGGCTTGTGGTGCAGTAAGTTCATGTTTATGTTTAGCATAAACAATACAGCCTTTCCAGCCTTATTCTATTTTACACTTTTCTTGTTTTTAAGGCATGATCTGGTCATCTCCAGTTACACATGTTTTTGTTATTAGCTGGCAAGATGATTCTTACAATTGCTGATGTCACATGTGGCCCAGAATAATATGGATACACTGACTTGAATGGTACAGTTACTGGCAGTTGTCAGCATGAAAAGGTTCCAGTGTATGTTTGTTAAAAACAGTGGTATAACTAGATATTACTGTGCCCCACAGCAGATTATTTTTCAGGCTCCCAGCTTGACCAGTTTTGCCAATATTTATTTAAAAAGCATATTTTAATGAATAGGCAAAGTGCTTTTATAGTCATGGATCTCCTAGGTGATTGGCATCTATTGTAACAATTAAATGGATAATAACTATTTATAAGGATATATTTTACAGGTTATTCATGACATGTGTGATATATATATATATATATATATATATTAATAACAATTATGAAATTGTGTGCACTTTGCTGATATTTGCAGGTTATAAACTATAATAAGCACTTGAGTTTCCCTGTGTAGGAGAATTATAGCTAACCAGAAAGACCAAGGTCAGAAGACGTGAACAAGTCAGAATTGAATTTCTGCTTTGACTGGCATCATTCGTGCTTCTAATAAAGGGACACGTGGCACCATTATTTTTATTATATTTTTATAATAGTGTAATATTCCAGCAACAGCATATATAGACCATACCACCTATCTGCAGAACAGTCTGTCAAGAACTCCCTGGTTTTAAACCATGATGTGTATTCCTGCCACTGCTTTTCCTCCTTGGGCGATTGGAGGTAATGTGGCGGTAGCCTGGCACTGGCAGAATATACTCTGTATAGCTGCCTTCAGGTCCATCCTTAATAGTTCATTAAAGCGATAATGAAGCCCGGTTCCCCACCTCCCCAATGCTGGATCATTGGCTTCCTGACAACTCCAAGCATCGAGTTCTAATCTCTGATTGTGAAATCCTGATCTTGATCCTGTTCCTGCAACCCATTCCTGTGATCCTGTCCCTGTTTTTTAAGTCCTGCTTCTGTTCCCTTTGGTTCTGACTACCCAGTTTGACCTCAACCTGCTTGACTACGCAAGTCTTATGCCTGTCCTTGACCTACAGCCTATTATACAGACTTTAGTCTTGTTGCTAGCCCTTGACCCTCGGCCTCGGTTTCTAGGATCTGTTTGTTCTGCTTCTTATACCTTTCTGAAGAAGTATGAGAGTTTTTTCAGTTTTTTATTAATTCGACCTTTGTTCGAGGCACACAGTTTGGGGTAAATTTAAGAAATTCACGTGAAATGATCGAAGTTCGATCGAATAACGATCCTACAAATTTTTTGTGGAATCATATATGCAAATGTGGCCTCTTCGATCATCGAATATTGAATATCGAATAGATCGAATGATCGGATATTCGATCAGTTGATCATTCGATGAGCGAAGGATTCAAAATTTAAAATTTATTTGACTGCCTACTTTGCCAGATTGAACCTACCGAATTGTAATAGAAGCCTATGGGAAGCTCCCCATAGGCTTCTGAGGCTAAATCCTGCTCGAATACCATTCGTACGATCGGATCGTTCGATCATTCGAGTCGTACACTCTAATGAAATTTCACGATTTTTTCATGAAATCAAACGATCGGTATCCGATCGTACAAATTCATCAAGAAATCGGATATCAAGCAAAATGATAGCCTACAACAGTTTGTTAAGCCGATGGTCGAATGCTTATCGAATTTCGAATTTGGTTGAATTTATTTTGGGGAATAATAGTAAATTTGCCCCTTTATGTTAAGTGTGGTTGTGGTTATAGAGCACAAGAGCTTCTGTCACTCAAATCAGTAGATGTTCCTAACACAGCTCAGCCAACTGTCCCAGCTTTTTATTAAAAACTTCTGATTTTCTCTTTGATCTCCTGCACTGATGCCAGATAAAGATACAATTGTAACAAATAAAGATAGACACATAAACCACATAAAATATTTCCCTAGAAAGGGCTTGCACATTGAAAACACAGACAGTTAGTAGCAAAAAAGTAATATTAATGAAAAAGTTAATTATAACAAACAAAGGAATCCCTTAGCAATTCCATCAGCAAAAAGAAAGTGTAAATACATACCACTAGGAGGTACCTGACATATTATCATCCCACCCCATGAGTTACACTTTCCTTACAATTCAATATTCATTAATTAGCCCCTACTATAAATACAGTATATATATTACAGTCTTGATCCTAACTGGTGCAACATAGGATTAGATTCCTTTTTTTTTTTTTGGGATGAAATGAAAGCTTAGTTTATTTAAATTTTCATTGAGCTTGAATTTGATGGCCACTGTATTTTTGAAGTCCTGAATTCTACTATGATTTCTAAACATTCTAACTAGCCCTTTTCCATTGATTTGCCCCTTCCCATTTCTTTTGTCATTCTTTCATATATTCTTATTATTCTGAATCTGAATTCCTAGTCACATCCTAGATATTTTATGAATTATGCTGCAATTCAACCATTCTACCCAACAGAACTGTGATTTATTGTATTCTTTTCTATACCACCTACTTTGTGTAGGTGTCTGGCAAGGATCTTCATAAGTAACTTTCCCCCCAGTGTCAGACTGGGGGCCCTGGACCCACCCTATTTGGATCCCCCACATGCTGACACCACAACATCCCCTACCCCCTTATCACCACCACGCATACCTTTACTTTTCATTTTGAGGATGCAATCAGGCATCACCAATAGTTGCAAGCAGGAGTCCGGGTCTGTGTGGCCCACTTGGTTTTTTACCAACTTATAAGAGTCTTAATGGGTATAGTGATTATGGAAAGAGCTTTCTTCTACATGAGTAAACAGATAAAACTAAAATACCTAGCAAATATTTTGAATTTACTGTTCTCCACTCATTTTATTATCAGATGAGGCATTTTCTTTGACAGTGGAGAAAAACCCAAAAATATCCAGGCCTCTCCCCATTGATTATAATGGAGACCAGTGCATACTCGTGAAAGTATTAAATCAGCAGTACAATAGTACTCTGGAGCATTGCACTTTCCATTGTTTTAAATTACTCTGTAGTGATACTTGTGTGGCAACTAGGCTGAGTAGATTCTTGGTTCAGTGGTTCACTGGTTCAGTGATGCTTTGGTTCTCATCTTCCCAGTACTTACATATGTTCCTAGTAGAGTAGAAGAAGGATATTTTGATGGATGAAGATTGGACTGATACTGGTATCTTCACTTAACTAAAGGCCAGTAAGACTGGTGTATTTTGATATAAACTTAAGGACATATTAAGAAGCCTCTCTGAAAGAAGCATAAAAATGGTGAGTTCCAGTTTTAAAGATTATTCATATTCTTTGCTAAATCTTAGAGTCCTTATAACTCCACTAAAGTAATACAAGTCAGCTGGAAGACATTTGGATTTTGGGACTATTTGCCCCAAAAAATTAATTCTATATTCAGATGGTTGTCAGTGGTGTTGACCATGCCATCTACTGTACATAAGAGCAACCTTTGTGATTTAGATATATTGTTACTATAAGATTCTACAAATTTTAATATATTTTTCCTGAAAATCAGAGGATGAAAAGTTAATAGAGCTAACTAGACAGCCCCCAACTCCTGCAGACTGTCTGATTCCAGAAACTATGTAACGACTCACTGACGACTGCTATCTGCCCAGGGAGAGGTATCAGAGACTAATATCCAATTCAGCATCTATGTTAGAGATGAGAGACAACTATGAGAATTAATACTACTATCTGTCTTTCGAACAATCCACCTACCCTGCAAAGATCACTCAAGGATACAAATAGCAGCTTTGAGTGGCTGTTGATGTAAATTAATGGCATTTGGTGCACAATTTTCCATTGCACTTTTTAAAAATTAGTTCCATCCTTAATATTGCTGAATTGAGTAGTGGCATCTGTCACTGCTTTTTCTCTGGCAAAGGAAGCCCATGTTTTGTCCTTCCAGTCCCTTATCAAAGTGCAAAGAAACATTGGAGGCAGGAATTCAATTTTTTTCAACTGTATGTCTATAAGATGTGATATAAAGTTTTCTCTGGAAAAAAAAAAAAACGGGTCTGACTGTCAAAGAGGAACTGCGTGGTTCTTAAAAGCTCCAAATATTTTTGATATGGATTTCCTCACCTTTTTCACAGTCACCATGCAGCAGAGAAAAGGAAACATCAATAAAAAGCTATTTTAAAGTAAAGATGAAATAATAACAGACAAATGGTAGTAAGTCACAGCAGAAGACATCCGTCCAGGCCACTGAGATACCAAGAATAATAGCACGGGAACACTGCAGGAGCAGCACCTCAACCAGGTAGGTGATCTTCCTAAATGTACTGTATTTGATTTGCATTTACTTGTCTTCCACAATTGCTCTTGTACTTGAAACTTGGGTTCAATTTCATTATTTGTGGGCTTTTTTTACCACTGGTGTGGTATTCACAGCCACAGGAGAGTTAATCCTTGTGTTTTTGCTATACATTATAACACAACATGTTCCATATCAATAATTAGTTCATACATGTATAAAATAAATAACTGTCCAAAATTGCTAAAGAGACACCTCAACATTCAGCATAAATAGATATAAACATTCTTTCATTCTAATCAGTAGGATTATTCTCTCCTACTGAATAATACAGAAACATTGCATGCAGTTAAAAATGAATGGATATTAAAAAATGGCAAACACATACTGTATATTAAACCTAACAACTTTATTTAGAGAAATGCTGTTCATTGTCATAAAAAATAATCAAATGAATAAGCTTTAGAATATGTAGTCCCTACTTCAATCCTACTGGCTCTTAATGTTATCAGGGGCGATCTGGTAATCAGTAAAGTGCTGGCTGTTGCAGGGTTTCTACCCTGGCTGGATACATTGTTGCAAATTTGGCAAGGGAGCACACAACCCCTCTTTTTCTTTTCTGTAGAATGGTCGCAAGAAATTCTTCTTATTTTGCCTTGCTTTTTTATCTATTTCTTTTTCTCCATCCTTGCCCAGCTGCTGATTGAAATCTCTTTATCACACAGAGGTGTTTTATCACACAGCAATAATTGGTCAATGTAGCTATTAGATTGCTAATGTCCTACACGCAGAATCCCCTCCTTCAAAGACTATAGTAATGATCTCACACCTACCTAATGCCTGCTTAATAGACTCACTAATGGGCCATTTTTCCCTAGTGGTTTATGAACCCTCTTGATGGCTCTTGGTGGGATTCCCAGTGTTTACTGCCATGTCCTCATTCATGAACTACAGTTATCAGCAGTTTCTAAAGCTTCCACCTCTCCACCTTACTGCAAAGAAAATAATCTGCTGAATCCTCCTGTGTCCTTGATTAATTATTTCCTCTCTGTTGCATACTCTGTCTGGCTGAGTGCCCATATACACCAGGGATGCTCCCCCTGAGCAGCAGGTTCCTATTCCTACCATGACATAGGGTCCAGACAAGTGATTTAGCATGGGGGGGGGGGTGATGGGTTCTAAATTTAAACTTTTGGGCATAAAAAAACTATTGGGCATAAAAAACACATACTGCACACATATCAACTCAAATCAATGAATATGACTCCCTACAAGAAAATGTTTTCTTAGAACCATAATAATTAATTGTGTAATTCTCTGTGAAACCAAAAATATAATTTGTTAATAGATTTTTGAAACCAGAAACCTGCAGATTACAAATAGAGTTTACACTCACTGAATTGTGTTGAAAAGTAATGTTGATGTTGGGGATCAAAAATAAAGCAAGCATAGCTTAGCATACCTGCCACCAATCCAAAACAACCTGAAATTTGAAGACATCTGGATAGTGATGGGCGAATCTGTGGTGTTTCGCTTCACAGAATTTTTCGTGAATTTCATGAGAAATTTGTGAAACAGCAAAATATTTGCGAAATGCCGCCAGATGCCATTGGACAATTTTTTCGGCATACAAATTTTTCCAGGCATTTCGCAAATGTATTAACTGGCAGCGAATCGAGGGATTTGCCACGAATTCGCACCAGGCCAATAAATTTGTCCAACAACAACTGGAATGATTTATACAAGAAATATTTATTAGGATTACAGATGGATTGGCGCATGACTGGGACAGGTCTGTGATCAGGCGGAAGCACTGGATGCTTGGTCAATTAAGTTTAGTTTTCCATTCTAAATCTTCTCCATCTTCTTCTGGAGAAATTTTGATGGTCAAATGATGGCTTAAGTATAGTATAGTATAAGTTTCTAACAAAACTACATGATAGTACATCTGAGGCCCCTGAAAAGATTCAGGTTGACCCACTAACCACAGAATCACTGCTCAGGTAGAAAATAGAGCCAACTGTTGATGCAGTATGACACCTGTTCAGCTCTGTTCAGCTCCAACTCAAAAAAAAAAAAGCCAAGGTTCCGAATTCACTTCTGCCAGGTTACCAACCTACTGACCTATGGAATGATTCTATTAGGTATGATCATCCTTGAGTGACCACCTTGGAATAGTACAGTGGGACAATCCATCAGATACACCTCCTGACAACCTATGAGTTGATATATAGAGACCTGAGCATACCTGCCTCATCATAAAACCAAAAGTGTTTTCTTCTGTGAGTGGTAGGAAGGCATAAAGGTAAGTGGAAAATCTGCACCCCTATCCAATCGCATTTACCCAAATTCTACTTGCATGAAACCCACATTTCTTGCAGGTACCCACAAATGCTCATAAATATGTACAGTATATTGGGAGGAGGTCTGATTTCACTGGATAGAGACCAAAACCAAAAAGAGCAGAAATTCAACAATACTTATTTGGCAGCATCCATGAAACTTCATGTAAAAATTCATATGCACATTGGGCAGTTTTGACATCAAACTGTTCAGTATACCCCTGGCTTTCCTATTTAGTGTGTTTCATGTATTATATGAGAAATAAGATGCTGTAAAATTAAAGCTTTGGGGTAATTTATAAAATTTTCATAAACATGCAGTGTGGTAGTTTTGAAGTAGAAAGACCTCACTTTAATTCCTATGCCCAGCGATACTGTTTCTAAATTATTCTAGAAGCTTGCAGTCTGTTTTTAATTTGTCCATGTTACCCGATAAATCCTGTATTAACAACTTTTACCACAAATGCCCCATTCTGGTGGACAGAATGCTGCTTGCCGACCCCTGCATCATGAAAAATGCCATATCTATGAATATTGATCAATCCAGGGATCATGCAGGTTTGAAAATATAATCTGCCAATGAACCATGTCAGCCAGTTCACCAGCAGATGTGCTAGAGATGAGGAACTGAAGCTGTTTTTATCGAGCAGCACATACAGACAATAGGGACAACAGGAAACTGGACCATATAAACACTCCAAGTTGTGCACTTGAAAATCATTTGATACCTGACCTAAAGACTTGACCTGATATCTTTATTTTGAAATGTTTTAAGTTCATTCTTTCTTGTACTAGCCCAGTTGTGCTGTTCGTTTAATACAATCAAATAAAAATATGGTTTAGAAAAAATGGGAGAAAGTGCCATTAGATATACATGGCATAAGTTGGAAGGAATCCATTCGGGGATATTTCACTGCAAATAAAGGGCAGTAGATTATTTAGCTTGTATTTCCCGGTATTTTTGTGACTGCACACACTACTTCCTATTTAGAAAAATTATAGTGATCATGTCTTGCTATATGATTGCCATGCTAGATTTGGCCTTAAAAAGAGTTCATCAGTCACAGATTCTTGGCTGGATTAGGGATGCTTTAGAGATAGCTTCAGCCATTTATCTTTTAAAGGTAATGTAGCCCTAAGGTGGACATCAAAGTACATGTGCATAGTCCAGTAAATATTTTATCTCTGAGATAACACAACACTATGTTATGAAGAAGTTCTAAATAGTGATGGGCGAAACGGCCGCGTTTCGCTTCGCCGAAAAATTCGCGAATTTCCAGAGAAATTCGCAAATTTTTTGCCTATTCGCGAAACGAGTCGCGCGTCGTTTTTGAGCTGAGCTGAGCGTGTCGGTCAGTACAGCAGGTTCCTTATATAAAAAAAAGCATTTGTAGATATATGATGTCCTCAACTGTCCCCTGTCCTACCATCCTCTCTCTCTCTCCATGCTCCTTGACTAGTATTTACATCCTCCTTTTGATCAATACATCTTACCTTACTCTTAATGCCTGCTTCTTCCAACCTAATATTTTTCTACTTCCCTACATTCTTCTTGGGCCACGGACTTTGCAACAACTTTTCCCTAGCTCAGTCACCTCATCCAACCTTATGTGTCACATTGAAATGGAATTTCTGGAATGCTTTATGCCCCTTTTGGAAACCTCTGACTCACATACTGAACACATGAACCCACTGTTTTTGTATATGTTTTGTTATTAAAATTTTTTTTAAGTTTTTTCGATTTTACATTAGCCCAAACATGCCTGGTCAGTACACTCAAAATCATCCTCCGTTGCTAAATTACAGTTACCTGAAAAGAGCTTGTCGGGTGATTCTAACCTGAAAACACAGAGATGCAATTACATTTTCAGTAGGAAACTTTTTCTGTAAGTGTGGGTGTATCTGGCACTGCCTGATATCTGATAACTCAGTTTTTCACTCTATGATCCCTGTGCCTGTGTAAAACACCTGAAAACCTTTAAAAAGAAATCTAAGAGGAATCTAATATTGCATACTACTGCAACGTCAGTGAGCTAGGGCTGGTTTATCACCTCTTACATACAAAAAAAATCTGGAGAGTTACGACAGACGTTTTTCCCATTTATGAAAGCCAGCTGGTATGGTACTGGAAGTGTGCAATGTCAGCATTTCCTCCAGACGTGTGCTACTTGGCAGGTAAACAAATGAGAAATTCCTGGAGTCCGCTTATGATCAGGACGCATATGCAATTGAACACAGCACAGATATCAGTGTTCAGAGGTGGGGAAAAATTAAACTGAACGATAATCCACACAAAGAAAAGGGAGGGATGCCATAGATCCCTCTTAACTCCTCAGTACAAAGCAGACACATTCACTGTAAACAACCCAATAATCTTATTATACTGTACATGAACAAGGCTGCAAATTATATCATTTTGCTCATGCAATATTTTGCCAGGTACATTTACATTATTGCAGTGAAGCTACAAGGCTGTTTTTTCAGCCATACCTCTGAGCAAAAGCAACTATTATGGAGTGGTTAGATGAAGAAGCACATAAGAAGTAATTTGCATGGCTTAGAACACACTACCTTTAGTATTATGCTCTTTTTCACACAGTTATCTGTTTTGCATTAGTGATTTGCCTCCCACACATTGAGCTGGAAAATGCTAATGTAGAATCACCCTATATTACAGTATATAACACCTGGCATTTACAGTGGCAGAGAAAGTGCAAATACTGCCTGGACCATCCTGTCTATGAAAGTAGTGACACAAATGATGTGTCACTGCACACACGGTGGAATTTGGAAAGAAAATGTGCATATTCTTGACAAAATCTACACTGCAGTGACAGGTGGATGTGTTCATGTCACTGCTTACATAATTGGAAAGGTTTATCATGGTATTGGTGTTCTACAGCTGAATAAAAAATACCATGTGTGTGACAAATCCCTTAGGACAATGGCATGAGGATGACTAAGGGGTAAATTTACTATTATTCCCCAAAATTCCCTCGATTTTACTCGAAATTTGATAAGCATTCGACCATCGAATGCTATCAAATTGTTTCAGGCTATCATTTTGCTCGATATTCGATTTCTTGATGAATTCGTACGATCGGATACCGATCGTTCGATTTCACGAAAAAAATTGTGAAATTTCCTTCGAGACTCCGAAAAATTTGTACACTTCGATCGTACGAATGGTATTCGAGCAGGATTTTGTCTCAGAAGCCTATGGGGGGTTTCCCATAGGCGACTATTTCAATTCGTTAGGTTCAATCTTGCGAAGTAGGCATTCCAACAATTTAAAAATTTTGATTCCTTCAATCATCGAATGATCGAATTATCATTCGATCTATTCGATCTATTCGGTAATTCGGCCAAATTAGAATTTCCGAATATACAAAAAATTCGTACGATTGATATTTGATCGTATTCGATGGAACTTCGATCATTTCACGTTAATTTTGTAAATTTGTCCCTTAGACTTAAGGTGGCCACACACTGCCAATATTGGTCGTTTAGACCAATTTGACAGCTTAACTGCCCATGTATGACCACAATATTGATCGGGAAGGTTTGATTTTCTCCCGACTGACCCGTCGAAGCCCATTGCCCTCATTGTAATCTGATTGTTCGGCCATCGGGGAAAGATCCATTTGTTTGGTGGTGTCGCTAAACAAGCAGATCTTTGCGTCTATGGCCAGCTTAACTCACTCCTCTCGGGGAGAATCACGGCAGTAGAAATGACTTCTGGAAGGTTTTTTGGCAGATACTGTTGCCAGAATGCAGTGAATTCTTGGTAATATGTAAAAATGCATTTCCAAGCTATGCCTGTCTACAGACAACAACAACTGTCATGGACAGAATACTGCTAGTAGTCAGGAAATTCTCTGTAATGTTAAAAAGAAATTCCCAAGCTATCCATGTTTACAGGCAACAGCAACATCCATTGAAATGTAGTGTCCTGTTTACATAAAATTGGATAGTGATGTAGGCATATATAGGTCTTCAGTTGCCACTGTTCACTTTGAAAGAAAATACCCAGAAGTCATGGCCACTGAAATCTATTCTACAAGATACATGAATGTATATTTTTGGTTTCATCAAGAAAGTCATTGCATTGGTGGCTTCTTTGTATGGAATATGCAAATACTGTTAGGACCCATAACTTTTGAGATGAAGCTCTAATCTTGTGATACATATGTGCTGTTGTTGTGCTAGATATGTGCTGTCTTAAGTAGAGCTGGGCACTGAAGTTTATTTAACATTTAAAAAGTACAGGTATGGGAACCATTATCCGGAAAAGCCATTTCCCATAGACTCCATTTTATTCAAACAATCTAAATTTCTTAAAATTATTTCCTTTTTATCTGTTAATAAAACAGTATGTGGTACTTGATCAAGACTAATATTATCTGTAATCCTTACAGAGAGCAATACCAGTCTGCTGGGTTATGTTTACATGATTTTGTAGTAGAGGTATGAAGTTCCAAGTTACAGAAATATCCATTATCTAGAAAATATCCCAAGCATTCTGGATAACAGGTCCCATACCAGTATAAGACGTACTAGAAGTATCAGAATAAGGTCACAAAATATCTTGAAAAACGTCTTGATAGAAAGCCTTACTTAAAATTGAAATATAAAGTACTAAATAAACATGTTTACTTTTTAAAACACCCAATACTGCAGTCCCTTTTTTTTCTATATGTACTTATTTACCCACCACCCAGGCAGCTGGAAAACATTCTGCTGCTTCTTTAGTTTCTGTATTACAAATTTCAGGATATACAATCACCCCCACCCCCAGTAATATACTTGGTTATTTCTTTTTTACAGCCTTAAGGGATTTAAAATACTGTAAATTGCCACCACTCCCTGGGTATACCTAAATGATGCACATACCAGGAACATCAAGGCAAACCTGAAAATCCTGGCTCTTGATTGCAGTCCAAGAAATTATTTCCTTTGGCATTGTTCAACACCTACTCTTGTCATCCAGGGATAGCAACTAAAAATATCTTTTATCTACATCCGGCATAAAGCAGAACATAGCCAAGAGCTTACCATTCTGGTGAGCTGCTGGTACAAAAGAAAGGTGTCACTGGCTAGGGGGAAAAGAAAGCTCTTGTAACTGTTAGTGTGATTACAATGTTAGAAGTGAGATCTCGTATATGACGCTTTAATTGAAATACTATACATCCTGTAAAATTTGTCAAGCTGTAAACCTGGTGTAAATTAGCACAAAATAAATGGCTGATTTATAAAGCAGTGCATTTTCTGTATGGGGTGTCCATTTTTTAAATTAACTTTTTATATGAAATAGATGATATTCTGAGACAATTTGCAATTAGTCTTCATTTTTTATTTTTGTGGTTTCTTCAGTTATTTTGCTTTCTGTTCACCAGCTCTGTAGTTTGGAATTACAGATGCTATCTGTCTTTTTTACCTTAGTAACTGGACAGTGGATTGAATGTGAGATTGGCATAGGAATAGCAATTGGACTGGTTAGAAGGAAAAGCAATAGAAAGTAACAATAATAATAAAACTTCAATCTCACAGAGCAATAGTTTTTTGGGTTTTTTTTGGCTGCCGGGGTCAGTGACCACTATTTGAAAGCGAGAAAGATGTAGAAGGAAAATGAAGGAAAACCAACTGTAAGTAGGGTTGCCACCTAGCCGGTATTTTACCGGCCTGGCCGGTATTTTTGGTGGTTGATCCCAATGTTATTAATAGGAAAAAAAGTTAAATATATAGGAAGGCTGGTATTTTTTTTTTTAAAAGGTGGCAACCCTAACTGTAAGGTTGCTAGGAATAGGGCATTCTAAAACATACTAAAGGTCAGAAGTCAAAGTCAGTTAATCCTTTTTTTTATACCACCTCTGGCATGGTGTAACTCGTTCAAGTCAATAGAAAATATTCAGGCACCAAGAAAATGATGTCCTGAAACATGTCAATATTGACTGGTGTTTTCTACGTAACATTTTCAATGGGGCTTATGTATTAAAGGAATTGTTCAGTATAAAAGTAAAAAGTGGGTAAATAAAAACATGTTTTCAATATAGTTAGTTAGGCAAAAATGTAATGTATAAAGGCTGGAGTGACTGTAAGTCTAACCTAATAGAAAATAACACTACTTCTTGCTTTTCAGCTCTCTTTTGTTTACACTGACTGGTTACCCTGGTTACCAGGCAGTAACCAATCAGTGAATTGAGGGAGGGCCACATGGGTCATAACTGTTGCTTTTGAATCTGAGCTGAATGCTGAGGATGAATTGCAAACTCACTGAACAGTTATGTCCCATGTGGCCCCCCTTCAAGTCGCTGACTTAAGCTGGCCATAGACGTAACAATTACGATCTTTCTCGGGAAAGATCTTTCCAAGAAAGATCGTTCGTTTCAACACACACGTGTAGAGCTGAATCGTCAGATATACAGGTAGAAACAATAGAATTCTACTTGTATCTGACGATTCAGCACTAACAATGGCCGATGTTCAGGGTGCTTTCAAAGGCATCCGATCAAAATTTTCCATCCAGTCCGATCAACCAGCCGACCGATATCTTAATCCTCTGACGATGTCGGTCGGCTCATTTCCCACCATACACGCACCGAATATTGTACGAAAATTCGTTTCGTACGATATTATCTGTGCGTCTATGGCCACCTTTACTCAGATTTAGAGAGCTGAAAAGCAGGATGTTGTGTTGTATTCTGTTATCTTAG
The DNA here is from genome assembly GCA_024363595.1 of Xenopus borealis. Lineage (NCBI taxonomy): Eukaryota > Metazoa > Chordata > Amphibia > Anura > Pipidae > Xenopus > Xenopus borealis. Next base: position 55,625,913 of record CM044438.1, on the reverse strand, counting down.
ACATCCAGTCACTGCAGCCTTTATACATTACATTTTTGACTAACTAACTATATTAGAAACATTTTTTATTTTGCACAGCCTATCTATTTACCCAGTTTTTATTTTTACCCTGAACTGTTCCTTTAAATTTGGGAAGCGTAGAATGGTTCACAAAGTGAACATATGTGCCCTGTGCATGGATATATTTATAAAGCTGGATTTATTTAATATTCAAAAAGAATTGTGAATTTGTATTCGCTCTGTGAATGTCCATAAGAGCTTTTTAAATATGGCATAATCGCAAATATTTATACTCCACTACTTTGGTGGTGGAGAAAATATTCGGAAAACAATTTTGTAAATTGTGAATTTAATTTACTGTCGGAGCTATTGTCTCACACAACAACATCACACAATGCAAACACCCGTTGCATTTGCAAATATTTGTGGGCAATGCAAATTCACAAAAAACAGAAAGACAGGCACAGCAGTGCTGCATTCAGGAAACAATTTGGACAATATGACCATGTGTGAATAAATATATGCTGCCCAAACTTTATAAATGACCCCCAATATGTTTACAGAAATTTACAGCTAGTTCAAAATATGGAAAGAAGTAATCTTTTATTATTTGTGGTGTTTGAGTTATTTAGCTTTTTATTCAGCAGCTCTCCAGTTCGCAACTTCATCAGTCTAGTTGCTATGGTTCAAATTACATTAGCAAACATGTACTGATTTTAAAGGAAAACTATTCCACCAAAATGAATATTTAAGAAACAGATAGTTTATATCATATTAAGTGGCATATTAAATAATCTTACCAAACTGGAATAAATATTTAAGTAAATATTGCCCTTTTACATCTCTTGCCTTGAACCACCATTTCATGATGGTCTGTGTGCTGCCTCAGAGATCACCTGACCAGAAATATTTCAACTCTATCTGTAACAGGAAGAAGTGTTGAAGCAAAAGACACAGCTCTGTCTGTTAATTGGCTCATGTGACCTAATTTAATAGTTTGTTTGGTATGTTTGTGTGCACCGCGGAAACATAGGATCCCAGGAGGCTGTCCTTATTTTTTAAAATGGCAATTTTCTGTTTAGAATTACTCAATAGCACATGCTACTAAAAAAAGTATACTATTATGAAAATGGCTTATTTAAATTAAGCAGGGTTTAACAGATGAGTTGTCTTATGCAATATATTGTTAATAGAGACCTACATTGTCTGGGGGGGGTATAGTTTTCCTTTAATAAGAGACTGGAATATGAATAGGAGAGGCCCAAATAGAAAGATTAATAATAAAATTAAGTGATAAAAAGAAGCAATAACAATATGTTGTAGATGGGGTCAGTGCCCCTCATATGAAAGCTGCAAAGAGTCAGAAGAAAAAAGCAAATCATTCACAAAATATGAAAAATAAATAATGAAGACCAACTGAAAAGTTGCTTAGGATTGGCCATTCTATAGCATATTAAAAATTAACTTAAAGGTGAACCACTAGTGATGGGCGAATTTATTCGACAGGCGCAAATTCGCTGCGAATAAATGCACGAAACGCCAGCGAAAATTTGCCTGGCGAAAATTTTCTGGCGTCAAAAAAAATTTTATTTCGCAAATTTTTCGGCGAAGCGAAACAGGATAGATTCGCCAATCACTACAAACCACCTCTTTAAAGGACAAGGAACGTTAAACTAATGAAGTAGGCTAGAAATGTTGAACATTACGTTTTGGGCTTCTGTACTAGCCCAAGGCAACCACAACCAATTAACAATAAAGATCTGTGTTTCCAAAGATGCCCCAGTAGCTCCCCATCTTCTCTTCTGCTGATTCATTGAACATTCTCTGTGCTGCCGTCACTTACTGAGTAGTGATGGGCGAAACGGCCGCATTTCGCTTCGCCGAAAAATTAGCGAATTTCCAGAGAAATTCGCGAATTTTTCGCCGATTCGCGAAACGAGTCGCGCGTCGTTTTTGACGCACGTCGTTTCCGACGCGTCGCGTCATTTCCGACGCGTCGCGTCATTTCCGACGCGTCGCGTCATTTTCGGCGCGCGTCGCGTCGTTTTCGGTGCGTCGCGTCAAAAACGACGCGCGACTCGTTTTTGCGCAGCGAATTTTTTTGTCAGTTTCGCGAATTTATTCGCCAGCGGCGAATCGCGGGAATTCGCCCCTGGCGAATAAATTCGCCCATCACTATTACTGAGCTTAGGGACTGACTCAAAATATACAGTACACATAGAATATAAATGTCATAGTATATAGTCATTAATATGGTTAATTACTACATAGCAGCACAGAAACCAGTGCAACTAGCATCAGAATTTAATAATCAGTCCTATAGCATCAGCTTATATTACAGGCCAACCTCATTTTCTGCTTGATAATTTGTGACGACCCCTAGCTCAGCTTCTCAACAGCTGCTCAGAGCCCACTGAGCATGTGAGTGTTGCAAACAATTTCCAAAATGGTGACCCCCTGTGACAGTTTTGAAGTCCTGGATCATTGCTGCTATTGACAAGCTGAAACTTTAGGATGGTTCACTATATAAAGTATGGCATTTTTAGCCCTATTCGTTTTTAGGGTTTACTTCTCCTTTAAGAAAAAGATTTGCATACATTTCCACAGGCCTGCTGATTTCCATCATCCACAAATTAAAAATGGAATCCCTAAAGGGCAATTTTTAAGGGCTAGAAGAATCTGTACTATCATACGATCGGGCAGCAAAATGGCTAAAAGAAAGATTCAAACAAAAAGGTTAAAATAGCAAGGATTCAAGCAGAAGCCAAATAAGTCAAATCAGTTCCTAGAGAATATCTGTTAAGGTACAAGGTAATAAAAAGAGAATCACTCTGTATCCCTTTTGTGTCCAAGTTTGATCGTAAAAGTGATTAAAAGAAACTGGCTGGTGTTACAAAGTAATAAAACATATGGGAAACTATTGACAGAATTACCACTACTTTCATACAAGAGAGACAAGTTATGTGGTTCAGACTCAACTAGGCAAAAAGAGAAAATGTTTGTTTTTTTTGGTAACCCATAATGTGGCACATTCCCATAACCTAATTGTAGCATATGTAATTCAGTTATAAAAGGCAACAAAGTTAATCATCTCCATAGTAGCAAAATCACCCCTGTAAACATGAATTTTATGTGTGGAACCAGGAACCAGGAAGTGTGTTTGTTAAAATGCCTGTAAGACTTAAATTGGGAATGTCTCGTGCTGCTGTGTTAAATGGGGGAACACTGAGGTGACAAATTTTGATTCCAAAAAAAAGCATTGATTTTTTAATAAATGATTTAGATCAAAATTTTTCAGTTACATAGTAATTAAATGTTTTTTTTTTTTTAGGATACAACAAGGGCAGGGGCACAGCGGACAAATAATCTGCTTTTCTCTGCTTGTGTTTTGTACGCAGGCTGAGAAAAGTAGATCCACTACCATCTGCTTCTCTATGTATCTCCAGAGACAGACATGGAATCTGTCAGTATGTAACAACACTGAGATGATATTTGAGCTGATACGGTGGTTTTTGTGCACAGACAGAGCTTGATAGGTATTAATGTGCAAGAAGTTATTTGGTTAAAACAGTGATTCAGAAATATGAGTTGCCTTCCTTGCACAGCTCTGGAACCCAATAAAAAGGAAAATCTCATTTTTGGGAACACTGCTTAAAGGGGTTGTTCACCTTTGAGATAACTAGTATGATGTAGAGAGTGACATTCTGAGATAATTTGCAATTGGTTTTAATTTTTTATTATTTACGGTTTTTGAGTTATTTTGCTTTTTATTCAGCAGCTCTTCAATTTGCATTTCAAGCAATCTTGTAACTAGGGCCCAAATTACCCTAGCAACTATGCATTGATTTGAATAAGAGACTGGAATGTGAATAGGAGAGAGTCTGAATAGAAGGATCAGCAATAAAAAGTAGCAATAACAATACATTTGTAGCCTTACAGAGCATTTGTTTTTTTAGAAGGGGACGGCGACGCCCATTTGAAAGTTGCAAAGAATCAGACGAAAAGACAAATATCTATAAAACTATAACAAATAAATAATAAAAACCAATTGAAAAGTTGCTTAGAATTGGCCATTCTATAACATAATAAAAGTTACCGTAAAGGTGAACCACCCCTTTAAACCTTTTGTAGTTTAAGCGAGAAATAAAAGATCTCACTTACAGTTTAGTGAACATGTCCTGAAGGCCGAGAACAATCATAGTTACATTTCAGGATTTTTATTTTTGAAATGTTAGCTATACCACATTTTGGGGGGCCAGAACTGAACCAAAATGTTGAAGCTTTGTTTTAAAAGGATACGATGAAGTGAAAGACATATTTAAGATCTAACATTTGTCCCATGAGGAGGACAACCTATTCTGATTTGTTCAGCTGATCATATTAAGCCAACTCATAGATTTTTACTGGAGTTAACTTCAGCTTAACTTACTCCAGCCGATGTGGCCAAGAAAATCACTAACATGTTTATACTGGTGGGAAGACCATGGTCTCATTTTCATTAAAGTTCATTTGGATTCATTGTTATTTGTTAGCAATAACCTCTCAAGTGTTTATATTTGTTCTATGGCTACTAGAGCTCTTCTAATCTGATGGGTCTAGGGCCACATAGGTGACTAGTTTATCCATGTTTGGCTATATGTAGGCTCCTAAGTTACCATGTTACCAAATGATTTTGTCCACTCCCACATTGTGGCCATGCTCCTACATATCACACCCATTTTATACACCCCATATGTGCCAATATAATGACTAAATAAAATGGATATTGGACTTTTTCCCAGGAAGATTGATGAGGAGCTAGGCAAAATGGGCTATATTTATACAGTCTATCCTTTGACTTTGGAGCCTGTAGATAGGCTTGATTTCATTAAAACAATCACTTAGAGCAGTGGTCCCCAACCAGTAGCTCATGAGCAACATGTTGCTCACCAACCCCTTGGATGTTGCTCCAAGTGGCCTCAAAGTAGGTGCTTATTTTTGAATTTCAGTCTTGGAGGCAAGGTTTGGTTGCATAAAAACAGGTGTACTGTCAAATAAAGCCACCTGTAGGCTCCCAGTCCAAATAGGGTCTACAAAATAGCCAACTGCAGCCCTTATTTGGCACCCCAGGAAGTTTTTGCATGCCTGTGTTGCTACTCAACTCTTTTTATTTTATTTTTTTATTTTGTTAAAAAAGGTTGGGGACCCCTGCGTTAGAGGATCACATATGACCAGCAGGCAGTGTCTGACTGGGATGCCAGGGGCCCACCAGAAAACCTTAGACCAGGGGCCCAATTTTCCAAACTATTATTCCTTCTCTCCTCAGTTAACCTCTTGAATATCCTATTCTTTTAAATCTTACTATACTCTATTCTTCCATTATTAAGCCTCTTTTTCCACTTAAAGAAATAGGGATGAACATAAAATAGGCCAAATTGTTAGAAGCAAGAGGCCCACTGATACCTGGCTCACCGGGAGTTTTCCTGGTTTCCCTGTGGGCCAGTCCAACACTGCCAGCAGGCCTCTAGTTGGACAGGCCTGTACTTGTAAATGTGCTGGTAAATGTGTAAGGATGTGCCAGCATGTGTAATTTATCCCACCCCTACCATAGAACTTGAAGATTAATCTGCTATAAATATTCCCATACATGGAAAGCTCTCTGGTTAATACAGATTTTGTTATGGGGTTATTCTATTCCAAATGTAAAAATTAAACATCTGGCAGTAGGTATCTGAATATGATAGAGAGAAGAATGGAGCTTCCGCACACCGGATGGTTAAAATCCAAAAAGCTTTATTTAGTCATCTTAAAAGCATGAACACACCACGTGCTTGACGCGTTTCGGGCGGATACGCCCTTAATCATAAGCAAAAGGAACAGCATACAGACACTCCCCATATATATAGTCCACCAATATAGCGACCCCTACAGGTTCAAAAAATGTTATAAGTGCTTAACCCTTACAGGTCAGTACTGATTATAGGTAATTAACCCATACAGTATAGAGTACTCAAATTGAAAAACAGTGAAGGTATAACAATATAAGTTATTGTGCCAACATATAGTTATCAGAAAGAAATATTATTTCTTTCTGATAACTATATGTTGGCACAATAACTTATATTGTTATACCTTCACTGTTTTTCAATTTGAGTACTCTATACTGTATGGGTTAATTACCTATAATCAGTACTGACCTGTAAGGGTTAAGCACTTATAACATTTTTTGAACCTGTAGGGGTCGCTATATTGGTGGACTATATATATGGGGAGTGTCTGTATGCTGTTCCTTTTGCTTATGATTAAGGGCGTATCCGCCCGAAACGCGTCAAGCACGTGGTGTGTTCATGCTTTTAAGATGACTAAATAAAGCTTTTTGGATTTTAACCATCCGGTGTGCGGAAGCTCCATTCTTCTCTCTACTATATACACGGCACGAGACGCCAAGGCTTTTCTCCAGCACCCGACCGTAACCTTTGATTGTGGATTTGCACTCAACTTGTAATGGCGCGGTGAGTTCGAGCGGTTGCTTCCCTCTATGTTTCTCATTGAATTTTATCTGAATATGATATTGAGTCTTATTTCAAATGATAACCCACACTAGCGGGTTGGGTACCCACGGGTTACCCGCAAAATCCCGCCGTACCCTGCGGGTTGCATGTAGAACTTCTGGGTGCGGGTAAAGAAGCGGGAGGGTGTTTCTGCAGGTTTGCGGGTTGAGGATCAGGTAGCGGATCCTCGCCATAGCGATTTTTACTCCTTTTTCTTAGCATGTCTACTACCAATGATGTCACTTCTAGTTTACAATGACAGCACTTCCTGATTCTTGATGGTCAGCGGGTCGAGGGTCCAGGTTGCGGATCGCGGGGTGCGGGTATGGGTCGGGTACTGGTCCCATAAAATGGACCCGTGCAGGACTCTATCCCACACTGTCTGTCAGATCTATTGGTCTTTTTTATAGCTCTGTGCCGGCATTCACCCACATATGTTCCTGAATGGAAACAGGCACACGGAAATGGCAACAACCACACAGAGAAATGGCAACAATCACTGATCAACAAAGCAAAAAAAAAACTGATTTTTATAAATCATGCTGTTCAGACATAAATCTATTAACAAGGGCAGATATAGAAATACCTTTGCACATCTGATCCAGAACTTTAAAAAAAATTACAATTTATATTTTATAATAATATATCTACTTTGTTGCAATTAAAAATAGCTTGTTTATTTATTATTAAGCATACCATGGGCTGCAAAGCTGAATTTCAAATTTTATTTTCTTATCCCCATTAGGAAAAGGTTGAGAATCATGGGGTTAGTGCATCATTCACTATTGTGCAATTTACAACATTTAAAGAGCAACCTTTATTTAGGTATTAGCTAGAGTCTGCAAATCATCTGGCCCACAGCTGGTCAAATCCGTTGCACTAGTGGCAATTCTTGCTTTTTCTCCACTTCAGTAAATGTTATATATGTTGTGTAACCTGAAAACACCTGGCAATGTTCCTACTAAGACGTTATGATAATGCACACAGAATACTATGGAGCACAGAGACAGGTTCATTTAAAAAAAAAAAGGAACGTGCAAAATATGTTGTGTGGAATTTATACCTTGTCCTAATATAACTGAATGTTGGACTTCAGAATATAAATGAATGTTGGACCTACAGTGGAAAGAATTGCACATCAGCCAGGGTAGCATACATAACTGCATTCCTCTGGGATGCTATCTGTTTGCTAGTTATTCAGGACACGCAAGCTGAAGAGTGCAAGAGGGTGCAAAGGTTTAGGGAAATACACTTGGAACTTCTGCCAGATTTTTCATAACATATATTTCAACAAAGATTGCATTAAATGGCATGCATGCCCTCACATATAATAAAAAGCACCAAGTTTTCCCAGGAGCAGAAACCGACAGCGATCAATAAGATGTTCACACAGGTGAGCAGGAAATACTACCTACTAATTGGATACATAAGAGATGTAGCAAACATTGTACTTTATATTACATAACCCCTAAGGTCACAGACACACATGCAGATTTAGCGATCGGTTTCAGCATCTGCATCGCAGTGCTGACTTTACTTTTTAAAGTAGTGACCATACTTTACTGATGCAATGGTCTACTTTTTGTGACGTTGTCCCATTATTCTGATCTACATCCATAAAATCTTTGTTAACATTCTGTTTCATGGAAAGTATTAATTAAATATTAATTTATGAGAAAATGTATATTTTTTCTATTTAAATATTTCTTATGTAACCATAATATAATAAATATCTGAATGAAAAGCATGAAATAGGAAGGTGATTCAGACAAGCTGTTTGTTGACAGTGTCTTGAGATCTACTGATCACCAGCTAAGGGCTTATCCAGATGCGAAGATTCGGGGAGATTTGTCGCCTGGCGACTAAGCGCCTCTACTTTGGGGCGACAAATCTCCCTGAATGGCTTGCTCCTATCTTGCGCCCGCTAGCACTAAAGTCGCCTGCGCCTATTCACACGCAGCGACGCGCTTTTCAAAGTCACTCAAACTTGCCTCGTTGGCGCAGTGAATTTTTTTGACCATGCCCATTTTTGTGGCCACTACCTAATTGCCACGTTCATTTTACAAAATTTGGCAGGTTCTGAAAGTTTGAACATATTTTTGTGATTTTTTTTCAGTCATTACAGAGTTTAACTTTTCCCAAGGGACCTGTTATCTTATCTTGTTACAATTACTTATTTGCTTATCTCAAAATTGTTACAAAGTATCTTATTTGAAGCTCCTGGCAGTCCTGGGCTCTCTGCCAAAAAGCCAATTAAGTTAGAAACATTGTTTCTTTTACTGACTGTTCAGTGCAGAGAAAAACGGGACTTTCCAGTACAAATTACGCTGTCCCTCATTTGTACTGGAAAGTCCCATTTTTTTAGAGCTGTCAAAAGAGGTACTGTCCCTCTGAAAATGGGACAGCTGGGAGGTATGCAAATTAATTTCCAACATTTATATTTGATTTATGGTCTGCACATCAGCCAAAGGCCTGTAGTTCTAAATGGCTGACAGCTGCTCAGTGTTGCATGTAAGGGTTACATTGCATGTATAAATCTTACATTGAACAATGAGGGGGATGAACTGTAATGTTTGGGTTCAAAGTTCAGTTTGCAATATCAGGGTCACAGTTATATATTGGGTTACAGTATTTTCACAACATGTAGCCTTTTTAAATATTTACTTTGACAACAGAATTTGTTGGTTGATTTGAATACATTCTACACTGTTACACTGAAAATACCTTTAAAATCCTGTCCCTGCTGCCCACTGAAACCAAGTGGAAATGCTGTATCTGTAGCAGATACTGGAATTGACACGTTCACCGCTTAAAAACGATTGTTGTGCCGTTTCTGGGTGGTGCCCCCATGTCAATGCCAGCATCTACCATTGACAGAGCATTTACCTTTACTTTGAATGAGAAGCAGTGACAGGAGAATAAAGGGGTTTTGAATGCAGTATTCAAAGAGTATTACAATGGTAAAAACTGCCCCATGTGCCATATCGTGTTCTGGAGAATTTTAATGGTGATATTTAATGATTCTTGAAGACAAATGATCCATCACATGTATGCATTATGCATGACAGTTATCTGCTAGGTGCTCGTTTTAAGAATTCTGTGAGAAAAGTAGTGGAGAGTCAATGCAATATTATGTATTATTCAACTATATGTGCATTCATCATTTTCTGTGCAGTCCACAATTTGTTTTTGTGCTGGTGCTATAACTTCTGTGCATGTTCTCAAGCGCTCGTCTTAGTAACCGATATAAACTGGAGAAATGCACATTTTAATGTATAGTTGCCTCTGACTGACAGCTTGGTAATCAAGTATCATCCAATTTCCATGCAAAAAAATAAATGGAGAGGTGATGTCTGATGCAAGTGAGTGAATCTGAATAAAGCTTCATGTGTCATGAGCTCATACACACATGCAGTCAGATTGCATGCTATGCATGGTTAGTGTGCCACAGACAGTGCCATGATCTGAAAAATGTCAGCAGCCCACTAGCAAGATAAAAAGGCAGTAGTAAATGAGACTAAAGCTGGCCATAGATGCAAAGATCCCACCGTATGAATCATCGTACGATCGGACATACCCATCTCCCGACCTGCCACTAACCTTCAGATTAAATAAAATAGTAAAAGCACAGATCAGTCGATGTTCTGCCCCTGGCAATACAAGCAGAGATATTATTGGCAGCCAACAGAAATTTTCTAACCAGTCCGATTGACCAAACGACCGATCGGCACGGCGCGACCAATGTCGGGACACTCCACACACAATCCGAAATTCGTACAAATCTCAGATTCGTACAATCGGATCATTGTGTCTATGGTCAGCTTAAGGGAAATGAATAGCAGGTAACTGCTACTTATAAATGTATCTTTCTTGATACAGTTATCATGCCTACATATCTTTAGGGGAATAAAAACCAATGTGCAATATTACAATCATATGTTTGTTTACATGAAAATTACATTTTTGCATTAAGCAGGTAAATGAAAATCTGGACAGTTCAAATGACAGGCCTTTTGTTATAGCTGTGCTTCCTATGAAGTGTTTTGGCACAGTTGATGCAAATGTACCCTTTTCTGGGGTCTGCTACCCTGTTGCCCCAAGCATCCATTCTCCATATAGAAAGCAGCTTTGGCGCTGAATCTACGTCTCTTTAAAACCACCTAGCAAATACTTGTCAGAGAGGACAGGCCCAGCTATTGGGCTTATGGCTAGATGCAAAGGAATCTGCGGCACGGTGAGCAAATCAGCCTCTTTACTCTTGTAATACCAGTGTACCAGGCTGGAAAGCATTCAATATTTGCAGCCAGGCCCTGCCCTTCCACACATTAAGGCCAGCTGCTATTGTCAACAAGGCTTCCTCCACACTCCTCACACATATAGCTATCTCTCTCTCTCTCTCTATATATATATATATATATAGAATATGTATATAGACACAACGCTATACACATTTACTTCCATACTTATGCAGCCTCAGTAATATATATCTACTCTGATATAGTACAATCAGTGTACCTGCCAGGGCCAAGAACTGCAAGTTGGACAATCAGGTACACAGATTTATGGTAGTCCTTTTAGCCATTGTTGTTTCATTTAAGGACTACTACAGTAAAACCCCCATTTTAAGTTTTTTTTTTTTTCAGGGGACCAGAAAAAAATGGTGTAAAATCCAGGAAAATGTAAAATCAGGGAAATGTATTAAGTTTTTAATGAGGGAAAACTTAAAATCAGGGGATGTAAAATAAGGGGTTCTAATGTATTTATTTCTAACAATAGAAGGCTAGCTGCCAGGTAAAAGTTGTGGTATTAAGGTTTCTCTGCTGTGTGTTTTGTACCTGTGAGAGCTTGATGTGTGCATTGAGTGGGGGCACAGGCTGAATTGTATTGGTATTGCGCTGCTGTCACTGGATCCTAGTGTGCCAAAGTCGCAACGCTGCAGGAGGAATTTGTAGTGCATCGTCCCAGTAAGACAGGTTCACAGTATTATACGCAGCGACCCCACACCAAATCGTGAAGAGTCCAATTTGAAAATGTTGCTTGCTTTGTACCATTTTGGGGACGACTCCGGCCGCTGTCATTTCACCTAATAACACTCTCCTTTCCACTGTCTTACTTAATACTCACAATCTGTATCATTATGACTGGCACCTTGCTGTGATTTGCACTCCCATTGCCCCGCGCTGGCATAACCCTCTCTAGTGCACACGATCTGTCCTTTATGCGACTTTTTCCTGGCTGGAGCAACTACAGCTACGTGCTTCATTTGCTAGCGGCTCCTGTGGCCCTATTAGCACCCAACCCGCAGCCAAACCATTCCCTGGATGCTTCTCTACCCTGCAAAATAATCGAACCGATGTTACCATTGACAACATATTCATCTCTTCTTTGTGCTCGATTTAGATGATCCGCATGCTTCATTCTTTCCAATAAGTGTGAGTTCTTTTAGTTGTAGTTACAAAGGTGTGACTGTTATGTGTTTCATATGAACTATTTACAATATATATCTATCTATCTATCTATCTATCTATAATAGATTTATACAGACATGCAATGCAAATGCGAGTGTGTTTATACCATAGAAAACGTTTCCAATAAACTCTATATTAAAATACTTGCATGCCACTGAACATGTGCTGATACATGGTATGGTGTTATTATCGGCAAAATACAAAATGTGATCGTATATATATATATATATATATATATATATATATATATATATGTGTGTATATATATACATATATATGTGTGTGTGTATATTATAGATAGTTTTACATATTTTTTTAATGTCTCATCATGAGTGTTATAATATTACTAATATTTCTGTAATTGTATTATTTGCAAAAACACACGTACATTTATTTTTATTTCTTTTGTGTACGTGTATGAATATGTATATACAGTATATACATTTATAATGTCTGTGTGTTTTGGGAATAGTAAAAGCGTATATGTGGCAGAAGCAGGACAGCAGAAAGCGGCAGGGAATTATTGCAGAAAGGCAAGTAAATGAGGGTGACCCTGGGTCCCCTGTTCCAGACTTTAAAACTTAATAGCAGCCCTTACATTATTGTACAGTAGCAACACTCCAAATCCTGCGCAAGCCCTCTCCCGAACTAACATTCCTAGCAGTTTCAAACGCCCCCAAATATCCTGCAGCCCCCTTACAGTGCTGAACTTCAAGTATACTCAGTGCTGTGCAAAAATGTGAACTCGCAACATCATGACCCTGGGTGAAAGTCTAAATTTTACGCTAGGAATGTCCATCAAACCAAAGCTACTCAGGACATTTCTACAGCAATATTTTTCATTTTTCAGCACGCTCGCAACGCCGACCTTCTTACACAAAGAATGCACATGTGCCGGGCAAGTTATATACTTTTAGCAAACGCAGTTTCCATTGCCCATAAATCTATCAGAACGAATGAACACTTGTCTGGCCGTGTACCGCTCTTTCAAAACGAATAAATATTGGCCACCGCGTGCAGGTCGTCCCTGGAACGAATACAGAACGGACCATGGTGAAACGAATATGTGAATGTTCCAAGTACGAGCCACTTGAATATACATCTGTCCCATTGAACGATGTCGTCTCTCTCTGTCTGCCCATCGATCCATCGATCTTGCTATCGACATCTCTCCCTGGAGGCACACATTTCTATAGCAGAGCAGCGTGCGTTGTTTCCGAACTGATGAGGTGTGTGTGCAGTGTGTATTTATTCTGTGTACATGTTTCTGTAGGATCCCAGCCTATCCAATCACTGTACCCTAAATGCAGTGCTCTGTGAAGGTGAAACCCTGTGAGTAATACACATGTAGCTACTTATAACAGGAACTGATGGGCAGGTGACTATATAACACTATTAGTACACCAGGGTAGCTTGGTACGTGCCAATCATACCAGCTGGGTTGCTGTTACATGGCTAAAAGATATGTAATATTTTCTCCGTGTGATACAGTCCAGTGGGGCTGTTCTTCTTTAGGAAGCAGGATAATAGGCAAAATCACTGTGTTCCCAGCAATCTCCTTACTGACTAAAAGTGGGGGATCTGCTAGCTTATCACTGGCAGACGATGTAACCTGTCTCTTCCTGATTAGGAAAATGTACATGGCATATCACTGGCACCCCAAGCCTGGCTCCAATCCTTAGTACAGAGGTGCAAAGTATTGGTGCCTACAAGACAGTTTGAGGGGCCGGAGGAGACAGTCTGGAAAAATGAAGGAGGGAGAGACAGGTGAGTGAAGTAAGGAGGTCAGGTCACATTTAGTTTGTATAGTGGGGTTCCAATCCAGAGACACCCATCTCAGTATACAGGCATTGGAATTCATTTACAATGAATTCAACACTTAAATGCCAGGAAGCAAGCACAGCATGCATGCCACTTTTACATATACAAATCATGTTATGCTTTATAGTACATCTACATATATTATATACAATATATATATATATATATATATATATATATATATGTATTCCTACATGATATACAATATATATATATATATATATATATATATATATACAATATATATTCCTACATGATATCCTATATATATATATATATTTTTTTTTTATATATATATGTATATATAATATATATTCCTACATGCTATACTATATATATATATATTCATTTATGTGTTGAGCGTATATACGTATATATATATCAGGTGAATTGAATACGATCTCATATAGAACATGCCATTAGGAGCTTATTAAGAAAAGGAGGCAAATATGTGCACATGCAGATATGAAAATATAAAGAGTGAGTATATATATAGGTCTCTTGGTGTCAACTTTTAGCATTCAGGTGGCAGAAGCACAAATGATGAGTAGTTCACTTCTAAGATCTGTCAGAGTAATAAGGGTGCAAGCGTTCCACTATATTCGGGAATGCGTATATGCACACACACAGAAGAAGCAGCATGGTTTTCTGTATATTTGTAGGCAATTCATATAGCAGGCGGGGGTGGCGTTTGATAAACTTCTTACCTGGAAAAGTGTAGCCCCCCACCGCTTGCAAAACATAAACGCCAGGAAGCTGATGCCCTTCATTGTGGTTGAGATCAGGGGCCTCCACTCACTACTTTTCATGTGTGCTGCCATGGTCACACAATGGGTATACACAAGTTTGGCGAACACACGCAAGAACAATACAAAATGTGCGTGACAGACACTGCGACATAAATACTGTCTGTGAATCGTACAGTGTACCTCTCTGCCTTGCATACACACAGACGCAGACAGACTACGCTGTCGCTGTACAGCCGACAGGCTCCTCTCCTTCCCCTGTTGAAGTTTCCGAGTCGGAATGTAAAAGCTCGGGCTCCTGAGTGTGCAGGTGGCTGAGGGTGGGACCTGCAGTCCTAGGAGGGGGCAGCGGCTGATTATTTGTGTCCCTGGGAGACCGGCCAAACAAAATCAGTCCCTACAATAATAGCTCAGGGTCAGTGCTGACAACACCCCTTTGCCCCTCTCTGGGCGCATTCTGCCCCTCCCCAAATTCTGTGCAGCCATGGCACTTGCATACTTTGCACAACTTTTGTCACTGTTTGTCCACTAAGCCAAAGGGCTAGCACACCAAAGGCTTTTGCTGGAGGCTTCCTCGAGCCGACAAACACGTGAAAAACCCCAAGCAAGGCAGCCGTGTTACCTCACGGGCAGGCTACAGTTGTGCACTCATGAAACAGGGATTTGTGTAGCGCAGACGCTTGTCAGCAGCATTACACGAGCCCCCGCTCCCATATCCTGTCAGCTTCCGTTCGGCCGGCATAGCCTCGCGTGGCCTCCGCCGTGCCCTCTCCCTGCCTCCCCCTGGCACTACCCAGCACATTGTGTAGTGTAAGTTCTGGTGTGGGTGCCATTACTTTCAACACAGTACGTATAAAACTGAGGGCGGTAGGGCAGGGATGGCAAAAGGTCTACATAAACTTTTCTGTTGTTTCCCCATCCACTTCTGCTAGACACCGCTGCGGTGCAAGTTAAGCCAAAATCACTTATGCGCCCCTCCCAGAGATAAGCTGGCCTCCCCCAAATCATCTATTCTGCACCCTTTCATTTTCTGTTCCCCAGTTGCTTTGAGTTTCGCCCTTCCCCCAGCCCTGTTCTTCTGTCTCCCTCAGCAGCAGTATTCTGGCTGTGCCCCCTCTGCCCCATTCCTGTGCCCACAGCCCATTCCTGTGCCCTCAACTTCCATTCCTGTGCAGTGTTCCCCCATCCCCACTCATTTGTTCTTCTCCCCTATCCCCTCTCCTCCCCTGTCCCTCTTCC
>CM044438.1:55578383-55607926 GCA_024363595.1 Xenopus borealis | reverse complement strand
GTGCCCGGGCTGCCCTCCGGAGCCCGCTGCCCGTCTTGCACCGCTTCGGGGCTGAACCCGTGCGGCTTCATGGGACCCCGAGCCGAGCCGGAGCGGACTAACCCGAGCCTAGCCGAGCCGCGCTGTGCCGAAGCGCGCCGAGGACGCAGCGCCCGAGAGCCCGCAGCCCGAGCCCATGTAAGTGACAACTTTGCCTGCCTACAATCCCTCGGGGGGCTCCCCCGGGACCCCCCCTCAAACTTGGGGACACGGAAGGGGTACTGACCTGTTCTGCTCCGGATTCGCTGTGAGCCGGTTCTGACAGTGCGATGTGACCAAATCCGAAGGTGTGCAACTGCTGTACAGTAGAGATCCATGCAGGAGACTGCTGTGTGAGATGTGTCTGTACTGTATGTGAGTCGGCTGCAGTTTCTGCTCTTCTCCAGTCTATAGTGCTACTATACACACACCAACTCTCCTGGATAGATGCGTGTGTGCCAAGCGAGACACAGATCATTTTATATATCATTTTATAGAAATATAGCGACGGAGCTTTTTGTAGCCCGGCTGCCCTACATTGTCCATGTGGCTCTTAGGGTTATTCCTGGATGGCTTGTCATCTGCTGCTCTGCTTTACAGGGCGCCCAGGTTGTGATTGTGTCCTACCTATTTACTGTTCTGTCATTGTGACAGTGTCTTCTGTAGAACGTGGGGCGATGTGGGCACCGTTTCTTGGGCTCTGCTCTCTGCCTCTTGTGCACTTACATTGTCTTTTAGCGCAACTAAACCCCCACTATATTCATTATTGTGAAGAAATTCTTTTTTTTTTTTTTTTTACTAACCTGCTGTGTATGGCATGTGTACATGAACACCGTCAGTCTTAAGCTCATCAGCTCCCATGCTAAGTGTTGAGGCACAGTAATACATTGCTTTTACACGTTAATGCAGGATCCCTGCTCCCCTCATCCCTCTTAGTAAGTATATACCACAATAGAGGACTTGCTCTACTAAAATCTCATGTCTTCCTGCACACAGTGTGCCATGTTTAACCTTATCTCATACCCCCTTATTTTTAGTTTGAAATGTATTTTTTTGGGAGTGGGGTAGGATGGATTATAATAGACAAACTACTTCCATAATCAATATCCTTTTTTTTTCTTTTTTTTATTTCCTGTACATTGTGAGTTGTTTGTGCTGTACACTTCTCTGTCCATGCCTGGATCTACATATTTGTATTTATGTCTTTCTCATGGGTGTTTGACTGCCTACATGCTTTATAGTAGTATATTTGTGGTTATGTTACTTTTTCCTTTCTCTCTCTCTCTTTTCTCATTCTCTCCACTGGTGTTTAGAATTACTTTGTCTATTATGTGGTGCTCAAACATAAGTCACCATGAATACAATTAGCATTGAGTATGTCCAGGGTTATAATATGCAATCTGAGTGTCTATTCCCCCTTACCTCTCTGTTGTAGCTAGGTCACTTTGGCCCATCTTGGGGTCACAGATCTAGCTAAAACTCTCTGCATAGTTGACCCCCAAAATATTTCCAGATATTTTGGCAGTACGTTTAGAATTCTAATCTAGGGTGAGCAAGCAGTGTTGCTGAACAACCTCACTTCTTCAGATGTGTCACTGGAACCTATTTCATTTTCCAGCCACTCCATCTTGCTTTAATCTATTAATAGAAAATTGCATGCTTCCTATACATCCACTCACTTGCTGTCTTTTTATTTTTCTTTGTTCCAATTCATTTTCATTTTCTTAAAAATATTTACTGAAGCAGTTTTTTCTTTTTTTTATTGGGTTTGTTTTTTTTTAAATATATTAATACCACTTTTCTTTTTATCATAAATCATGTAGATTTTATAACATTTTATATTTTTGATGTCAAGAATCTACAACAATAGCTGAAGGCTTTTTGTGTTTTAGTAGTTTCTGTTTTATCAGTTGACAGGCCCATCGTCCTCCTGCTCAATGCACAACCTGTATATCCGTGTACCCCTGCTTAATTTGGAATTATTTTCCTGGGGCTCAGTGATTTGCCTCCTTAGGGTCACATCAAGTTCGATACTGTGAAGGAAGGTGCGGGAATCCTGGAATGGGAGGCATAAAAGCTGTCCGACTAACGGGGTCAGCTCGTATGTTAAGAGAGGCGACAATAGCGCAAAGAATAAGAGAAAAGAATACCAGCTGCTTCAGTTTTGTTATTTTGCTTTTTCATCTTTCTTGCCCCTTCCACCCTCCTGTGTTGTGTATCCCACCCCCCCTTTTTTAAATTTTTCACTGTTTCCCTTTCTCTTGTGTTACAGATTGTGACCTGCCTGTAAAGTATTTGCTCTAAAGCTTAACTAAAACAAAACCAGCAAAAAATCTATTGAATTCAGGCAAATAAGGTTAGGTCTGCAGATCATATTACAAAGCAGTTTTGAATATGCTGCCCATCGCACCAGACCAGTTATTCCTGTTGATACAACATGAGAGAAAAAAAGGCATTCAAATAGTAATTTGTTAGCACAAGAAAATGGAAAGTATTTTGTACCTTATAACTGAATAAGCCCATCCCTCACCCCCATTTTTTTTTTAATTCAGTCTTAGACATTTATTGTAATATGACTATACAGTGAAGAAAGTGACTGATTTGTATTTTTTTTTCTCCCTTTTTTAAATTAAGTTGATAAACATATCTGAGCCCAACGAGATGCATTTTTATTACTTGGGGTAAATTGACTGTGATTCTGTGGTTTTACAGTTACATGACATGTTTGCCGTTGCAAAATCATTGCTGTGCTTATGGATTTACAGATGTGGGGAGCGGTGCATACTTCTCACCTTATCAGTAGCAGTGTATGGAGATGCCTCCTTGATTATTTGGGTGTATTTTTCCATATTTATGTTGTGTTCTCACTGCTGTGTTGATTTTTTTTTTTTTTTTAGCCTTATACCCACTTATTTTATTTTTGCATGGGCTGATACTGTACAGTTTTGGCCTGTTCTTTCTTTTAAGGCCTTGTTGTTTGGCCTCAGAACATAGCTTTTTCTTCCTTTTCTTCCACCTTCTAAACAATGCTTATCAGACAAAAAAAACATCTTTGCCATTTCATTTCGAGAGCTTTTTCTTTTTTGGAAAGAATTGTATATGCCAGATAAATGGTGTTACTGGGAATGTGACGTCCTTCAGTACAGTAAGTTGTCAAGGTGTAAACATTTTAAAATGTCCACATTCGATTTTAGGCCTCGTCAGTGTCCATCTTCTGTGTATTTTTTTTAAATTATTATGTAATAGAATCCATTGCTGCATTAAAAATTCAACATTACAGGCTGACTGCAATACTGCCTCATTAGAGGCTCTGTCTGGGTCAGTATTAAGTCAAACACAAAGCTGTAGCTTTTAGATTTAAAGACTGTCTTTTATCAGCTGAAATCTTCATATTTTCAGTTTAGTGTATGAACATTTGCCTCCTCAGATGACTTTAGTGAACATACTTACACATACTGCTGGATTGCATGTGCCTCACTGAAGGTTTTTTTAAAGGGGGATATTTGATTTTGTGGACAGAACATACTGTAATTCATCCCATTAACTTCCCTCATCTGATTGTTAATTTGTTGCCTGCTTTATTTTTCCCTTCCGTTCCTGCTTTTCCTTAAATCTTTTCTTGAGAGAGGTAAAAAAAAAAGAGAGAGGACTGTGTACTGTTCAATTCAGTTGCAAATCGAGGCTCTATCTGCCAGTCTCCTGCTGAGGAAGGAAAAGTGGATTCACCGTTCTATTTTTGCATTTCATTTTATATAATTCTGTTTTTGTAAGATTTTCTTTTCTAGTTACTATTTGACTTATTTCACTTGTATCAATAAATAAATAGTGTGGCCGATTGTGGTTTTTACTAGGTGAGTTGAGTGTACAGTTTTGTGTTCATCGTTCTCTTTGCTCCCAGCATTCAGAGATGGCTGAAAGTGCCTCGCTGTTGACATTTTGGTTTGCTGCGAAACCCTAGGGTAACCTCTCAGTGCTCCTCTGCTGCTGGCCTTTTGTTCTAGAAGAATTGAGCTAAGGTGCATTTTTTTGACTGAAGGGCTTTGGAGACCCATGTGTGCTCTGTGCCTACAGAAATAAGGCTGCAGGGTTTGTCTGAGGTTAATACAAAGTGGTGGTTTTTTTTGGGTTTTTTTTTTTTTTTTTTGCAAATGGGTACTAGATGTACAAACCACATTTGTGCCCTTTGAGTGCTTCTCAGATTACCCTCAAGCGTAAACTTATTGTTATATTTTTATGTTCTTGCAACACTCGTATCTTGCTCATTCTTTTACCTGTTAACCATCGACGACTATAATTTTCTGTTTTTGTGACAGCCATTTAAAAGGGAGGAAGTCTCATGCTATTATCAGTCAATTTCTCAGGAGATTTTTTTTAACCCATATAGAAGTGCATTGTTTGTTTGGAATCCAAATATTATTGAACTATGTTTATAAGGTGTTTTCCCCCCATGTTGGGCCTGTACTGTGTTTTCTGTACGTTCGTGGTCTCTTGTATTGTCTTTCACACCTTGTGATACCTGATTATGCCTCTGCAGTGATACTAAATCTGCTTTATGCATCGGACTTCCCTTTTATGGTTGCTGGACTTGTGGAGTTGGCTGTATATGCTTTTAATTTTTTAATAATTTTTAAGCACTTATTAGAGTTCTTAGAATATAACGTTTACCTAGGGTGTGCATAAAGGTTGTCGGACGTGCAGAGGCTACCACCCCGCAGCCAATCTTAGACAATATTTTCCCTAAACCCGCCTTTGCCTGCAGTGAATATCCAGATAGGGATATGGAGCTTTAGTCTCCACAGCAACAAGACCTGAAGGACATCAATTATCAATATATATATTGATGTGTGTGTGTGTGTGTATGTATGTGTGTGTATATATATATATATATATATATATATATATATATATATATATATATATATATATACACATACACACAAATCTCATAGGAAAGGAAAGCTGCAGGTAAACTAGACGTGTGTGGCCCATTCAGGCTGCAGATAAGCTGCTTGCTATGCTCTGACCCTTTAAGTTCATTATGTTTGTAGTGGCCTGTTGTAGCGTGCTAAAAATTAGACTTTTTCTTATACCTGCCTTTGCCTTGCAAAAGAATTGCTTTAGTTTAGAATTACTCCTCTGTTCCTGTGTACGTGAATATATGACATTCCCATCAAACTATGGTTAGATGGGAATGGTGTTGGAGTTCTTCTGGTTTTTTTTAGCATGACCAGACCTTTACTGTATGGGCATCCTGAAGTGATTGAAAATAATATTTAATAAACCACACTGGTATAGGAAGGGTGGAGTCATCATCTCATGCAGATGGAAGTTTTCCCTCATTACGATTTCTTGTTTCATTGTCTGCATTTTAATATCTTCTCTCTGCACCCATACAAGTATTAATAAAAAGTTGGATCTTGCTGTCTGCCAGGCTATGTAGACTCGTAAATGCATTCTGATGTGAACATTTCTAAAATGTCCTTATGACTTCCACTCATGTACAGAATCTTAATTACACATATGTGCTTCTTTTTTAATTGCATTATGAGAACCCTCCCCACCCTTGTCTGGCTTGCTCTTAGGAGAGCCATTTTTGAACACAGAATACCATGTTCTGCATATATAATTTCTCTCTCTTTTTTTTTTTTTTTTCAAAGTATGCAATTCTTATGTAGTAGTTGGAAACATTCTGTCTTGACCCCCCAGTTTGACTGGAATTGATGGGGTTGCATCTTATTGCTGCATAATAATATGCCTGATTAGAGAAGAAGTGGTACATGCCTGTGGCTGTGTAGGGAGGGTCTGACTCTTCGTTTTCACGGTATTGCTGCATTATTATTGGCAAAAGGCAGACTGTTCCTCCCATAGAGCCACTGTAGTAGATTTTGTGAGCAACCCGTTCCATCTGTCGTTTTTGGTTTTAATTGGCATATATCCAAGGCATGTAAATATCCCTATGGCTCTGGTGGTTTTTACCCCTGAACTATATGTCAGGCAGTAAGGATTGAATTGTGTGCATTCTCTGCACATAATGAATATAAAAAAAAATGTTATGGGTATGTTGACATGCCTCCTGTATATTACTATGCAGTGGCCAGTGGTTTGCCTTCTGTGCTGTTTAGTGTGTGGTTCTGGGATCAGCACAAACTCAGGCTGAATAGTTTATGTCAGGGGGAAGGTGAAGCTCCAGCGATATCATTGGTGCAGGAATGTTTGTGTCAAATGAGGGACCGTGGGTACCCAGAATTCCCCCCCCCCCCCATTTGCATGTTATGAGCTGAAAATATTTAGCTTTAATGCAAGAGAAAGATGCTCCCCAGAACCACATGCATGCATTGTCTTAGCTTTATAGTTCACAAAGAGGGGAGGATATTCTTTTTTTGTCTCAGAATGATGACTGAGACAATGTTGTGGTTATGATGAAGGCTTGTGTTTGTGCTTATTGCCATTGGAGCGATTTAAGTAACCACTACCACAAACCTTGATCTCCTCAGCGTTATAAAGACATCTCTTATCAAGACACTTATGTATTGCTTTAATTTTCTTATTCTTCAGCATTGAATGGCGACTTGGTATGACCAAAGGTGCATAGGCTTCGGTATTCACCTGTTCTTGTTTATTCTTAATGTAAATATATATATATTTTTGATATATTAAAAATGCTCAGACTAATGTTCTAGAGCAGGGGTCCCCAAACTTTTTTGCTTGTGAGCCACATCTAAATTTAAAAAAGAGTTGGAGAGCAACAGAAGCATGAAAAAGTCCATGGGGATGTCAAATAAGAGCTCTGATTGGCTTTTTGGTAGCCCCTATATGGACTGGCAGCCTACAGGAGAGAATGTTTGGCAGGACATCTGTTTTTTATACAACCAAAACTTGCCTCTAAGCCAGTAATTCAAAAATAAGCACCTGCTTTGAGGCCACTGGGAGCAACATCCAAGGGGTTGGAGAGCAACATTTTGCTCACTAGCTACTGGTTGGGGATCACTGTTCTAGAGAATGTTGCTGGAATGCTTGGGGAACGGTGGTTTTAAGCTAGTTTTCATCTGAGATTGTTCCCTGCTAAGTGGTATGTTCCAGAAGAGGCAGTACTGCTCTGCAGAGCTGTTTAACATGATTATAGACCAGAGCCCAACTAGTGTTCTGTCACGTGGCAGCACATCAGGTTCTACGTTATATAGATTGCTGTAGTTTACCTAGAACTACTTGCTCTGAATGATGACCCCCCCCCCACACACAAACACACACATCCCCATTAAGTACAGTTATAGCTATAGCTGTGCCCAGTCACCAAAGTCTTTTCATAGGTGTTGTAGTTTCCAAAATATTTAACTCTGCCCTCCCAAAATCCTTGATAAGTATGTTTATGGAATTATATGCAGACTATTTTTTCACCTGCTGTACTTCTAGGATTCTGTTTTTCTCCCTTCAATCCTGCAAGGGATTTATCTTTGAGGATCTAAATCTTTGCTAAAATTGTTGATCTATTTGCTGTCCTTCTAATATCATACCTTTTATGACTATTCTTGTGTGGTTCCATTTCCTAATCCTATTATGTCTACAAATGGTATCTAATGTCCACATATGGAGCCAGATTGATTCTGATGACATTAACCGTTCTATGGATATTCCTGGCTTTTCCATTGGGTGGGATATTTTGATGCAGAAAGGAGCTAGCCTCCACCTGAACATTCATTGTGTTCTATTGTGATTTATCTGTATACCAGCATTAGCAATGTGTCTTCTGCTTGTTTGTTTTTGTCTCATATACAGACTCGGTCGCTGCATAGTCTCAGTCTATCATGTTCAGCCATTATACAATCCTATCATTTACATTTACTTATCCACCGTCGGCCTTTTTGAGCTACACTACATTGAACCCAGCCGACTGGTTTTCAAGATCGTCTTTGGTTTTATGCACATCAGTTTTATTAAAGGACTATTTTACCTGTGTCTTATAAAACCTACAGCTGACAGACTCAGACAAAGTAGTGGTGGCGGTCGAGAGGTGATATCCATATAGCATAATTGGGTCAGCAACTAGTCCTGTTTTTTTTCTTCTGTAAGAGGCTGTACAGGCTCACATGTTCATGCAGGTAAGCTGCAAGTCGACTGAACCAAATAAAAATCTGTGCCTGTGTGGCTTGGCATGAGAAAATAGCAGCTAATAGATAAGTCACGGTTGTACTAAAACACAGAACAATAAAGTAGCAAAATTGTAGGTTTATTGTCATTTTAATTGCTTTAAAATGCACAAGTAAAGGTGGACACACTCCAACATAATCCTCATCTTGAATGCTTTACAATTTACAAGAGGACCTTTACAAATACATAAAAAATGTCTAGATTACAATCTCCAGCTCATAGTGTTGCACAACACACAAATAATTCTCTGCTTCCATACTGCTAATTTACTAAGGATTTCTCTAGAACAGTACTGTATTGGCACCTTTTTCCTATTTGGAGTACTGTGCAGTAGAATTGTATGTAAATGCTGTAAAGCTATTTGTATACGTAATTGCTCTTGAAAGCATTTACTTCTAATTTTTCATTCTCTGCATTAATGTATATATAACTTTTATTTGTATAGCCCTACTAGGATATGCAGCACTGTCCAATTTTATTGTATATACAAGTACACACAAGGAAAACAAGCATAATGTAGAAGTTTAAATATGCAGAGTGTAGGTGCTGTGATGTGGTAAAGAACATAATATGAAGGGCACCCCTGCACCACGGAGCTTACCATCCGTGGATATATAAACACCATGCATAAATACACATTGCTTTGGGCATTGGCTTTTAAGTGTAGGGACTGGATCACATAATGTTCAAAGGATCTGTTTTTTTAGAAGAGATTGAGAGAGTAAGAATGCTAGGGAATGGTCAAAGATTATCCTGGGATAGAGTGCCGGGTCAACAGAGGTAATGGTAGCATTGGTTCATCAAGTAGTGGAAAGCTAGGAGGCAGTTTGAAATTTGGGTCTGAATGGCAGTAGCTAATGAAAGAGTGTCTGGATGTCATCTGCATTATCATTAATTTACACAGTACCAGTAAATTGCACATCTCTTCCATACAAGTATTGGTTCTGACGTAATGTTGCAGAAGCCAGCTTGATTAACTTGCATAACTACTGCTACATTGCTTCAAAAGTCAGAACCAGGAATGAGTGCAAATATTAAAAAGACTAAAAAATTACTACTTATAATTGGCAATACATTTATAAATAATGTTAATGCAATTTACTGCATTTTCAAAATATTTGGGGAAAAACCAGTATGTAACCTAAACCCTACTTAAAAGTAGCAGGACATCTTTCGCCTTTATAATTGGAGTAATTAGTGTTACATGTTCTTTATATGGTACTGGGGTCTACAGTGGTTTGAAGTGCTTAGTTGACTTCATTGCTGAAGTGTAATATTAAGTGTCTATTAAGGGTCTATTGCAAATGTTTCCTACAGCAAATTTTCATATATAATACACCAATCTTAATTATATTTTGTATACTTTATTCTTGTGTCCTTCTATTTCTGCACTGGGCAAAATATTGGACATACAAGAAGCATCCATTTGTTGCTTTACAAAACTTTAGCTCTAGGGGTTAATGGAGTCTGCAAGTACATGCAGCTGTCTGTAAAGACCTGTCCTTCTGCATTCCTCTCTAATTTCTGTTTGATTAACATAAAAAAAAATCTTGTAGTAACAGGATTGTGGGGAATCAAAGAGCCTGAGTGGAGTGAACTTTTCTGAATGCATTCTCACTTTTGATGAGGCCAGCCTTTCTTGTCATGTCTCACATTTGAAAAGTTGGAACATATAATCTGTCCTGTGTGCAGCTATACTACTTGGAAAGCTAATTGCACTTTGCACCTTACCCATCTGATGTTTGCTCGCAAAATGGAGAGCAAAGGGTTTTTGCCATTTATGTGTGCTGCACCTGTTTGTGCTGAATACTGTTTGCACAATACATTGGTGTCCTCTGGCATGTTATTTAAGAGCAAGAAAGGATGAATTTTTATTGCCACTAGTGATGGCAAGTAGTATCCCCAGAAACTCACCTAAAATCATTGAAGCCTATGAGCAATTTTTTTTACTCGTATCAAATTGATCAAAATGTTTTCACCCAAGTCTTTAGGCGTGATTTTCACTGCGAAACATGCTGAAAGATTTTGCTCATCACTACTTGCCACCTAGCAAACCCAGTGCAATGCACTTGTACCCAGAATTGCAACTCTGTATTTAGGCCCTTCCTAAATGTATATTTTATTAAAGTTCATTGGTTTTGTTTGTTCTGCCTTATATAGCTACCATTCTCCTGGTTAAAAAATTTGTTAGAGCTATTGAAGCCATCAGTGCTATACATGAGTATTTCAGATAAAGGATTATTGATGCTGCCATATGTTTTGTAAGACTGTAAAAGATGCTACACACCAATATCATTGGCCCCACTGGAGGCAGTTGTGTGATTCCACTGGAATGCTGTTGTGCTGTTTAGACATCTGGTCTTAAGTTCTTTCCATTGTTGTACACATTGCACTTTTTTGCCAGAAAGGAAATAGATGCAATCACATGGTCTAGAAAATATATACACACTATAATATTGCATAGTAGAATATGTTTAATAGGCCTTATTTCACTAGTGAATTGCATTTTGTATTCATGTACGTATTTGTTTATGATTATACATTTTTACATTACATTTAAATTATACAGTAAAAGGACTAATTTCAAGTATGGGGCCAATGTAATTTATGCATTAGTCTGGCTAGTTCACATCAATTGTAGGAGAGTGGTTTTGTTGTATCCTCCAAATTACCATTTTGCACATGATTTTGTCAGTGGCAAATTTAGAACAGGATAGAGGTGCACTTTAGTGCCAATATAGTTAGTGAGATCAATGCTGTTTGCCCATCCATGTGCATTGTTATTGTGCATTAAATTGTAGAGTATTGCAAAACAACAGCATGCTTTGACCATCTGTGGTACACTGAGCCATTTTTTCACCTAAGAACTAAACAAACTTTAATTGCATTATCTTATTTTAAGTTGGGGTTAGAGTTCATATATTTATATAAATTATATATCAAAATTAATTTGCTTCAAATGACTCGCAAACGAGATGGGCCTTTGTCTGAGGACAGACACTTTGCGAGGTTGTTGTGAGCGAAAATAGCGTTGACAGTAACTTGAATTTGCAAAACTGTTTTGCAAATTATTTTCTCCTTGTGGCGTAATTCAAACGCAGAGTGTGCGCATAAATATTTGCAATTTGCGATTTTTGCCGTATTGAAAAAGCTCTTCTAGACATGTGAAAAACAAATTCTCAACTCTGTTTGCACGCTCTTATTCAGCTTTATAATTATAACCAGGGGCAGGGCCCCCAGTATCTGTTATATGTGATCATCTTAAAGTAGGAATCCCCTTTCTCATCTCAACAGAGGCCCATGGCATCAGGTGACCTAGTGGTGGCCTGAGGGGAAAATCTCCGCAAAATCACCATAGTTACGGAAGGCATCCCTTGGTGGTCAATGGTTTGTGGTCCAGAGCATTCCCTTGTTTTTTTTTTTTTTTTCTTACCCTCTGCAGGAAGCTCTTCTTTGTAGTCCCTCTTGGATTTTTTGGGAACAGCCAAGTTCCTTGCGCTCTTTTTCCTTTGTTGCCTGCAAGATGCTGTTTGTATGAGTGAATAGAGTAAAATGGAATAAGATAAGATGAAGGTTCTATTTAGGCTGATAGGCCCTTTTGTAATGCAACATCTCTTTAATTCAGTGTCCTTGTGTGCCTTTTTTTTTTTTTCAAAATGTTTTTTTTTTTTTTTTGTATTGTTTAATTTTTATACTTTTGCTTTTCGGCTGCTGCTCTGTGAACTTGTTTATAAACAACATTTGGGAACAGGTTGAAGTTTTCTGACCCTACAGCTAGCCACTTTCCTGTAGCAAACACCCTTCCCTTGAACACTTGTGCTAATCATACTATTTGCTTTGATTTGTTTACAAGTGTATTAAATTAATGTAAACAGCCCCAGTTCCCTCTCTGTTCCATCAAACTCCATCAATTAATTTGTTTGAATGTGAAAGGGGATTGCAGATTCCCTGTGGGGTTAATGTTTATCCAAGCTTCCTTTCCAACATTAACAAGGAGGTCTGTAAGCTGCCTGGGGGAGGATTAGTGACCTCACTCCCATGGAATGGCTCTGCCCTCAGAGATAGGGTTTGCCCTCTTTGGTGGCCAGGTACATAAGCTTGCTACTACCTTGTGCTATCAAGAACTAAAATAACTAGAGAGAATAAAGCTAAATAATATTGATGGTACATATAAACAAAGAGTTGCAATTTGTTTCAGATAGCAGTAACTTTGTTTAGTGCCGTACAGCTGACTTGGCTAAAAGCCATTCTCCTGCTCCATAAAAAGGAAATGCTTCAGTGTCAATGTGATGTGGCTGAAAGAAGTTAAATTATGGGATTTATCCACACGTAGTGATTATGGGAGGACAGACATTGCACTGTATAGCGGATAAACATCTACCACAAATAAAATATTTCTTTAACCATTTTTTTGTGGCAGTGGCTGTCTACATTCTCTAACTACTCAGATTTGTAATATTTTCAGTTTCCTGGCACAGAATATTGAAGTTAGTGCATCTGATGTTGTTAAACGTCAACTCCCAGCAACCCCTTACAGCTTGCCTCCTGAAGTTGTAGTTATACCAAAACTGGGGGGCTTCAGAGTACATTTTCTATTTTCTCTTGAATGAAACAAGTAAGGCCTTTGCATACAGTAACACCCACAACGGTAAACACGGACACATACTCAGATGTACATATCTATGCATGAACACTCTCAAACATCCATATGGATGTCCTCTGTCATTTTGTTCTTCTGGGTCAGGGCCAGTTTCCCCTGAGCTCATTACAGTCTATGAGCTAATACCACTGCACACATTCTGTGGATTGAACCTTTTTGTGCATTGCAATTTAAACAGCCAGAAAGAAAGGTTCTACTCATTTATATTTCAATTTATGTACCCATCTAGGAAGGGGGAATGCATGGCATGTCACGCTTCTCCCTCTCTCCCTTTGTATATTATCTTTTTGGCCATTGGTAACCTTGTTTAACCTGTACTGTTTATCAAAAAACGATATTCAGACCATTCTACTTTTAACACTGACCGTAGTAAGAAAATTCTACTTTTAAAATGGATGCATTCTATAGAAAATAGTTTTAATGCACTCACATTTGTTTATATTGTTGCACTGGGATGCCATCAGAAATCATAGTGCCATAAACATCTAAATTGTGTCCCTCCCACCCTGTGAGTGTTGCAGACCCTTTGTAAGAACCCCTGGGGATCAATATATTGCTTTGACTACTCAGGAGTGGGATGGCCCAGCTATACCTAAAATTTGGGGGAGCTCCCTTAGCATTGCAGCCCCCCTCATTTTTGGAGAATACAATGTGGTCTCGGCTCCCTTAACAAGAGAGGTTGTGCAGTTAATGCATTGTATGTGTTATATGTTCTTTTCCCTTAAGTTATTGAAAATGTCAACACCATATTCTTCAGCTTGTGATTAGTTATATCTTTTACAACATATGTAATGTTGTACCATGTTTTAGTGAGTTTTGAATTCTATACGTCTACTGGTATCTAGCTGTGTGCTTGGTTCTTCTTTTATGGTCTAGTATGAATACTCACTGTTTTTGTGGTGACTGGTGTTTTGATAATGGCTTTCTGCATTTTTGGGTTCTAAAGTATAAGTTCTGATGTAAATGGGGCCAAGGTCCGCACCAAGTGGGCTCTTTGGTTTTCTTTTAGAAACTAGTGCATGTTGCTTGGGAAACAATGGGACTGATGAACAATATATTTAAAACACTATATAAATGTGTAAACAGTAGTAATGTATGTCTTCTTAGCAGCATCTTTGCTGTAGAAACATAGTTTCTCAGCTTTTGTCTTAAATTCTTGATATAAAATCTAAAGTCTCACAGTGAAAATGTAAATAAGACTTTCTGTGTAAGTAGCTGTGACATTTGAGACTTGATATTCTGATATAAATAAATATAGTTATATTTTTAGTCTTAAGATAAGACCCAGAAAGCTACTTTTCTGAAGCTTTTGAAGATGCATAATACCCAAAGTGCTGTGCATTGCTGCCTGTAGCTGCTGCCAACCTGTCACCCAACTAGCAACTTGGGAGAGCTGTGAAGATGTGGAATTCTCTCCCTGAATCAATACAGGCTTATAAATTAAAGGGATACTGTCATGGGAAAAAAAACATTTTGTTTTTTATTAGTTTTTTTCAAAATGCATCAGTTATTCAATTTTGAAATTAGACATGGGGCGTAGACATATTGTCCATTTCCCAGCTGCCCCAGTCATGTCACTTGTGCCTGCACTTTAGGATGGAACTATTGTCTAGCAGGCAGTTATTTCTCCTACTTAATGTAACTGAATCAGTCTCAGTGGGACTTGGCTTTTACTATTGCGCTATCTTGTGTTAGGGATTTATCTGGTTACCTTCCCATTGTTCTGTTGTTAGGCTGCTGGTGAGGGGGGGGGTAATATCACTCCAACTTGCAGTAAAGAATGACTGTAGTTTATCAGAGCACAAGTCACATGACTGGGGGCAGCAGGGAAACAGACATGTCTAGCCCCATGTCAGATTCAAAAATTGAATATAAAGTTTTTTTTCCCAAATTGGAAAGGCTTAAATTTTTTTATTTTTTTTGCCTTCCTCTGGATCAACTAGCCGTTAGGCAGGTTATATATAGACTTGATGGACCTGTTTTTTTCAACCTAAATTACTATGTAACAGCAGAAACACTCTAGAATAAACGGGGAAACCAGCTTTTCGTCATTGACTTATTGATTCTCATGTATCTGTCAGTGTCATATGTGCTACCACTGTACTTAGGACCAGATTAATCAAAATCACTATCATAGAACAATGCAATATACTATATTTCAAGGAGCATTCCTGGGACATCAGTAGTGTTTTCCAAGATGATCAAGTTGATCATGTAGTACTGGCCTGAAATATGACAGAAAAGATGTAGGCTGCCTGGGGACAATTCAATTAAAACAAATCATAAATAAATTTTCTCCACTCACTGTTTTCAGACACAAGCAAATCCTTTTTAGCCTAACTTTGCCCCTTAAACAAGTCTTTTAGGGGAATGTAATATACGTCGGAAACACAAAAACTATTCACAATACTAAAAGTTAAGCCTTTACACAAACAAATTTTGCTTTGTGAGAATGCAATATACCTTTACCCGGAAACTGTTTAGCTACCACTTCCACCAGCGGAAGAGCGTTTGCAAATTTTATATTTTGCGCTAATGCGCTGTCAATGTAATAAAACTCCTTACTGAAAAAGTCACAATGTTTGCTCCAAAAGATTAGGACACCTTCAAGCACATCTTAAGAGTGCGCAATTATAATCCGCCCTAGGGCCCACGATCGGATCAGCCCGATATCGCCCACCTCAAGTTGGACATATCGGGGAGAGATACGCTCGTTTGGCGACAAGCGGATCTCTCAGTGTATGGCCACCGTTAGTAATGCATTCAATTTTAGGGGGCGCGAGAGAGGGGTAAGCAATTCAGAGAGATTAGTCGCCCCAAAGAAGCAGCAATTGGTCACCAGGCAACAAATCTCCCTGAATCTTATTGTGTGGACTAGCCCTAATAGATCACCACATACAGTGCAAGGTATTGCAGACACAAGAAAGGGGAACTTTAAACTTTTTAATATATTGTGGCATCAAAGAGTATTTCAAAGAATCAGAAACTTTGAATTACATGTAATGGGCTGTTTTAGACCAATACATGTGGCACATGGTAGCTCATTGGCTTCTTCTTTATTTAATTTTAACCGTATCTGATGATTTCTGATAAATTGATAACAGGAATTGTATGAGTCAATAGAGATGTAGACAGTTTGCCAATAGAACCCCCAGAGCTATTGATCTAGCAGTAAATTAAAGTCTTACTTAGTAGCTGCCGATATTTCTAATCTCTTTTTCACCAATTACAGGCTTGCAGCTACCTTTAGCCTGGGGGCAGAGAACAGAAAAGGACGGAGATGAGTGACAAGGGACATGTTTTTTGAGTTCTTCTCCCTTAACTGACTCCTCACTTATTAAGTTTGGTGGCAGCAGCCTCTTTGAGGGCTAGAGCAGACGGGGAGATTCGGGGGCATTTTGTCGCCTGGCGACTTGTAGCGGCGACTTGTAGCCCCCGAACCTCCCCGAATAGACAGGTCCTTAGGCGCACTGGCGTGACTTTGAAACGCCTGCGCCTATTCACACGCAGCGGCACGATTTGTGGAATCGCTCCAAATTGACTCGCGAGTCAATTTGGAGCGATTCCACAAATTGCGCCGCTGCGTGTGAATAGGCGCAGGCGTTTCAAAGTCACGCCAGTGCGCCTAAGGACCTGTCTATTCGGGGAGGTTCGGGGGCTACAAGTCGCCACTACAAGTCGCCAGGCGACAAAATGCCCCCGAATCTCCCCGTCTGCTCTAGCCCTGAGATGTCCTTATGGAACAACAGGATCAGTTAGCTAATGTTGGTTGGGCTGATTGGTTCTCCAGTGATCGCTTGTCTGATAAGCTTCTTTTAAGTCTGGTTTAGGATTGTCAGCAGTCGGCTTTCAGGGAAAAAAATCTCATGGTAAATGCTGTGTTCTTTTTAATACCCCAGAGGGAAAATCAATGGGAGGTATAATTCCCACACTTGTCCTACAGTGGCTTTCATGTGCTTTGCCTGATCCTGCTGGTATCCATGCAAAGGTCCAACATGTTCAATCTGGACAGATGTTTGGGTTCCCGGCACATCTGCTTTAACCCCTGTTATTGTTAGTGAACAGGGTAAAGCTTAAAGGAATTGTTCAGTATAAAATAAAAACTGGGTAAATAGGCAGAGCAAAATAAAAAAAAATTTCCAATATAGTTAGTAAGCTAAACAGGTAATGTATAAAGGCTAGACTGACTGAATAGCCAGAACACTACTTCCTGCTTTACAGCTCTGTTGGTCTTCACTGATTGGTTACCATGCTGAGGATCAATTGCAAACTCACTGAACGGCTGTGTCCCATGTGGCCCACCTTCAAGTTGCTGACTGAAGTAGTGTTCTGTTAGACATCTGGTCACTCTGGCCTTTATGGATTACATTTTTGGCTAACTGACTAAATTAGAAAAAAAAAAATTACTTTGCACGGGCTATCTATTTATCCAGTTTTTATTTTTACACTGAACTTTTCCTTTAATGCTGTGGGCTACTTATTTAGATGGAACATGCTAAAAATGCCACAGTGATTAGGCTGTAACAAGTTACTGGTAGACCCCCCCAAATGACATTTGTAGGGGTAAATATTAAATTGCCTGCATTGTCCTTATATGGAATGCTAGGGCATTTGTGTGGCCCAGCAGTGTATTAAACAAGAGTTGAGTGTAGTAAGCTAGTATATTAGAGAAAGATAAGCAGTGCTCACTGATTGTGGATCAATAAAGGTTAGTGACATCATATCTCAAAGTGAGAGAGCTTTCTTAATGCAGCTGTATTCATCATATGGGGCTTGGAGCCAGTAACCCTTCTCTCACCTGTCATGCAGTCCTTGCATACATTTTAATACCCACTGGTAGAAAGTAATAACTTAAGGTGGTAAATTTCAGAGTAGGCCAGAAATAATGGCACGCACTCTTTTTGTTTTTGTGTTGCATGCATTGTTATATGGGATGGCGCAGAGTGTTTGTTCATACAGGCTGGGTGAGCTATCTGTCTAGGAAATGACTTGGGAGCCATCCAAAAAGGCCTCACTTCCTGACACACTGATGACTCGGCAGCCAAGTTCGTGTCCTTTTGGAGGGGGAGTGACTAAACTGAGAGATCAGTGAAAGCAAACTGTGGTTTTCCAGATCAGGTTTGGGCAGGTAGCAAAGGGATTGAAGCACCACACTCTATTCACCGAGCAGAAAGTGAGTGACTTTTTGACACTGACCCGTTTCCTAGGTTAAGACCTATGCTTGGGCTTTAGATTTTGCAGAATGCAATTAGTGGCCACAAGTTTAGGGATTGCATGTGTGTGCCTGGCAGTGATGAAGGCAGGATTACAGACAGACTTGGAATGCTGCAGAGAGCCCGGAGCTACCACATAAACGGGCACCTTGCTGCCTTGTTCTGCTGTGTGGCACCTGCACACAGACACCTCTATAGCAGTGGGACACCCCAGACAACAAAGGATAAATCTCCTTTATTTGAAATCTGGAAGCTTAGATGTGCTTCAGATACACTTTCACAGGTCACTCACTCAATTGCTCTTTCTCTGCTCAGATTTGACGCGTGGCAATGTTTGTGGATGGCCTACAATATGTGATAAGTGACTGGCCAGAGCCATGTGTAGGAGGGCAGAACGGTGGGGGTGTTGTAATATGATCTCATTTATGGGGGGGGGGGATTAAGAGTCAGGGCAGGTTCTTTCGCTGGGTCAGTGGGAGGGTCTCCCAGCTGTGTGCTACCCTGAGGTTTAATGCATCTTGCCTACGGATTAAAATATGAATTACCGTCGAGACAAAGAGGGATTTAGTGAAACTGCTCTAGTCTTCTCCTTGCGGGGTCTGTTTCCTCACTGAGATATGCCCATGGTGAATTTCGAGTCTTCGTGAATGTTTCATGTCTGGGCAGAGGAAAGACTTTCTGTTTAGATCAGTGCTGCAGAATGTGGCCTGTTCTACACATTTAAACCTATTATACCTAATGACTAAAATGTATTTGCCGAAGATCTGCTGTCATCTCATGCACAGTGCTGATTCATTCTAGATGCATTTCTTTTGTACAGAACTGACTTTCTAGTTCAAAGATTGCCCCCCCCCCCCATGTCATTTGCTGAGGTGAGGCCCACTTGCAGGGATAGGGTGAGGCAGGGATTTTGCAACTGGGTGCTGCTCCTATTTTGCCTCGGGTGCCCGTCTGCCTTTCTCTCCACCCCTCCTCCCTTTCTCAGGAATCTCCATTTAACTTGATGATTTACTTTGAAGTTGCAGAAAGAGTTTAGCAGTCAGAGGGCAGAGCTGCAGCCGCTGGCGTTTCCTTCTTTGTAAGCAGGGAATGTTGTCCCCCAGCTGAGCGAGCAGAGCCTATGCCAAGTCCTAATTAAATCTAATCACAGTGACAATGACACAAACAGGTGTTACAAGAGAAAATAAGTCCTATCAAAACTTTAGTGGCCCTTGCTGAACTTACAGATGTCCATTGGACTGCTGGTGCAATAACATTTATTGTGACATTGGGGTGATAAGACACCCCTACAATCCTGGGGTTGACTGCTTGCCAAGACAAGTGATATAGGCTTTTGTTTCTATACTTTATTAGGGTCTTTGCAATTATCCTAATAAACAGTTTTATCATTTTCCCAGCAATCAATATTGTGGCTGAGGCTGGAGTATTATCTCAGAAGTATTGATTACCTTTAACAGCTCCGCTGTGGGCCACTTTTACTAACCCCTTCAGTTCATTTCTGCATGTCAGACCTCATGTTGTTGTTGTCTGTTACAGCAATATCTGTACACTTGTGACCCTTTATTTACTGTAAGCTGAAACTCCCAGTATGCTTAAAGGGATACTGGGAAAAACATGGGAAAACACGTCCGTTAACAGTGCTGCTCCAGTAGACTTCAGCATTGAAATCTATTTCTCAAAAGAGCATACAGATTTTTTTACATTCAGTTTTGAAATCTGACATGGGGCTAGACATTTTTTCAATTTCCCAGCTGCCCCTGATCATTTAACTTGTGCCAGCACTTTAGCAGGTAACTGCTTTCTGGCAGGCTGTTGTTTTTCCTTCTCAATGTAACTGAATGGAATGCAGTGGGAAATGGGTTTTTACTTTTGAGTGCTGTTCTTAGATCTACCAGTCAGCTGTTATCTTGTGTAAGGGAGCTGTTAACTGGTTACCTTCCCATTGTTCTGTTGTTAGGCTGCTGGGGGGGAGGGATATCACTCCAACTTGCAGTAAAGAGTGATTGAAGTATATCAGATCAGACTTGGGGCAGCTGGGAAATTAACATGTCTAGCCCCATGTCAGATTTCAAAATGAAATATAAAAAAATCTGTTTGCTCTTTTGAGAAATGGATTTCAGTGCAGAATTCTGCTGGAGCTGCATTATTAACTGATGCATTTTGAAAAAAAATATATTTTTTTCCCATGACCGTATCACTTTACCAAAACAAGAAGAGGTAAAAGTTGTTCACAGTACAGCTAGAAAGCAAATTCAGACATCCTGTGTTACAGAAATAGACCTCTAAGCGTTTAGAGGTATTTAAAGAATATCATTGGTTATACAAGTGTTCATAATACACATTAGACTCCATTGTTTTGGGTGGGGGGGGTAATTACTAGAATGCTGTGGAAGGCATTGAACCCCTTATTGGTGGATCTGCTGTACTCTGTGTCTTAAACCAGATCTCTTTGTCTTACATCTATATACATCACAGGTTGTATACACAGTAGAGGGTTCTCGGTTTTTATTCTTTTTTTGTAAACTCTTGTTGGGGCACAGGGATGACAAATTAAACCTGTGACAGTAGCAATAAAACTATATTTATGGGTGTTGTTTATGGATACAGCCTTCGAACTATGCAATAGTTGCCAAAAACGTAAAACCTGAACTGTTAATGGTTCTTCAAAATTGAAGCTGAAGAACACTGGTCTACAGGACCTACTAATACAGAGATCTGAAGTAAGCTATCCTTAATGAGTCCTTTGGTAATATTGCAGTATTAACACCACCACACAACTGTTCATAACCATTCCGACATAAACATTGTGATCATTCTGTAGCTCTTGTGGTAGCCCGTAAAGAGCATGCTGATCAAATGTGACTTGAGGGATGCTTGTAGTTTACTTAATTAAAACAACACATTCTCTGTTGTCTCTCTGTGTGACACTTCATTTTTGGGTTGGCAGTCCTAGAACATCTCACAAATGTTAGACCGCTCTGATTTCACAACTTGTTGTTTGGTGCGGGGAGAGTTGTGAAAAGTTTGTGTCTAATACTTCAATCCATATCAATTAACAATTATGCAGCAAATGGTTAGAACAAAGCCACTGGATTTTGACAGCCAATGGTACAGCAACTAAGTGGTGCAATAAGCAGTGGATTTAGAGCTCAACCCATTTGCTTATATGAGCATACATAAAGGGGTACCCACTAAAATGTCCCCAGAGATCACTTTACAACCACCAATGTGTTCTCATAGCAGTGGAACTTAATTGCACTAGAATTTTTTTTTTTAGTTCCATAGGATTAGTGTGAAAGTATGTCTCATGACTGTAAAGATAAAGGGCTATAAAGAAGCACTGCAAGGTTTGTTTGTATGTTTTGCTATTGTTTTTTTTTTTTTTTGTGGTGTCTGTAAAGTATGGCCATGGTTTAATCTTCTTTCAACCACAAGTTGATTTTAAAAATGATGTTTCTGGAGGGTGTTCTTGCGGAATTTCTATATATGGATGTATATTATGCCTTTCATGCTGCTCTCCAGGTCTGAAACACACACACACACAAGCTTGCAAATTCAAAGCAGGAGGACATGCTAATGTTTTACTTTTATGAATAATGGGAAATTTCTTCTGATCATTAGACAAATCAGTCATGAATATTCTAGTTTTGTTATTGGGACATTTTCTGAGAAAGTTTGCTAAAACAAGGTAGAGACATCTTACACATGTTTGAATCCAAGTATAGTTTTATTAGAATAATTCCTTTTACTATATCTACTAATTCTATATGATTCAGATCATTCAGATTTGCCAATATAAGCACTATCTTTCCTTTATAGGACATTAGGCAAAAGGTTGAAAGGAGGACACAGGATCCACTTAAACCCTCCCACACCTCACCCTCCCTGAAAGAGCAAGGCTGGGAAACCAGGTGCTTGTGTCTAATGGAATTTCCCATCACTTACTGCCTGCTGATTTCTGATCAATGAAAATGAATTTGTTAGCTCACTGCAGGCTGGTCAGAATTCTGCTGTTCCAACCGTGTCAGTTCCGGTAAAAACCTGCTCATCAGCAGCACAAGTGGATAAAATGAAATAAAAGAACAAGTACAGAATTATCAGTCTATCTGCACTGTTAACTCTTTTTGTGTCATGTGTTTGCTAAAAATAACGGTTAAAAGATTTTCACGTATAGCTCTATCGGCATGGCTTGCTTTATAGGAACTCATTGCTGTATTAAATACTTTAAGGTTTGGAATGCTCCTCTGAATTATCTGGTGACCATGCAGATACTCTAGCCATGTAATTTATTATATGTCCGTTTTATAAGAACGTATATTGTACAGTAAAGTAAGGAT
The DNA here is from genome assembly GCA_024363595.1 of Xenopus borealis. Taxonomy (NCBI): domain Eukaryota; kingdom Metazoa; phylum Chordata; class Amphibia; order Anura; family Pipidae; genus Xenopus; species Xenopus borealis. Next base: position 55,585,553 of record CM044438.1, on the reverse strand, counting down.
GCACCAAATGATTTTTGCAGGAATCAAACTGTTCAGCTAAACTGAATCCAAACACTTCACAACTACAGACCAGACTGTTACAGATTGTATGTGATTGTTTTGTTTTAAACCTTAGCTTTATATTTGCTACAGGGCCGGAACTAGGGGTAGGCAGAGTAGGCGGCCGCCTAGGGAGCAGTCATGGAGGTGCGCACTTTAGAAGGGAAATAATGTTTTTTTTATTTCTTTAAAGAACAAGTAAACCTTTTTTTTTTCTATCTGTAAATTTGCTCTAAACAGCCCCCCAGATTAATGTACCTTAGTCCCTGCTGCAAGTCTGCTCTGGTTTCTGTGTTATCAGCAGCTTGTTTCCCCTTCTTCCTGGTGCAGAGTGAAGCCCCGCCCCTTAGCTTACTGAGATGACCTTATCTCTTGGACTAGTCCTGGAGATCATTTACATACTATGACATAGCAGAGACCAGTGTGTGCAGCACCTTTTGCTTGGGGAAACTAGCTTACTAATGAAACACTGGCTCCCTCTTCCTCTCTATTGTGGAACAGCAGCAAATGGACAGCTCAGTAAACTAAGGAGCTGGGCTTCACTCTGCACCAGGAAGAAGGGGAAACAAGCTGCTGATAACACAGAAACCAGAGCAGACTTGCAGCAGGGACTAGGGTACATTAATCTGGGGGGCTGTTGAGAGCAAATTTACAGAAAGAAAAAGAAAAACATTTACTTTTCCTTTAAGTTTTAACTTCTCCAGCAGCAGCCTTCTGCTCTACTTCAATCCCCACCTTCCTCTTACCCTTTGCCTGGCACAGGCTGGTGGCACAGGTACAGACTTTGGGGGGCAATGGCTGATGGTACAGACTTGGGGGGCAATGGCTGATGGTACAGACTTGGGGCACAGGTACAGACTTAGGGGGCAATGCTGGTGGCACAGGTACAGATTTGTGGGTCAATGGCTGGTGGCACAAGTACAGACTTAGGGGGCAATGCTGGCAGCACAGGTACAGATTTGGGGCAATATTTTGGCTTTCTAGCACAGGTACAGATTGGGAGCAATATTTTGGGTGCTGCTGGCACAGATACAGATTGGGGACAATATTTTGGGTGCTACTGGCTGGCACAGGTACAGATTGGGAGAAATATTTTGGGTGCTGCTGACACAGGTACAGATTAGGGGCTGGCTGGCACACATAAAGTTTGATTCATTGTGTTTCATTATTTAAGAAACGGTGAATATGTGGGAAATGGTCATACAGAACGGGGGTGGGGGCGCTGATTGTACCCCTTGCCTAGGGTGCCAAACTACCTTGGCCCGGCCCTGATTTGCTATAGTACCTGATCATGCTTTATTGATCTGTTTGAGTTCATGTAGCCATATTCAGGGTGTCAGCTTAATGGAGAACTAACGTGCAACTAAAGAAGTAGGCTGCAAATGTTGTATATTATGTTGTGGGCTTCTGTACCAGCCCAAGGCAACCACAGCCCTTTTTCAGGGAAGATCTGTCTCTCCAAAGATGCCCCAGTAGCTCCCCATCTTCTTTTCTGCTGATTCACTGCACATGTTCTGCGCTGCTGTCACTTACTTAGAGCTTAGAGACTGACTCAAAAAATATACAGTACACATAGAATAGAAATGTCACACTATAAGGCTGATTAGTAATGAATACAGATAATTATTACATGGCAGCACAAAAACCAGTGCAACTAGCACCAGAATTTAATAATCAGCCCGGTGCCATCCACTTAAATTACAGACAAATCTAATTTTCTGCTTGATATTTTGCTACAACCCCCTAAGCTTAGCTTCTCAGAGCCCAATGAACATGTGAGTGTTGTAGACTCTTTCCAAGATGGTGACAAGTTTGAAGCCCTGGATCATTGCTGCTACTGAGATGCTGGTACAATAAGTTCAGCAGTATATAAAATATGGAATTTTGACCACTTTCATTTTTAGGTTTTAGTTCTCCTTTAAAAAGCTTGTAACTAAGTGGCTTCTCTGTGGACTGCTGATTTGTTTTGACTGTGCTTGTAGGTACAGGAAGTAGATTATAGCATTAGTTTTAGATGCTAGAAATAAAACAAATCATAAATATGTATTCAATAAATCTAAAGGCAGGTAGTATGTTCAGCCCAAGCCCTATCTATTGTACTAATGTTGAAAAAGGATATTTATATTCCTCTTTAAACTGGCATTTATACTGACCTTTATTGTGTTCCGTTACACTCCTAATTTATCTAAGGCAATAGCATACTCTGCGGATTTTCCCAGTTTGCAATAATAAAGTAAAACCTGAGGTGTCCTAAGGAATGCCTGTTAATACAGCTGGTATTTGCATGAGAAATCTCCTAGGTTTTAGATAAACTCCACAAATTGAGAATCAATGAGATTGTGAAAAGGTTGTGATCCAGCCAAGGGACTAAATCAATATTAGGATTTCTCTGTCACATAAAAGTATTCCAGCACCGGTTTGGAAAAAAAAAATCAGCATAGAAACAGACCATAGTCAACACTTTCCCCTAGCCTCTCTTGCCCACCTACAGGAGTTTTAGCTTTAATAGGAGCAGGAAGGATACTGGGTAAAGTTGCTCTAGCTGTGTATGAAACAGACTGGCAGAGAGAACAGATTTTTTCACTGGTGATCCCAAGGCTGTAACTGAGCTGCCAGCAGTCTTGTTTAGCTTGGTAGTTTCTTTAGCATCCTGCTGTTAGAAAAGCTGTTTATGCTAATGAGCCTATTAAGATTTGAAGGCCTTTGCCATTAACCGTGTCTGTGTGTGCGAGCTGTGCCCCATTAACAAGCATGCATAGGGCAATTCTTGTTTGTATTGTCATGGTGCCAATTCCAGCACCCTGTGCCAGAGCAACAGGAAGAGAGACAGCTGTTCATGGCAGACTCGCACCTCGGCTCTTTTCCTGCTGAGTGGAAAACACACAGGACCCAAGCTACTCCAGAGGCCCTTCTCAATACTGAAGGTTTTTGCTTTGGAAGGGCCCATGTACCTGCTCAAGTGGTGACTGATTTGCTGCTGCATAGACCAAGAACTGCACAGAAGATTTTTTTTTTCAAAGGGAAACTATAGTGAAAATGCTTCCTCATACTGAAATAAGAAACCATCTAAATACAATCAGTAAGAAATTCTATAGCGTTTCTGAAATAATCTATTTTTATATAAACTACAAAAAGTTTCCAACATTTATTCATTCTATCCATCTGCTATGGGGTCCGCGTTTTACCTCACCTATACTTTTTCCTTCTGTCCTTCGAAACATTTTCCGGCCTGCTGTATCTGTGACCACAAATTTTTTATGCGGTTGCTTCCTTTTTAGAAACTACTGAGCTGGCACTTTCCTCTTTCTTTTTTTCTATTCTCTGTAGGAAATTGCACTCGTCCTTGGCAAAACTGAAAGTGGCAACACTTTGAATTTCCAAAGGTTTTAAATTTTGGTTTGCTGTAGATAATTTTTTTTTTTTTTTAAGTTTTGAAATTCTTTGGACTTTTTTTTTTACCAGGGGCAGAAATACTGTACAAATGCATTCTTAAACTAGATTTTTATTATTTTGCAATACTTTCTATTGTGTCATTCAGTCCACTGCCTTTTGGGTGGGATAGTTAAGGACCCTAACATCCAGATAACTTTGAACAAAGGGTTTTACCTTTTATCTTATTTAAGGTGAATACACTCGTATAATTAAGGAAAGTGCTAAATCTAGATTTTAGGTAGTATGCATACAGTGAGCTGTTTGCAGGGAAATAAATGGTTCATAGCCACTACTCATAAATAGAGCATTTCTCCTGTGGTTTTCTAAGATAAATGATACCCTTTTTAAAGTCTTTGTGCTATGGGAGCAAGTTCTTGAACTGGTAACTGAAAATAAGGTTCTTGTTGAATAGGTTTCTGTTTAGCTTCCCATCAAGTGGCCAACAACAGTTAATTTGTATGTAACCTCATTCTGCATTGATGTAGCCAAAATGATATTTAACGTATTCTTTTGAGTCTATTTTTGGTTTGCTGCCAAGTTGTCTCTTGTGAATGAACCAGCTAATTAACACTATGCTAATGATCTATTTTAGATTACATGGTGCTGGTGTTCAGATTAAATCTATAGGATATCTGGGTGGCATTGACTCCAACCCTTCTTTACCCTGAATTCCATTTAAATGCTTGTCTCACTTTGATCTTTAGCTTTTTAGAAATTACTTTCTACCCAGAATTAGAATTCTGACGTTTGCTTGACATCTACATGTAAGGTCAGATATATTTAGATTGCAGGCTGATTTTATTCTGTCAAAATTATTTGCTTGCAAGATATTGGGTGCATTTGATATAAAAGGAGCATTAACTTTTACCGTGTATAAATGAACTTAAGCAGTCAATTCTAAGTGTGGATATCCTTCTACTTCACTTCAGAATGTGGAGCTTAGGAGCACTTTGCCTTCAACATCTGCACTCCTGTTAGAGGTCATTGATTTTACAGGAAAACCTGTTTATAGACAGAGTGCTGATCGACCTGAGGAGTTTGACTTCTGCTTTCTTAAGTAAGAGCAGCTTCTCTCCTATTGACTGACCATCAAAACAAGAGTTGAAAGCTAAGGGAACAGAAATGTGTAACAGGTTACCATATCATTATTAAAGGACAAGGAAAGTCTAAAATAGAATAAGGCTGGAAAGGTTGTATTTTGTATACTAAACATAAACATGAACTTACTGCACCACAAGCCTAATCAAACAAATGATTTATGCTTTCAAAGTTGGCCACAGGGGGCTGTCATCTTGAACTTTGTTAAACATCTTTGCAAGACTAGACTACATACACATGCTCAGTGTGGTCTGGGCTTCTTAGGGATCGTCATAAATGATCAAAAACAAAGCTGCTTGAGTTCTGCATGGCTGGTAATGTTCATAAGTATGATTGTTTCCCTGCCAGAAGTTAGGGACCGTCTGACAATTCCTATCCACAGCACTAAATGAAGGGAGAATTTTACTGCATACAGTCAGGTTTCTTATGAAAATGGTACACATTTTTTATTTAAAGTATATTGGAGATAGATTAAAGAAAGTAAAAATGGGATTTTATTTCTTTGCTTTTCCTTGGCCTTTAAATATACTACATTTTATTTTGTTATATGTACTTTGACTTTGTTTTTTTGCTTTTTTACTTTACATATAAAAGTTTGAATATACTTTTAAGTTGAGAGACGTAATCCTTTTTTTACTGTGGTATGGCACACAAGCTAGCTTATTTGTAAGCTGAATAAAATGTGTTTATATGATATATACAGGGCCTAGTTTACCATTATCTATTCGAATACTTGCTTGAAGTCCATCTTTGACTTCTGCATAGAAAACTATTGTAATTTCTTTATTGATAATCTTGTAGAATTAATTTTAGACCATTCTCCTTTTGCCTGGCCTCGGAACACAACAGCCTTTGCGTCGATAAACAAATCCCTAATGCCCCGTCAGAGTGTTTCTCAATGCTCATTGCCTCCCCTTCCCACAGCTTCCTGGAACTTACCAAGCTTTTATGGCATTGATTTTACAACTAGCCTGTTAACCCTCCAGCCCTTCAAGCCTTGCCAATGTTACTACTTGGACATGTCAATCACCCCCTAATAAGCTGTGTCCCACTGTTGTATTATGGGAATAATAGCAGCACCAGCTACATTTTCTTTTAACTGCTGTAGCTTATTTAGCATTTTTTTATTTTAGTGTTTTTATTTTTGTTGCAACAGTTACTAGAGTTGGAGGAGATAAGTTCCTCTTTGGGTGCCTCTTACACTAGACATTTGAATTCCTAAAAAATCCATTCTGGTTATGGAACCAAGTCAATAAACGATTATATTTTTAGATATTAAGTTATCAGTGCCATGTTAAGTAAGAAACACATATATAATAAACAGTGAAAGGCTTGAGAAAGGTCCCAATAGTACCCGAAATGTATGTACTCAATACACTTTTTTGATTGTTGCAAAATACCAGTGTTGCTGGTTTCTTTTTTAATTTGTAATTTTAACCATGCACCTGGGTGTGCATTTAAAAGTAAAATTATCAACTGACAACTGGGTTTTTTTTTCTTATGAAGACACATTGCATTTCATGCAGGGAATTATGCAGGGCAGCAAAACTTTAATTCCTTTCATTATATTATTTTAACACAACTGCAAAATTTAGACTCCAACATACTTTAATAAAAAAATTTTAATGTCTGATTTCTTAATTTTACTTGGTTCTCTTTTTTTTCTTTAGATCCAGAACATTTTGGTTGCAATGAACTCTCCATGTAAGCCTGGTCATGGAAGGCTGTGACACTCCTGTCATCCCTGGGAAAGATAATGGATGCAGTATTCCTTCAAAACAATGGACTGAATGCAACAGTGCCCTTTACCCTGACCAGTCAGGCAACATGGAGCAGTCCAGTATGGAGAGTCATGGGTCTCTGGAAGGCATAAGGAGCTCATTTAATGAATGCATCTCTGAGAGCTCTAGCCAAGCTGGTGCCATCTCTGAGTCTACCAGAACAGTCTGTTGTAACGAATGTTCATCTTCCTTTGCTAGTTTGCAGGACTACATGGAGCATCACTGTCCTAGTGCGCAGTCCTCTTTTCCGTTGAAAGAGGAGAGTGAGAGTGATATGAGTGAGGAAGGGGAGGAAGAAAGCGATGTGGAGAATTTGACTGGTGAAATTGTCTACCAGCCAGATGGGTCTGCTTATATAGTTGAAAGTGTTAGCCAGCTGCTACAAAGTGGTGAAGCCTGTGACAGCAGTCCCAGTGGGCCTTTTCCTCCCCTCTACGCAAGCTCCTTGCCTGGTTCCACAGGAAAATCTGAGGATTCTTCCTCTGCTGGTTCAGTTTATCCACAAATTATCAACACTTTTCACATAGCCTCCTCTTTCAGGAAGTGGTTTGAGAGTTCAGACAAGTCTTTCCTGAATACCTCAGCCCTTGCAGGTGTTAGCCCTGTACTGCACAGTTTCCGGGTTTTTGATGTGCGACACAAAAGCAACAAGGATTACCTTAATAGTGACGGTTCTGCCAAAAGTTCATGTGTATCCAAAGATGTCCCTAATAATGTAGATCTGTCCAAATATGATGGATATGTGCTGTATGGTAAGAGAAAACCAATTCTAATGTGTTTTTTGTGCAAACTTTCCTTTGGCTATGTTCGATCATTTGTA
>CM044438.1:55541708-55575636 GCA_024363595.1 Xenopus borealis | reverse complement strand
TAAATGTCCAAAGTGTAACTGGCATTATAAGTACCAGCAAACGCTGGAAGCACACATGAAGGAGAAGCACCCTGAATCAGGTGACTCCTGTGCATACTGCACATCTGGACAGCCTCACCCTCGACTTGCCAGGGGAGAGAGCTATACATGTGGTTACAAACCTTTCCGTTGTGAGGTATGTAACTATTCTACCACTACCAAAGGCAACCTCAGTATTCATATGCAGTCAGATAAGCATCTAAACAACATGCAGAACTTGCAGAACGGAGGTAACGATCAAGTCTTCAGCCACACTGCCGGAGTTGCAGTTGCTGCTGCCACCGCAGCTGCTGCTGCCTCCAACATTAGTAATTCTTGTGGGGCTCCCTCTCCCACTAAACCAAAAACAAAACCCACCTGGCGCTGTGAAGTGTGTGATTATGAAACCAATGTTGCAAGGAACCTACGTATTCACATGACCAGTGAGAAGCACATGCATAATATGATGCTACTTCAGCAGAACATGACTCAAATCCAACATAATAGGCATTTAGGTCTCAGCAGCCTGCCCTCTCCTGCTGAAGCTGAGCTTTACCAGTTCTACCTGGCACAGAACATGAACCTGAAAATGGAAAATCCAGCTTCAGAGTCGCAATACATCATGGGTGGCTTCCAGCTGGATGCAACAAGTCCGATGCCTGGAATGGCTCCTGCTCTAGGTGAGTACCAACTCTCCTCTGTACTGTGCATCGAAGGGGCACTGTGAGTGGTTGTTCAAATTTAACTCCCTGGTTTTTCATTATTTATTTATTTATTGTGCTTATTACTTGAATGTTTGTTCTTGACTGTTGTACTTTACTGCAAAATGAGACTAGTTTTATGAGACTGAAATTACTCCGTAAAATGGGGCAGTCTGCAACAATAAGACAGATAAAATGCATACAAACTTCTGGTACAGTGATGCTGAAGCCTGAGCACAAATCTATGAACTAGGCTGAAAATGGTAAAAATGGTCCGTATCTGATCTATAACCCAATAACTGCCATTGTTGAATGAAACCCTAGCTGAACTGTACAGGAATCATAATTTACTGACTTTTACTGTAATGATCGGTGGAGAGGCTGTTGGTTTCACTGTATATTTCTTCTCTGAAACTTCGCACTTAAAACATCCACAGCAGCAGTCGCTCGTATACTTGCTTGTAGGTCACCTGACAAAAAATTCTGTCAGGTCGTCAGTGTAAAGTATAGTGACTTCTATCACGATGAGTGGTAACTGCATTGTGTATGGTATTTTTAGCAAGCCAGAGCTTTAGAGACAGCTAGTTGGGTTGCTGCAATTAGGCCAGTCAAATGCTCAGAAACTGTTCTTGCTCAGTATTGAAGAAAAAAAAAAAGCTTTAAAACATATCTTGGGAAACTTAGTTATTCATGGGTCATCTGTTTCTGGGTAACCATGATCACACTTCTTCTAATAAAAAATGCAATGTGCATTACAGGTCTAGTTGCCTATAGCAACCAATGAACAGTTAGTAGTCACCTGTTTAAAATCTGCTCTGATAGGTTGCAATGGATTACTATACAGAACATTGTTAGGGATCCCTGGGGTTCATTGTGCACCTGTTTTTTTTTCAGCAACATAAAACACTTTTGTGTCTCAGCATGGCTAGCTCATTTCTGAGTCCAGGATTCCTGGAATGCATGTGCTGAATTTTGAGCTAACCTTGAAGTATTTCCCTGGAATCTTTTGTAGGTTGTTTACATTTACTAAGCTTTGCAAAAGTGCAGATAATTGTCTGTTTCTTTTCACTGGTTACTAACTGATTGTTGTTTAAAGATCTGTACTCTCGTTCAAGTCCACAATTTAATCTTCTGGATTTATTTTCTCTTTCCCCAACAGTTGGTGGTGAGATCCCTTTGGACATGCGGCTTGGTGGTGGACAGTTGGTGTCAGAAGAACTCATGAACCTGGGAGAAAGCTTCACACAAACAAATGATCCTTCACTTAAACTGTTCCAGTGTGCAGTATGTAACCGCTTCACCACAGATAACCTGGATGTTCTAGGACTGCACATGGGTGTTGAACGTAGCCTTCCAGAGGAGGAATGGAAAGCGGTGGTTGGAGATTCCTATCAATGCAATCTTTGTCGTTACAACACACAACTGAAGGCTAACTTCCAGCTGCACTGTAAGACTGACAAACATGTTCAGAAATATCAGCTTGTGGCTCATATTAAAGAGGGAGGAAAGGCCAATGAGTGGAGACTGAAATGTGTTGCCATTGGAAATCCCATTCATCTAAAGTGTAATGCTTGTGACTACTACACAAACAGTTTGGAGAAACTGCGTCTGCACACCGTGAACTCAAGGCATGAAGCCAGCCTGAAGCTGTACAAGGTGAGGTAACTGAACGTTATGCATCATTATGTAGCTGTGTTATGGGCTATAACATGACCTCCATGATTATTCTTTATAGGTGTTTCAATATATCTATTTCATTGCTGGAAGTCAATATTGCCTTGGAACACAGTGTGAATAAAACTTTCATATTTAATATGCCAAATCTATTACCTTGCCTTCTATTTAGAATTCATTACCCATTTTTTTTAAGTTAATTGATTAATGTGTAACACAATGTTTATTATCAGTAACAGGTATATAATTATGAACACTGACCCAAACTCCACATACCCAGGCAGAGTACTGTATACTCGTGTTAATGGGGGCGTTCACCTTCCACGATTTCAGTTGGTTTCAGGTAGTTCACAGAAATAATTTTTTTAGAATTACTTTCTGTTTGTGATTGTGTTTCTATTATTGAATTTGAAAGTCATGTTTCACTTTCTTATGTCTTTCTAAAACAGCTTGGGGGGGTGGTCTAAATTGATACATTAGTTTATACTTTTTTTTTATCTTTTTCCCTGCTGAGCAGTATTCATTAAAGTCAGCTGTTAGAATTGATACAATAGTTGCTAATGGTCCACAGCTACTACTGAGAAATGTATCCGCTAATGTAGCAAATTGTAATAGTTTAGAATCTGCTCCTGGATTACTGAGCTGCCAGACTGAGACAGGAGCAATACAATTTAATTTTGGAAAATGGTATTATATAAAAAAAAAAAAAAAGCAAGCCAACTGGTTGTTTCTGGTGAACAATCTGCAAACAACTTAACTGAAAAAAAGTGTTTTGAAGATGAATAACCCCTTAAAAAGAATTGAAGGCTATTAAGGCCAAAGACACATGGCGATTCGTTGCTGCGATTTTTGAAACGAAATTGCGTAACAGTATCGTTATGGTAATCCGTTGCCGCAATTCATTTAAAATACCACAGCAAAAAAATCGCCATATGTGTGTTCACCCTTATTGTTGATAATACACTCATTCTTTTGTACACACACACATTTATATTTGCCATGTTACTTTATTCTATTATGACATATCCACTTTAGAAATGCACACTCTGTTAAAGGGGTTGTTCAACTTTAAGTTAACGTTTACTATGTTATAGAATGTCCTATTCTTGGCAGCTTTCCAATGTTTTTTCCTTTAGTTTTAAAATTGCTTTTGGCAATTGGGCTCACTAAACATGGCAGTCAAAAAAAACTATTGCTCTGTGACTCTACAACTATATTGTTATTGTATTTTAAGTCTCTTTCTATTCAGGCCCTCTCCTATTCATCATCCAGTCTCTCATTCAAACAATTGCCTGTTAGCTAGGGTAAACTAGACCCTAGCAACCAAATAGTTGCTGAAATATCAAACTGGAGACCTGTTGAACTAAAAGCTACATATTTTTTAAAGAAAACCATAAAAGCAAAAAAAAAGCAACAATTGCAAGTAGTCTTACAATATGAATGTCTACATTATACTAAGAGTTCATTTAAAAGTGTACCACCCCTTTAAGGAATATCAGGGAAGCTCACTATATAAGTTGGCTGTGGAAGATTACTTACATCATGGCAGATTCCTTTCACATATTTAAATGCAAATACACAGAGAAGAATTGTCTGTGTACATAGTAAGCTCTGTTATGATGTTCAGGTATCTAAACTTAATGGTAAACCGAGCCATAGATATTTATGGGAAATGTTTTGACTATGGCAGGCATGGTGGTGCTGTGCGGATCTAGGGGGGGACACACACAGCCACCCTGCAGTATTAAATATAATATTTTTAAACTCTTTGTGAGTAATGGTGAACTGGCAGCATGATAGCACCCACTCATGTGTATGGAAAAGGTATAAACACTGCTTGTAGACTAGGCATGTTTTCCTTTGAAGATGTAGAGGCCCAATAAGCATATCTAAGTGGGAGCGGGCAGGACCTGCAGCTTAGACTTTTCATTTATCCTTGATAAAGGCCCTAATGTGGGCCGAAACATTGGGAAAATGTTACTAGGAATAAATTAACACATTTATTCACGAAAAAGGAATTGGAGTGCGAGTCCTTTGATTACCTTATATATATATATATATATATATATATATTTATGTGTGTGTATATATATATATATATTTATATATATATTTATATATTCATCCTACATTTATAAGGTGGTAATAAACATCTATTCATACAGGCAATTTTGTCATGTTCCTCCAATCCCCCATGTGTTCTCAAGTTGGGCCTTGGGTTTTGCTTCTCTAACCAAATTTGCAGTAATCACATCATGTCATGACAGATCCCGTAAATAGCCTTTCATTCGTCCCACAGAATTCCTCCAGACACTAGTATTGATTTTCACTGGACTTAAAGCCTCAACCTCCTCTCTAATCATTTCATAATGGCTTTAATATGAATGGTCAGGTACAGTTCCCCATAAATCTCCTTTGTCTTATTTCACTTACCTTACACACATTTGCAAATGATGCTCTTGCTCTTTCCTTCACCAATAATTCCATGTCCAACACTTCACCCAGACATAGGGTGATGGGGAGATAATGGGGATGTTTGAGCAGAGTTTTTTTCTTCTTCTCCACAAAATTCAGAACTATGTTTAGAAGTCCCTTATACTACGAATTGAAGGGGCCATTGAGTGGAGACTGAGACTGTTTGCTTGCTATGTTCCCCTTTGCAAATGTAATGCATTAGCCCTGCATATTTATATATTTATATTAGGTTAGTGCAAAGTTAACTGTGTGAAATCAAATTCTCTGCTATGAGCAGAGGAAAACATTTCTATAGATAGATATCCCATGTGCATTTATTTCATATTTACTTTATTTTGGTGGTACATGCTTTTTTAGCAGGTGGGGGGAGGGTAGAGCATGGTCTTCATTGACTCCATGGAGATACCAAATTAAGTATGACTGTATAAGTATATTTTTTTATTATTGTAGCACATACTTATTGTTTTTTTTTTTTTTCAGTGCAGGATTGTGAGCCTGAGAGCATTATTCAGTGCTCCAGCAAATAACTGGTTCTTTTACCCTACATCGCAATGGTCAGATGAGGCCAGGGAGAAGTTTGTGAATCATAGAGAAGTGGTGGTGGGAGAAACACTATTCATTGCGTTGATTCAGCATAATTGATGCAGCCTCATTTCCCACCACTGATGAGGATTAGAGGAACCTAGTTTAACAGTCTGATTTTCTAGTCCCAAAGCATTCTTGTTTTAATGTGTTTCAGTTAATGAAGTAGAAGAGAGGAGGGGGTGTTGACGAACATTGTACAGGAAGCTTGCGCTGCTAGTCTCGTCTTGTGCAGCATTCCACAAACCCCGGCTAATAACAAATCTCATTTGCCAAGACAGCCGAAGTTGACGCAAAGTATTGTCTAGGTTATTAAGAGTGCATACCCTTCTGCTAGAATGGGCACAAAGCCACAGGGAGAAAAGAAAACGTTAACCCATTTACTGCTTACCAATAACATCTGCTACTCCATTGAGCTTTCTAGCAGAAGTGTTCTGTTTTTCTAACTTAATCATTGGCTTTTAAAGCTGTTTCTTGTGTTTGCTGAAGTTCAGAGACTTGGAAGTGACAAGACTCAAGCCTTTGGGGACCTTTCTGGCAGATATGCAGCCTGAAACTAACAGAATGCAGGCTCTTCAGCTGGCAGCTTGAAGCCATATGGGGAGCTTCTGTTTGTCTAGTGGGGAAGGTGGAGTGTCTGCTCTTACCATATAATGGGCCAGCTCGGCTACAAGTGAAAGCTGTTATCTCTGAACTGGCACGAGTCCAGTCCCCCTGGCACGGGCAGCCTGTCAGCTCAGTACAGCACACGATGCTGTTCCCCAAGGCAAAGCCACCGTTGGTTTAAGTAGGCATTAAACAATTACCCAGCCTTAGTTCTCTTCACCTTCCACAGATTGGCTCTATAAATTGTCAGCTTGCTGACATTTTAATGTGAATTATGTCATGTGGTATCCCCTTTGATTTCAACATGCCTCAGTTTGTAAATACGAGGCATTCAAAGGCTTGTGGTTAGTGAACACAGAGAAGGCCTGGGGCTTTTTGGTGGGGAGAAGGCAGGAACTGATGCTCTCTTCATTCTGTCTGGGTTTAGGGCTGGGAATAAATACACTTTGGAATGGTCAACTAGGGTTGCCTTAAAGGGACAGGGTAGGTTTAAACCATATGTCTTTTCTTTTTGCAACAATTTTTTTTTTTTACAGACATATCCTAGTTGTTACAATTACTCTTGATGTACGCTGCCACATTTTGAAGGTATGCTGGCATTATGTTATGAGTCTTCTATTATCCCAACAATTGTGCTAGGAAGGGCTGAAGAGTGTGTTTTTTATTTATGTAAACTACATAAAAATATATAAGTGCAACTTTTTTTTTCTCCCTGTACTATTGCTGTTTCTGTTTTCCCTTCACTTACTTGGTTAGTTGTCTCCTGCTAATGAGAGTGTAAGGACCATTTTGTTTTTGAAGATGCTACATGTCAGCACTTGGGACAAGCGAGAGTGATGGATCCAGGTTTTGCAAGTGTCGCTGCTATGGATGATCCTGTTGCTGGCTGGACCTCTGAGCTTAATTCTTTTGCATATTTATTTGCCCTTGTACATCATATGTTTATGACTTACCCCAGCTGGGACAGTGCCAGCTGGCTGTCAGAAGGTTGCTAGGGAACATGCAAGGCCTCTTTGCTGTTTTATAAGGACAAGGCCTGGTTCAGCACTCCAAGACCTGAAAGCAGCATTCATCAAAGCTTACACAATAGAGACAAGTAGGAGGCTGTGACCCCTTCCCCATTCTCTCATACCTCCTTCCGTCACGGCCCATGCTTTCTGTGCATCCAAGCTTCTTGGGAATGAATCTAAGAGAATCGGCTGTATGTATGCGTGTGGCTGCACTTTAATTTTTCCCACTGGTAGACTCTAAAAACAAAGCATGTTCCTTTATATGTTTGATCAAAGGAACACTTTTGTTTTACACCTCTTCTGCCCACCGTGTAGCTGTAAAATAAGGAGAAACTAAACAAATAACCCGTCTAAAATTGCAGGTTTTCCCTTTTACGTTTGTTGTTATTTTGCTGAAATGCATGTCAGGATATCTTTTTGCCTTACCGTATGAGAGGTGAGCAGGCACCTTAAAAACCATTCCTCCTGACAGACGTGTAAAAGATGGCATAAGAACTGAACAAACATACTCTTTTTCTTTTGCACATCTGTGTGGAGGAATTGTTTTTGGAGTGCCTGCTAATCTATGGTTTGGATCCACTCCCCCAGCTGAAAGTTCAAGGCAGTGCACGTGAGTCTCTTCCTATACTTGGTGAGTTAATAACTGTGACCCTGCTTCCTTTGATGTGTATCTTTTTGCCTTGCTCTCTGTTGTTAACATAGCATGCCTATATATAGCCTCCTGATTTGATTTGCTTGTGTTTTCCTTTTACCAACACCCCACTAAGGCAGCATATGAGATTTCCCTTATTCTAGTTGATCGGCCTTTTGAGGACAATTTACAGCTTGATTTCCAGAGACTTACTGTGATCAGAGTCAAGAGACTCGCCCACTCAGGGACTGAACCTGGCACAGCATTGATAAATGTTAACCTCACCTCTAAGCGCTATTAAGGCCAGAAGGAGACAATCCAAGATGGAGCTAATTTGGAAACGTATTGTTTTGTGTTAATCTATTTTGTTTTCTGTCCCGTGAGGGGAGAGGCTTAATGCTTAGTGAAGCATGCATAAACTGCAAGCTCATTAAGAGATGGTCTGTTTATCAGTCTGTGCTAAAAGCCCACAGCACAAGCTCAGGCAGCTACTGGTGCAGGTTCCCTCTGGGTTTTGGCCCCTCCTCATTAAGTCTGTCCTGGCTATTGATTGGGAAGCTGTGTTTGAAAGAGTCTTACTTACTCCATGCATTATCTTGACAGATTGATCAGACCTGATTGAGAACCTCTTAAAGGAACGAGCAGCCGTAATGGGAAAGTTGGACTCTGTCATCCGTTAGGGTGATTCTGAGAGCGAGAAGAACAAGCTGACATCTTGGAGCAATTGTATTTACAATTAACATGGCTGAAAACGATTGGCTGTATTGATTGCCCTTCCTGCAATTACATATCCATTGTTTACATTCCAGCACTTCAGTTATAAAAAGGAAATTCAATAATTATTGCATTATTTAAAGTTAAAGTGCTACAGAATTTGCTAGTTGTACAAACTGCTTGATTTACTGTTCGGTGAAGGTCTGGGCTGATTTTTTTAATCCGAATGTCAAATGAAATGAGCTTTTAATGAGGCTAAAACATAAAACTTGTGTCTCTATTTGACCATTTGTTCTTTTCATTTGAATTTAAATAATTATGCCATTGACTGTTGCCACAAACTGTTTCATAGCATGACCTGCCACTGATAAATGTAAGGAACGGTGTCCGTTGCACTGATGATAATAAACCTTAAGTACAGATACAAATTTTTGAAAGACCTATTTTATTTAATTATTGAGTAGCTTCAATAGTGCTAATATATCCTATAGCTCATTAAAACCTTGTAAAATTGGATCAGCTAATGTGTAATGCATACTAACTTCCAAGAATGTAGGAGGAGAGGCTCCTGAAAAGCTGTATTTATATATATTTAAGAAATTTTGTATGCATCCATTACTTTTAAGGCTCCTTACCTATTATATGGCGCTAAATATATAAATTATCTAGACAGTAATATTCCATACTCATGGCTAGACTTTTTTTTTTAAATATGTTTTGTTTGAATAATAGCTGACCCACACCATTAGATAGGATTGCCCTGGCCCTACCAGTATTGTGGAACTCTTATTATATACTCTATATATATATATATATATATATATATATATATATATATATATATATATATATCATGGCATGTTTATTTTCCCAAGCTAGTCTATTACTTGATGCAAAGGTCAGCAAAGAGTCTGTACCATTTGCTACACCTTAGAAATCCGTTTTATCCTCGTTTTTCATGTGCTATAGCTATCCCATGGTTATAGTAGCAGAGCAATCGATCTTCATCTCTGTGCATCACTGTCAGATTGCAAATCCCTAGAACGCATGCTATCCACTGTGATATACCTACTGCTTTAAGTACTGGACAAATTTGGCATTACAGGTACATGATCTGTTATTCAGACTGCTTAGAACCTGAGGTTTTCAGGCTAAGGGGTCTTTCCATTATTTAAATTTCCATACCTTAATAAAAACTCAAACATTAAAGGGATTGTTCACATATTATTTTAGTATGATGTAAAGACTGATAATCTGAGACAATCTACAATTGGTTTTGATTTTTATTATTTGTGTTTTTTTTAGTTATTTAGCTTTTTATTCAGAAGCTCTCCCCTAGCAAATATGTATTGATTTGATAAGAGACTGGAATATGAATAGGAGAGGGCCTGAATAGAAAGATGAATAATAGAAAGTAGCAACAACAATACATTTGTAGCCTTACAGAGCATTTGTTCTTTAGATAGGGTCAGTGACCCCCATTTGATAGCTGTGAAAAGGCAAAATAGCAAGGCAAATAACACAAACTATATAATGTAAATAATGAAGACCAATTTCAAAGTTGCTAGAAATACCAAAAATTTACTTCAAAGGTGAACCACCCCTTTAATAGGGGTCGCTCCAATGTTCTTCCAATAAGGATTAATTCTATCTTTGTTGGTATTAAAGGGGAACTATTCAGAAAATGAAAATTCAATATAAGCTTTCTCATACGCAAATAAGAAACTTTATAAACACACTCCATTCAAAATTCTGCATTTTTGAAATCAAGTTTATCTGGACTATCCCTATCTCAGCATTAGTTTATTTTATTCTGTCTTCGTGTAGGAGTTGGGTATCAGATGAATCATCAGATAAATATTAAAGGGTAACTTTTTTTCTTAGCAGATGAATTAGAGCTCACTCAAATAACTGATTCCAGTAGAAACAAAATCTAACAAAATAACTGCCTTTTGAACAAATTCTGCATATAGAGAAACATGATGCCTGGTGATTTTAATAGAGTGAGCTCTAATACATTTCCTAGGCAAAAGGAGTCCCGCCCCCCCCTATAAGATATATTGGACCATTCATCTGACACCCAACTCCTGAAGGAAGACAGAATGAAGAGAAACAGATGGTGAGAGAGGGATCGTAAAGATAAACTTGATTTTTTCAGAAATTTTACAGAATTTTTAATGGTTCGTATTTAGAAAGTTTCTTATTTCAGTATGATATAAATTAAAATTTTCACAATAGATTCCCTTTAAGTACAAGGTACTGCTTTAAGGAGGAAAAAGGAAATCTGTTTAAAATCTAAAATATTAGATTAATATGAAGTCTATGGGTAATGACTGTGTAATTCTGAGCTTTCCAGATTATGGGTTTACTGATCGCACATCCCATACCTGTATGAAGCGGGTGTTATTAGAATGGTGGTGATGGTTTATAGCTAGGGTTGCCATCTGGCTGCTAAAAATGATGCTTTGTGCCATTGCCTTTAATAAGGATGAAAGCTAACTCTATATATGTCGGTCGGTGTATATGTCACAAGAGTTTACCTGTTGATAAGGTAATGCTAAAATTGGGAACACTGTACCTTGCCAAGTACAACACCAAACCTCCCCTCCATAGAAAATTTCAGTGGACGTATTCATATATGATTGATTGCTGTGGGCAGTGGCACTAGGGAGCACTATCCCATTGTTGTCAAGCATGGCCAAGTGTCTGTTGCTGGAAACCAACAAAAAGAATTATCCCGACCCCAACCACTTGCTTTTCCACTTTATCTTTTCCCTGATCTATATATACCATTTATCTCTCCCCACGTAAAGCATCTTTTCTATGCATTTCTGCCTTTTTCACTTGGCGTTTTTTAAAAGGCTCTGTAGATACAAGGTGTGCTTAAAGGAATTGTTCAGTATAAAAATAAAAACTGTGTCAATAGATAGGCTGTGCAAAATAAAAATAGTTTCTAATATATGTTACATATGTTATGAATAAAGGCTGGAGTGAGTGGATGTCTAATATAATATCCAGAACACTACTTCTTGCTTTGCAGCGCTCTTGGTTTTCACTGATTGGTTACCAGGCAATAGCCAATCAGTGACTTGAGGGGGGCTACATGGGTCATAACTGTTTGTTTTTTAATCTGAGCTGCATGCTGAAGGTCAATTGCAAACTCACTGAACCATACCTCCCAACATTCTGGAAGTAAAAAGAGGGACAAAAATGTTTTCACATGTAGTAGAAATATTTGACCACGCCATTTTTGTGACCACACCCCCTAATTACCATGTTTATTTTACAAAATTTACCAGATTATTAAAGTTTGAAAATATTTCTCCTTATCTAAACTGTTACAATTACTTGTTTTCTCTGTCAAAAGCCTATTAAGTTAGAAACTTTATATCTTTTTCTGCCTGTTCAGTGCAGAGAAAATAGGGACTTTTCAGTACAAATGAGGGACTGCAGGTTGAGCTGTCAAGAGGGACTGTCCCTCCAAAAAAGGGACAATTGCGAGGTATGCTGAACAGTTATGTCTCATATGACCCCCCACCTTAAAGTCGTTGACTGACTTAAAGGAAAACTAAACCAGTTGTAGTAAAACCCTACCATGTTTAGACCCCCCTCCCTCCTCCCCCCCAGCCTAGTTGCCCCCCCGGGCAAATGCCCTTAACTCCATACTTACCACAGATTCTGGCTTTGGGCGTTCACAGGCACCATCTTCTTTTGTCGATCTTCTTAGGAATCAGACCGGCGTTTTCGGTGCATGCAAAGTTGGAGAAAATTTCCGAAACAGTTAAGTGATTTTCAGAAATTAATACAAGTGCGCATGTGCCAAAACTGCACAGATTCTGAAATAGACCAAAAAAAGAAGATGGCGTCCTTTAACTCCTGAGGCCAGAATCTGCACGGAGGGGTAAGTAGGCACATTTGCCCAGGGGAGGCAACTAGGCTGGGGGGGAGGAGGGAGGAGGCTCTACCCAGGGTAGGGTTTTTTTTCTAGAACTGGTTTAGTTCTCCTTTCAAGTTTGTGTTCTGGCTATTATGTCAGACATTTGCTCACTCCAGCCTTTATACGTTAAATTTTTTGGCTAACTAGCTCTATTAGAATCCTTTTTTATTTTGCACAGTCTATGTATTTATTCTGTTTTTATTTTTACGCTGAACTGTTCCTTTAACAAAATTACAAATTGGACTGAGGCACTTATTTGACATATATACTATCCCCCTTCCCAGGCCTAGGTGCACAGTTTATGCATATGTTTACCTTGTGTTGTCAGTATGGAGGAGGGAGGTCAGGGAGCAAATTTAACTTGTGAGGGTGGTGCAGAAAAACCCTCCCTGTGCCAGAAAATTCCAAACCTGCCTCTGCAGGTGGTGGTCTGTTGAGGATGTTTCCAGCCATAGTCTTTTATTGATTAGTTGAAGCAGGCCTGGGAGGACAGCTGCTTCCACATAACTTTTTCATTAAAGCAATGGATCCTCCAGATGAAGAGTTTTTGATTTATGACTTGAACTTGTGGATATCTGAAGGAAACTGAAAAAAGGGCCTCTGAGTTTTTGGTGAAAGGGGGACGTGGGGAGGTTTGTATGGATTTTGCAGACTGAAATAAAATATTCCAAGCATGAACTGTATACAAATGATTGTTTCCCTGCTGTTTTTTTTTATTTCTTAGTGTATGGACATCAAAAACTAAGCAAATTGAGATTTTACTTATGACACAACTGAACTGGCAGAAAGTCTAACAGTTTTGCTGTTAGAGTAACCAGCTGAAGAATGTTTGCTCATTCAGGGGTTACCTCATAAAGATGGCACATGGGAAATGTTGCTTTGTGTGAACAGGACTTTGTGTTTCCATAGTAGTCATTGGCTAGTTTGCGTGTATACTGTTTTTACATTTTGGTGATTGCTGCATCTTTTCCCCCAAGGCATTTTCTGCCTTCCATCAGAATGTTAGTCTGTCTGTTCTGTTTTAAAGTGGTGCTTCAGCTTAATCTGATCAATATTTTGCTTTCCATGCGTGAAGAACCAGATGTTAGAAGTTTCCTATTGTTGGTGGGGGGAAACTGACCCATAAGCTTTCTAGCAATCAATAACCTGACACATGCTTTGATGGACCCTTAAAATTAATGCAGGCATTATTCAAAATAGCTTTAAAAGTTACCCCCCAGCTTCAGTTTACTGAGGTTCAATTTTTTCTATTTGCTGCCATAGAGTGCATACAGTTCTTACTTTTTTGTATCTGTCTTTTGCTCTATGTGAATCAGATAATCCTGCCACTTCATTAATAGAATAATGTTATTCTAGAGGTTGAAACAATAGGTTTCAGAAAATAATAGGTTTTCTGAAAAGTACATAGTTTGCACAATGGTTTTGTTATGGGAACATTTACCTCCCAGCACAGGGGATTATGCTGGTTGGTACTTTTTCACTGGTAATCGAGGATCTGGTGTCACTAGCAGCCCTTTACATTAATGCCATTGTGCAGCACAGTGAGTAACAGGCATTTTCCTGCCTTTATTGATTATATAAGCCTACATTTGAAAAGTCCAACAACATCGCTATTTGGTCTGATTTTTCCTACCCAGTACGCTGAGTAATACATTCCTGCCTGAATTTGTCCTGTTGACTTCAAAGGACTGGGCCTTGAGTTGTTTAAATTGCTGGTCTTTTTTTCAACATTGATCTGATGTAAAGTTTTGTTTGTTTGTTTGTTTGTTTTTTTGGCAATGACAACAACATTAATTAACACAGTTTTACTTACATGTATGGGATGTTTTGGCTGGAAACCTTGTTTTGTAGAAAGCTTTGAAGTCCTAAATATGCAATTAATTTCACTAATTTACTTTTACTTTTTTGATCATTCTCATAACAATAATATTAAGGATATATAAAATATGTTTTTACCAGACACTGAGGTAAATGTACACTATCCAGGGAAACAATTAAGCATTCCACATATATAAAATATATATATAATATTGCTTCCTCGGGCCTACAGGACTTCATTCATCTCTGATTTAGGGCAATGTTACATACAACTGCTTCAGACACCTTTACTTTAAAATGCACTTTTTGCAGTATAATTATTCTGTCTTAAATACTGTTCATTCCTTTCCCTTTAAATCTTACAGGCTAATTAGAAGTGTTAATCATTGTTTAGTTAAAAGGGGTTGTATATTACTTTGTACAACATAAGTTTCACTAGTAGGGCTTATGCCAAACCAAAACTACACAGACGTTCTCGGCACGATCTGACGGGCTGCGACAAACCTGTCGGATGAAAATGCTGCGTCTGCATCCAACAGTCTTGTGTCCGAGAACGCTGTGACTTTATCTAACATTTCTATCTCTTACTTTATTTTTGTTGCATCTGATTTGTTGCTGCATTTGCATCCGACAGTCGAGTCGTGTTTTGTGGTGTTTTTGTTGAGAACGTCTGTGTGGTTCTACTCTTGAATGCACACTAACTCACTTGTTTATTCTCTTCCTTATGCATGAGTGTATAACTGTAATACAATTGCAAGGCATGTACCTGCTTCTATTGCATTCTATTCTATTGCATTCTAATACTACCTTTCCTAGGGAGGTCACTATTCAGTTCATTGTTAACATCATTATCTTCTTCTGCAGCAATCATGACTATGGCGCATACAGCACTTTCATGATTACTACTCAGATTATGAGGGTCCCATTGCTATCAGTGGGAATCACCTTGGCATTCAGCATTTCATTGTAAGATCACACAGAAAACATCCGTGTAGCTCTGCAGCAAGAAACAACATGTATTTAGAACTTACTGCACATATAATATTTCCAGAAAAGGTCATTAATTGGGTTTCATCTGCTTCTTTATTCATACTGTTGTTCAGCTGTGTTTTCTTGCATGTAGTTAGCTTTCACTGTCATTGCCTTTGTGATATGCAGTTTGCAGCAGTTTTTTATAGCTCTGGATGCATTTATCCCCATCCATGATTCTTTTTTTAAACTGCCTGTTTGTTTTCCTGCAGCACTTGCAACAGCATGAGAATGGAGCAGAAGGGGAGAACTGTTATTACCACTGTGTGCTGTGCTCATACTCCACCAAGGCTAAGCTGAATTTAATCCAGCACGTGCGCTCCATGAAGCATCAGCGCAGTGAAAGCCTACGGAAACTGCAGCGGTTACAGAAGGGGCTTCCAGAGGAGGAGGACGAGTTGGACCAGATTTTTACTATTAGAACATCCACATCACCTGTGACAGGTATGTGTTCCAGGGTCACATTTATGGAGTAGGTAAAATTTGATATATAACTGATATACTAAATATAACAGAATGTGTGTGTGTTTATTGTATATATTTGTGGGGGCACTAGATTTTTTAGATGTGCTGCTAAAGAATATGTTTGTATAAATACTTTAAAACTCTGTCTAGTAGTTTATCTAGGGGCATTCATATTAAGACAGGCTCCTGTACTATTGAAGACTGCTGCTTGTGATGCATCTCAGTCAAAAGCATCAAACACCTGTCTCCAGGGTTTTCATTCTGCTAATTGCTGGTATAGTGAGACTGAAACTGTATCTGGAGAGGCAGCCTCTTCTAGCCCAGTGCCTTTGGGATTTTTTTTTCTTGATGGTATCCTTGCCAAGCATCTACACATCTCTGCCTCTTCCCCACCTTTACGTTCATTAGACGTCTCGCCCTGTGTTGTTAGACTTTGTTTTTACATTGTGTCTTTTAACTGCTTTGCTTCACCAAACCTGTAGCTTCAAGGTGCTGCAATCACTCGGGCAAGCTGAGAAGTATTCACTCTGCCTCTAGCATTCCTCTAGTGAGACAAGATCCTTTTACTGGACATATTGTTCCAGCAGATTCTGCTAATCTTGACAGAGTCCTTGGCATCTCTCCTCTAGCACATTGCCCTCATTGTTATAGGTCTCTTGTGAGAGTGAGGGGGCCGTGCTAGCAGGGATCCTTAGCACAAAGTTTGTGCTCTGAATGATGCTTTTGTCAAGAAAGGAAAAGGGTGAGCATTACTGTCAGCTCATGGTTCTACTAGAGCTTATCTCTTCGACCATGTAACTCCTCCCCTTTATTATGTCGGCAGACTTTAAGCCACTGTGGTATGTACAGTTGGACTTTTTCCCCTAAATATGTGTTTCTCTTGTTAAACTTGGATCACATGGATGCTCGTTTTTTCTAATATTGAATGCCTTATGAAACACATAATGAAAAGCTGCAAATTTGTATGCTACTGTTTGAATTCTTTAACACCTTTCATTTGTATGTTGCTCTGCATTAGAATTACTGAATAGAAGAAAACATTACAAAAATACATTTTGTGAAATTCAGAGCAGATTTAAAATTAAAAAAAAAACTAAAGTGTAGAACGACAATTAATGGCAAGAACTCCAGTGGATTCTTTCTTTCCAAGACAGCAGACCCGATACCTTCCCCCTGTGTTTCCCTCTCCTGGATTCACATGGGAATGGGATCACCAGTTGCACTAGACAAATAAAGCAGAATTCCTAGGTAAAATATGAGACATTCTGTCCTTTAACGTTACCAGAGGGTTTTTTCTGCCCGTGGTTAAATAGCAACTTGCCTCATAGCAGTAGCACCTCTTGATATCCTCTACAATAGTTAAAAGGCTATACAAGGTGTGTTCATTTGCTTTCATATTAACCTGCACACTTAAGAGGATAGAGTTACAGACTTCTGCCCTATTCTTCCCTTGCCGCTAGGGATGTTTTTGGATGAAGCTGTGCATATAGACAGGAAGACACAGACAAAGTTAGAGAGGGCGCTGGAATGCCAACAATGTCATGGAGCCTGTTTCTTGTTTGCTTTCTCCTACTTGGAGCTGAGGGGCTTGGAAGAGGATATGAAACTCTTTATCCTGCTCATTTTCTTTTTATTAAAGTGTTTAACGAATAATTCCAGCTTCTATTTAATCTGCCCCCGGCTGCACAGAGGGGGCAGGAAAGCTGGGATGGAATGGGACACAAATATTTTCTAATTCTTCTGAAAACAACCAGCTTATATTTGTAGAATCTTAAAGCCTCGAGGGCACGAAGAACAGATATTGGAGGATGTTGCAGGCTATGGAATGTGTTTGATATAAACATATAGATGAGCTGTTGGGAGTTAAGACGAAGCATAAACACAGAGGTAATCTCCTCCATGCCTGTCGTATAATATTCACAGTTGTGCACTCCCTGTACAGCATTATAAATGGAAGGGCAAAAGGTGTCTGAAGTGTGGGAATCTAATGCAAAACAGATGCACTCTTATTGCATTTCTAAGGCATTCAGTGCTCTTATCCCTGTCACCTGTATTATAGCACAAGGAGCAGAAATTTCAGCATGTGCTCTGTTCTCATAGATAAGGACATTTACTTATTGATATACAACTAATGTTATATAGTATGTATATATATTTATATAGGGATTGTTAAGGCTGAGGGCAGACGGGGAGATTCCGGGGCGATCCGTCGCCTGGCGACTTCTCGCCGCGGCGAATCGCCCCCGAATCTCCCCAAATAGCTTGACACCCCAGCGCACCGGCGAGGCTTAAAAACGCCGGCGCCTGTTCACACGGAGCGGCGCGATTGCGAGGCAATTTTGAGCGATTTTAAAAATCTCGCCGCTCCGTGTGAACAGCCTCGCCGGTGCGCTGGAGTTTCAAGATATTTGGGGAGATTCGGGGGCAATCCGGCGAGAAGTCGCCAGGCAACGGATCGCCCCCGAATCTCCCAGTCTGCCCTTAGCCTAAAGGGGTTGTTCACCTTTAAATGAACTGCTAGTATGATGTAGCCGGAGACAAATTGGAACTGGTTTTTATTATTTGTGGTTTTTGATTTATTTAGCTTTTTATTCAGCAGCGCTACAGTTAGCAATTTCAACAATGTTGTTGCTAGGATCCAAATTGCCCTAGCAATCATCTATTGATATGAATAAGAGACTGGAACATGAATAATAGACTGAATAGAAAGAGGAGTGATAAAAAGTCAAAATAACTATACATTTGTAGCCTTACAGATCATTTGTGTTTATGCTATGCTATATTTATGCTATTTATAAGGCCCTGTTTTACATCACCCTGTAAGGTGGGTATGGACTCATCAAGGCAGTTTTTTTTTTAAATAAATCCTTGGCAGTTAAAAGGTGAATCCATGTGTTTATGTCCTTACAAATGAGTGCATGAAGCCTCTATTGATTTTATGTAGGTTTGAGGTAACTGGGAGTTTGGTTGCTCTTCTACAATGGGAACAAAAATCCAGAGTTTATTCTAGCACCACTAGTCCACCCATCCTCCTCAATCCCCATTCCAACTCCCCCCCCCCTCCATTCATTCATTCATTTCGACTCCCTGCGCAAATTGAAAACGACTAACCTTGTCATATTTAGTGCACCACTCTCAGCCGCTGCCTTCCAGGGCTAATCAGGCACAAACATATCCGCAAATTTGCTAAGCTCTGAGCTGTCTTCTGAGCATTAAAGTGTCCTGTCTGCCTGGGAGGTCACTCCCATCTTGGATGTACGGCCAGTAATATTGATTGATTAATGTATAAAAAGCACCAAATCTATTTGCTTCTATGAAACAGAGTACAGTTGTTCGTTTGGATTTTTCACCTCGTGCCTTTTGTGTGAAGGACGCCTGCGTGAGTGAGTGACAGTGCACATACATTTTGCTGCTCAGTCCTCTGTTGCTGATTATATAGTATATTTGGACAGCCTATTCTTGCCATCAGAGCCTCCTAAAGGCTCTATTATTTGCTCCCGGTGAGAGTTTTGAGTTCTGCCACATTCAGGCAGCATGATATGTACTTGTGCAGCTTTTTGCTATGAGCAATGTACTCACAAAAGAGTCATTGATTCACATTTGGCCCTGCCTGAGCTTTCTCTGAGGTTTTGCATGATTTGCTCTTGTTTTACATTAGCCTCCTCACCTGCACAGACCAGAGCCACACCCAAAAATGTTGAATACATACATTCTCCTTATTATTTTAATTACAAGGCCATCTACCAAGCAGTTTGTTATGGTGGTGTAAACACCACACACTATAAAAGGGAGTCGATTTCTACAGATTCGCTTTGTTCTGATCATACTGGAGGGTAGGAACCAGTTCACTGGGATTCGTTTCATTTTGTTTTTCAAAAGGGACCCCCAAAAGATGCCAGTGCCTTTTGTAGTCACCCCACTACCTTCTATCTTTCTTTGTAGCAGAAACTCTGACCTGCCACCTGCAATAAGTACACACACTACATCATTTGAAAATGCCTGCCAGTGGGCACACAACATTTCTCTGTAGTTTGTTGCCAACAGTGTTCCTGAGAGAAAAAATTAAAAAGATGAGCAAATTGTTAGCGGTGAGACACATTGGGGGTTATGTATAAACACCGGGCAAATGTGCACCTGGGCAGTAACCCATGGCAACCAATCAGATTGCTTTCAGTGTTCAACCTGCAACTGACTGTTAAAAAGCTAATCCCTGAGCCAAAAAATTCTTTAGTGGGTGCTGAGAATGGCTGAAGGAAACCTGCTCAAATAACTGAAATAAGTAAAGGCATTTTTGCATGATTGGAGTGTTTTGCCTACAGCGATTCTCAGCACCCATTATGACAAGAAGTTTTTCTGGAGTTTTGCCTCCACCTATGTCATTATCGAATTAGCCCTCTCCCTCATAAATTTTAGACTGGTAATTATCCAGCTGCATCCAGTCTGATAATCAACTGATCCCCAATACCTGCTGCAGTGCTGCATAGTGGTTTTCACGTTTGGCACCAGACTTCCAGTTTAAAGGGGTTGTTCCAAACACATTATTCAGTTCAGTTGTTTTCAGATTGTTTACCATTAGCAAAGACCTTTTTTTTTTTCTATTACTTTCCATCTTTTCTTCTTTTTTTTTCCCAAAATGTAAGTTTAAAGGGATACTGTCAGGGGAAAACATGTTCTTTTCAAAATCCATTAGTTAAAAGTGCTACACCAGCAGACCTCTGCACTTAAATACAATTCTCAAAAGAGCATACAAATTTTATTATATTCAGTTTTAAAATCTGACATGAGACAAGACATATTATCAGTTTCCCAGATGCCCCCGTCATGTGATTTGCGCCTGCACTTTAGGATGGAACTACTTTCTGGCAGGCTGTTGTTTTTCCTAATTAATGTAACTGAATCAGTCTCAGTGGGATGTGGCTTTTACTATTGAGTGGTGTTCTTAGATCTACCAGGCAGCTGTTATCTTGTGTTAGGGAGCTGTTATCTGGTTACCTTTCCATTGTTCTGTTGTTAGGCTGCTGGGGGGGGAAAGGACGGGGGTGATATCACTCCAACTTGCAATGTAAAGAGTGACTGAAGTTTATCAGAGCATAAGTCACATGACTGGGGGCAGCCGGCAAACTGACTATGTCTAACCCCATGTCAGATTTCAAAGCTGAATATAAAAAAAATTTGTTTGCTCTTTTGAGTGATGGATTTCAGTACAGTCTGCTGGAGCAGCACTATTAACTGATGTGTTTTGCAAAAAACATTTTTTCCCATGATGGTATCCCTTTAAAGTTTGTTTGTTTCTCTAGTGTTTCAGTCTGACAGCTCAGTGATCCAGGTACAGATTCTGAATTGTTACAATTTGCTACATTTAGTTGATACAATTCATCAATGTATTTCTCAGCAGTATCTGTGGAATATTGGCAACTATTGTATCAATTCTAACAGCTCAGGGATTCGGCTCAGCAGGGAGAACGAAAACAAATGTATGAAATAGATGTATAAAATTTAGAACAGGGCAGAGACAGAAGAGAAGATCCGGGGAGATTTAGTTGCCCAGCGACAAATCACCTCTTCTTCGGGCGACTAATCTCCCCTAACTGCCTCCCTGCTGGCTAGAATGTAAATCACTGGCATGATGGCACTCTAAGCGCTTTGTTTTCAGAAGTTGCCTCATGAGAATACTTTGTGCGACTTTGGAAAATGAAGCACTGTGAGTGCATCCCACCGGGATTTAAATTCTAGCCGGAGGGGAGGCAGTTTTGGAAGATTAGTCGCCCGAAGAAGAGTTGATTAGTCGCTGGGTGGTTCGATCTGAACATGTGTCTCTGCCCTTACAGGGTTGACGATTTCCCCCCCAGAGCTGCTTTAAAAGGTGAAAATGAAACGTTGCACTTCAATATAAAAAAAAAGGTCACAAATAGAAAGTCTATATTTCCGGTGAACTGGCTGAAATCAATCCATGGCAGTAGACAATGCACTGGAATGTGCGTAGCATCTCCCATAGACTTTTATGAAAGCTGCATGTCTACTGGTTCTTCATTCATTTCTCCACCAGGCCTTTATATTCACGTATGTCCTTGATATAAGGCCTATATAAGGATATGTTATAAGCCTAGAAATGCAGTGCTTTTATTTACCATGCCTAGTTAAGCCTTCATCTCTTGTTATTTAACCATCCCCAGGCAGCTCCAATCAGCAGTTTTCTAATTGCCAGGCTGATATCAGGCAAAGCATTTTGCAGCTGTTAAACCAATATTTTCATATATGTGTACTAGGGAGTTCCTTGGGGTACCATCCAGGGTCACTTGCACCTAGGGTTGCCACCTGGCCGGTATTTTACTGGCCTGGCCGGTATTTTTTATGGTTGTTCCCAATGTTATTAATCGGAAAAAAGGATAAATATATAGGAAGGCCGGTATTTTTTTCAAGAAAAGGTGGCAACCCTACTTGCACCCACAACTGAAAAGAGGATTACGTGTCTCATTTAAGAACATGATTTTTTTTTTCCTCGAAGCTCGTGCTACGTCATTGAATCACAGAACATAAAAGAGAAAAGTGAATTTTCTCCTAAAGCCTTAAGTGGGAAAGCCAGACTAATTGTAAATCAATGCATCTTAAAATGTGCCATTGATCTGCAGATGCAAGTTAGTACATAAACTGCAATTACTATCTTGTTTTAGGAATTTTTACTCTTATATTCCAGGGAAGGGAAAAAAATAGACTTGAAATTATTAGTGCACATTTCCATCTCCATTATGGGGACCAGATGCCTACTGAACGCTGCTGTCTTTTTTTTTTTTTTTTCTCTTTTTGGAATACATATTTTAAAGGGTTTGGTAGCATATTTGTTTGTAAGTATCATTCACTCTATGGGGTATATTTATCAAAGAGTGAAGTTCCGCCACTAGAGTGAAATTCCGCCGCTCTCCATTCATTTCTATGGGATTTTTAAAGGCGTATTCATCAAAGGGTGAACTTTCACTTCACCCATTGATAAATACGCCTTGCAAAATCCCATAGAAATAAATGGAGAGCGGCGGAATTTCACTCTAGTGGCGGAACTTCACTCTTTGATAAATTTACCCCATGTGAGGGCAATGAACCTTCTATGTTTCTAGTATTGGAAATAGATGGGCGGATCCCTTAATAATGTATGGGTTCTTCTCAATAGCTCACACACTCATGTGGGTATCCTTCACATGTTAAAGAAAACTTTGAAAAATGTTGCAGTGACTTTAATATTATCCTATTAAAGCCTGTAGGAAGTACGTGATGCCAACGGATCTGTGATAACATTGTGTGTACTGACTTTTCCATATATTTTGCTTGCTTTGCTAAGACATTCTAGAATTTTACATAGAGACAAGTCCTCATTCCCATAGCAGATGGTATTTATCACTGCCCTCTGTTATACTGCTTTGATGCAGAAAAGGTAAAAACTTTAAAGGGACAGTATCTACTTGTTAAATATGGGTTTAAAGAACAAGGCCTATGCAGAACGCAATTTTGTTTTAATCTCAAAAAATGTATGGTTTTTGCTATATGGAGAGCTAAACGGCAAAACTGAAACTTTTCCATGTTTGGACCTTGCAAGGTAGGTAACTAGATTACCCAGGCCTGGATTTGTGGTGAGGCCTAGGGGGCAAACTTTTAGGGGCATCATGCCGCCCCGCTGCTTGCTAAGGAGCTAATGCTCTGGCATTTGCACTGCCGGGAAGTGTGGTCGGACGGGTGCTAGGACCGTGCGGCCTAGTTGTGCCCGCGATAGAAATCCAGCCCTGAGATTACACTAATTATCTGCGTCATAAGGATTAAACATGGAGTAGCTCCAGTTTCCCTGTTTAGGGAAACTTGAATTTTTCAGAAAGAGCAATCTAGTGCCATAACAAAGAGCATGATGGGATCCGTGCCTGTTCCTCACTGTTGATATTCACCCTGCTGCAGTCTCATAATAATCCTGGAACAAGTGGCAGCTGCTGGCTAGAAATTGATTTCATTAATTGCTATGCCAATAAGCCAACTCATTCCGCCTGCCATTGGTTAGTCGAATGGCTAACAAGTCTGCTGATCAATGGAGCCAATAAAGATTTTACCCATTAATGAACCGAGCACGAATTGCTTTTATCCGGTGACCAATTAGGCATGGTGGTATGAGTGCAGGTACCTGCACTTACCTCTCAGAATGCCAAATAGAAACTCTTGTACAGGTATGGGATCTAGAAACCCATTATGCAGAAAGCTCTCAAATACTGGACCATAGACTTAATTATAATCAAATAATAAAAATTTCCTGTATCTCTGTAATAATAAAACCGTACCGTGTACTTGATTCAAACTAAGATATGCTGAATCCTTGTTTGAAGCAAAACCAGCCTATTGGTTTTATTTACTGTTTCTAAGCAGACTTTTGGTATGGAGAGCCACATTACAGAAAGATCCAGACAATCCTAGGTTCCCAGCAGATTTACAGATTTATGAATTATGTTGAGGTAATTCCATTCAGCTAAACAATGCAAACAGTGCAGCTTCAAGGGAAAGTATACCTTTTTAAAACAAATGTTCCTTGTTGGTTTAATGCATTTTAGTCCTTTAATCAGTGTGTGATGCCATTCTTTTCACAACCAGTTTTATTGCTTGTGCTGTAGGTGGCGCGAGAAAGATTCATTTAACCACCGAAAGAGTGAGAGCTGTTGGGAGGTAACCCCAGGAATCTCTTACTTCTCAAGTTGTCTGCTATCCAATTATTGACCTGGTCAGACCCCTTGTGAGCTCCATAATTGAAAATTAATAGAGGATCAATGCAGGAGGCCATTTGCATATTGATTATACACAAGTCTGAATGCGCCATATGTGTGGCAGATTGATCGGGATCCCAAGGCATCTCAGGGAAGCAAGAGATCTTGCATCCATGTGAAGTTTGGGAAAAGAAGAAATCACTGCTGTTATCTGGGTAGAGCAAAAGAGCGATGCTGAAATAATCCCATGCACTATTGGTATTAAAATTGCTTCAGAATATGTCCGCACTATATAAGTAAAAGATAGTACAGGAACAGTCACCCCTTCAGTCTCACAGTACAGAAATAAAGTATCACCTCCCTTACACATCTCTGCAGAGCAATTAAAGAAACATCAATTTATACAGTTTGAATTGAGATGGGGTTGCATGTTGTATATGCTCATGTAAAGAAGTGTTTTGGTACGGATCGTGTATACATTTTTTTTTAGTTTATATACAACAAGCAAACTTATTATAGAGTGACTTGAGGAGAACCTACATTCTATGAAACAAAACAGAAACCCGCATGAATCAAGTCTCGAGATCAGGACAGGTTACAATCTAATGGTTTTTGCTGCACAACTGAAACACAAAATATGGGATATATAATTCTTGACACATTATGTTATAACCTTACATGGAAGGGCAGCAGTGGTTAAAGACACGTTTTATTGAACATTGAAGATGCAGTTGAGAAGTGGTTAGGAATAATCAGGCCAATAGGCCACTGAGAAGTGAGTTTAGAAGCTGTAGAATTCCATCTGAACCACAGGCAGAATGCAGTTTATTTAGCTATGTTTTGCTTTATAGGAGACCATGAAGCTTGTCTAAAACGGCAACATGAAAAGCAGCCGTAGATTTGGCATTACTGTTTTTTTATTTTATTTCGTGCACAGCTTCTTGTGCCAGAACTTTCTTACCACTGGACGGAACCCTTTGCCTGTCAACAACATAGCAGCTGCAGTCTATGCACAACACATGTTGCCTAGCAATGGGCTTTTCATGAAGTAACCTTAACCTGGCACTTTCATTACAGGGAAGGGGTTAAATCAGGTCTGAGGCAGTGTAACTGAATGGCACAATTACAGCAGTTGGACATTGTAAAAGAAAGTACCTATTATTATTATAAGTAGTTCTTTATAATTGATGCTTTCAGGGATCACAGTGGTCTTCATAAAATAATGCACCATTTATTACTCATTTTTATTTGGTGTAAATCTTTATACACCTTGATAATATAGTCTCTTTAGTCATTCTTCAGTTTGGGGACCCATATTTTAAATCAGGCAGCCTCTAAGCAAGTAGTTGGAAAATAATCTTGTGTTATTATGCTAATGCTTCTTATATCCCTGTTTCCTATGAGTTCTTTCTGTTGTCTGCCCTCTCGGAGGCTTGATTGATAACTTCTCTCCGTTCCCTCCTGTGTCTCCCTATGGTAAGGATGACACCTGTAGGCCGTCTGTTGAACTACACAACATTTAGCTGAAGGCAAGGCGTAGGCTTCAAGTGATTTCTGCTGATTGTGTGGATGTCGTTCTGTAAAAAGGAGAGTAACATGCCTGGCCATTGTTCTCTTTGTGTGTTAAAAAACACATCTCTGTCAACAAATTTTCATTTTTAATTAGATTATTAGCAGTAAGTGTTTTGCTCTGCAGATATTCCATATATATATATATATAATCAATTCAAAGCATCCGCAAATCCAGACTTTTTGAGTAAATCTGGGTGCTGGATCAAAAATGGTATATATCTGCTCAAAGGGGGCTTATTTCTTCAGTTTGTAGTCTCTGGTGGAATGTAAACTGCTGGACATCACTGTATATCATTGGAAATGCTTCCTTGATGGTATTCGTGCATATTCATTGGCTATCGCAGGAGTGCAAGAGGGCTAGCACTGGCTATGTATATGTGTATACACGCAAACACACACGTATGAATAATTGTAATTAAATCGTTAGTAATATTAATGTGTCTAAAAATCCAGGTAATTTCTCTCCTTTGCAGCCAATAAGATGATGAGCTGGGGAAAACAAGGATGAGGTGATCATGCTGCTGTATACATATTGTGCATTATCTGTAGCAGAGCTGCTGTACTGCAGTATTTAATTGCTCAGTCAACTAACTGGATATGTATGCAACATCTATAATGTGCACATAAGTTCTTTAGAAAGATTATCTTCCTAATTTACTTTTTGTGTGCATTTTCAGAGGAACCCCTAGAAGATGCTGAGGGCTCATGTGATGTGGTCACGGATGCAGAAGAAATCCCTAAAGAACCTGAAACTGCAAGGGACACAAGTAAGGGCTCAGGTAAGATGCTCTAGCATAGCATTGTCTGCATTCCTTGCTGTGGTGTTACTCTACATACATATCCACTGAAGTTTGGATGAAAGAGAGAGCATTAAAGCCTAGGGAGTACACTAAGGAATTGTCATAATGTGTGGCAAGAAAGTCCGGTATCTGTGTTTCTGTATTTGTTTTATTTATTTTTTTGATGTTTTCTGTCCTAAGCATTTTTTGTTTTGATTTAGCATCATCTAAACCCCCTGAGAAAGATCTGCCTGATGCTGTCCCTGCAAGGCATTCATCTACTGCCTGTACTGAGCAATCTTTGCCTTCAAAGCAAACAAAGTCTGTGGAGGAAAGGAAACCCGATCAGGTACTAGATTGTCACCTGTGTGAAATAACTTGCCAATTCTGCTATTTCACTATTGCTATTTTTTCCTTCACTATCTTTTTTTGTCTTTTAGATGTACCAGTGTCCGTACTGTAAATACAGCAATGTGGATGTGAATCGTCTACGTGTTCATGCCATGACCCAACATTCAGTGCAGCCTCTGCTCCGCTGCCCTCTCTGCCAAGATATGTTAAACAACAAGATTCACCTGCAGCTGCACCTTACGCACCTGCACAGCGTAGCACCAGATTGTGTGGAAAAGCTTATTATCACAGTAGGTATCCCTTTGAGTGCAATACACATTCACACCCTCCATTTTTCCCCTATTTCTGATTCAGCGTGGATAATTATTGCTGCAGACATATGTTTCTTTAATTATGTAGCTATAGTTGCAATCCCAGTATCTGTATTATATGGCACTCTTCCCATCATATCTGGTCAGTGTGAATAGGAAAATTTTATTTATTGCTGCTGCCTTTTCTATTTGGCACTAGAACAAGAATCCTTTTATCTTAATAAGGCTAAAATAAATGAGAGAATGCAATAACATAACAACTAAGACTGATCTAGCGCAATTTAGTTTGTGGGACAAATGTGCATATGCACATTATGCATTCATGTAATCCGCCTAATAATATCTCAGACAGTTCTCTGGAACCTGTCCTGTGTACTGTCTGTTACCACGGTAACTGGGGTTTTGCATTTTCTCCATCTTTTATTTCTGTCTGTCCATCCATCCTTCTTAAGTACAGTGCACTTTAATCCAACAATTGACCTCACACTTTTTTTTTTTTTTAAGTGGAGTTCAGAGCAATGTTCGCTTATAGGGCATCTGAAGTAATGCAATGTTTTGCCACTGCACACCCCACAAGTCATTTTTTTTTTGTTTTTTAACATTTCTTTTGCTTTCTTATTCTGAGATCACACACACACCTTCTCCCCATGCCCCTCCCTTCGCGTGTGTCTTCATTTATAATACTTGCGTATAAGTGCAGGGACTGCAAGATCAGGCTTCCTGGCCTATGTTTGCCAATTAGATAGTGGAAATGTGAAGTGACCTTTGTATCCTCCCCTTGCTAACGAGTTCTTTCTCCAGTCCTTGCCCTCTTTGTAATGGAAATATGCAGTCTGTCTGCAAGAGGGATTTGCATGTTGGACCTTTGTAACCGTCAGTTTTTTTTCCTGACCTCTATCCTTTGTGTCCTTAGCTCTTCTCCTTTAATTTAATTCTTTAATTCATTTTTCTCTTACCTCCGTTTCTTTTCTTCTTGTTGCTTTCACTCTTAACAGACCCTCCCCCAATTCTTCAGTGGGATCCATAGAGAAGTGTGAGGTTCAGGGTGGGCCTGTAAATGCAGCTTACACCTTTTATACCTCAGCATGGTGTAAACAGACTCTGAAGATGTAGCTGTGTTTTGTCAGCTGGACCTCCTCACACAATTAGCATGTAATTATTCTCCGTGATGGGCAGCCAGAGAAGAGCCAGCTGACATGTTGCATCTATGACCCACAAGTCAGAGATCAGTGGGCACAGGGAGCAGTATAGAATGGGCTTTAATGATGTTATTTGCATATTTGGGTGTGTATTCAAGATTCATGCTGTTTAAACATGCTGTTTAGAAAGATGTGATTGTGTATATTTTAAAGTGGTACTTCCAAGGATTGGCAATTGAGTAATCCTACTCACCTTTGCTTGAAAAGCAATATATGATGCTTGGCAAAAACGCTGCATTCTACACAGGCACAATGTATACTGTTATGTGTACATGGGTAGTAGGCAAACGACACATCACAGAGTATGGTCTTCGGGTGTGTTTGATGTTGGAGATATTTTAGGAGACTAGTCACAAAAAAGGAGCAGGCACATTATACTTCTCAAAACCTGCCAGAATTCCAATCAGGAAAGATGATTAAAGTGGAGAGCAGACAACATCTCTCGCTCACCTCCTCTTCTGCCTTCATTCACACTTGATTGACTTCAACCTTTCAAGTACAGAAGTCTTTCTCTTATTATTCAAGGCCAGGCGAGGCTTTCTAATTAAAGTGTATGAAAACAATTATAGAGCTGTCTTGTGGAGCTGGAATTTGCAGAGACTCTGCACACAGCTTTGCCCTCTCTGGGTGTGGAAAGTGGACACATTTTCTTTCCCTTTTTTTTTTTTTTTAAATCTGCCCGTGCACGGTGTCATTGCTTCTTCATTTTCTAATGCCTATCCCCCTCACGTACATGGAAGGAGACCTGTCAGCAAAGCATTTTGCAGTGTATATATAATTGAAATGCTGAATCTGTGGGCAGTTCTCAGAGGAATGTGATATTCCATTGTCTTTGAATGTGAAGAGGAAAAGAGAAAATATAACCAGGTGTTGTAAAGCAATTCACATACTTGTATAAACCGTTTATAATCAGTATAAATTATGATCATAGCACAGGGGTTATTTATCGATCCATTTGTGTTTATTCATATGTATATAAGTAGCTTATCTTTTTGTCAGTGGAGAACTGAACCTGACCATGCTTTAGCACTACTTTTTTTTCACTTCTGGTGTCTGGGGCAAAATATGCCTTTAAGCCAGCTGGGCTTAGGCTTTTCACTACTGCTGCCCTTGGCTGAAGAAAATATGCCATATGTGCCTTCAGCCTAAAAATAATATTTTTATTCTGAGAGCAGCCTATAGAGACTTGAATTACTGTTAACTAGTGATGAGCAAAATGTTTTGTTGGCTTTCCTAGCAAAAAAGTCTCAATGGGTGAATACATTTGTTGCACGTCAAAGAAAAATTGTTGCCTATTGAATTCAATGCATTCGCTGTATTTTTTTGCTATTTTGCTAATTTTCTTTTGAATCGAAACAGGTCACATTCGCCCATCACTACTTTTAACCTCTGTCACCAAATGAGTTCAAAAACCACTTCATTCAAATAAAGCTACAATGTATTTGATGTGCAATGTGAATGCCAGAGTCATGCTGGCTAAGACCTGGCTCACACAGGAGGCAACTTAATTGCTTATTGATGCCCTATGGCAGCCACTTATATTCCAGTTTTTATCACGCGCTACAGGGAAAAACAATTGAATTTATTGTTAGTTGTGGCAGGCTGTCTAAGAACATTTTATTTTAGACCGTTTTATGAGGCATTTAATCACAACCTCAAATATATTTGCAGATCTTTCACTTTGTGGCGTCAGTTGGACCTTAGCTGTATACTATAGAAGATTCACTTGCAGAGTGGCCTTGCATTCCTTCTGGGTGTCTCCCACCAAAGGCATACCCAGTGATACACAATTGAATAAGTCACTTCTTTGTTGGGTGCTCCTCTGTGCAAACTTCAGTAGTTAGCAGGACCCCAGTAAGGTAGACGGGTCATTTGGTAAACAGTGGTAGGACTAGAACTTAAAGGAAAAGTAACACAGAAAAATTGTGAGTGTAAAGTAATGAAAATATGGTAAACTGACTTGTTTGCTTCAGAAACACTACTATAGTTCATATAAACAAGCTGAAACTGAAAAAAGGCTATATGGCACAGGTTAAATAGTGGATAACAGATAAAACCGTTGTGTTCTACAGAGCTTATCTGCTATCTGCTGTTTAAAGGGATACTGTCATGGGAAAAAAAAATTAAAAAATGCATCAGTTAATAGTGCTGCTCCAGCAGAATTCTGCATTGAAATCCATTTCTCAAAAGAGCAAACAGATTTTTTTTTTTATATTTCATTTTGAAATCTGACATGGCTAGACATTTTGTCAATTTCCCAGCTGCCGCAAGTCATGTGACTTGTGCTCTGATAAACTTCAATCACTCTTTACTGCTGTACTGCAAGTTGGAGTGATATCACCCCCCAGCAGCCTAACAACAGAACAATGGGAAGGTAACCAGATAACCGCTCCCTAACACAAGATAACAGCTGCCTGGTAGATCTAAGAACAGCACTCAATAGTAAAACCCATGTCCCACTGCGTACTATTCAGTTACATTGAGAAGGAAAAACAACAGCCTGCCAGAAAGCAGTTCCCTCCTAAAGTGCTGGCACAAGTCACATGCCATGGGGCAGCTGGGAAATTGACAAAATGGCTAGCCCCATGTCAGATTTCAAAACTGAATATAAAAAAATCTGTTTGCTCTTTTGAGAAATGGATTTCAGTGTAGAAGTCCACTGGAGCAGCACTATTAACTGAAGTGTTTTAAAAAAAAACATGTTATCCCATGACCGTATCGCTTTAACTTTAGCCTCTTCTCCTAATTGTTGTGCAGCAGCTTATTTATATAAATAATAGGAGTGTTTCTGAAGCAAACACAGCTGTTTTACCGTTGCAGTTTTACACTGTATTATATTTGCATTAATTTAAGAATATTTTATTTTTTGAT
The DNA here is from genome assembly GCA_024363595.1 of Xenopus borealis. Lineage (NCBI taxonomy): Eukaryota > Metazoa > Chordata > Amphibia > Anura > Pipidae > Xenopus > Xenopus borealis. The sequence continues at coordinate 55,544,167 of CM044438.1, read as the reverse complement.
GTTGCTGTTTCTTTAAATACAGCTATTAAATGTGCTATTATGTATTAACATGCATTAATAGAGGCAAATATTTATACATGAGCTCTTGTTTCTATGCTGTTCCAAAGAAAAGAAAGAAAGTATTTAAAGTTCCAGCTAGACTAGAAAGGCTTTTTTTTTTTTTTTTTTTTTTTAATTAAATTGCTGAATGTAAAAAAAAAAGAATATTTTGCCATGCTGTATAGAAATTGAATACTCGGTGTATGACTGGTCTTTAAAATTGTAGCAAATTAGCGTCAGCAGCCATGGGTGATCCTATCCATCCAGCTGTCATATAATTTAATAGGGAGGAATGAATATACTCTGTTTAAAGAAGGGCTGTGTATATGTAAATGTGTTTTTACACACACACACACACACCCTGTAGGGCTGAATAGGAATGAGTTTTTGGGGCCCTCATTCACGGAAAACTTTATAATATGGTTATCTTGTTGAAAGTTTGTTTTTTCCAAGTTTTAGGCAATTGGGGTTATCTGATTGGATGGAAAGCTGCTCCTTTTCACAAGGATACAGCAAACTCATTTCTCTTAAGCAGTCTGAATTAATTAGGGGTGTTAATATGTGCATGGTGGATTAAGTAGAGAAAAGGGGAACTTCTAGCGCATCTCTATAATTGGCTATCCCAGAGTCTGTAACAAAGCATTCTTTGTGATCAAAGTCAGGATTCTGTAGAAAGGAAAAATATTAATTAGAAGATTATTCTCTTAGTGTGTACTGATAATTAGAGCAGGCCACCTCCTGTTTAATGGTAGGGGGAGTTTCTGAGCAGACGTGAACACTCCTAGCAGCTAGCTCTGAAGTAAGGGCCAGGATGTTTGGGCAGTTTCATGATCTTGTCCTTGTCTACAGGTGACCTCTCCTGAGATGCTCATGCCAAGTACCATGTTTCTCCCAGTAAATTCACCAGAGCGAGAGAAAGCATCTTCAACCTTAACAGCAGATAATACAGAGAAGCTGTCTGGTAAGATCTTGTCAACTAAAATTAAAGGTCACATTTGATTTAGAAGTAGAGCCATAGTAAACACATGACTATTTTTCACAGTTTTATAATTGTATAATTTTATTTTTGTACAGAATCTGCTGAGGAAGTTTTGAAGACTGCAGCTGTTCCAGAGGAAACTGAGCTCCATGTAGAACAAAGTGCTCCTTCAAGTGACCACAGTTCTACCAGAGAAGACTCTGGTTTCTTGTGCTGGAAAAAAGGGTGCAACCAATTTTTTAAAACCTCTGCTGCCCTACAAACACATTTTAATGAAATTCACAATAAGCGCCCACAACTGCCAGTGTCTGATCGTCATGTTTACAAGTATCGTTGCAACCAGTGCAGCTTGGCATTCAAAACCATTGAAAAGCTCCAGTTGCATTCTCAGTATCATGTGATTCGGGCTGCTACTATGTGTTGCCTTTGTCAGAGAAGCTTTCGCACATTTCCAGCTCTGAAAAAGCATATTGAGACCAGCCATTTGGAGTTGAGTGAGTCTGACATTCAACAGCTGTACAGTGGACTTCTAGTAAATGGAGACATAATGGCCATGGGAGATGCATCCATGGTTGAAGATCAGAGTATGCTTGTAGATGATGATAAAGAAGATGAAAGTGATCTGGAAGAAAAACAGAGTCCTACTGGGAGTGACTCTGGATCTGTACAAGAAGATTCAGGTTCTGAGCCAAAAAGAGCACTGCCTTTCCGAAAGGGCCCCAATTTTACTATGGAGAAATTCCTGGATCCCTCTCGTCCCTACAAGTGCACAGTATGCAAAGAGTCCTTTACACAAAAAAACATTTTACTGGTTCATTACAACTCTGTGTCTCATCTTCATAAATTAAAAAGGGCCTTGCAAGAGTCAACAGTGGGGCAGTCTGAGCCCACTAGCAGTCCAGATAATAAGCCTTTTAAGTGCAACACATGTAATGTTGCATATAGCCAAAGTTCCACCCTAGAGATTCACATGAGGTCTGTGTTGCATCAAACCAAAGCACGCGCAGCAAAATTGGAAGCTGCTAGTGGCAGTAGCAATGGAACAGGCACCAACAGCACCAGCACATCTTCAAATTCCACAATAACAAACTCTCCAAATATTAATGTTACAGCCAGTTCAACCTGTGGAACTGCAGTTACCAGTACAGCAAATTCCAGTTTCATCAGCCAAATGCCCATGGAGACGATTGGGAACACTGGTGCAAGTAGTGTTCCTTTTCCTTCTGAGCACAAAGAAGTACATCGTAAGAAATTAGCAGATATGATAGCTTCACGACAGCAGCAGCAGCAGCAACAACAAGCCCAGTCACTGGCTCAGGCACAAGCACAGGTGCAAGCCCATCTACAACAAGAACTTCAGCAACAAGCTGCCATCCTTCAATCTCAGTTATTAAATCCAACAATTCTTCCTCACTTTCCTATGACAACAGAAACTCTGCTT
>CM044438.1:55432138-55528470 GCA_024363595.1 Xenopus borealis | reverse complement strand
AGCCTCCCTTGTGTGCTTTGGCTTGGAAGGCTTTGTTTTACTTGAACATTTGTCTGACCTAAAGGAAGCATTTACTGTTCATAGAATCATGGCTGGTTGCTAAGGTATCAAGAAAACCCGCACTACATTGTATTTATGATATTGCATAGACTGCGTATGAGGGACTTCAAGTAAACCCTCTTACAAGTTCAGGTCATTTTTTGTTTTTTTTTCTGTTCTGTGTCTTTGCTGCTCCTCAAGCTTGAAGATGAATTTCGGTTCTTTATATAGACCTCGAGGAAAATGATCTTAAAACATAGTAAATAGGCACAGCTAAAGGTAGAGATTTTTATTAACAAATGCAAGCCTCAAAACATCAGGCTAGGTTGAACTCTGAAGAATATTGTTATAATTCAGGGGGGTATATGCCCTTATGGATTTGTTTTAACTCCATATTGATGTCTGTAATAACCCATCATTTCTAGCCTCCCCTTTCGATTGGTGAAACAGAGGATCTATGGCACATTCCTGTTATTTAGATTTCACAAACTGCATGGACATGTAGGGGGGGATTAAACAAAGGAATTGTTTATTACATAAATGTAACATTCATTTATTATCATCAGACTGATAAAATATAGGTTTTCTGTCGCACCAGCCATTTTCCTATCGAGTTATAGTACGATTGGATACTTTAACATTTCAAAAGCCTTTGTTTATGAAAGGGCTAATTGTGCTTTTAATAGAAGGCTACCACATTCTAACAGTAGAAATTGATTTTACAGACATCAGCCTCAACATTTGTTTCATGTTTAATCTAATTAATGAATGCAGGAATACTTGACCATGCTCGTGCCATATTGCAAGAATTGTTTAAAGCAATTTGGCCTTGTCCAATGTGGAAAAAAAACTGCATTTATGTGAAATGTGTATCCATATTGTATTGGCTCTAATAATGTGACAGAGACCTTTCCGAAGGTCATTATTTTAGAAGCAGTCTCCACTGGCATCAATCAGATAATCATTGGTTGGTTTCCAAGTCCCTTGTTCTTAAGTTTCCTATTTATATTAGGGTTTTAGCAGCTTCCAGGGGTTCTAGATGAAATCGGTTACAATTAAGTTGTACTTTTAAGCACTTTTGAAGCAGCATTTTAATATATAAATATATATTTCATGTATTTGCATCAGTTACAGTAGTGAACATTATTGTTTTTGGGATCAGACTCCATTCTGCGTGGCTGTTTTTCTTCTCTGTTTTGTTTGTCTAAACCCCCTATGCTGTGCATAGAGTGATCTTTATCTGCAGGGCAGTGCTTTTTGCTTGAGATTGTCACTGGCAGGGAAGGGGTATAGGGAGCCCTAAGCCAGCAACAAGGCATATCTCTCTAATGTTGTTACATCATACACCATGAGTGGATTTTTTTTATTTGTTTTCTTTTATTTAATCCAGATTGTCTCACATTTCATGTACAGCTGCCTGTGCAAGTAAACAGATCTATCCTGTAACGCAGTAGAACGACTCTACAGACTTCCCTTTCACGTGGGCTACTGCAAAATATCACTTACCATTGCACTTCAGTGGACATTTCTTTAGCAAAGGCACCCTGCTCATTTAGATGGCCTGAGTTGAAGAAAGTCCATTATATTGGGCGTTGGCAGAGAGGCTTGAGGCCCAAATTCAACCTGGTTTTTATGATCTTGAAGCAAAGACTGACGACCCCATGGAAAATTTTTATGAGCAAGCACTGACCTTTTTATTTCTTTTTTTTTTTTATATTAAACATATTTATATACTTGAAAGTGGCCAAATCTCAGCACAGCAAAGGTGTTTTAAATAAAGGTGTATTAATGACAGCAAAGCTTGGGCTAGTGTACATGTGTGTAAATATGTGCACTCCACTGTAATACTCTGTCCCAGACAAACAAGGTTTTCAGATTTGGAGCAGGCCTGAGTTGACTGTCCACTGTGATTATATAGTAAGAGTGGAAAGGCTTTCCCTTTTTAGATAAATACTCTGAATAGGGTTTGTGTTCCTGTGAAGTTAAACAAGTTTTGCATTGTACAAAAAAAAAAAAAAACAATAAAACAAATGAAAATTATTAGAGAAAGTGAAACCAACACAAGGACCCCGTCTCTCATTTTATAGAATGTATGCATTTTGTTTTTATGCAACACGGCATGAATCTACTATTCAAAGGTTTTCTACTGGATTTAATGGTCAGAAAATATAGGCACACTCCACTCACCGTGCAATAGCCATACAGCTCCCACTGACTTGGTCACATCATCATGATAAAGAAGTTCAGATACACATATTGAGTATATTTTGAAAAATTCGGTTGTGTGTGATAGTATGGTTGACATAGGATATTTTGGCTATAAACATCTTAGACTAGTCGAAACATTTAGAAATGTGACAAAACATTGTTCAAATACTTTTTCTTGGGGTACAAGGATGGTTATTAACATAATTTGCCCTAGTTTATTTTAAACATTGTAATAGAAATGGTTAATTATTGGTGCTCTAATGCCCCAGTTTATTATAAACACCAGAATAGAAATGGTTTACTATTGGTGCCCAAATGCCAATTAACAGTGATGAAGGAGTGCAATGTTTTGAAGAACTAGTGCCTCTGCTACAGAGGTTTATGTGTGCACAAAGGTGACTAGAAGCCTACTGAAATCTACTCCAGATTCAGAGCATCTTCATACAATCCTGAGAGCGACAAGCCAATCAATATGGGTCTCTTAATTGTACATCTTAGGACATGGTGAACAAACAACAATAGATGTACATCAAAGCTGTTCTTGTCTACAATCATATGAAAAAGTTTGGGAACCCCTCTTAATTCTTTGGAGATTTGTTTATCATTGGCTGAGCTTTCAAAGTAGTAACTTAGTTTGAATATATAACATGCCTTATGGAAACAGTAGTATTTCAGCAGTGACATAAAGTTTATTGGATTAACAGAAAATATGCATCATAACAAAATTAGGCAGGTGCATAAATTTGGGCACCCCAGCAGAGAGATTACATCAATACGTCAGCCTCCTAACAGCCACTAGATGCCTCCTATAGCCTTTGATGAGTGGATGGCAGTATTTTTTTACCATTCGTCCATATAAAATCTCTCCAGTTAAGTTAAATTTGATGGCTACCGAGCATGCGACAGCCTGCTTCAATTGTCCCATAAATGTTCCCATAAATGTTCCATGATATGCAAGTTGGGGGACTGTTACTTCCATTCCAGAATATTGTACCTCTCCCTCTGCATAAATGCCTTTGTAGATTTCAAAGTGTGTTTTACATCAATATCCAGCCCCTTCAACTTTGTGACTGATGCTTCAACATTATCCTGAAAAATGTGCTGATATTGGAGTGAATTCATCTGACCCCCGACTTTAACAAAGGCCCCAGTCCCTGAACTAGCCACACAGCCCCACAGTATGATGGAACCTCCACCAAATTTGACAGTAGGTAACAGGTGTTTTTCTTGGAATGCAGTCCTCTGCTTCCGCCATTCAAAGCACTTTTATGACCAAACAACCACATATCCCACTCCTGTATTTTTCTTGGCCGGCCAAACCTGGGTTTTACAACAACTGTGCCTGTGGCCTTCCATTTCTTGAATACATTCCTTACAGTTGAAACCAACAGTTAAGGCTCAGGCCAGACGGGAGATTTGTCGTTTGGCGACTAATCTCCCCGAATCGCTTCCCCCTGGCTTCCGGTGTCTTTATTGAATAATCGCCTGCACCTATTCACACACGGTGCTGTGCTTTCCCAAAATCGCTCAAAATTGCCTAAGGAGGCAACTTAGGAAAAGCCAAATGCAGGCAGGCGATTATTCATTAAAGACGCTGGAAGGAAGGGGGAAGCGGTTCTGGCCTTACCCTTAAACCTCTGAGATAGCTTTTTGTAGCATTCCCCTGATACTGAGCAATCATTGTTTTCAGATCTTTTGAGAGTTGCTTTGATAAGAGTCAAACAGAAGCACTACTTGCAATTGGCCACCTTAAATAGCTTTTCTCATGACACACCTGCCTATGAAGTTCAAGGCTTAACAAAATAATCCAACCAATCTGATGTTGCCAGTAATCTGTATTGAGCAGTTACATGCATTCAAATATACAAGGGTACCCACCACATTTTTGCACAGACAGTTTTTCACATTTGATTTAATTTCCTACAACTCAATACTGTTTCACTAAAAATCTTTGTTCAGAAAACACCCCAGTACTCAGATGTTCCTGGGAAATGAAAGACATTTCTCTCTTTTTTTTTTTTTTTTTTTTTTTTTTTTTTTTTTGAAAGTGGAGTCAATTATTATGCAGGCTGAGAGGGCCTTGAGTAATCTTAAATAAAAGATTGCCATTTTAAGAAATAAGGTCCGCCTCTTCCTGTTACAGTTAGAGCTGCAGGTGATCTCTGAGGGAGCAAAATAATTAAATGGGAGCTCCAGTGGTTTTAGGCTGTGGGTCCGATATATTATTATGTGCATTTCAAGTTGTGTGAAACTCGTTTAAGGTTGTTTTTTTTTTTTTATTCAGTTATGATCATATTTATGAATAAGGTTGAATTGGGTGAATTTGATCTAAAAGGTTTTATTCAAGTTGCCTCAATTTGAACCAAATGTTTTGCCAGCTGAATGCCTCCAGCAGCCATTTTAGGTGGATTTTCACTCTGTTTCTACACTTGGATATCAGGATTTTAAATGTTTAATATTCAAATTATTGTAGTCTCTCAGCAGGTCAAAACATGAGATAAATAGGTTGTAAAAATGTAAACTTTGAGTTTCAAATTTACATATTCTTTTACTCACATTGGCAAGTTCTAGTTAGTAAATTTCTAAGAATACCACAGACAACTCCAACATCTTGAAAAAACTCTCTCAAACTTTAATAAATCTGCCCCTTTATGTTTATAAAGTAAGAAATTTGGCATTTGTCTACTAAAAGTTTAGTAATACTATTAACAATTATGTAGAAAGCAGCAACATATGTCAGACAACGGTGTATACATAAATTTCTGACAGTTGCATAATGTAAATTCTCTCCCTGAATCAGTCCTACTGGCTGATACATTATAGCTTTAAGAAGGGGTTAGATGGCTTTTTAGCAAGTGAGGGAATATAAGGTTATGGGAGATAGCTCATAGTACAAGTTGATCCAGGGACTAGTCCCATTGCCACCTTGGATTCAGGAAGGAATTATTTTCCTCTGTGAAGCAAATTGGAGAGGCTTTAAAGGGGTTGTTCACCTTTGAGTTAACTTTTAGTATGATGTAGAGAGTGATATTCTGAGACAATTTGCAATTGGTTTTCATTTTTTATTGTTTGTGGTTTTATAGTTATTTAGCATATTATTCAGCAACTCTATAGTTTGCAGTGTCGGCAATTTGGTTTCTAGGGTACAAATTCCCCTAGCAACCCTGCATTGATTTGAATAAGAGACTGGAATATGAATAGGAGAGGGACTGAATAGAATAAGTAATAAAAAGTTGCAATAACAATACATTTGTAGCCTTATGGAGCATTTGTTTTAGATGGTGTCAGTGACCCCCATTTGAAAGCTGCAAAGAAGCAGAAGAAAATTGCATATAACTATGAAAACTAAAAAAAACTATGAAAAATAAATAATGAAGACCAATTGAAAACCTTTTTAGAATTGGCCCTTCTACAACATACTAAAATTTAACTTGAAGGTGAACCACCCCTTTAAACAGGGTTTTTTTTCCTTCCTCTGGATCAGCTAGCAGTTAGGTAGGTTATATATAGACTTAAAAGGTTGAACTTGATGGATGGGTGTTTTATTTTTCTAACCTGACTTACTATGTTGTGTAAAGAGGGCCCTGCTGCCTAAGAGTGTAGTCATTTCTAACACATAAACTGTAATTATTATTTATTAGCAATATGTTTGGATCCTTGTCCTATATGCAGACTTCCAATCCCTTTAAACAAAATATGATCCACTTCAACATAATTACATTTTCTGTGGTCATGGAGTACCCCATAAACTTCTGCTCACTTACTGGGCTTGTAGCTCACTGCCACTAGGGTTACTGTAGTGCAGGGTTCTGAACCATACACTGTATATGGAAACAAGGGAGTAGATTGCTTAGGCATATCTCTGTAGTAGCCCAATGGTGCATTTGTTCCATACCTCCATGGGTGCTCTTAGTACATAATCATCCAAATACTGTATACAGGGGCTGATGTCTATAAAACAAAATGCAAGAGCTTGTGCATGCTAGGGGTATAAAAGTCTCTTGGAAGACTGTGGGCCTCTAGTTGCACAATTTTGACTGCAATGCCAACACACAGTGGCTATATGGATGCGTTTGTAACTGTCCCTGCTCAATGTAGATCTTTTAGGAACGAAATGGTTTGCCATATTACAGCTTTAAAACTGGGTGTCCATAAACACACATATTGTGTGACACATTTGTTAAGCTATTTACATTATTGCTTTTCAGAAGGCGTTGCAGTTGACCTTCATATATAAAATGACTGGAGATACAAAGCTTTGCTATAGAAATATACATACATTGCTGCACTGTAGGTTTTTTTTTTTTTTGTTTTCATTGGGGATGGATAGATTATAAGAAACAAAGGACAGATAGTAAAGGGCAAGGGTTGAGAAGAAACAATAAATTATATACTGTATTTGAGAGGCACATGACAAGTAAAGCTGCAATAAAGGAAGTTGTAGTTTATCATAATGATATCATGTTGAAACAAGTTGATTGTATTTTCAGCAATAGGCTTGCACTGAAATAAGATATCTGATACACTGGCATGAGGAGCAACTGGCCTGGTCCTAAAGAATACTGTATGCATCTTGAAAGAAAGTTTATATCCCAATTGTTTACTTACAATGTATCCCTTCCCCTTACAATTCTAGAGTAATGGCAGGCCCTCTAAGTTAAGTGTGAGAGAAAATCAGGGAAGAAACCAAATTGGCTTCTGATGCAAGTAGTTTGCATGTGCCCATCTTAAAGGGAAACTCATGGGAAAACATGTTTTTTTTTTAAAAAAGCATCAGTTAATAGTGCTACTCCAGTAGACCTCTGCACTTCTGCTAGCCATTTTGTCAATTTACCAGCTGCCCCGGTCATGTGACTTGTGCCAGCACTTTAGGAGGGAACAGCTTTCTGGCAGGCTGTTTTTCCTTCTCAATGTAACTGAATAGTACACAGTGGGACACTATTGAGTGCTGTTCTTAGATCTACCAGGCAGCTGTTATCTTGTGTTAGGGAGCTGTTATCTAGTTACCTTCCCATTGTTCTGTTGTTATGCTGCTGGGTGGGGGAAAGGGGAGGGGTGATATCACTCCAATTTACAGTACAGCAGTAAAGAGTGATTGAAGTTTATCAGAGCACAAGTCACATGACTTGGGGCAGCTGGGAAATTGACAATATGTCTAGCCCCATGTCAGATTTCAAAATGAAATATAAAAAAATCTGTTTGCTCTTTTGAGAAATGGATTTCTGCTGGAGCAGCACTATTCCCATGACAGGATCCAGTTAGGGCAGGCAAGTGTTAATTCCAGTGCTTTCTTGCCTCCATGCACATTGCATCTTGCATAGAATTCCTCAAACCAGGCTGAACCTGCAGATTTGCACAAGTGGTCATTTATAAGAAGCTTGTATGGGTACATGTACCTTTTTAGTCAATTTGCACTTAGAAATGGACTACATGAAACATGGGGGCCTAAATTGTGACTGGAAAGCTATATGGTGCTGGAAAGAAACCTGCCCCTTTTGTTGCACTCAGGGTTGGATTGGGCTGGCATGACACCATGAAAAAAGCTGATTGGGGCCCAGCTCTCGTGGGTGTTGCTGGCCCAGACTCCCTGTCTGAATCTGTTGTTCCTGTCTTTTACTTCCAAGCTGTGGGGGAATGGCTGGGGACTGAATGGGGTTGTAGATGGGGTTATCCGAGATAGCAGCCCCAGTCTGACCCTGGTTACACTTTGTTGCTTTGTACTTGCCAAAAAAACATTTACCATAGAAGTAAGAGGCCACAGAAGAAAACACTTCATCATGTAGTGGTAGACAAATCAGTTTTGTTTCGTTGCCTGGTGATCCAGACAGATGGCCCATTGCAGCAGATTTTATTCCCAATAGACCTGTTTCCATGTCAAACCATTATGGTTTGCAATACGATCATATGCCTGTTCTGAATTAGCACAGTTTGAGAACAGTTTATCCAGTAAAAGGGCACTGGGAGGGTAGATTTGTTATGAGTAAGGTACCATTTCTAAACTGTTGTCTTGTTAGGTTATCTCTAACTTTCATTTCATTTTTTTGCTGGTCTCCCCAACCCTTGTGCATATTATTTTAGGTCATTACATATCTTTAGGCCCCCATGATTCTTACAGCAAAACTGCTTCTTCAGTTGAAAAAGCCTGCGAATGTGGTATACATTTTTAAAAGTGCATTGTTTAAGAATGCTATGAGCTATTGTTTGTAGCACAATATATTAATCAGGCTATATGTCAGGGCTTGTTGAAACTTATGACACTCTGTATCAACCACAAAGAGACCAAACCTGCCTTTATTCTGTATAGATGGATAAAATGAAGGCTGAAAAGAACTGATTCCAGTATTGGTATGCGGCAAGGAAAAATAGGCTTTTAATAGCATTACATGCCAACTGTGCAAAACTGTGATATACCATTTTAAATACAAAAACATTTTAAAGTTGTATAACAAAATCAGGCTTCTGCTTTGTGCTGCATATAAACTGATGGTTGCAAAGCAAATGAAAAATGGAATTTGTGACTCTGGCATCACAAGAAGTCAATGGAAGTTCATACCCATGGCCTTCCTTCGCTGGAGTAGTGAAGGTATCCGCATTTAGAAAATTATAGTGGCTCACAAAGTTTACTTAAGTGTTCATTATACAGGGGTTAATGCTTTATCCCACATCCTTGTCACGTGTAAGGCAATTGAACACAGAATGTACCTTAGAAAGTATGACAAGTCCCAGGGGAAAACACCAAGGCATAAAAGTTGAGAGCTGTAGGGGAACATGAGAGCAGAATACAAGAGAAAATGAGAGAGAAACAAACCACACAGAAGAGGTCATCACAATACAATAAATGGAGTCAAAATGTGCACATAGAATTGGTGTTCGCTCCCACTGAAGTTTTTTTTTAGCGGGGGGCCCGGTGCCAGCAATACAGTCAATTCCTTTCAGATTGGAGTAGAGGAGTGTTTGCATTTATAGATCCTAAATGCAATGGGTATTGATTTGTACAATATAGGCAATGGTATAGGCAATGGTACATTTTCAATGTAAATATGTGTGTGCGTGCATGATAGAGAACTACATTGAACGTATTTATTTTTATCCATACATGCATTGTTTAACTGCCTGTCACTTTGCAAATCCACCCAACATATAAATTTACACTGTAGTTACTCACACAGTCAGCTTCACTTTATACACATACAAGCCATGGAGGCAATGTAAAGCGATTTAGAATCTGGTCATTTGGATACGAAAAGAAAATGTGGCTCCACACAGGGCCTATGTGTGTTTTACATTCTTTTCGGTGATAGCAGGTGCCGTTGAAGAATCTACCACCATCTGCAAAACAGAAACATACTCTGGTATCAATGCAGTGACAATTTTGCTCTCTGTTTGTAGATACGATTCCATAAAAATCAATCACTTTTGCTTTGTTTAAAGGCCTGTATCAACAGAAACTGCTATGTGTGCATTTTCCCTTAGGCTAGTGCCACATGGCTGTATCAGCCCCATGTTGTACTAGCCATACTGTTCATTTCACCTGTGCTCTCAGAAATCAAATGTGATGTCTCTAGAATTCATGATACAACTTTTTTAAAGCTAGATGTATTGTCCTTTTATAGGATATTTGAATATGCATAATCTAAACAGAAGTAGGCCAAAGCGCTCTGGCACCCAAGCAAGGGTGCAGGGGTGTAAGTAGAGAGAAGAAGGATCCTAATACTGCAAGGAGGCCCAGTGGAGCACTCACTAATAAGGGTTTTAATGAAAAATGTCTTACCCTCATAATTTGCAACTTAAGTTTTAATTATGCAACTTCAAGTGTGACTCTCTGTGTGTCACCTCTCCCATGGTACTACTAAACTATTACTTGGTGTTGGTTGTGAGTTTGTGGCTAAAAAAATTACAAACATACACAGGGGGAAACGAGAGGAGAAAAGGAGTTGTTAATCATAGATCATTGAATCTGGACAATAAATCCTAAAGACAAGTGCAAACTGCAGGTGTTTTTATAGAGGTGGAGGAAAGCGGATTCGCTGTTATGTGCACATGATTGTAGCCCCACACAGGTCGGGCCTGGCACACATAGAGGCACATTTAGTAAAGGTCTAATAAATACAAATATACTTGAAATTTGATCAGGGAGTTATTTAATAAAAAAATTGAATATCTAAAACTCGAACGAATATTACAGACCCAAAAACTCGAATAGATCATCTTCAAATTGGTCACCGGACCTCTTCCATTGACTAATACATGAACTCGGCAGATTTTAGGTGGCGAGTAGCCGAAATCAAATCTTTAAAGGTTTGATAAATCTTGAAATTTCAATTAAAATTCAAACAGAGTTTGAATTATTCACAATTCAAATTTGAGAGTCTTGACCATAAAAAAAACAAAATTTTTCATTTTTAATTCGACCCTTAATAAATCTGCCCCAAATCTGCAGTTGTGTATTTACAAGATATTAGGTCCTACAGCTGTTTCATCGAAGGGCCCCCTTAACTATGGGTAGAAGACATTTCTCATGAAACTGCTCCACTGGGTCCCCTTGCAGTCCCTGCAGTAGAGTCCTGCGCGGGTCCATTTTTTGGGACCCGAACCCGACCCGTACCTACAACCCGGACCCGCGACCCGCATTCTTACCCGATTGGACCTGCGACCCGCTGACCATCAAGAATCAGGAAGTGCTGTCATCATAAACAGGAAGCGACATCATCAGAAGTAGCCGGGATCAGAAAAAAAAGGAGTAAAACAGGAAGTGCTGTCATTGTAAACCGGATGTGACATCATCAGTAGTAGAAATGCTCAGAAAAAGGAGTAAAAATCGCTATAGCGAGGATCCGCGACCCGACCCTCAACCCGCCAACCTGCAGAACCACCAGCCCGCTTCTATACCCGCACCCAGAAATTCTACGAGCAACCCGCAGGGTACCGCGGGATTTTGCGGGTAACCCGCGGGTACCAGACCCGCTGCAGGACTCTACCCTGCAGTCATTTTATTGAGGTGAAGGAAAGCGGATCCACTATTATGTGCATTGACAGGCCTGGATTGTGTGGCTGGATTGTGGTACAGGGAGTGGCTATTATGTCAAAATCCACTCTATCTAGCTCCACACAGGCCAAAGCCACGTCTGTCAATGGAGCTACAGGGGTGCGTAACCGTCAATCCGCTTTCCTCCATCTCTATAAAAAATGCTTGCAGAGGAAAGAGGACAGGCTACTACGTACAGTATGCCCATGCTCTAATAGGCATTTGTCCTGCCTCATTTTCATAATGTGTGTGTCGTATTCCAGCGCCTCTGCTGTCTTTCCTACCTTTCCCTAATTACAGCCTTGAATCTAATGCTCCGTACAAATAATATCACTGTGTGGGTGTCTGTGCACACAGCAGGTACAATTTAATTGCTGGTGTCTAAAGACATGACTATTAGAGGGAGGTGTTGTTGAGCACCTCAAAAACTCATTATTTAGAAAACTCTAAAAATATGGGAATGTCATTTGCCATATTTATATGTAAGTCCTATATAAGCAAGCAGTACCTATGGTAACTAAGCTGAATACCTCTATAACGGTAGCAAAACAGTCCTAAATGTTTTGAATACAAAGACTTTGTATTTGAAAATCCCTGTATGTTATTTACATTTACATGCTGTTACTTGTTTTATCTCAAATTGCATCTACATTTTACTACAAAATATTTTACAGTTTAAAATTAAGAAATTATTCACCGTTTGTCAATGGAACAGTAACACCAACAAATGAAAGTGTTCTAAAGTAATGAAAATATAATGTAGTTTTGCCCTGCACTGGTAAAACTGGCGTGTTTGCTTCAGGAATACTACTATAGTTTATAAACAAGCTGCTGTGTAGCCATGGAGGCAGCCATTTAAGACACAGGTTACAAAGCAGATGCACTCTGCAGAATACCATTGTATTCCATTAAAGAGCTTACATGTTACTGCTAAGTATCCTGTGCCTTTTCTCCTTTTTAGCTTGAGTGGCTGCCCCCATGGCCACACAGCAGCTTGTTTATATAAACTATAGTAGTCTTTCTAAATCAAACATAATTTCACCAGTGCAGACCAACGCAATATTATATTTGTTTTACATTAAAACACTTTCATTTGATGATGTCACTGTTCCTGTAATGAAGCCTTGCCAATGCCTTATTTTGCTTAGAGCCTATGCTGGCTTAGGGTATCTGACCAACCATTATGTAAGCCAGTTAGTTTGAACATGTGCCAATACACAATCAACTAAAGCAGGGGTGTCCAACCTTTTGGCTTTCCTGGGCCACGTTGGAAAAAGAAAAATTGTCTGGGGCCACACATGAAATACACAAACACTTTTGATTTGTAAAAGTAAAGAAAATGCACAGAAAAGAACTACAATACCAGTTGGATAACCAGATAGTTACATAGTTAAATAGGGTTGAAAAAAGACAGTCCATCAAGTTCAACCCCTCCAAATTAAAACCCAGCATACATACACACACACATCTCCACTCTTTCACACAAACCATATATGACCATAACCAGTGTCGGACTGGGATGCCAGGGGCCCACCAGAAAACCTTAGACCAGGGGCCCAACTTTCAAAACTATTATTCCTTCTATCCTCACTTAACCCTTTTATTCTCCTATTCTTTTAGCTCTACTTACTATACTTTATTCTCCCATTATTAAGCCTATAAAGAAATAGGGAATGAACATGAAACAGGCCAAATTGTTAGAAGCAAGAGGGCCCACTGACATCTGGGCCCACCGGGAGTTTTCCTGGTATCCCTGTGGGCCAGTCCAACACTGTCCATAGCTATACTAACCGTAGAGTTTAGTATCAAAATAGCCTTTGATATTATGTCTGTCCAAAAAATCATCCAAGCCCCTCTAAGGCATTAACAGAATGAGCCATCACAACATCACCCGGCAGTGCATTCCACAACCTCACCGTCCTGACTGTGAAGAACCACCTACGCTGCTTCAAATGAAAGTCCTTTTCTTCTAGTCTGAAGGGGTGGCCTCTGGTGCGGTGATCCTCTTTATGGGTAAAAAGGTCCCCTGATATTTCTCTATAATGTCCGCTAATATATTTGTAAAGTGTAATCATGTCCTCTCGCAAGCGCCTTTTTTCCAGAGAAAACAACCCCAACCTGGACTGTCTCCCCTCATAATTTAAGTCTTCCATCCCTCTAACCAGTTTAGTTGCTCAGATGGAGATATACACTGGAATATGGGACACCTGGATATTAAATAGACTTATTATTATTACTACTAACAATGGGCAGAGTCCCTCCTCCTTCCTACCCCTTTATCCGTTGCAGTACTTTTCCTTGGGAAATAGCAGGTTGGACACCCCTGAACTAAAGGCTCAACCAACTAGATTAGTGCAGGCAAAAACCAGGCAACGAACCCATGCTTGTGTTAAAGTCAGTCTTTTGTCAGTTTACATTTAAAACCAATAATATCCGTGTCATAAAATGTTCAGGGGGACACATACAGACAACCATACAGTTTAGTCCACAGTAAACTGTGTGGCCAGATATAACTACATCTCTGTCTTGTTCCTTTCCATTAAAACCTCAAAAGAAATTATTCACAAAATGTTACTCGTTTGCATTCCATTGGCCTAAATCCTTTCTAGACTATCAATACAGAGCTTGTTTTCAGCTTTGTTAGGCTTTAAACATTGCCATTATGGGCAGCTATGGAATGCTCAGACATGTAATGGATTGTTAGTGACATTTTTTTTTGACCCTTCAATTGTGGTGCCAGTTACAAGTTACTGTTTACAAATAGAATTCTTTTGTGCAGCTTTCATCAGTTATAATAAAAGCTTCCTATTGAGAAGGTTTGACTACAATCTTAAAGCTAGAGTGACCCAGCTTCAGTTCTTTTTATGTCAAAATTACTCTTGTGTTACACAGACTCTATATCAGTGTTTGCAACTTAGTTACTGTTCCATTTTGTAGAGTAGAGGCCAGCGGTAATTCATTTACACTGCATGCCTGTTAAAAGTTACAAATGTGAGATTGGGCATACCTCTTTGCTCTTTCTTCAGCCAGCAGGAATATTACCCAAACAGCCAAATCCTGCATGCTGGTACCTTGATACCAATGCCATACGTTTAACAGTCCCTGGCACTTATGAAAAAAGACTAAGAAGCATCATTATAAATGATTTGGTTCTCCCAGCTGAATAGCCGAAGTTCCCAAAAGAGGCCTCCTTTTGAAAACTATTTTGAAATTTTGAACCAACTAAGCCATTTACACTCATGGGACCCCAAGGAGTTTCAAAGTGTGTCTATTGTTAATACCCCTGAGGTCAGTATATTGGAAATGACTGAAGTTTTTTTTGTTTTATCATTGCTTTGTCATTGTGGTAATTGGAAAGAATAGCAGGTTCACAAATACCAGTCAACAGAATGATGTTAAATTAAAATGATAAATTCAAGGAAACTTTAGCCCATCCTTTCATCAGGACACGAGGAGTCTAGACCGGATGATTTCACATTTCCTTATGACACAATATACTTTTACACTGGAAAGCGATTTATCTTTTGCCTATATTCAGTTTATTAAGGAGAAGTTGCAGGTGTTGTGTGAATTATTGAGTACGTGTGTCTAATGAAAGAAAGTGTTGAATTTTTACTCAATTGGCCTGAAACTATAAATACAGTACATACCCACCCTATTTAATTATACATCTTTTTGACATATGATTTAGAGCTGAGTCATAGTGCAAACACTCTCTATCTGGCTCACCCACATTTATGTTCTAATACAGTTGTGCATTATTGGGCTGTTTGCTTTATAAACTCAACTCTGGCACAAAGCTCAGAATTGCTGCCTTGCAATTTTGCAAATAATAAACAGTCCATCAGCCTGGGAAGGGAGCAAATGGTCACTAAGAGTTGTGCAATATGTTGGCTCTATAAAAATACATGTTAATAATAACAATGTATTCACCCTAGGCACTGAATATGCAGTGTTGGCCAGAATAAAGGGAAATATACCATTAGCCAGCCTACATGGACTTATTTCTTACACTGAGAATGATAACTGATTAACCCCTACCAGTCCCCCAGCAGAAGCATCAGCACCACATACGGGGTCATTAACATAACTAAGCACACGTAATATGATACAGATAAAGGAAGGGCATTTAATTTCAAAGTGTCACTCTATATGCAGGCTGAACAATACACTAATTAACCATATGTGAGATGTGTCTTTATTTCAAGGTAAAAACCAAAGACTTAATAGCTCTTTTGCTTACCCTGGCCTTGTGAGCAAGGCCCAGGCATCATCTTCCTTTGCTCAGCTGTTTTGTCTTGCTCAGGGTCAGGCTGATATTTATCTATCTACATTTATAGTCATCAGTTCTATGGCCTCCTGGTTACCTGCTTTCCACGTTTATTCCACAGTTCTCCCTTTGTACTGGAGTTCTGCCTTTGTCCCAGTTGCTACCTTTGTTGTAGACGCCGGCCTTTGTTCAAGTATCCAGTCCTTTTTAATGGGTTCATCTTTGTATACAAATCTGCCTGGTTGTAGAAAAACAATGGTATTAGGGGACAAAGCTTTTAAAAGGTTTGTTTGCCTTTCAATTAACTTTAATTTTTTATGTAGAGAGTGCAATTCTGCTACTGGTTTTCATGTTTTATTATGTATGGTTTTTGAGTTATTTAGCTTTTTTTATTATTATTCAGCAGCTCTGTCAATGTCAGTGTTCTGGTAGCTAGGGTCCAAATAACCCTAGTAACTGTTCACCGGTTTGAATAAGAGACTTGAATATGAATAGGAGAGAGCCTGAATAGAAAAAATGATAGTAATAACAATACATTTGTAGCCTTACAGAGCATTTGTTTTTCAGATGGGGTCAGTAGTCTCTGCTCAAAAGCTGGAATGAGGCAAAAGAGCAAGGACAATAACTCAAAAACTATAAAATATAAATAATGAAGACCAATTGCAAAGTTGCTAGCAAATGGGCCTTCTATAACATGCATGCTCTTCCTTTGACAGTTGACCTATCCAAATCAATTTTTACTGTGGTGCACAGACACAAAGTAAGATTACCTGTCTTATCACTTGAACCAGGCAAATGAGAGAAGAAACTAAAATATTATTACTTGAGAATGGGCATAGGATTGGCCCCCAACGTTTGATCCTACTTTGTATCCTGCATTGAAACCCACGCTGTTTTATTTTTGTTTTGGCCACTGGTCCAACTGAAATAGAGGGGAGTGTTCATAAAGTTATTACAAAAGAAAGCTATTTCTATTTCCCATCAGACCAAGCCTTGCTTTATGCCGGTTAACTGTAAACATGGAAGATGTTGATCCACTCACTTGACAATAATGGAGACGATATTACAAGCTGAGCCAGTAACACTTTAATAGAAAGCAAGAAAAAACATAGAAAGAGGGAAATAATTATAATAATTGATCAAGTATAATCAATAGATAAACAATTTGGTGGCCCTATAATACGGCACCCTTGGCCAGCTAGTCCTTGAAAGACACAGCACTCCATCTTTCATCTACCCATAGCAGACAGGAGAGCAGAATAAGTCTGAACTTTGGTCTCTATGGAAACAGTCTGATTTATACATCAACACCAGAAAAAAAACAGGAAAAAAGAAAATATATGTATATTCAGTAAACGGAAAGTGTAAACAGAAATACAATGGCGACAATGGAAGAAAAAGCTGCATTATTTCAATCCCTGCAAAGTACTCATGCTATCATTCAGTAAAATGTAATTAAACACTCACAGTTATTTCCCAATGACATATTTTCCATGTCACAATAAATAAAATAAATATGAGCTTTAAAAGCAGAAAATATAAAGCCAATGCATATGGTTCACCCTGACAATGGTGATTTATAATGTCTTTTCCCTGTTATATAACACTGGGGCTCATTTATAAACTTTGTGCAGGGCAGATTGGTTCACACAATGAATAGATTTGCCCTGCGCATGGGTACATTTATAAAGCTGGATATATGCAAACAGAATTTTGAATTATTTTCCACACTGCGACTGTCCATAAGAACTTGGCAAATTTTTAAGAGCACACACTGCATTTGAGTTACACCACGACTTTGGTGGCGGAGAAAATTTCCACAAAACAGTTTTCCCATGTTGCCAATTTAATCACTGTCAATGCTATTTTTGTGCACAATGACCTTGCACAGTGCCTGCACTCACACAAACACATGCATTTGTGAGCCATTTGCGAATATTTTTTCTTAATGCGAATTCGCATTTGGTCACTAGTAGGAGTCCCTACATGCTGAATTATTTTGGTAAAATCAATGTGGAATGTATCTTGTCAAGAGTATACTTCGACTGGCTAAAATAAATTGTCTCTGTGCAGCACTGCTGTGGCATGACTGAAATAAAAAGTCTGCAGAACAACATAAAAGTGAGGTGTTTGTGGACTTTGGAATGTGGTACCTTTATTCTGTCTGTATGTAATCGGTGTAGATAATATTTCCAGATGTTGTTTTCACATGCTGCCTAACCAAGATGAGACTATATACAGCATCAAATCAAGAATACGTCTCAATCAGCACCACCAGTTAATGCATTCTATTATAATGTGCTGTGCTCATAAACAAAGAAAATTATCACTTAGTCATTTTGATAGCATACAATAAAGGCACAAGAGACAAAAAAAATAACACAAATGTAACCAAACAATTACATCTCTTTAAAACAAAAGAGAAATGAAAAGCACTGGGAAATGTGTTACGTTCAATAACACGGATCTGTAGATAAGAGTTAACAAAGCGGCGAATGGTATAAGAGAACGAAAAGAAGTACATAAAAGCATTTCTTGCAGAAAAAGAGAAGGCATAAATATAAAGTAACTGCATGATGTACTTGCAGAGCCCAATGTTGCAATAAGAGATGACTAACTGCACTATATTAAGGGGCTTGAAGGCACAGAAGTGATATTAATATATATAGTAAAATAGTATATACTATTTTATATAGTATACTATAGTATATACTACTTTTTTTTCACCCGTGAGTCAAATTTGAGTGTAGAATAGGGTGGGTTGTAACACAACCATGGAAAAAGTTCCTGGGGATGCCAAATATGGGCTGTGATTGGCTACTGGAGGCACTGTATGGATTTGCAGCCTACAGGAGACTCTCTTTGGCGGTATACATTGTTTTTCTGCAATTAAGGCTGGTGGCAGACGTTATGGGGAGATAAGTCACCACAAATCTCCTCTTCTTCAGGTAACTAATCTCCCCGTAATGCCTTTCCTCTGGCAAGACTACGAATTGCTGATGTGATGGCATATGAAGTGCTTTATTTTCTGAATTTGCACAAAGTTTCCTTGTGAGGCAACTTCGGGCAACTTTGGTAAACAAAGTGACATGTATACCATCTGGCTGGAGATTCACAAGCATTTGGGCATTAGTCGCCCGAATAAGAGATTTGTCACTGGGAGACTAAACTCCCCTGAATTGTAAAGTCTGCCACCATCCTAAAGCTTGCCTTCAATCCAAGAATAAGCACCTGATTTGAGGCCACTGGGAGCAACATAAAATTGGTTGGAGAGCAACACGTTGCTCACTAGCCACTGGTTGGGGATCACTGCTATAAAGGTACAAGGCTGAAAGACAAGTGCTTTCATATAGGTCACTGAATTCCAATGTGTCTTCTAATATCCTCATATTTTACAACAAGGGGTGCATTATTTATTATGATACAGAAGTTTCAGTGAGTCACATGACAGAAATGTCATAACTATGCACTTATCATAACTGATGACATCACTAAGCACCATATGTAAGGCTATAATTTACAGGATATTACTTTGTGAATATCTCATTCATCCAGGTCATGGTATATCTGTAGAAATAAGTAAAATTCTGAATAAATTCAGAATAACTTGTAAATAGGATCTTTCTTCCTTAACATATCCTCTGGAATGTTGCTCCAATCAGCATAATCTGATTTTCATAATGTGCAAGGATGCCATGAAGTTAGGTGTTTATTGTATTAGCAGGATTGCTAAATGAACGTATAAGACAGGCCAATTTTACAGTTGATGCATTACAATACAACATCACTCAGGTAGAACAAAGGTTGACCTCACTGTTACCTACCTACCTACTGGCGGAATAGTGTGTAAACTGTTTTATTCCAGGGTGTAGCTCCCTCCAAATCTCCACTAAACCTATCCCTGAGAGTAATTTCCCAACCTTAGCGCCCTCTGTGGGTGAATGTGCTCTAACCGTTTGAGGATGCGGGTTAACTGATTGTCTGTCCCAGTATTTATCTAACATAATATTTGAGCCCCCTCCTATAATAATATTACCATCAGCCCAGTTTGATAAAAAGGCTGTTAGCCTATCAAAAAAGGTAACTTGGGCTGGGTTTGGGGCATAATATGATACCAAGGTGAGTTTTTCATCATCATATTATTTTCAAGGCTAGGTATCTACCTTCAGGGTCTTCAAATTTATCCACATACTGAATAGGGAGGCCCGCTCTTATACCAATTAACACTCCCTTAGTCTTTGTGTCGCTGTTAGACATGTACTACAGGGAATTTCTTATGTAGAAATTTTGGGAATGAGTTTTTAGAGAAATAGGTTTCTTGAAGGTAAATTATATCCGCATAATATGACACAACTATTTAGACTTCAGTTGCCATTCAGGGGCACTCCTGCCATGAGGCAATCGAGATCCTTGCTTTAATATCACTATACCAGGAGTACCAGAGCTACATTGGGAGTAAAAAGCAACCCTGCCACAAATCAAAAGCAGCCCACAAATAAATAGTTGACAAAAGAACCATTGTTGTCAGGGCCCCCCAATAAAACAACATAAAAATGGTGGCCACCTCCCTCGAGGTAAAATAACGTTAAAAAAACATTGGTAATCAGGGCTCTTACCCTCTTAAAGTTTTTTTGAAAAAAACATGTGGCCAGGGATTTATAAAAAAACACACACATTGGTGTTCAATGGAAATTGCTTTTAAAATTTGTCAGGCAGTCTTCTTCCTATGCAACAGCAGCTTCTTTGTTCTCAATGGCTTGGTCTCTTTTTGGTGGCTTACACATTTGCGGCTTCTGCTTCAGCTCCCATTCATCTTCGGTCCCCAGTTGGTGGCTCCACTTCCCTGGCCAACTTATCCATAAGCAGAGTGGCCCACTGGGCAATTGCCCTTATGGCAATATTGTGAGTCAAGGACTGAGGGGCACAATATCACTTAATACACTAGCAATGCTGCACCCAATCCCCAGTCCAACGCAAAAGAAAAGGTAAGCATAGAGAGAGATGGGCAGCATAGCTTTGGGTGATGAAATAGGCAAAAATGCCCCTGTTCCATTGCCTGGTCTGATGTTATTGGAAGTGGCTGCTTTATTCCATTTGTGCACATCTTTAAAGTGAGTGAATGTGCACCCCATCCACAGTCAATGGTGAGAGCTGCAGGAGTGAACATCACTTCCATCAGTCTCCACAGGCTGGAGGCAGTATAATCCTTTCTTTTTACTACATTGCTTTTACTAAATGTAATTGGTCAGTCCAGACCCACCCATCCTGTCATTAGCAACCAGTACACATAGGGAGATGATATACCAAATATCAGACTGAGTAATCCCAAAGATTACTAGCAGTTTAATAGCTTCCCCATGTGTGAAAACTTTCCTGACCATCAGGAACATTTTCTGCAGGAGCACGAATAACTGCAGGGAAGAGGGGAGAAAAAAGGAGGGAATTAGTCGTGTAATCTTGGTATAACTTGACATATCCATATCATATTCACACTATAGTCAATTTTATCAGGATGCAATTAAACTTCTTGATTGTACCCTTGGACAGAATAAAATCCAGAAGTAATGCTAATCACTGGACATTTACCACCAGCACCTGGCAGTCACATCCAACCAATTTAAAAGAACAATATAGTTAGTTAGCCAAAAATATAATCTGTAATGTCTGGAGTGACTGGATATCTAACATAACAGAACACAACTTCCTGCTTTTCAGCTCTCTAACTCTGCGTTAGTCAGCAACTTGAAGGGGCCACATGGGACATAACTGTTCAGTGAGTTTTTAATTGATCCTTAGCAGGCAGGTCAGATTCAAAAGCAAACAATTATGACCCATGCAGCGCCCCCCTCAAGTCGATGATTGGTTACTGCCTGGTAACCAACCAGTGGAAACCAACGGTGGTGCAAAGTGGGAAGTAGTGTTCTGGCTATTATGTTACACATCCAGTCACTCCAGCCTTTATACATTATATTTTTGGCTAACCAACTATATCAGAAATATTTTTTAAATGGGATACTGTCATGGGAAAACATGTTTCTTTCAAAACACATGAGCTAATAGTGTTGCTCCAGCAGACTTCTGCTGAAATCCGTTTCTCAAAAGAGCAAACAGATTTTTTTATATTCAATTTTGAAATCTGACATGGGGCTAGACATTTTGCCAATTTCCCAGCTGCCCCATGTCATGTGACTTATGACAGCACTTTAGGAGGGAACTGCTTTCTGGCAGGCTGTTGTTTTTCCTTCTCAGTGTAACTGAAGGAGTCACAGTGGGACATGGGTTTTACTATTGAGTGCTGTTCTTAGATCTACCAGGCAGCTGTTATCTTGTGTTATCTGGTTACCTTCCCCTTGTTCTGTTCTTAGGCTGCTGGGGGGGGTGATATCACTCCAACTTGCAGTAAAGCAGTGATCCCCAACCAGTAGCTCGTGAGCAACATGTTGCTCTCCATCCACTTGTGTGTTGCTCCCAGTGGCCTCAAAGTAGGTGATTATTTTTGAATTCCAGGCTTGGAGGCAAGTTTTGGTTGTATAAAAATCAGGTGCACTGCCAAGCAGAGCCTCAATGTAGGTTGGCAATCCACATACGGGCTACCAAATGGCTTGTGCTTCATGCTTGTGTTGCTCCCCAATTCATTTTACTTCTAAATGTTGCTCACAGGTTCAAAAGGTTGGGGATCCCTGCAGTAAAGAGTGATTGAAGTTTATCAGAGCACAATTCACATGACTGGGAAATTGACAATATGTCTAGCCCCATGTCAGATTTCAAAATGGAATATAAAAAAATCCGTTTGCTCTTTTGAGAAATGGATTTCAGTGCAGAAGTCTACTGGAACAGCACTATTAACTGGTGTTTTGAAAAAAAATATGTTTTCCCATGACTGTATCCCTTTAAAATCTTTTTAGGGTCTGTCTGATCAGTCTTTAGAGTAATGGCACAAAAGGCAGTTTTGCATGATCACATTTTTGAACAGCCCAAGAGCATGGAGTCAAAGTGACTAAAACATCCCCATATAAGCTTGCACTGTAATCGACTGCAAAAGCTTGTGTCATGTAATCATTCTTTATGGTCTGCTCAGGTTTTACATTAAAATGATGTCTGTTAAAAGTCTCCAAGGAGTGAATTCCCCTTGAGAAAGTCTTATTGTGGAAACATTGGACTAATCTCATTCTTTGGTCAGTATATCCGCTTCCTTTAGCTTGTGATTGCACTAAGGTAGTATGCACAGTAGAACCCCCATTTTACATTTTTCTGGGGACCAGAACAAAATGGTGTAAAATCCAGGAAAATGTAAAATCAGGGAAATGTATTATGCATAATATATAGGTGGGACTACAAAACAACAATGTAAAATGAGGGAAACAATCAGGGGATGTAAACTGAGGTTCAACTGGATCTATATTACAATGTTAAAGCTTATTCAATTGATTTTCACTATATAAATTGCCTAGTTGGTATGTATATGCACTGTAATGTTGTAGTATTTCTTACATAGTTACATAGTTAAATTGGGTTGAAAAAGACAAAGTCCATCAAGTTCAACCCCTCCAAATGAAAACCCAACATACACACACCCCTCCATACTTTCCCTTACATTATATATGCCCATAAACTAACTATACAGTTTAGTATCACAATAGCCTTTAATATAATGTCTGTCCAAGAAAACATCCCCTCTTAAAAGCATCAACAGAATGAGCCATCACAACATCACCCGGCAGTGCATTCCACAACCTCACTGTCCTCACTGTGAAGAACCACCTACGCTGCTTCAAATGAAAGTCCTTTTCTTCTAGTCTGAAGGGGTGGCCTCTGGTGCGGGGATTCTCTTTATGGGTAAAAAGGTCCCCTGATATTTGTTTATAATGTCCTCTAATGTATTATTATGTATGTACTATTTCTTTATTATTGTGCTTATACAAAAAAAAATACCACCTTGTATGTGTTTTTGTGTGTTTAAGGCCTTATTTAAAAACTCCCCAAAGAGCCCCGTGTGCCATTATCCTTATATGCCTTATCTGTTTAAACAAAAATCATCCCAAGTAGCATCTGTTTATTGACAACTGAACCTTTTAAATGTCATTATTTCTTTATGTGCTTTGTTTACAGCTAAATGAAAAACTGGAAAAAAAGGGCATTTGGGTTCAAGAAATTGTGCAATAGAGAGTGACCGTATAAAGCAAAACCGTGATTGAGATGAATTCTTTCCAAGAGGTCTCAGCAGAAACTTTGACATTTCATCTCCACAAATCTTCCTTGTTGACTAGTTTACTTTGTTTCATTGAACCGCTTGTAAATTCAATGAAAGTGTGAGGGCGGCTGAAGTCTTGATATCCGGGCCAATAAAATGAATTTGTTGTCGGACTTTCCCTGCATGGAATAATCTGCAACTTCCTTGTGTTGTGCATGATATAGATTTGTACAAACTGTAAAGAGTAACCCAGAGAGGGACGCCCCAGGCCATATTCTCTCTCTTTCAGCTGCCCCACAGCTCTTCTTTACACTAATAGAAATTCAACTCAGCGCTTTATTTCTCTACAGTAAGTAACTGAACACAGATGCTGTGTGTGTGCAAGAAATGGCAAGTGACAAGGTATTGAGCACAGCATTGGAAATCAATCCACGCTAAATGTGCATCTTAACTATAAGTGAAGAGTTGAAAACAATCCTGTTTTTATAGCTGCGGAGATAAATACTCTGTTTTTATTAGGAAAAAAAATGCTCGGGACTAAATAAAGTCATTTGATTAAATAGTCAAAGCATGTGGGATATTGACATTTCTTGAGGAGTTTGCGAGATCTGCTGCACAGACTACAATTCTGCCTCGGCATTAACAATTGACCTAATAATATGGAAGTGAGACAGTTGTGCAGCACGAGATTTACGAGGAGATTGTGCCCTGTCTGTGCCCTGGTTAGGTTTATTAAGATGAAATATTGTTCTGTGGCAGTATTCAATGCTCTGCAGTGAAATAAGATTTTGACCTTTAGCCTTTGCACGCTCTCGATGAAAATTAGCACTACATCTTAATGCAGATCACAGAGCAGATGAACTCCAAGTGCCCCAGGGCTTGCTGTTTATATATTTCCCCCCAGGATTGAAAAGATGCCTCTGTAGTGGATAGGACAGGCCATACGTTTCCCCCCCCCCCCATCCAATCCCTAATTTGTTTTCAAAATTAATGAGGTTGAAAAAAAGACAAATCCATCAAGTTCACTCCTTGCTAAAGCCTCTCTGTCTTGATCCAGAAAAAAAGCAAAGGAACCCCTTGGAAGACATCTGTCAATTTTAACCTCACACCAAGATAATTAAATCCCCTGATCAATCCCTCTTATGATACTATTTAAAAATCAAACATTTTCTTGCATGAAAATCAACCAGACAAATTCAAATCCATCATATTAAAGGAAAACTATACCCCCTGAACAATGTAGGTCTCTATAAAAAGATATTGCATAAAACAACTCATATATAAAACCCTGCTTCATGTAACCAAACCATTTTCATAATAATACACTTTTTTAGTAGTATGTCCCATTGGGTAATCATAAATAGAAAATTGTCATTTTAAAAAATAAGGACAGCCTCCTGGGATCCTATGATTCAACAGTGCACACAAACATACCAAACAAACTATAAAGTTAGGTCACATAAGCCAATTAACAGGCAGGGTTCTGTCTTTTGCTTCCACACTTCTTCCCTTTACAGTTGGAGTTGAAATATTTCTGGTCAGGTGATCTCTGAGGCAGCACAAAGACCATCATGAAATGGTGGTTCAAGGCAAGTTATGTAAAAGGGCAAGATTTACTTAAATATATATACCAAGATTAAGATTCTTTAATATGTCACTTAAAGGGATTCTGTCATGAGAATATTTAATTTTGAAATCTGACATGGGGCTAGATATTTTGTCAATTTCCCAGCTGCCCCAAGTCATGTGACTTGTGCTCTGATAAACTTCAATGACTCTTTACTGCTGTACTGCACGTTGGAGTGATAACAGCTGCCTGTTAGATCTAAGAACAGCACTCAATAGTAAAACCCATGTCCCACTGCGTACTATTCTGTTACATTGAGAAGGAAAAACAACAGCCTGCCAGAAATCAGTTCCCTCCTAAAGTGATGGCACAAGTCACATGACCAGGGGCAGCTGGGAAATTGGCAAAATATCTAACCCCATGTCAGATTTCAAAACTGAACATAAAAAAATCTGTTTGCTTTTTTTGAGAAATGGATTTCAGTGCAATAATACTGGAGCAGCACTATTAACTGATGCGTTTTGAAAAAAACATGTTTTCCATCCCTTTAATTTGATATCATCTGTTGCTCAAGTATTCATTTTCAGGGTATAGTTTTCCTTTAATCAGTCATTAACACTTTGCCATGTAAGTTTTTTTTTATACCCTTCTTGCCCTTTCAGTAAATAAACCTATGCCTCCTTAAAGGGACAGTAACACCAAAAATTTTTATTTAAAAATTCTATTCATTATGCTAAAAAAAAGGGAAATGTCATTAAACATCAATATAAAATACCTAGGGCTTTTTTTAAAAAATTGTAAAAATACCTGTTCGCCATTTACCCTGAAGAATGGCGATATGGCGATCAATTTGCGACTGCGTGCGCGTCCCTGATGCTGATCCACACTGCACCTGAAGTAAGGAGCCGGAATTTGAAGCACAGAGCAGTCAGGAGCGACGTAAGGCAAGAGGCAGAGCGGTGAGCGATCGGCTGCGAGAGAGAGAGGCTAAGGGTGTGCGGGGGAGACGCTGCTGGAGAGAGACGCTGCTGAATGGGGAGAGAGGTGAGAAGACAGAAGCTGAGTACCGATGCCGTCCTGATACCCTGGGTGCTGCCTGACGTCACTTCCGGGAGTGACGTCACGAAACAGGAAGTCAGGTCTTGGAAGAGAGACACAGCAGCGCGCACGTAGAGAACAACAAGGAGATGAAAGAAGAAGATGGCGGAGACCCCTTGGACGCCGTGGGACAGTGCCGGTTTGAGGTTTCTCCAACATCTTACAGAAACAGCACGAAAGATCAGCATATTGTAGGTAAGTAATGTTTATGCATTCTTTTTTTTTAATAATTAAAAATGTGGTTACTGTCCCTTTAAAGGAGTTGTTCACCTTTGAGTTAACTTTTAGGGCTCTTACTCACGAGCGGTTAAAGCTGTGCTCCCCTGCGTTCCGTTTTGTAGCATTCAGCTGCATGGGAGTGCAGGAATAGACACAAGCAATTCTTTTCAATGGGGCTATACTCACACAAGCCTGAACACAGGTTGAGACGCAACATGCTGCATTTTTCCTGCATTTGGTGCCTATGGGCTTGTGTGAGTATAGCCCCATTGAAAAGTATTGTTTGCATCTATTAAAGCTGCGCTCCCCTGAGTTCCGTTTTGTAGCGTTCAGCCGCAGGGGAGCGCAGCTTTAACCGCTCGTGAGTAACAGCTCTAAGTATGATGTAGAACAGTGATCCCCAACCAGTAGCTCTCCAACACCTTGGATGTTGCTTCCAGTGTCCTCAAAGCAGGTGCTTATTTTTGAATTCTAGGCTTGGAAGCAAGTTTTGATTGCATAAAAACTAAGTATAGTGCCAAGTAGAGCCTCCTGTAGGCTGCCAGTCCACATAGGGGCTACCAAATATTCAATCACAGACTTTTTTTGGCACCTTAAGGGACTTTTTCATGCTTTTGTTGCTCTTCAACTCTTTTTACATTTGAATGTGGCTCACGGGTAAAAAAGGTTGGGGACCTCTGATGTAGAGAGTGATATTTGGAGACAATCTGCAATTGGTTTTCACTTTTTATTATTTGCAGTTATTTCACTTTTTATTCAGCAGTAGCAGTAGTAGTTGCCGCCGGCGAATAAACTCGCGAAACACCAGCGAAAATTTTCCTGCCGAAAATTTGCTGGCGTCAAAAAAAAACCTGACGAGCGGTGAAAATTATGTGACGTGCAACGAACATGACGCAAGACACCAAATATTACACGACGTGCGTCAAAAACGTTTCGCAAATTTTGCTGGAAATTCGCTAATTTTTCGGTGAAGCGAAATGGGATGGATTCGCCCATCACTATTCAGCAGCTCTCCAGTTTGCAATTCCAGCAATCTAATTGCTAGGGTCCCAATTATACTTGCAGCCATTCATTGATTTGAATAAGAGACTGGAATATGAATAGGAGAGGGCCTGACTAGAATGATGAGAAATAAAAATTAGTAATTTTTTTTGCTTCTAAATAAATCTAGCTCTCTTTGTACCAAAGCACTGTTCTCTATCTGAAAAGCTATTGAAAGCTTTAGCAAAATGTAAATGTATCTTGTTAACTGCACTATCCTGATCCAATTTACTACTAACCTTCCCACAGAAGCTAAGCAGATTAGTTAGCTGCTGCCCATAATTATTAAATTCATGCTGACTTGACAGTAATAAGATATTTCACTATAATTTAATCCTGTATAACATGTTATCATCTCCACACCATGTTTACCTTGCATGAATGTCAGTCCAGTTGATATTATTTTCTTGTGTTATTTAATCAGACTTTATCCAGGATTTCTTCCTGTGTTAAGACACACAAAGAGGCATAATTATCTTATCTTTTTAGCAAAACAAATTAAAGCAAAATTCTGATTTTTTTTTTTGTTATTGTATGGTGAATTCCCCCCCCCCCCCCAATGTTTTATGTGTACTGGAAAAATAGTCAACATTGAAAATATCACAAATTTTCCCCAAATTTCCCCAAAAATAATTGCTGGGTTTTCATAATAATGTCACCGCATTTCCATTAATACATTGACAGTAAATTCAACTTGACTTGTTTATTTTCACATTACAACTTCTGTTATGAAGGACTTGGCTACACTGTCAAGACGCTATCATTCTCTCACTATTAAAAGAAATAAATATCATGAAATATAGCAGTGTTGTGACTAGGCACCCATGTGAACTTCAACCCCCCAACAACCAACACCATGGACTGTGAGTAGTCCAGAACCAGACCATGTGGGAGTAAAGGGTCAGGCTTCTTAGATTTGTGAAATGCCCATGGTCGCTATATGTTAGTTACTGCTATATCGGTTTTAAACCATGACTGAGACTGTATTGGTTACAGTGCAGGCGGATTTAATACATATCTGGCTTTAAAGAGGCATGTGCATGTACTTGCACTCCTTAATAATGGGATTCTGGGTTTTGCAACCACAACTTATTTATTAAAATACAATGCTTGAAAGACACATGGCTCTCTGACTGTACAGCTCAGTCTTCTCTGCTGATGGGCTGGCCCCGCCTATGTGCTTCTATTTTATAATACACTTTATTTTCGTCAACAATTATCAACACATCCATCCCTTTTTAACATTTAAACATCAATGGTGCTAATAACAACAAACCATTAATAGTTGTAACTTGGTAAAGGTGGTTTGCTACAATTATACTGCTGGAACAACTGACCATGTCGCTTTAACAGTGTTCAACTAGTATTGATGGTTTTTTGATAACACAGTAATAACGTGTTTGCACCCCATGAGTAAGTGTTTGTGCCTGGTTATTGTCAGTTGTATTTTATGAATTAACTGTGGCATGAACTGAGTGTCACGGTCGGTACCCTAAACCAGAACAGATGCCAAGTTCCCTGGTCTCGGCTCGGCTTCACCAGTAGTGTGACCGCCTTTGGCTTCGGGAGGAGCCCTCAGCTACTCAGATGCCCCTGGACTTAACAAGAGGAGCAAGGCAAGGAGTTCTGGCTAGCAAAGGGGCACGACGGTTAATAAAGTCAGTTAGGCCGAAGGTCACAGTACAATAGGAGTTGGCAGATTCGTAGTCAGACAGGCGGGGTCGAGGCAGGCAGATAGCTAGGATCGTCAGGCAGGCAAGGGTCAAACCAGGTAATCAATCAGAAGGTTTTAGACAGAACCGGAGTCAAATAACAGGCAGGAGTCAAACCAGGAAGTCAGTCAAAGGGTTAGGCAGAATCAAGGTCGGTTTCAGGCAAGGGTCAGGTTCCAGAGATCAGAGTAGTCAAAACAGCCAGGCAGGGTCAAACTCAGGTATCAGACAGACTAGAAGCTTTTCAGCACAAAGAACAAGGCACCAGGAACAAAACCTATCACGGGCAATGCATAGAAAAAAATGTTCCTTTAAATACCTTTTAAATTTTCGCGCCACTAGGAAGCCGGCAGGACAGGAGGAGGATGGCGCGGCGGGCGCGGAGTTTCTTGTTCTTTGGATGGGTGCAGTATCTCTGAGATTCTGATGTGTCCATCTGGTTGTCCTCACTGTTATCTACTGACAACTGCCTATTTCCAGTGGCATCTTTTCCTTGATTGTCCTCTGGCCAGTAAACATCCAATGGTAGATGTTGCTCCATGTGAACCAAATCCTGGTCCTGTGGCTTCTGATTACAATGCTGGCCATCAGAACTAATCACACCTGGTATTTTTGGATTTCATATAAATGCCTTCTATTTCACCTTAAAAAATTTTCCATCACTTGTTTTAACCTCATAAGAACGAGGTGAGACTAGGCGTAGCACTTGTGCCATTTAATACCTGGTAGATCCATTCCAAATTCTGTCATCATCTCCAATGTGTAAATGTTCAAGTGTTTTTGTACTTTTGTCATCATTTTTCATTTGTCTCTGGTGCATGCTTTGTTTTTGTTGTGTGTACCGTTTATGTAGGGTCTTATCATTGTGGTAACTCTTAATCTCCAATGCATGGAATTTTGTCTGTATTTGTCTTGCAAGGAATAACTCTGCAAGGAATAACTCTTCTCTGTCCTGACCTGAATGAACAGCTTTTTTCAACAACTGTTTTATAATCTTTACACCACACTCTGCAAGTCCATTACTCTGTGAGGTCCTCTGCACTCAACCCATTATCAATATATTTAAGACATTGAGACATTTTGTACATACAGCTACCAAAAATGCCCTCCCTACTAAACAAAACAGGGATCGTTTGTCCATACATTGCAATATAATTAAGCTGGCCAACTACTATAGACATGTAACTGAGACCATTGGTTTTATAATTGTATTTGCTAGCTGATGTTAGCAGCTTTCACTCCAGGAAGGGAAGAGGGGCTTATGGAGATCTTCATATACAAGGGCAATCCTGCATGGAGGATACAATTAATATTATAAGAGAGGACAGTCCAAAGGTGTGTGAAACTCCCTTTCTGAAGCTGAAGATAATGTATTGACTCAGAGTATATCGACCCAACCTTACAAAATATGTTGCAGAGATTTCCAAGTTCAGTGTGATAAAATCTACTCACCCTGGTGGTCCAGTGGTGCACCCCCCTCCCTTTTATTTGCTCAAATTTTCATCATTGGGATGAAGAAATTGGAATTGGCACACAGGAAATTTAAATTTCTGAACCAATGTGGGTGTAGTTGGTCAGTATGCCGCCCCCTAAAATCCTGCCGCCCTAGGCCCGAGCCTAGGTTGCCTCTCCAGGCCTGACTGGGTACATAATACAGTCAAAATGTACAGCTCAAAGAAACAGTAACATAAGGGCTCTTACACATGGCTGTTTTTACCTGCACTCCCCTGCGTTGCGCTTTTTTCCGTTCAGCCGCAGGGAAGCACAGGAGTAGATGAATTATTTTGAAGGGGGCTGTACTCAAACCGACGCATGTAAGCACCAAAAATGGTCATGTGTAAGAGCCCTAAAAGTAATTCAAATATGCACGGTTTCTTTGCAGTGGTAAAACAGGTGTATTTGCGTCAGAAACAAATGCTGCAATGGGATACTATACCTTTACAAATGTATTATATAACCCCATTTGAGAGCTTCCAAAGCTGTAAACATGTTTTGCCATGAGCTGTAACACAGAGAAGGCTTGCCCTGGTCTAGGAACCCTTAGGGACCAATCATATACTTGATTTGAGCATTTTTAGTCCCAAAGACATATCATAGCAAATTGCTGATAGGTTTCTATGGAATATTGGACAGGACTTGGTTAATGCCAGCAGATTCAGCAGAGTGGCCTTTTAATGATGGAGAGGTTTACTAACACCAGTTTGAATTTCCAAATATAAATATAAGTATAAGCCTTCTACAAAATATTGCTATATAGAACAAAATGCATTTGATCATCTCACATAGCTTCTTCTCTTCTAAACCTCTGACAAGAGAATCATTTCATATAATACATTCCTTCTGTTTAATACAGACGTCATTGTTCCTAATAATGAAATATGCTGTGCCTCATGCAATGTCAGATTTACAAGCATTTACAGTTACACTAGAACATCAAATAATATTTTCTCCTGTCCATCAAAGGAAATTATATTTAGTGTTGGCTTTGATATCATTTTCTTGGTCACATAGGTTAATAAAATATAGGTGACCATATGTACAACCAGGCAGTGAAGTGTATCAAATAATCCCATTTACACTGATTAGATTTCAGTCCGGCAATTACTATTTCAAACCAATCCTGAACATTTGAAAGCTTCATTTGTATTCAGGGTATGTGTTAAGAGGCGGTGTGACAATATGAGTTGCAGTGCATTTTCATTGTTTATATCGAGGCTGTGAAGTATAAATAAGTAAACATGATGTTTATGCTATTGTTTTTCAGAGATTTTTTTAAGGGTGTGGTGGTGCCAGAGAAATAATGGTTTGAGCTCCTATATTTTTTCACTGTACTATGAAGAAATAAATATGAGGAGGAGACTGTGCATGGAAGCATGGTACAGATACAGGCTGTTATATGAATCTCCTATGCACGGCTACAAATTCTCACAAAGGAGTGAATGCAGCTGGCAATTAGAATTCGCAAGAGCACGTCTTGCTGCAATTACTACAGCCGCTTTCTGAGACCAGGGGTGCTGTGTGTCTGGAAATTGGAGCTGCAGCAGCACATTATAGCCCAGTAACTGAGACCCAAATTCATTTCACAGCTGTAATTGAATCCTCTGACTTGTGCTGGAGAAATCTTTGATATGTTTTGCTCCTGTTGCTATTCCAAATGTCTCCTTACATATTTGCATTATGTCTGGCAAGCAGCCGCCGCCACGTTATGAAGACTCACTAGGGAATCCAAAGCCAAACCTCTCATTTTGATTGCTTAGAACTTTCAGAGAAAGAAAAAATGCAGATTTCGTTAGTCACCAAAAATCTTTTTTCCCTTTAATATAATTTTAGCTGCTAATATATTTATCAAAATCCAAATGTATCTGATTATTTTCTGAAATATACTCCGACCAAATCAGCATGGTTTATTTCCCATTATTTATCAATACATTGATAAAGAAAGGTCTGTAAATTTGAATCACCACCAAAAAAAAAAAACAGATTATTTTCCCGGATTTTTACCCGAGAAAAACAAAATCTTCGGATTTTTGCAGGAAACCCAGCACAGATCAGTATATATTCTGGACTTATTCCACTGACTTATATACAACCTTGGCAGGTCTCGGATTCAGACTTTTTCCATCCTTGGGGTATAATAAATCAGATTTTATAGTAAAAAAAAAATGTTTTTTGGCTTTTATGAAGAATCACCTAAGTGTGGTTACTCTGCCTTTTGCCTTTATATGCAATTAGGTTACTATAAATTAAAAAAAAATCATTATTGCAAGACAATAGTAGAGGGCAGAATTGTGATGTGGTTCATATTATTATGGCTATTCACAAGTGCTGGAATGCTAAGGGATACAAAACTGTACTCATTAGAGCACGAAGGGGCATATTTACAAAGGGTAGAATTTTGAGGGTTAAAAAACCCTCTAATTCGATCCCTCGAATTTAGGTCAAATTAAAAACCCTCGAATTTGAATTTGGAATTCGAGGGGTTTTAACGCAATTCAATTTGTTTGAACGATCGAATATAAATTTAACAATCAATCGAATTTTTTTTTTTTACTTTTTTATCCCATAGGATTGTACAGCAATTCAGTACTTCGTAAATCGAATTCGAATTTTCTAATTTGATCAATTTGAATCAAATTTTGGGCTATTCGAATTTCACTTCGAATAAAATCAACCCTTAGCAAATGTGCCCCTAAGCGTTGGGGCGAATTAGAATTGAATGAAAATCACTTGCCAGACACCCCCAGTGATTAAAGTGACTAACCTTGTTCCCAGGTAGGTGCTCCTTTTTTACTAAAAAAATCCACTCACCTATGTTCTACTTAAAAGTAAAAATGGCACAGTCCAGTTGGCTCTCTTGTACTAAACAGATGCTCAGTATAGTAAAGATTTTGTTTTTAATATACTGCATATACTCACAATCCTACACATCTACACTGCTCATGCTTGCAGCCCCATACAGCCAAAATGGGTATTGGGATGTTACTGAGCAGCAAGCTCATAAGAATATTCCCTGGGATGGTGCATGTTTTTATCTAAGAGTAGCACTATGTCTAGGGGAACAATGATGTCTGACAAGTGATTTTTATTTTGCTTGTCCTTTAATTACAAGCCTCTCTAATTGTAATCCACATCAACAGTTTGCACCGTGCTATTGTTAACCACTAGTGCACAAGTTACAGTTCATTATGTCAGACACCCTCCCCACCTTGTTTCCTTGGATGGTGCTGCTCTTAGCTGAACCATGCACCATCCCAGGGTAACAGTACTGTGTTGCCATCTTTGGAAGCACCTTAATGCCCTTACAGATAGAGGGAGGTAGAGGACCTATGTGTGTGTGTGTGTGTACATATATACATATAGGCAGGGGACCTGTTATCCCGAATGCTCAGGACTTGGGGGTATCCAGATAAGGGGTCTTTATGTAATTTGGATCTCCATACCGTAACGGCAAAACTACACAGACGATTTCGGCACGTTTTCAGAGCATCTGACGCTGGGAGTCAAAGCGCATGCGACGAAGCAACTAATAGAAAGTAGGCTGGTGTTGTAGGGATGATCCGACACATCATGCCTGCCGGTTTAAGATGCAGCTTGCAGCATTTTCATCCGACAGTTGTGTTGCGTCAGATCAACCCTGCAACACCACCCGACATTCTATTACTTGCCTTGTTTTTGTCACATGCGACTTTTCGCATGTGTTTTAACTCCCAGCATCGGATGCATCGAAAACGTCTGTGTAGTTCTGCCCTTAGTCTACTTAAGGTATGGCCTTCAGGAAGGATTAATTATATCTTCACTGGAAATGAGTACAAGGCATGGTTTTATTATTACAGAGAAAAAGGAAATCATTTTAAAAATTGTGAATTATTTGACTACAATGGAGTATATGGGAGATGGCCTTGCTCTAATGCAGAGCTTTCTACATAACAGGTTTCCAGATAATGGATCCATATGTGTGTGTGTGTGTATATGTGTGTATGTGTGTGCATACATATATCTATATATATATATATATTAAACTTGAAGAAATTAATACTTTAGAGTAGCAGGAAGAGCAGCAATCCTTATTAACAGTATCTAAATATTCCTCCTAATTTTGCCGATCTACCCATTTTTCCAGGAAGCAGCCGTGTGTGCTTCGGAGGTGTACAACCTTAATGGCTTGTTGTATGCCATTAAAAGGTATTGTACACTCATAAAACAATGACATTTTGATCAATGCTGTTAAAAGAATGATTGTCTTAACACAGAAAAGCTTTCCTGTTACAAGTTTAAAAATATGCCTTTAAAAGCTTTTTATTGAATAACTCAGTATCCTAGGGAAAGTAGCCTGTTTTAGCACGTTGCTGCTTTGAGGACTGGACCATTTAACCTCACTACAAAAGAGCTACTTTCTGTCTGGGATAGAGTTTCTGTGCCTGACGTGCAGACAGGGTCTAGTTTAACTCTGGCTTCCAAAGGCAGGGATTTTTATTATCCTAAGTGCAAATTAATACTGGGAGTTATAGTTGTCATTCTGATATGATACTGAAGTTCTTCAGATCCTACATTATGATATATTGTACAATGAAATTCATAATCAGGGCCGCCATTAGAAATCAAGGGCGCACAACAAAATTGTTGGGGCCCCTTGGGCCCCACCCACCCAGGCACCCAAGCCCCGCCCCTGATCCTCTCCCACTCCACATCAAAGTTAAAAGACCACACAGACACCAGCGCTAAAAAAGGAACCCCCCAGGGCTCCCTTATAAGTTAAAAAAGCATTGGTGCCAGGGCTCCTCATACAAGTTCAAAAAAATTGGGGTCCCAAAAAAATATTTAAAAAAAAAAAACATTGGTGCCAGGGCCCCCCCCCCATAAAAGGGTTTTTAACAAATTGGTGGTCAGGGCCCCCGACAAGTTAAAAAAAAATTGGTGACCAGGGCCCCCCTATAAGTTAAAAACAAGGGCTCCGACAAGTTAAAAAAAATAATTGTTGAACAGGGCCCCTCATACAAGTTAAGAAAAAACCTTGGTGCCAGGGCCCCCTTATAAGTTAAAAACCAGGGTCCCCTTAAAAATTGGGACTGCAGAATATATATCTATATTTTAAACTTTGTCGCTAAGGCCCCCATAAAATATATATATATTTTTTTTAATTGGCGGCAGGGGCCTATAGAGTATTAAAATAAAACATTGGTGGCCAGGGGATTAAAAAAAAAACAACCCACATTGGTGTCAGTAGAATTGAACTTGTGGCATCAGGACTTCAATTATAGCTTGATTTCGGTTCTTTTCGCCGCTTCATAACTGGTATTTTCGCCACTTCAGGACTTCGTATATGTTCGGCACTTCTGCATTCTGCCTCAGAACTTCGTAATGAGCGCACGCTTCTGCGTTCGTAAGGGGGGGGGCGGTTCTTTGAAAATTGCAGCACTGCCGGGCCCCCCTTCAGCCCCGGGTCCAGGACACTTGTCTCCCCTGTCCCCCCCTGATGGTGGGCCTGGTCATAATGGCTCTGCAAATGGAATTATAGGGTATTCTAGGTAGTACACAAGGTAGATTATTTTAAAGTAGAACATAATATAAAGAGAGTAATTTTCTAACTAGACGTCTGAAAAATTTGAATCCCTGTGGTCATTTTTATGATCACCTAAATCCTAATGACCAAGGAAAGAACTGTTTAGTGAGCCTGCATCTCTGTTGATAAGACCTTCATCTCTTCTACACAGGGGTTCCTTCATAGGGAAGGGGAGGATATACAGCTCCTCAAGGGGTAATTCCTTCAGCTTTAGTTAGGCAGTGAAAATCCAAGCAATCTTTGCAAGCTCTCACATAACACTTAACTGACAAGTGTTTCATAATCTTAGCAATAGTGTAGGCGGAGTCACAAGCATTGCAATGTTCTTTATAAACAGTTTATTGTAATGTTACTACAAAACAATGAGCTCAGGGACCCCCCCAAAAAAATATTATTTATGTAAAAAATTCAAAATGTAATTTACATTGAGCAATAGAAACTTATTAAAAATGACTTTATAATTTGTTTTTAGTAAGCTCCAGTCCTTCTTAATAAACGGGCCGCAGGTATGGCTCCCCGTCCTTCACCCACGGTGCTCACCCTTAATTAAGGTGGGCCCGGGAACAAATGCCCCGGACCTATCGCTTCCCCCAATCTTCCTCCAAAGAAAATGCTGTGTAATAGCAGGCTACTCACCGCTCCTTCAGTCTGGTCCGGGTGCTCTGCCCCGAACCCGCAGCTTGAGGGAGAAAATTTCAACAAATGCTTCCACTCGGCACGCACACCACGACTCAGAAGGATACGGTGAATAAAAGGCTTTTTATTTCCCAAATTCCAAATTTGGAATTTGGGAAATAAAAAGCCTTTTATTCACCGTATCCTTCTGAGTCTTGGTGTGCGTGCCGAGTGGAAGCATTTGTTTCAATAGAAACTTATTTCTTTGTTTACCTTCAAACACTTTTTTCAGTTTAGTTGGTTTCTGATTATTCACCAGAAATAAGGACTTTTTCAAATAACTTTAACATAAAATAAAATTTTCTATTTGCAACCATTTTTCTAATATTGAAGTGTGAAGTTTCATTTTTCACCTTCTAAAGCAACTCAGGGGGGGGGGGTGTTGTCGACCCTTTAACTGTTTTTAAATGTAGGTAGTTGATATACAGGAAAAAGACAATATACGAAAAAAGATGACAACACAGTTTCAACTTTAAATTCGTTACGTATTTATTAAGAAATTACCTACCGATTCTCTGCATGCTCCTCTTCTGAAATGGCCACATGGCGACTATCCTTCGTAACAAATTGTAACAGTTCCAAATGCTCCTGGATCACTGAGCTGTCAGATTGAAACACCACAGACACAAACATTCAACTTTGAACTTAAACAGGGGGATGTAATATAAGTCGGTAACGCAAAAACTATTCGCAATGCGAAAAGTGAAGCCTTATCGCTAACAAATTTCGATTTGTGCGCATGCAATATAGCTTTTGCAAACCCGGAAACTGTTTAGCGACCACTGCTAATGCGCTGTCAATGTAATAAAAATTCTTACTGAAAAAGTCGCAATGTTTGCTCCAAAAGATTACGACACCTTCAAGCACTTCTTAAGAGTGCGCAATTATAATCCGCAATGCGCAATAATGATTCGCAATGTAATAACATTTAAGGAATAATATTACATTGCGAGATGTGGATATTAACTCTTATTGGTGCGCAATGTTTTTTCTTTGCGACTTTAATTACATTCACCCCTAAGGGAGATTGTCATGGGATGCTTTTTCAAAATACATCAGTTAATAGTGCTGCTCCAGTAGACTTCTGCACTGAAATCCATTTCTCAAAAGAGCAAACAGACTTTTTTATGTTCAGTTTTGAAATCTGACATGGGGCTAGACACTTTGTCAATTTCCCAGCTGCCCCAAGTCATGTGACTTGTGCCAGCACTTAAGGATGTAACTGCTTTCTGGCAGGCTGTTGTCTTTCCTTCTCAATGTAACTGAATAGTACGCAGTGAGACATGGTTTTTACTATTGAGTGCTGTTCTTAGATCTACAAGTCTACTCTTATCTTGTGTTAGGGAGCTGTTATCTGGTTACCTTCTCATTGTTCTGTTCTTAGGCTGCTGGGGGGGAGGAGGGAGGGGGCGATATCACTCCAACTTGCAACGCAGCAGTAAAGAGTGATTGAAGTTTATCAGAGCAGAAGTCACATGACTAGGGGCAGCTGGAAAACTGGCAATATGTCTAGCCCCATGTCAGATTTCAAAATGAAATATAAGGGTCAGGATTGGAGAGAATCATAGTAGTCAGGCAAAGCAAGGGTCAATATCAGATCAATCAGGAATCACTAAGATTAAGTACCCAGGAACTCTACTAATAGTACCTAACAACGGGCAACTTGCTGTAGACTGAATTCCCCTTTAACACATTTGAATTTAGTGCCATTATGCGATGACGTCATCACACCAGCGTTAATGCACCTATGAAACCCAGAAGTACGCCCGCATGCGCCATAGTAGAGACCAGCACAGGAGGGGAAAACAGCAACGTGGCGGCTGTCCACGCCTCAGGAGCGGTGGTGGACCCCGCTGCCCACTAGACCACCAGGGTGAGTTTCACCTTGGTTTGTAATGTGTGATTATAATGTTTTCACTATTTAATAAATTCTATAATGATATCCTGAAAAGATACAATTGAATATAACAGCAAGAAATGCAAATGAATGCAATAGCTTTTATATGAAAAAAGAAAATTGGATTTGTGGTTATAGTATAAAATCTTGAGCCAAAAAACATTTTGGTGCATTTCAAAATAATTAAAGGGCACCCGTTGGCAACCAAAGATGTGCACTAATGAAGCCCACATTCTGGTTGGGGTAACAGTAGTTATTAGCCCTGACCTTTGGTTGGGGATAATATTTTTAGCCAACATGTGCCCTTTAAGGGGGTTATTTGTTAGAACACATCTTTTTCTCACTCTATTTTTAGAAAAAAATCAACCAACCTCCCAAAGCCAGTGCCCTTAATTTACCAATAATTATTCTGAATAAAATCCGACCGAGAAAAAGTCGCAACCAAATCTAGTGTAAATTCGAATTGTGCAATTTTTTGATTTGTTGCTGGAATAATTAGATTTATGTGAATTATGGAAGGTGAGCTTTTTCAATTACATGACATAATTATGTCACTTCTTACGGGTTGCTGGCCTTGTTTTCTTCCCTAATCACCACATGAGTTTTGTTAAATGCAATATTTACTACTTGTGATTGCCAAAGATTTGGGATCTGCTCACACGGTGATCCCTAGCAGAGGGATGAAGCTTTATATCTAAGCTTTATGATAGGTATGCCATAAGAATGATTTTCTGTGTCTACATGAATAGATTCAGTGGAAACAACATTATTTCACCTTTAACTTGCTTAATTTGAAACATCAGGTATCCGCATCTGTAAAAGTTTTCCTGTAGAAAGCTGTAATTGACTGAAGATATATTTAGTTCATTACAAACTTCTGTGTGTTTCCCTTTAGGAAATGCATCAAAAATGGTTTGTTTCTTATCTGTGTATTTAACCGCAAGCAAGGAGTTTTGGGCTGAGAATCAGGTTTGTAAAGCAAACGTGCCCGTTTTATTAGTGCACCGATTATTCTCTTGTGTTTTCTCTGCATGATTTCGCCAGCCTCCTATCCTGGGGGTTGTTGTATGGAAGAACGCAAACAGACAGTTATTGAGAGGGCTTGAAATGATTTGCCAATACAAGACTTCCCTTTACGGCTGGGTTATTGATCTGTTCAGTGATATCAGCGTCTGGCGTGTTTTCTATTTTAAAGTTGATAAGTATATTTTATTGGGGAAGCTTGACAATCTAAAATGTAATAGACTTTATTTTTATATTAATCTTCTATGTCTGCTGACCTGTTCTGCCTGTGCAATATTTCAGTATGCTGAGGTCTTGTCTGCATTCAGGTACTAAAGCACTATTATCGCTCTGGTTTGCTGCTGCTGCATAACTCTAACTTACTCTCCCATATTCATTGAAAAGTTCCAGGCTTTTTCTTTTTAATCTTTTACTAAATGCTAGATTGATCGATTGTCCCGTTTGTTCAGGCTATCACCACAACAACCAAATGTCTATCTGGAACATTACACTTTTTAAAATATGAGATGGTTTTTTTACATGATGGGTTTATTACCTGACTCTCTCCATAGTGGATGGTGCACAAATACTCTGGCAGGGAATTTAAGGTACAGAATCTATCACTTCACAATGATTTAAAATAAGGTGGGCTCCCAGTTAGGATAGGGACATCCTCCCACAGTATTATCAATATGAGAACATAACTAGAAAAGCTTAAGAGGACCTTCATAGTGTTACACCATTTAGTTCTCCCTGGTGGGCAAATTATGTTTGTGGGGCCTATTGTGTTTGCAGATGGTGTTTCACTGTTAGACCCAATAAAGCAACTCACTAGTCATAAAAATAGAAAGCGTCTGTTTTATATAATTTAATGTCTACCTACAGTAAATATTGTACTGTTCCTTCTGTGCAAAGCCATGATCTTTATATGTCAGAATCTTTAATTATCTGTATTTTATTCTTCCTTTTTTTTCTGGTTTCTGATACAACGTGTAGTCCTGTAACACTGATTGACGGAAAAGGCCCTGGGGTCTTTGGCTGCAAGCTGTTAAATTCAGCTTAAATACACACATGTGTTAATGTGACAAATTGCCAAGTGACACTGCCTGGAAGAGAAAAAGAAACTGTCTCACTGCATTATTACTAATGATGTAGGTGAAACATTGCATATATTATTTGCCAAATTCCAAACCAAGGTTATCCCACTGGAGATTGCCATATAATGACAAAACAAAAGATGGAGACTTGTCATATATTGTATTATATTAGCCAGGAATTAGCCAGGAATTGTCCATTTAAGGACATGATTTAAGGAATTGTTCAGTATAAAAATAAAAACTGTGTAAATAGATAGGCTGTGCAAAATATAGTAATATAGTTCCTTAGGATAAAATCTAATCCAGAAAGGCTGGAGTGACTGAATTTCTAATATAAAAGCCAGAACATTTCTTCCTGCTTTGCAGCGCTCTTGGTTTCCACTGATTGGTTACCTGTCAGAAACCAGTGAGAAAGGTGGGGAGTACA
The DNA here is from genome assembly GCA_024363595.1 of Xenopus borealis. Classification (NCBI taxonomy): domain Eukaryota; kingdom Metazoa; phylum Chordata; class Amphibia; order Anura; family Pipidae; genus Xenopus; species Xenopus borealis. The sequence continues at coordinate 55,486,942 of CM044438.1, read as the reverse complement.
TGGGTTTTTATTGTTCTGTCCCTTGTGGCCCCCCTTAAAGGCACTGACTAAAGGTGCACTTGGACTTTGAAAATAATGAATTTTACTATATCTGTATTGGACTTGAAGCAGCTACTATAATGATCTGTTAAGGATCCTTTTTGATACACTTTTGATATTCTTTTTGATACAAATCATGACACTAACTTTTAGGAAATTATTTGATACTTTGTATTTGTCTGCTTTTTTAAAAAATGGCTATTTATTCACTTTTATTATCTTAATTAAGATTACCCTTATAGCTGTTGCTATTTGTATTTCTATGTGAAATGTTCACACCTTTATGGGTCATATTGCCTAATTTATAGCTTGAAGTACCAGCACTTATTTAGCACATTTCACTAATTACCCTTATTAATGGGTTGCACTATTTTAATGCTATGTTCACTGTTATTTGGTATGCTTGACAAAGGGGTTACGCCCCGAAACGTTGCATCCGCAAAATAAACGAGTAAGGGGGCTCCCTACTCGAAAGTACCTGTTGTGCCGGTGAATTCTTTCTATCTTCAACTATTCCGGAGGTTGCCTTCGCCTCTATTTCTCCGAGCACCAGGATTCACATTGTGGGACGGCCAGGGTGTGCAAGTACAAATATCGTTTTGCTGACTAAAGGTGGCCATATGTGGTTAGATTAAAGTTGCCGATATTAGTCCTTTTGACCACCGGTCCCCAACAATTTTTGGCCGAAGGCAAAATTTTTTGTAAGGAACAGGGGGGGGGGGACGTGTCCAATTCAGCACAACTCTTTAATTAGCGGCCACGCTCGGCGGCCCGGTTCAGGACTGTCCGCGGCCTGGCAGTTGGGGACCCCTGTGATAGACTGATACAGCAGCTTATCTGTCTGTGTATGGGGGTTTCCAATGGGTCTCCCGGATCGACCTCTGAACAAAAATTGGCTAGATATCGATTGGGGAGGTTTGATATTTCTATTTGATTGAGGGCCACATTAGCTAGTTGATGCAGTCCTCATCCCGTCTGCACCCATTTACTTTGTTATAATCTGATCATTTGACCCTAGGACCAAATGGTCAGATTAACCTGATATCACCCTGCTGTTGGTGGGCATATCTGGGAAAGAGTCACTTGTTTGGTGACCTCTCCAAATGATTGGAATTTATTGTCTATGGCAGTGGCGTAACTACCGGGGGAGCAGGGGGTGCAATTGGGCCAGGGCCCACCCCCCGCAGGGACTTCCCGGCAGTCTTGCACCCAGCGCTGTAATGCCGGTGGGGAGGCAGCAACGCTAGTGTGGAGCCCGGCTGCACGGCCCGCCCCATCTAGTTCCGCTATTGGTCTTTGGCCACCTATTTACCCAGTCTTAAATTTTACACTGAACTGCTACTTTAAGGTTTGTTTCAAGCTGAGTTACTGTTTTTGTTGCAAATACATTGTACGCAAAGTACAGCCATGTATATTCTAGGTACAAATATACAGCTTGTGTATGCAGCAACAGGAATATGAAAATAACATGACTGGGGAGGCAATTTCTCCTTTCCCCATGATTAAATTATGTCGGTGTCCCTGTGACCTTATATGAGAAATCCAGCTGTGCATTAGGAGTGCTTAAGGGAAGTATTTGTATCTTTTTGTCTAAAAATACCTATCCTGTAGGGCTCATGATCCATGAAAGTTAATTGAAACAGTTTCTCTCCAAGTTTTGGCAAGCGGAGCATGCATTATAAGCATTTATATCTATGAATTGAATTGTTAATGAATCTAGACACTAATAAGGAATGCAATTTTGCCTTCTTAACTAGAATCATTGAAATTATCAAGTTCTCTGGTAGAATTGCTAATATTTTTTTCTTATTAAATAGCAAAGTTATGCATTTAATAAGCTAATCACTTGTATCTGACCCTGCAGGAGTGTATACCCTGATTAAAAACAGACTTCCCGCTGCAAACCAGGTTGTGTTTTGTTACCTACAGCAACTTCATGTTGCCTGGCACTAAAATCAAACAGGATAATGTATATGTATTTGATTCAAACCTGTATATTAGAAAAGTTTGCTCATTTTTTTTTTTTATTTATTTCTTATTAATTATATAAAAAAAATCTGTGTGGTCTTAAATGTTGGTTACTGCATACTGAAGAGTGTGTATAACTGTTGTCATAATTATAGCATTACATTTGGTTATCTAAGTATCCGTAACATGGTATTAAAGGGGAACTAGATTCTAAAATTGAATAAGAAAACTAGAAGAAAAGGACTTTCATTTGAAGCAGCGTAGGTGGTTCTTCACAGTGAGGACAGTGAGGTTGTGGAATGCACTGCTGGGTGATGTTGTGTTCATTCTGTTGCCTTTAAGAGGGGCTTGGATGATTTCTTGGACAGACATAATATCAAAGGCTACTGTGATACATGCATTGTTGTGGCTAATCTATTGGCAATAGTTTACCTCGGCAACTTTCCTTCTCCTTTAAGGGTTCTGAGTAAGTAAGCAATGTGTGCTGATTTTGGTTGAAACCTCATGATAATAGCTGTAGAATTTCCCTACCGCATTTCTAGCTATGGCAATAGGGAAGTGTTTATTGTTGATTTCAGAAGATGTCAGTTTCGTGGCTAAGGCACAGTATAAGATCTATCCACTGACTCTGCTTCCTTAGGCCTATGGCACACATATTAACTGGAAGAAATGCCTGATACTTCTCTGTGACACCTGTCATTTACATAAATGGAATTCACCTATCACTGTTTGTGACTGGTGGTTATCAATCTGAAAATGTACTTTTGCATATTGTCAGGCCTAAACAGGTAGGGGAAAAACCTGAAAACTTACATGAAAATAATTGTCTGGATTTCTAATCCTTAGGAAGAACTTTCTTTTCCAAACTGTGACCTTAAAGTCTAATATGTCTAATTCACAAACTGAGGCATAAGTAGGTTTAAACACTGTGGAAATAAATCAATAAAATCCCTAAGCGTCGAAAATTTGCCTTCGCTAACGTTCGCCGCACTTCGCCAGGTGAATTTTCGCCAGCACTACACAAATTCACTAAAGTGCGAAGTTATGCTAAGGTCTGCGATTGGAAGCGTAGTTGCGCTAGTGTTACCAGGCACAGCACATTTACGCCTAATTTGCATATGGTGCGAATTTTAAAGTATAATAGGATGGGAGAAGTCTCCTGGATGGTAGAGTTGTATGCACTGCTCTTGGGCAGCTTTGTCAGGAACAGGAGGCAACGGTAGTGGGTTCATTAGAGGCACTACGAGGGTTACCTTACAGAAGTGGGGAGGCGGACCAAGGGATTACCAAATCAATGGGAAAAAAACAGCCCAAAAAATACTTTGACCAAAAGGCACACAAACTTACTCTCCACATACACCTCTGTGGCAGAATCCAAGTCTAGAACACTCTACAGATCTGCCGGACGGGCACTGGTGGCAAGCGTATTAGAGACCTGTACCCTGAAGGGCAACTGATACGACTTGACCAGCTACACATTCAGAGCCACTAACTCTTCAGACACTTCCAACTTCAACATGCGGCAAACAGCCAATTTACCACAAAAAGCCCTAATCTGGAAGCCACAGCACTGGAAACTTAGCTCCAGCTGGAGATCATGCATAAACCCCTCTCTACTATATATCAGGTTCTCGTGCTCCCTAATAACCAAAGACAATTACCATGCCAAACCAAATGGAGCTTGGACATACCTGTGACTGGAACACCGTCCTACGACACTTACTACCACCACTGGTATCAGCCAAGGACAAATTGAAACAAGCGAAATTCATACACCGGATTTATATGACACCAGAGACACTTAATCTGATGAATCCGGAAAGATCAAAAGTTTGCCCTAGATGTGCAACAGACACTGGAACATGGTTTCAAATGACATGGACTTGTGTAAAGATCCAGGACTATTGGACGCAAATTTTCGCTTTTATTTACAAAGTCGTGGTGCTTCAGATGGAACCCACCCTGGCTGCCACCCTACTGGGGCTAACCACAGGAATTGTCTCCTCCAAGGAGGGTAGAATACTCCTCCAAACACTATTATACTATTCCAAAAAAACGATAGTTCTTAAATGGAATAGACCACTAACACCTACCCTAGAGTCCTGGAAAGCACTGGTGAACACAGCCCTCCCATTCTATAAAGAAGCCTAAATAGCTAGGGGATGTAGAGACACATTTATAGACATTTGGCTATTATGGATCCTGAACTCAGATACTAACAGTCCCCAGGTACTAAACATTCTACCTTGCAGTTCCCCTGAGAGGAACTACGAAACGATTTTCTCTCCCCTGCAGATTGCTTACTATACCACTGTAAAAACTGATAGATGTGGATGTTGTGCGTGCAACCAAATGTTATGTTTATGTTGGAAAATGCAAAAATAAAAGCATTAAAAATAAAAAAAAAACAATAAAGAAGACAGCTCAGTATGTTGACACTATCTAATTATTTAATTTCTTTTGGGTAAAAGAAATTAAATATTTGCTGGGATTGAACCTTAGACCTCAGTGTTGCAAGGCAGCATTGCTAACAGTTGCACCAACATGAAGTCCTGATGGGTGCTAAATATTTCAAATATATATATCAAAGCAATGTAAACCATATGCTATGGCTGCCCCAGTTACCAGATGTCGAACCATTCAAACACCTGAGGGATAGTAAGGCTTTAGCTTTCTTTACACAGTTGGTTACCCATAGTTCAGCAAGGGAAATAGTTAATCAATCAGCATAGTTGCAAAGTGTCCCAGAAATATCTTTTCCAGTCAACTATGGGTTAATTTTATAGCTTTAAATATTAAAACATACTTGTATAAATATTTAAATATAAGAGTTTTTTTTTTTTTCCCAAATTTGGTTCTTTATTGACATTAATAGTGACATCTGGCACTGCAGTGATTGTGGCATTCCATGGTTGACTAAGCAATCAGGTGTCATTCTGATTTATAGACATTACTGCAGGCCTTCCTTGAACTTAATTCTTTATAACTCCAGGGGCAGAGTCCCGTTTACTGCTGATGTTAACTGGGCTTTTGTATAATCAAATGTCACCATGGCCGTTCCTGTCACTCCATTGACAGTTTTAAACCTGCAGGGGCCCAGGGCACAAATCAAAGATGGAACATCCATTACTGTTGGACTGGGCTTCTTTTCAGCTACATTCAGATTTATGGCAATGCAAATAAAATATGGCATCATTTCCTACTGGGGCAATACACCTATAAGAAGCTCTTTCAAGTGACACAAAATCTAATCCAGGCGTAGGACCTGTTATCCAGTATGCTCGGGACCTGGGGAAAGGCATCTTTCTATTATTTGGACCTCCATACTTTAGGGTATATTTATCAAAAAGTGAAGTTACAGACCACTAGAATGAAAATCTGCCACTCTCCATTCATTTCTATGGGATTTTTAAAAAAGTATTTATCAATGGGTGAAAGTGAAAGTTCAACCTTTGATAAACATGTCTTTAAAAATGCCATAGAAATGAGTGGAGAGTGGTGGATTTTGATTCTAGTGGTCTGTTGTGATCTCTAACTTCAAAATAGAATTGTTTTGCCTCCAATAAGGATTTATTATATCTTTGTTAGAATCATGTTTAAGGTACTGTTTGATTATTACAGAGGAAAAAGGAAATCTATTAAAAAAATGAGTTTGAATAAAATGGTTCTTTTCTGGATAATGGATCCCATACCGTACCACATGGTAACTGTCTAGATTATTTTAAAATTGGATTCAAGGTCGACTGGGCCAGCGGGGTACTGGGAAAAAACCCGGTGGGCCCCTGACTCTTGGGGGCCTGCTGGCCCAGGTCTGCACCCAAACCTTCTTCTTGAGGACACAACCCCCTTTGTCAGGGGTCGTGGCAAGAACAAATTTTGCAGAGAGCGCGCATGCGTCGGCCTGTGCAGTCGTACTGACGCGCCATCAATGCCAGCGTGGCAGGGGGAGCTGGAGGGGGGCCCTGGGCCAGTAGTCCCAGTGGGTCCCAGGCCCACCAGTCCAACCCTGATTTGAATGCCAGATAAAGGAGTCTGATAGAGGCAGGGGTAGACTGCAGGCTGCATTTAGCACATGTGAACCAATAATATGATGATTATTAAAACCATACAACTCCAAACAGCATTATACTGCCTGTAATCACAAACCTCACAATGATGAGGTCACATTTTGTTAAAGAAGAATAAAGTACAGCAACAGCTATAAACACAATGTACAAGGTAACAACACCAAAGGGCTTACCCCTATACCGCCCATAAATCTCCCACTATGAATACACTCCGCACAGACAATTGAAGGTAGCAAGCACCATGTTTATAGTGAGGTGCAACTTTTTGTGCTGCATTCTGGGAGTGCAAATCGCTGTGACCACCTGCAATAACTGCAATGGTCATGGGGGGTTAATTTACAATGATTGCACTAATGGTTGTATTGCCCATGCTTTTTCCTAAATGCTAAAATATTGCACTGCTGTGCGAATTCGTATTGCAAATAAATTTAAACAAATGTCTTGCAAATGAGATTGCGTGAGTGCGTCCACTGTGTGAGGTTGTTGTGCATGAAAATAGCATTGACAGTAACTTAAATCTGTAATGTGTCAAAATATTTTGTGAATATTTTCTCCACCACCAAAGTCGTGACATACTTAAGTCAAACCTAACCCCCACTGGCCCGACCTGTGGCTCTTGCGGGTATTGGGCTGGCCAGCACATCACTAATGGCTTGTGCATTTTGCAAAGTATGTTTCAGATTCCAGATTTCACTATTCAAGTCAAACCAATGAATATATAGTGCATAAAGTACCCCCTTTTGTAAATTTTAAGGATATTATTAGAAGTTACCGAGGAGTTTCATGACCATATAAAAACACAAGGGCAAAGGCCGAGTGTTTTTATACAGGTCATGGAACTCCGAGGTGACTTCTAATCTCCTCATATTTTGCAACATGGGGCACTATTTATTATAATACACAAGTTTTAGTGAGTCATGTGACAAAAATGACATCACTACTCACCGTTAGTGATGGGCAAATTTATTCGCCAGGGGCGAATTCCCGCGATTCGCCGCTGGCGAATAAATTCACGAATCACCAGTGAAATTTCGCTTGGCGAAAATTCGGCGGAAAAACAAGTCGCGCATCGTTTTTGACGAAAATGACGTGCGCCGAAATCGACGCGACGCGCGCCGAAATCGACGCGACGCGCCGAAATCGACGCGACGCGCGCCGAAAGTGACGTGACGTGCCAAAGTTGACATGACGCGCATCAAAAGCGACTCGTTTCGCGAATTTTTCGGCGAAGCGAATCTCGGGAGATTCGCCCATCACTACTCACCGTTTATAACTGAAAAAAAAATTGGCATGATAGATCATATTTAAGGATTCTCAGGATTGGATATGGATAATTTACATTACATTTTAGTGACAGGCTAAGTTTAAAAAGGTTAATATATTTTTATGCACATAACATACACATATGACCAGCAAAAAGATAAATATAAGGTACAGAAAGCCTGTGATCCTAAAGTTATCGTTATGCTACAGTCCCATTACATTCATATTATAATTTATGCCCTGGTGGTTTTTTTTATGATTTTTTTTCGAGTATGTAGTTTTTTTTAACATAATGTCAAAAATATAACAACTTTTTGCATTTTGCAATTTAGCCTTTGTTCAACCCTTTAACTTTGAATTGGTGAGACAGAAATTGTTTCAGAAACAAGTGTTTCACTTTATTCATTACTACAAGTGACCCATAGAATTAGAATCCCTTCTTTTAATTAATAACAAGGGTAGATGTATGTAAAAGTATAAAATGCTACCATTGCAGTCTCCTTGTTATTGTGTTACAAGAGACTTTGGACCACGCTCGTTACTCAATCCAGCCTTAGATGCATTTGAAAGATGTGCAGAACGTTTTAGGGCCCTTACACATGGGCGTTTTTACTTGCGCTCCCCTGCGTTGCGTTTGGCTACGTTCAGCCGCAGGGGAGCGCAGGTATAGACGCACTCAATTATTTTCAATGGGGCTATACTCACACACATGTAGGCGCCAAACGCAGGAAAAATGCAGCATGTTGAACCTGCGTTCGGCGCTTACACGCGTCTCGTGGGTACAACCTCATTGAAAAGAATGAGGTGCGTCTAGACCTGCGCTCCCCTGCGGCTGAACGCAGCCAAACGCAACGCAGGGGAGCGCAGGTCCAAAACGCCCGTGTGTAGGGGCCCTAAGGCTGTAAAGAAGCTGCAAATGCATTTTGGCTACAAACCCATTTCATTGTGCACTTAGGGCACTGACCAGGTTCTAAATATGGGCCACACATCCTAATGCATCTTTGGATCTGTTCAAAATACAAGATCAGAATTATTCCATAATGTAGCATGTGTAATGTTATGCATGCAAAGGGGCATAACTACAGAAGAAGCAGACCCTGCAGCTGCAGAGGAACCCATGAGGCCCTAATTCATATACAATTTCAATAAATATTGATAAATCCTGTAGATATGTTGGGGGCCTGAAAAGTAATTTGCTGAGGGGCCCAGTTATATCTAAATATGCCACTGTAGCTACATATAGAAAGAGAGGAAGTGTTTCGAATATGCTAGGACTTGGTGTTTTACCATTTACCATTTAATTTTGACATTTTGCATAGTGTGCAAAAGCAAAATATACCTTTTGAATATATTTGTGACATGCAAGCACAATTTGTATAATATCATGCCAGGTCTACGTGTTTCTTTATGCACTGGCAGTAATTATGGGATGAGACAAAACACTTCATGGAACACAGCACAACCATTTGTACTGTATATACTTTTATTACTTTTACCAGCCTCATATATTTTAACCTTTTCTCTTGTGACCCCTTGCATCTTCCTCTTGGAGTTAGTCTCTTATGATTCTGGTGCCATAAATAAAGAAATGGCTACAGAGATGTTATATTTGTACAAGGTGTGCTGCACTGTCACTAGGTGGTATGACACTGTAAATGACACATTCTGTCTCCCCTGAAGAGCTGTAGCTCCCTCTACTGGCTAGTGCTTGGAGATGCTCCAAAGGTTTAGCTATTGTTTGGGATCTGGGAAGGTGCAGTATGCTTCTGAGAAGAATGAAGGGTGTTTGTAAGATTTATTTCAAAATATAGTATTATCGATGATATATCTAAGTTTTGTATGGGAATTTTGAAAATTCTCATGCCTGGTTTACTCTTAAAAGCAGGGCACCAAATATACTATATATTTTAATAATAATAAGGGGAATACAGGCTATCTTTGATTGCAGTTATCAGCTGGAATAAGAAGAGGATATAAAATAAACAATTTAGATGCCAGAGTGAACACAACTTGCCTTTTGAAAAGAGGGTTTACAGCCTGTGCTAATATTTAGCCTACATATATGAGATCTGTGTATAATATATATATATATTTCCAAAATTGTGTAGCAGTTTTTATATTTTAGTTATGGATCGGTATGCACAGTTTTTTGGGGGTAGCGGTTTGGTGGTGTGGCTAAATAGGTTGCTTAATGTAAATGATATACACAAGTCGTTTTATGAGATAAAGATGTTTTAATTTCCAAGGCTATTTTATATTCCATGGCTTACTGCATAGGTTACCCCAAAATTAATTGATGACTGACTATAGATTTAAAGGAGCAGCTAATATATTTGAGTATGTGTAGATTAACATGACAAAATATCTCTTTGATAGAAGAAGCTTCTACACACAGGGTTCTACAAAAGGGACCGCTTGCAGAGTTCTGCTCACATATGTATTCAGCTAACCTTGATGAATGTGTGTTTATTTGTGAGCTAACCATAGGAATATTTAACCTATAGTTCATGATTATAAAGATTATTTGCCTGTCTTGCAGATATCTATTAACTATCATACATGGAACTCATTGCTAATATGAAGTGCAAAGCAGGACTCGTCTCTGGTGCTAATTTAGGAATAACCTGAAGCAGTAAGCAATGAATAGAGGAGATGACTTTGGACTGGATGACCTTGACAATCCCATTGTGTGCTCTCAAAATATATGTATTTCTGTCTTGCTCTTTGTTGGTGATGTGAACCCTAAATATCCCCCCCTCCCCCAAACACACGGAAACCCATGTATTGTCTACCACTAATGTCTGTGATAGTGTGTATATTGTGTGAGAAATTGTTGACATATGCATGTGAATAAGGGCTGGCCCTGTGTGTGTGTCTGTGTGTCTAGGACTGCAGCTTTTCCAGATTATTGTGTCTACAAGTTCTGTGTGTATGGAGGTGTGTGTGTGTCAGGTACTTGTGCGTCCAATTTTCCAAAAATCATAAAATGTAAATGTGGCTGTTAGAAGGCTGTGTAAGATTTATGTGTGATTTATCACTATGTTGGGGGAAGGGTGCTGTAGTGCAATTTGGGATAAAAAATGAAATTTGTGTGATAAGAATGTGATTCGGCAGCAGCCCATAATCATATGCGCTTTAATAATCTTTATTTTGCAGGAGTCAGTTTCCAGGGCAACGGAGTGTGAGCCTGTGATGAGCTCCCTGCTGAACACCAGGCGTCTGTAGGCAGGAATATCCGTGAGTCCCTTCCCGTTCCTGTAATGACGGCTGCTATTCCTCATGCATCAGATTAATAAGGATTCCTCTGCCCCCTCCCCTCTGCTAATACTTCCATTATCCTGTCGCTGAGAGCTGCAGTAATGGCAGGACGTGGAGCGCTGAAGCCCACCAGGCCAAGTGAAATAACAGATGGAATATCTTTAACATTTTTATGTAATTACTTTTTTATTGCTCTCATTCCTTCTTCCTCCTGTTCTGTGGCTGCTTTAAGCGCCAATCACTGGGGTACATTGCTGTCCCTCAGCAGAGGGGGTGTGAAATTAGGTGTTGGCAATCTTTTAGTGTCAGCAGAGGGCGAAGAGTTTACAAAATATATTATTTAGTGCACTAAAGCGAGACTTGTACCCTGATGATGACTGCAGTGTACCTTTAGACAGAGAAACCTGAGCACATTTGATGGCTTTGTGTCTGTTACTGTCTGTATAAGGTACAACATGTATTGGGCTGCATAAATAATGCACATTTGTTTATGCAGGGAATTCATATGAAAGATTAATTTAGTCATGTGCGTGCATGTAGGAATTCTGCATCTATTCTTTCATTTTCTGGGCCTTTCATTTGTAGTTAAAAATTGTTCCAGTGTAGTTGTCGCAATAAATGAATCTCAAAGCTTTCATGCTGTCGGAATATTACACGCAGAAACAACAAAGCTGCAGGACTAAAGAAATGAGAACTACAGGAAAATCATCTGCGGCTCCAAAGCAGTTTGTATTCTGTTTAAAATGGTGAAAGTGCAACCCATTGCTTTTTTTCAAAAATATAATATACTGTACATGTATGGGCATTTATATGCATATAATACCATAACTGTACACAGCTCCAATCAGAATACATAGGGGGGGGGGAGAGGTAACAGACTGGGGAATATATTAACCTATTAGTACCTATTTAGTGATAGGATTGCAAAAAATATACATTATAAGAGCTTATTCCTAGAAAGGTGGTAGGTTTACATGCTGTTTAGTAACTATAGTAAGAGTGAATTTTTAAACTACATACCATTCTGTTGCTGTGTGCTGTGGTTACAGTGTCAATACCCCTGGCAACCAGAAAGCAGATGAACTGAGAAGTAAGATTATATTTGATGTATTCAATTTCTATTTCATTTTACGGCCTCTCCTAGCCATCTCTCACTCTGACATTCAAACATACTCCTAGTTTCTATGGTCAGTGTATCTTGCAAATGTTCAAATGTACACTGTAAATTCATTGTACAGCGGCAGAAAAAAATAAAGATTAAAAAAAATAAAGATTCAAATAGCTTTATAATGTATAAAGCACTTCCACTTTACTTGAACCACCGAGGAGTATATTTAGGAAGGACACTGATGGATAGCTGGTGAATAATGTCTTCCAAAGACAAGAGTTAAGACTGTAGTGCCTGGTATGTGGGTACTGACAGAATCTGGTTATCTGCCAGTTCCACAGCATAGGCTTTGCATCTGAGATTATATGGATTTTTAAGCCATAACTAGAAAGAAGGAAGGGTAAATTGGGGGAGAGGAAGTATACATTCCTGGATTAAAAAATACCTGGTGCTGGTGAAAGCGTTAGATTGGATAAACAGGGAAACCTGTACTTTATGCAAATTCCCTGGCTTGTCTAGCTTATGGAGAGTAGGGACATAAAGTGCACTGGCTATTTGTAAGTGACCAGTTTGCCTTTTAGAACTCCATCCAGGCCCGGACTGGCAATCTGTGGGTTCTGGCAAATGCCAGAGGGGCTGCTATAAGGTCCCATAGAAAGTCAGTTTTTAGTGGGCTGGTGGGGGCTGATTGGGCCTCTATGTACCTGAAATGCCAGGACCTATTTTAATTTTCAGTCCGGACCTGACTCCATCACATGCTTCTGATTAAATATGAGTAGCACAGCAAGCTTTTTAACATTATTAATATGCAGCTGAATATCCAGCATTTGACTACCTGCACAATGCCCCATATTTGTGTATCCAAGTCACCTTTTCAGCACATTCTCCCATACTCCTAACAGCTCAAAAAGCATAGCTTTCATTTTAACACAAACCTACTAAATATGCACACATTTTACTCATCCACTGCCGCCACCTGTACCTCTAACTCAGTAGTTTAATCTTAAATGATAATGATAGATGTAGAAATTAGAACCCAATAAGAAAATCCAATTTGGTCAGGATGTTTAAAAATCCCTTAATAAACTCACAGTGAAATGCATGATTTAATACAGGCACAAACCGCTACTATTATGTGTTATTAGCAAATCAGAACTCGTCTGCAGCACTGCATTTAATGGTTAGCCCAGCCTCTGCTGTCTGTATTGATTTGTGAATCTGTGTCATAACGACACTGGAAGCAATGAATAGGAGATAGGGCTTTGATAGGAATGAGAGGGGGTACAAGGGGGCTTTGCAACTTTTCCATCTCGTCTGCCTGATTAGATTTTTTTTTTATCCTTAAGAGCTTTCACTTTCTAATAAAAATGGTAAATCAGCAGCAATAGCTATGTGTTTTGTGCAGAGACAGCTCCAGGTTTGCTGTGAATATTCTGCATTCTAACTTGTACACATGGAGAGGTGTCTAGATGAGAGGGTCTTGGGTCTGTGCAATGCAGCCAGTTGTATGTCATAATTGATTGAGTATGTAATATGTGTACAATTAGCACTTATGCAGCCCCTTATATGTTTTTTTTTCCTGTTTGTGAAGTTGATGTGTTAGATGTTAAAATAGTAAATGGATTACAATAAGTTACAACTTCATTGCAAGGCCTACATTTAGCAGGCCTTGAATATAAAGCGCTGGCACTCAATAGCATTTCAACAGGGGTGATCCCCTATGTGTTTATTATGTCATGAAAAAAACACAACGTTTCGGGGGCTGTGCCAGCGCTTTATATTCAATGATTGATACAGATTGGGGATCGCCGTATCCCTAAAGAACTGGGCACCGAGCGCTAAATCACAGGAAGGCCAGGGAGTGCAAGCGAGTATCCTTGTATGAGAACTACATTTAGCAGGCACAAAACGCTCTCCTCTTTTATCATAGCTCATGGCAAATGGACTAGAAACTCTAGTGCACAGTTGCCCCATAGGAAACATAGCTGTATAAAAACTGGTGCAACCTGCCACTTGTATAATTTAGCAGGGGTTTTCCTTCACTAATGTCTCTCCTCCACCATAGAGATTTCAACCTGCATTTGTTGGCCGACAGCATGCATGGTGACAAATGGTTGCTATTCAATTCAGTTCCAGGTGATCTGGGCAATAGTTGGCCTTTTGATACCAGCAGAAATCTACCAGGCTGTCACTCATGAGTGGTTTGCCTGAATTGAGGTTGATACCTCTATGTGACCTTATGTTTGTATATAGTTGGGCCAGTGTGATTGGTTCAGTATATACAAACTAAATATTCTTTGTCATTAAAAAAGCACTTCACCTTGCATGTAAAAGAACAACATCCTAGATAAAGGCTAGAAATGCTGTATTTGATATCCTTAATTACAATACTAGGCCAACAGGCTACCTGTATACAACTGACTCCTTTCACCCTTTGCTGTGACCATTTTGTTATCAGAAACAGATGATCTTGCACTGGTAATCTAATTATTACATTGAGTAGCTTCAGTTTCCATGTTTAGCTCAAGAAATAACATTCATAAATCATTGGTTTCTCATGATAAACATTAGAAACAAAAATGTGTAAATTCTTGATCTAAGAACAAACAATCCAGTCTGCATGCGACCATATAAGAATTCCATCAATTCCAGGAAAACATCAATTTGGGGATAGTAAAATTAGGGTTCTACTGTATGTGTGCTGTTTAATCATATTTGCAGTCAGTTGGATTGGGCTAATCAGCAAAGATGTGAGCTTGAATTTGATTCTATGTACAGCCTTATAGTGAGTAAGAAATGCAAAGTGCAGTATCTGCAGGGTTTAGGCATGCAGTGCAGAATCTTGTATGTAAATTAGCCCTAAAATACAATGGGTGACCCATCTATGCTTACTGGGACATGGGAAGGAGATTCAAGTACAAGTCAGGAATAAAAGCCCTTCGTTTAAAATCACAACAGGAAATATAGTGCCTTCATAGATCTTCATGAGTTTTTGGAGGCCATTTCTTTTCATCTTTTTGTCTCTAAGCTCCAGTGACAATGAACCAATGATTGTAATCTCCATCATCAGTTAACTAAATAAATTGGCCACAAGCAATCATCTTTATATGCTGCTCGCTGATGCAAACAGATTTGCAGCTTTGTGAATTTTTCTTTCTTTGTCAAATGCATCCAATAAATCAACAGCTTGTGATTCCTATAAATATATATTGTGGGCATTTATTCAGGAACTGCAATACTGCTCCCCTATTTGTACGCAAAATTACACATATTTACCTCCACTGTTCCTATAAATATGTAGCCATGTCAGCCTCTGGTAATTGAGCCTATATACAGTTGTGTTCAGAATAATAGCAGTCTGACATCCAAAACAACTTGATCAATCACTGTTTTTGGTAGAGACAGGGTCGGGCCAGGCCAGCAGGGCACCCTAGGCAACCTGATCGGCAAGCCCCGCCCCCTCACGCATGTGCGAATGAGCACAGCAGAGACAGGTGAGCGATGGAGAGAGGGGAAGCGATGAAGGGAAGGATGGAGGCGAGGGCTGAGCCAGGGAGGGACAGAGGGGAGGGGTGAGCGAGGGAAGGACAGCAACAGAGGGGAGAGCGTCAGGAAGGAAGGAAGGGAAAGACTGAGAGGTGAGTACTAGGGGTAGGCAGAAGACAATTTTAGAGGTAACTGCCTAGTGCCCCCCTATCATTGCACCCTAGGCAGCTGCCTCTTCTGCCTACCCCTAGTTGCGGCCCTGGGTAGAGATTCTATTTCTACATGGCAAATAATTTACAAGTAGGTATAATAGAAAACGAACAGACCCATCAGTAATGACATGTATGTTGCTGATTCTGTGTAGTGAAATCATGAATGAGGCTTGTTCCAAATAATAGCAACGTGGAGTGTATTTTTCAATTACAGCTGCAAATGTTGTGCATGCTGGTTGTAGCGCATTTCACTCTGAAAATCTGCATAAAATTGATTGTTCCAGACGTTGTTCAGAAAAACTATTTTTGATTAAAATAGGCAATTGGAGAGGGTAAAACATATAAAGAAGTGCAAAATTATCAAAAATGCTTAAATGATCTAAAGTACTTTAAAATGGCAACCAAAACCTGAAAGACGTGGAAGAAAACAGAGAACTACCATTCGAATGGATAGAAGAATAGCCGAAATAGCCAAAAAGATTCCGCCAATGATCAGCTCCTGGAAGATTAAAGAAGTTTACCTGTGAGAACTGTTACAATTAGAAGACGCCTATGTGAAGCCAAGCTATCGGCAAGAAGCCTCTGAAAAGTCCCATTGTTGAAAAAATACTTGCTGAAGAGGTTACAATTTGCCAAAGAACACATTGACTGGTCTAAAGAGAAATGGACCAACATTTTGGGGACTGATGAAAGCAAGATTGATCTTTTGGGTCTAGGGGCCGAAGACAGACGACCCCCAAACATTGAATTCAAGCCACAGTACAATGTGAAGACAGTGAATCATTGTGGCACAAGCATCATGATATGGGGATGTTTCTTTACTATGGTGTTGGGCTTATTTATCTCATACCAGGGATCATGGCTCAGTTTCAATACATCAACATACTTGAAGAGGCCATGCTGCCATATGCTGAAGCCCTTAAAATTGGTGTTTCAACAAAATAACAACCCCATACACACCAGTAAACAAGCTAGAGTCCTGCAGTGGGTCAGGTACCCGCGGGTTACCCGCAAAATCTTGCTGTACCCTGTGGGTTGCATTTACAAGTTCCAGGTGTGGGTACAGAAGCAGGTCGGTGGTTTTGTCGGTTGATGGTCGTGTAGTGGATCTTCCCCATAGCTATTTTTACTCCTTTTTTCTGAGCATGTCTACTACCGATGATGTCGGTTCCAGTTTACAATGACAGCACTTCCTGTTTTATTCCTTTTTTTCTGATCACTGCCACTTCCGATGATGTCACTTCGGGTTTACAAAGACAGCACTTCCTGATTCTTGATGGTCAGCGGGTCACGGGTCCGGGTTGCAGATAAGGTATTTGTGGGTCGGGTCACAGGTCCAAGAGAGTAAGAATGTGGGTCCGGGTTGCAGTTTGCAGGTTGCGGGTATGGGTCGGTTGCGGGTCCCAAAAAATGGACCCTCGCAGGACTCGAAAACAAGTGTCTTTGCGCCAGACCAATAAGATTGACTTTATGGAGTGGCCAGCTAAATCCCCAGACCTTAATCCAATAGAAAACTTGTGAGGTGAGATCAAAAATGCAGTTTCTGAAACAAAACCAAAAAATACTGAAGAACTGTGAAATGTAACAAGTGCCAGAAGTTTGTGGACTCCATGCAACCCAGATGTGCAGCAGTTCTCAGAAACACTGCTTACACAGCTAAATATTAGTTCAGTAACTCAAAATATTGAAACAGTTGTCAGTTTATACAGTGAATATTTGAGTTTGTAAAGAAGAATGCAGACATTGTTATTTTTTGGAACAGCCTAATATTCCCTTTTCTTCACTTACAGTAAAGGACTAACATATTTTTGATAAAATTGTTTTTGAGGTCATCAGTGGGGTGGGTAGGATAATCGATGTGTAAGGATAAGGAATTGTGCATTATACAGGGGTGCACAAATGTCTTCTGACTATCACCGTGCTATCTTCCCTGCACAAATACAAAGTAGAAACTAATAAGGTACTCTGGTAGCAGTCCCAAACTGCACACTGTGCTGGATCCCTCGCAGCTAATGCTTCTGTATTGCCCGATCAATGAACATTATGTAAATTATCCCAGCCCTCTTGATATAAATTGATAAATGTAAATGGTGTAAATCCAAATATTCATCTGGAATGAATTCCTACAAAGCTATTAAGAAAACCACATACTTGGCATAGGCTTACATTTAGGCCTGTATGCCCCTTACTGGAGCGGGTGACATACATAACAACATAGTCATTACTCTCTGTGTGAACCCCTTCATAATTGCACTTAATAATCAAATTGGACATGAGGTTTCAATGAGTATGCTCCTTGCTCTGACAGTGCAAATCAGAATACATCTAATCTCACAATCGTAAGCCACATCGAGCAGGTTAGCAGAAATGATTTCTAGCTACAGTTGAAAAGAGTCTCCAGTTTTCTATGGGAGCCTGTATTTGCATAGAAAACATTAAAGAGACAGTAGCATCAATAAATTAAAGTGCATGCAAGGAAGGATAATATAATGTACTGTTGGCCTGCATGGGTAAAACTGGTGTGTTTGCTTCAGAAATATAACTATAATTTATAATTTAAAAAAGCTGTTTTGTAGCCATGGGGGCAGCCATTCAAGAACAGGATACACTGTAGATGGATAAGTTCTTAGGCAGGGGTGTCCAACCTACGACCCGAGGGATGCAAAGGATATAGGCGTAGGCAGGAGGGGCAGGGGTGATCAAGCCCATTTTGCCACAGTGCTCACTTTTTCCCGGCCGGACGGGGGTAGGGGTGGTCTGCACTAGAAGAGCGCTCTGCACTAGAAGAGCTGAATTTCGGGTTGAAAACCGGAAATTCAGCTCTTAGTTACCAGGAGAGGCATTTTTGCTCCCCCTGGCGCTGCCGTCTGAGGCGAGTGCCTCAACTCACCTCATTGGCGGAGCACCCCTGAGGAGGACTCTGCCCATTGCCGAGTTAGTAGTAATAATAATATAATAAGAAGTCTATTTAATACCCAGGTGTCCCAATATCCAGTGTATAGCTCTATCTGGTTATCCAACTGGTTTTGTAGTTCTTTTCTGTGCATTTTCTTTTACAAATCAAAAGTGTTTGTGTATTTCATGTGTGGCCTCAGACAATTTCTCTTTTTCCAATGTGGCCCAGGGAAGCCAAAAGGTTGGTTCTAAGGAATCCTACTGTGTACAACAGAGCTTATCTGTTATCTGCTGTGTATCCTGTGCCTTTTCTACTTTTCAGCTTTGAATGGCTGCCCCCATGGCTACTCAGCATCTGAAATAAATGCACCAATTTTACCAACAATGCATTATATTGTCATTCCCTTAAAACACAATTTTTGTTGTTGTTACTATTCCTTTTATATGATTGAGGTTGTTTTTGGATTGCAGTTTCATGGCAATTAAACCTTTTAAGATTTTCATTGGCTACCCTTATTTGCATTTCTTTGATCACACTATGAAAATCCGCATTTTATAAAATGTTTATCACTAGTCAGATGAGAAACTAGTCCACATAATAAGTACATGAAATGTACATTTTTCCTTGCTGTAACTATTAGACTACTGAAAACTTCCAGCCTTAAAAGTATTGGGTGAAACCATTTATAATCTGGCATATAGGGTCCACATTACCCTAGCAACTATGCGTTGATTTGAATAACAGACTGTAATATGAACAGGAGAGCATCTAATTAGAAAGGCAATGAATACAAAGTCACAATAACAATACCTTTGTAGCCTTACAGAGCATATGTTCTTAGATTGGGTCAGAAGAAGGCAAGTAATTTAAAAATTAAAAAATAAAAATGATGACCAATTAAAAAACATTGCTTAGACTTGACCTTTCAGTAACATAACTAAAAGTTAAATTAAAGGCGAACCACCCCTTTAAAGAAGCTGCATGATCAAAACATCTGCTGATATGTGGGTGCGATCATGGATGGTGTCACAGCACAATCTCACTGAGGGATATAATCACAATGTAGCATGATTGAGCTTCTTACAGCATATTATTCCAGTTACAAGCTGACATGGCATCTGTGAAACAAGTAATTGGTTCTTCAAATTTAAATAAATATTAATATCCCAAGTAAGGCAGGAGATGTTCCTGTAGCTCTCACATTTATAGTGACTTCACTATTAACGATCTTATCCATTTCCTTCTCCTATAGACTGTTCACTCTTTTAGCCTAGTTGACACAGCGATCTTTTGGTTCATATCCAACCCTTTTTATTAGCTCATTTGATCAAATTGGCAGGGGTATGTAGTCTGAAGTAGAGTTGCCAGAAGGTTTAGGGCAGCGAGAGCAAAGGTGTTTAGAAAAGGCTCTGGTTTGTAATCACATTCTCAATAAACATTTGCTTTCTAACTAGGATCTAAACTGGATCACACTGCAGTGCTTGCATTACAAAGCACTAGTGTGTATATACATATATATATATATATGTATCTCTGATTTTGTTGTCTATTGCATAGTATGCCCTTGTGGCCTATATTACGTTGGAAAATGTGTTACAACATTCCGAATGTGAATGAACAATCACCGCTCTGTGATACTAGCTGCTTTGGCCACTGGAAAAGCTGACACTCCTTTAGCCAGACACTTTCTGGGTTATAAACATCCGTTACCCACCTTACGGGTGATTATAATTGACCATATCCCCCCTTTGAGAAGGGGTGGTGATAGATCTAAACTTTTACTGCAGTGTGAAGCAAGGTGGATTCGGATGTTGGACACAGTGGCACCCAGAGGGCTCAATGAAATGCACTCTTTAACCAGTTTTTTGTAACCAATGACCGGAAATTTTTTTGTTGCCTTATCTACCATGTTAATATGAGTTAAGATATTTAACTCCAGTGATAATAATGTAGTGAGTTACAATTGGACTGAGTACTTTATGTAGCTATCTAGATACATAGTCTCCAAAGTATAATGGTTTTAACATTTTAATGTTTCAATGTCGATATATTTCGATGGTCACACCAATAATACACTTAATATTTTTATATGCACTTTTGACATATTGTCCCCTTTTTTACCCTGAGAGGGTCACACCACCAATACACCATAATATATACATTCCCTTTAAGGATTGGGAATGGTTTTTCACATGATATTGCTGGTCACTCCTTATTTAAATGTCTCTAATGTTTTTAGGTGTTTTATATCAACCCTTTGATTGTATAACACATTTGATTGGACACTACTGCTATTTAATGTTCAATCTCATTTTTATGGTTATCCTGACGACGGCTCCATGCGGGCCGAAACGCGCTGATGCACTATGTATGAATAAATACACTTTGCTGCACAGTTGATGGACTATGCCGTGAGTGCTTTCTTTGGACTTGTGTGTGTGTGTGTATATATATATATATATATATATATATATATATAATGTTCAGAAGGTACCTGCACTCCTACGATATTTCAGCCTGGGTGCTTGGTCAAATCTTGCATCAGCGCTACGAAACAAGTTGGCGCTATAGAAATACATGTTAATAATAATAATAATAATATAATTTGTAAACGGACCAGCACACCAGTTCTTCATTCAAAGTGATTTATTTCAGTGTCACTCACGTGTCCAACGTTTCGACCCACATTGGGGCCTTTATCAAGGTTGATAAAGGCCCCAATGTGGGTCGAAACGTTGGACACGTGAGTGACACTGAAATAAATCACTTTGAATGAAGAACTGGTGTGCTGGTCCGTTTACAAATTATATATATATATATATATATATATATATACATTGCAGAGAGTAGACATGCTTTGAGAATCAAGCTTGCACTGTAAACTTAGAATTAGGCCTGCAGCAGCTTCAGTCTAACTCTGTTAGTTGGCCTACAAAGCATGAATACTGCTTACAATTCCCACAGAACAAATTGCTTCCTTTCTAACCAAACTTGTGCAATTATCTAGATTTTATGCATATAAATTTAAATATTATAAGGAAGACTTCATTATGTCATATTAAACTGGAACTGTTTGTTCCATATCATTAAATATTTAGTAATGATTTAAGCTGTGATTTAAAGGCTGATTGAAATACTTCTTTAAAGAGAACTAAATCCTAAAAACAAATGTGACTAGACATGCATATTTTTATATACTCAACTTACTGCTCCAGCCTAAAGGTTCAGCAACTGTATTGATCAAACAGATGATAGATATAAAACAGATGATAGATAAAACTAGTTGCTAAAGCATCCCATTTCATTTCATGGGACTCTGTCCTTTGACAATGAATGATCCTCCATGGGGCTCTGTCCTATGGGAGAGAATGATCCTCCATGGGTTCCACCTCATATGTGGTATAATTAATTATTGGTAAAATGTATTAATTATTGGGGCTTATTTGATTTGGTACAACTGACAAAACCCATTTTGGAGGAATTAAGGCTCATTTATAGGCGCAAACATGGAAGCAGAATTGGAATAAAAATAACAAATAAAAGATGCACCTGATTATCTGTAGTAGTAATGTGCACCCCTTTCATGATTGCACCTGCTCTTACAGTTTGAACAAAGTGCAAGGTGTATTCTGCTCTTACTGCTTGGATAAGGCAGTGAGTACAGATCTCCCTTTGCTCCTTGTGCCAATATCACATGCAACTGAAGGCCTTATTAAGTGCACAATCATGACCTGCCTGACACCCATCATTCATATTTATATAGTTAATTTAATATGTAGTTATAGTTTTTATAGTTGGACTGAAAATAGAGCAAAGTCCTTCAACTTCAACCCCTCCATACACTCACATAAATTATATTTACCAACATCTATACTAATTGTAGATTTTAGCATCTAGCATTTAGTCCTGGATATTATGATTGTCCAAGAAATGATCCAAACCCCAAGGCATTAACAGAATTAGCCATTGCAACAAAATCCGGCAGAGCATTCCATAACCTCACTGACAGCCTCACTGGCTGCTTCAAGGGGAAGGGGTAGTTTTTAATTTGAGTTGCCAGGACTTTCTAACATCTGATTTGCAGCTATGCATTAGCCAGTGACCACTAACCCTACTTACAGCTTTTTGCTCTAGTTAAATTGCAGTTACAAAATCTCTTGCATAATCCACATGCAGACTTAACCACTGGCCCCCAAGCCACATGGTGGTCACAGTGAAGCTTCAGGAATCCCTTTAGACTCAAATGTTGCTGCCAGTGATTGCAGTGAGATACATGAAACACAGGATTCAAGAAAGCAGCCCCTGAATAACATGTAAAGCATTAGAAAACATAAATTCCTACAGGAAAACAGCTGTTTAGAACATATAATCTGCAGTCTAGAACACATATAAAATAAGCTCAGTGAACCCAGAAGAGCACATTTTGGTGTATAATGACCATTACACATTTCATTTTCCATACTAGACATTGGAGAATATTTAGTGGTCTTTCCAAAAGCCATTGCAGGAGATGTGGCGAGAAGTGGCCAAGGAGCTTGGATAACAGGTAAGGCTGCTAATCAGAACCAAGCTCACTGAGATAAAAGGTTTGTGAAATTATGTATTTACCTTGCAAGACAAAGGCTACAAACTATGAGGCAGTGCAACCCTCTACATTTTTACATAGTGGTAACTATGATAAATGCCGGGTAAAAAAAATACAGATTCTGTTAAATTTGAAGGGGATGAACATCTCCCATAGACTCCACTTTATCCAAAAAAAATAGTACCTTGTACTTGATCGAAACCAAGATATAATTCATCTTTACTGGAAGCAAAACCATCTTATTGGGATTATTTAACGTTTACATAATTTTGTAGTAGACGTAAGGTATAAAGATCCAAATTACGGAAATATCCATTATCCAGAAAACCCCAGGTCCCAAGCATTTTAGAAAACAGGCCCCCCACCTGTATTACTTAAGAAATGTCTATGGTTGGGGCTCATTTATAAACTTTGTGCAGCACAGAATGATTCGCACAATGAATATATTCGCTCTGAAGCTGAATGAGAATGGTGTATTTAACGTGCACATTTTTTTCGGTACTGCAAATGTCAATAGGAGCTTTTTAAATAAGGAAATTGAAAATACTTATGCACACATTTACGCCACGACTTTGGTGGTGGAGAAAATATTCACAAAACCGTTTTGAAGTTTGCGAATTGAATTGCTGTCAATTTTCGCACACAACATCCTCACACAGTGGCTGCACGCACACAAACATCCGTCTCATTTGCGAAAATTGTTTGCAATGTGAATTTCCAAATAACTGAAGGATGGGCACAGCACTGCAATATTTTAACAATCAGGAAAAACATGAACAATACAACAATTTGCAAATAAAATATGTGCTGCGTGACCTTTATAAATATAACTTTATAAATTACCCCCACCTGGTCACTAATTGAAGGGAAGTAGCTAGTAAAAAAAAATTATGAATCAGGCCTTTTCTCAAAGCCTAAAAAAAAGGCACTAGGAAAATATGGTTTAACAAAATAAAACTAGGTAGAACACAAGATCTTTAAAAATGTCTTACACTTGATGAATGATGAAATAATTTTACATCAAGTGCATATTTTCAGGACAGGCTGACTGCATGATGATAATGTTTCTAAGACAACAATAGATAAACAATAATTGTAATTATTTATTGAGAGCACATATTACTGATTGAACCGAAGAGGGTGCTGTTGTGCAGGCTGAGTTTCATATTGCAGGAGACAGGCCTTCCGGGACATTTAAATCTTATAGGTGAAGAACTGGATTAACACTGTTGAAGTCTCCTGTTTAGAATGTATAGATTTACCTTTATAATTTCTTTTCAGTCTCCCACAATAATATTTGGGGGGCAAATTGCTACTAGTTTATGCATGAGGCATCACTATTCATTATTAGTATTCACTTGCATTTGAAGCATCCTGTTTTTATTGGCTACTACTTATAGAATCGTGGGGCAATTCCACTGACAAAATCCATAGGGCAGAGGAAACAAATATGGTGGTTGGGGTGAGCGCTTAACAGAATTGTGAAAGCATATGCACTAAATGGTGAAAATAGACAAGGTAGTGAATTAGTGGCAATTCAAAAGAGATCCAAAAATTCATTGACATAAATTTACTCTGAAAAATTTATGTAAATTGAAAAAGTAATCCGGGGACCACTCCGCTTTCCGTGGTTTCTGAGAAATTTTAGACATTTCTAGAGTGCTAGAGGCTTTCAGCTCAATAGCTGTCTTTGAAGGTTAGAGTGTCAGCAACGCTAACTGTCTATGTACTTTCCTCATTCTCAGTGGAGCAATGGTATAAGCCGTTTAAAGCTTTAGATGAAATAAAATTGCAGAAGTATGAATGCTTCATTTATGACAAATATCCCTTTTGTTATAAATAATAATATAAATAAATATAAGACTTAGTTTGTCAAGGCTTGACTGCTCACACATGTATCCTGTACTTCTCTAAAGCTTATAGAATCTTATCTTCATACTGCAAATTTCTGCTTTTTAAAATACAGAGTGTGTTTGTACACCTATACCCCTGCAGTTAAATGTCCGTAACGTGCAATTTGTGCCCCGATCAGATAATATTTATCATGATTATGCTTTTATTGTTTTATTTTGACTTCTCTCCTTTGTCTGAATAAATCACTAAACAAATGCTTTCACCTCTGCTTATGAAACATCAATAGAAACGCAAGATGCTACAATTCCAATCAATGAAATTGTGTTGCCCTATTTACTCCTGCCAATTCACTGTATTTGTTTTCCCCTAACTAATCCATATCCGCTCCAAACAATATTTAAAGCTTGTGCCACTTTTTGCAGTTCACTGCAGTACAAATCACTCTTAAATTGTTTTCATTCAAGCACAAACATGTTACTATAAGTGATACCGTGCTCATCTCTAAAACACAGCAAGATTTATTTGATTTCTTATATTGTAATAGTGTTACACCATGGGCTTTTAACACTGCAAAACTCTTAGGGGCAAATATATCAAATTCACATGAAGGATTCGAAATTCGATCGAATTTTCAAAAAGATTTAAATTCGAATTTTCAATTGTTTCTGAAGATTGCGGTACAATTTTAAATCTGCCCCTTAGTCAACAGCTTTACATCTGACCATGAAAGGCTGCAAAGACATAAAGAGTGAACCCTGGAACCTTTTGTGCTCTCCCTGAAAGTACTATTAATTTTCACAATACAACATGAGCTGGAGTTTCACTAAACTTCACTAAATATG
Organism: Xenopus borealis; assembly: GCA_024363595.1. Classification (NCBI taxonomy): domain Eukaryota; kingdom Metazoa; phylum Chordata; class Amphibia; order Anura; family Pipidae; genus Xenopus; species Xenopus borealis. Next base: position 55,461,364 of record CM044438.1, on the reverse strand, counting down.
TGGAATGTTAAGGCTCCCAAATTAAAATATTGCATGCAGGCCTGCCATCAGGGGGAACAGGTGCAGGGCCTCGCACACCCTAATCTGTACTTAAGATGCCTGGTGCGCTAAGGTAGAGGCTCGGCCACCTCACAAGTCAGGAACAAACAATTTCCGAAGGCACACAGGTCTGGGTGAAATTTCTTCAAAGTTTATTAAGCGGAGTGCTGATGCAACGTTTCGGAGAACAAACTCCTTTGTCAAGCTTGACAAAGGAGTTTGTTCTCCGAAACGTTGCATCAGCACTCCGCTTAATAAACTTTGAAGAAATTTCACCCAGACCTGTGTGCCTTCGGAAATTGTTTGTTCCTGCCATCAGGGGGCACAGGAGGTACTCTGGGACCGGGCTTAAAGGCTGTGCTGCACTTTTATAAATAGCCATGTCCCCCTTGACAGCGCCAAAGCTGTGCCGCCTCTTCCAAAGTCCTCAACCAGCAAATTCCGAAAGAGCCGAAAAGCCAAAGTCCCGAAGAGCTTAAATCTCGAAGCTGCGAAATGACCTGAAGTCAGAAAAACAGCCAACTTGAAGTCCCTAAGCCGCGAAAAGAGTTGAAGTTGAAGTCCTGAAGCCGTGAAAAGACCCAAAAGACACAAAAGGAGACAAAATTTAAGTCCTCTCAAGCCACGAGTTCAGTTCTACTGAACAGTATATTATATGTGGGTTTTTTTTATAGTTTTTTTTTTTTTTTTTATTAAACCCCTACAGTATTATTTTAATACTCTTTAGGCCCCAGCCACCAATGTTTATGTAAAAAATATTCTCTGGGTTTTTTTTTTAACATATAAGGGGGCCCTGGCGCCAGTTTTTTAAAGAAATGTTTATAGGGGTCCTGGTGCCAAGGTTTTTTTTAACTTATAGGGGGCCCCTGACCATCAATGGCTTTTTATAAATTGTGCGTATGTGGGTTTACTGTTTTTAGCACTGGTGTGTGTGGTCTTTTTACTGTGGTTTGGGGTGGGCAGGATCTGGGATGGGACTTGGGGGGCTGGGGTGGATCGGGGGCCCCAAAAATGTTGTTGTACGGGGGCCCCATGATTTCTAATGGCGGCTCTAATTGCATGTGAACTCACCAAAACCTTTTATATCCCCTGATTTCAAGTTTTCCAAAATTTTACATTTTTTTTTGTGGTTCCACATATATTGTGCACAATACATTTTCCTGAGTTTATATTTTTTATGGATTTTACAATATTTTTTTGGTCCCCCTGAAAAATGTAAAATGTAAAATTGGGGTTCTGCTGTATTGTGCTGTCATTTTGGCCTGGAGTTTATTAAGTTCACAAAGAAAGTAATATTTTTGTTAAGTTCACATTTTCTCAAACCAAAATGAATAAACATTCTTCTCCAAAATAACAAGTCACAAAGCCTTTTTATGAAATTTCTTTAAATCACCTCAAAGCTTCCAATTAACAGCATCTTATTTTCCATATGTCCTTAAGCTACAAGATAAAACATCTTGAATAGGAATACCAGGGGTCTATTAAATTATTTGATGCCCAATGTGTGCATAGGTTTACCAAAGTAAAATAAAGTATTAAAATATCCAGGGCCGGTTATAGTGGGCGCCCCTAGGCCCACTGGCGTTCATCGCCCCCTCCCCTATATTCCGGCAAATTTCCGTCATTGGGACTGGAGCAATGCGGATTGGTGCACAGCAAATTTAAAAAAATATCATATCTCCTGTGCATCCCCAGTGTTTCTGAACAAATGTGGGTATTTTTGGGCAGCATGGTGCCCCCTAAAATCATGGCTCCCTAGGCCCGGGCTTAGGTGGCCTTTCCTCAAATCCGGGCCTGAAAATATCAAATATCACACGCTGTCATGGTTTTCATTTTGACTACTGCGTTTTAAGTTAAATTCAGAAAGCCTTATATCTTTGGAAAGTACACATTGTCTCCAATCCAAAATGTATAAATCTTTCTGCTGCAAACTACAAAAACAACAAAGCATTACAGTATCACAATATCTAATCTTCCACAGTCAAATAGGTACTGAGATACTGAATACATGCTAAATATGAAGTTTGGGTTTACTGAACAATTTGATGCACAATGTGCATAGGTTTAACCTAAGTAAACTATGAAAGGTGGCATGCTGAAACACTGGGGCTCTTTTACCATACTCCCCAAACTGAACTTATTTAGGTAATGATGTTCCCCTATTCCTCTGCCCCATTAATAGTGTCACACCTGGTGCTGACATTAAATTGTGGGTGAGGCAGACTTGCAAAATTACCATTAATTGTGATGTTACTAATATTAATTAACAACTACCATCACACTGGGGAGCTTTGCACAATCCATCAGGCCTGGCTCTGCCTGTTGTGGCAGCAACTTCATGTTTTGCGAGAAAACCTAACTAACAGCATATGTATAGCCTAATATGTAATCTAGCAAAATCTCATATCACATTTTCTTATATACATCAATAAACATTTCCGTCATTCATCTTTTACAATAAGCTGCCATTTCTCCATGTTCTTTCTACTCCTTCAGTGATGAAATAAATGTATCTAACTGTAACTGGAAGAAGTATGGGCATAAGAGACAGAACCCTGTAGATTCATTGGATGATGTAACCTAGCATGAATGCATGCCCTTAGTTTGTGTGTGCCCACACAGAAACTACAGTGCCTCACACGAGCCAAAGGGATTGACCGTTGAACCTATTTTTAGTAGCATTTTATTATGGGATATTTTTAAGGCAAATATTAGAAAATATATATGTATACAAATATATAAAAATGTTTTATGTTTTAATTACAGGATATGCAATAAAACATATAGGGGCAGAATTATCATTGGTAGAATGAATGAGTGAATTTAGTAAATCTGCCCCATATTGTTTTATGTTATATGTTTTAAAGAGACTTGCAATGTTAAGGGTATAGTTTCCTTATAATATATAGTGTATAAAAGAACTGTTTTACTCCATCGTTAAAAATATAGACTAGATATAGAAATATTTGTACAGCCTTTTAAAGCCAACTGAGAGGGATGACTGGACAAAATGATGGCTGATAAATAATTGATCTGGAGAATGTAGATAGAGAGAGAGAGAATGACAAAGAAGGTGAAGGTAGATGCATCAGAATACATTTTGGCAGATTAGCCACCATGGGAGAGTTAATGCCAGTGATCCCTAACCACTAGCTTGTGAGCAACATGTTGCTCTCCAACCCCTTTGATGTTGCTCCCAGTGTCCTCAAAGCAGGTGCTTATTTTTGACCTGGAGGCAGATTTTGATGCATGAAAACCCGGTGTACTGCCCACCAGAGCCTCTTGTTGACTGCCAGTCCACATAGGTGCTATCAAATAGTCAATTATAGCCCTTTTTGGCACTCCCCTGGAGCTTTTGTTTATGCTTGTGTTGCTCCCAGACTCGCTTTACATTTGAATATGGCTCACGGGAAAAAAAGTTGGGGTCCCCTGGTCTATGCCAGGTATGCTGTAGCTGTGTGTGCATGTGTGTTAGTGAGTAGTGATGGGCGAATTTATTCGCATGGGGCGAATACGCGGCGAATTCCCGCGATTCGCCGCTGGCGAATAAATTCGCGAATCGCCAGCAAAATTTTGCTTTTCGAAAATTCGCCAGAAAAAGGAGTCGGAAATGACGCGATGCGCCAAAGTTGATGCGACGCGTGTCAAAAGTGTCCCGCGACTCGTTTCACGAATTTTTCGGCGAAGAAAATCTCGGGAGATTCGCCCATCACTATTAGTGAGAGTACAACTGCATGTTTACGTTTTAAACATATTTGAGTTTGATTGAAGGAAGAAATAAATTGTGAAGATGCTTTATCATTTAAAATGAATATAGAATACAAGACCTTAGCATCATTTGCTGTCAATAATTGTCAGTAAGGAGCATTTACTGTTATTGTTTATGCTTTATACAAAGCAAGTGATATAGCAGCTCCCATTTGAAGTGCAGGTGTCTTTAGTTGTGTGGATTTGAATCTAAATAAGGAAGCTGCTCAATATCAAGTGTTTGGATACATGACGCTATGGAAGTATTCTTGCCACTCTAATTTTTGTGTTATGATTATATAATTTTTTTAAATTATTTAACTTTGGTATCACAGCATGTTTCTGTATATAAATATAAACCTCTAACAGAGCATTTACTCTTATATACAGAAGTCATCTTGGTGATTTTTTTCCCCCTTAGGAATAATGTGTTGGCAAAATCATATTTACTATCTCATTTGCTATTTTAGCTTGTAAGGAATCAGTAAGCTGGGAGCCACAGTTTTGTTTGCTTCTGCCTAATAAAATAAACCATGATTCCCTTAATCTGTAATGGAAAGTAGTCTAAGATGTATATATTTGAGAAAAATACCATCATGACTGTCACATCATAGAGCTCTTGTAATAATGAATTCTGCATCACTATGCAAATGACTTTGCTTTTCCTTGACACTGCCTTCAGTCATATGGACTCTCTTCAATTAAACTGTGATAGATGTTAGATGTTGACAAAGCAGACCAAAATTACGTGTGTGTGTGTGTGTACACAGATATATATTCGTGCTGGTAACCACTCCATAACATTCTTTATGTTCAAAACTGCACTTTACTCATTTTATTTTCCATTTTATGTTCCTGTTATGCTCTAAAAAAAATCATGCAATCATATTCTGATCAAAAGCCATCGGTGTTATAATCTATGGATAATTAAAAGAAGTACCATCTCCATGATGTTTCATTGCCCTCCGTAAGCTTCCCTCCTGTTCTTGGCCGCTCTTGAGAATTCTGTAGTTGTACAACATTCAAATGGAATCGTTATGTTTTTGCATATCATTAAAGCTTTCTGCAGAACAACAGCGACATCTGCATGTGTCATAATATCAGCTTGTCAGGGCATGGGGAAGAGATGAGTGGGGGTGAGAGTGGAACCATTTCATTTCACTTATAATCCCCCTCCCCACAGTGGATATACTCCATGGAAATATAATTACAACATTCAGAATATTCTTACATGAACCACAAAGTAGCTAAATTCTGGATGGCTTTGGGAGAAAACGTGAAATCTGGATGGGAAAATACTTCAAAAGCAATGATTGTAAGCTAAGAATATATATGTAAAGCCTGATTTTAAGGAAGGCTAACTTCTCAAAATGGATACTAAGGGAATAATTTCTCTAGGATTCACTGATTGGATTTTTTTTAAATTTCTTTTTAGATATGCACCAAAAACAAGTCTATCCATGCCAAGGGAAGCTGTTTGTGCAGAGGGCAATGGTTTTTTCGTGCAAGCTTCAAATAAGTGGAAATGGACTAATAGTATTAGAAATAAGTATAAATACTTCCCAGTGTCCTGTGCAAAAAAATAAATAAATTAGTCATTTGCATTTCATATTGGGTAATGTAAAAAGCTGATATCATTACAAAAGAAAACAATAAAGGCTTTGAATATGGCAAAAGCTGACTTTGAGATATGGCATTGAAATATATTAAACAATATTTTGATTGTTAATTTGCCTTAAACGCATCCCTGGACTTTTCAAAGGGAAAATATCTAGGTTGGACACCCTCGGAACATGCCCCAGGGACTAAAATATTCTCACCTGCCACATTATCCCTTGCAATATATATCAATCCCAAGGAACAGCTGAAATTTCCTATGCCCAAATGAGCAACCAAATGGGTTTGATTGGCTCAAGACAGGATTTCGGCTTCTTAATCTCTGTGTCAAGAAAGAATAATCCAGCTCCTGCTTAGGAATTTAAGGGCTTGATTCTCACTCATCCTTAGGGAATTAGCTAGATCAAACTCCAAGCCATCCATTGTGATAGTGGGAGCTGCCCTCTGATCATCCAATATCTGCATTTCCCCTAACTTTCTCCGCTTAGAATGAGCTTCAGCACAAGCAGTTCTAATGAGATGCAAATGAGATATGCTCAAAGCCATAGCACTGTAGGATGATTAACCACTGGCGACATTAGCTGCTGACATCAGCCTGTGTAAGTTTAATAACCCTGTGACGCCTCTCGCCTGTTAGTGGGGGCTCTGTACACCCCCTTGGCATAGGAGTAAGATTGTGGACCCCTCGCCCATCCTTGCGTTTCTCCAGCTGAGGGGGCTGCTCTCCCTCATCCACATGCAGAATCCTCAGTGCTTGTCTTTGTAATCCAGACAGTGTGGGGATGGGGCACTTCATTATTTCATAGTGTGCCAAAGCTCATTAGCCAAACAATTATTCCTCGTTAAAACCTAGTGTGGGTTTATTAAAAAAAAAAAAAAATCAAGCGACTGGCATATGTATAATCAGCGGGCATGAGCGCAGCTGTAAATCCCGAGCGCATTTTATATTCCAAGCCAGGTTGTCAGTGCCCCACACAACGGGCAGCAGCATAAGCCCTCTGCGTAGTTTTGTAATATCCTTGCCATGTAAACATGAATCTTATCTGACTGTATCCCTTTTTATTTCCAGCGCCAGCTTCTGGCCCTGCACCCAGTGCCCAAAGACCCACCAGGATCCAACACAGCTTCAACAATGTGAGTAGTTATCCATCTCACTGTAGAAGGGCACACTCCAAACCAAACACATTGAGTATAGCCTCATTGCATACCACCCAGTGCCAGTTCTCTTTGCAAAGTGACACAGTCCTTGTCTGCTGGCCTTCAAGTTTGTGCTCCTCTGTGTAATGCTCCAGTACTCCAACATAGACAGATCTAGGAGAAAGCCTTTGGTTCGGCCCCATTCATCTCCCTGGTGATAGCAGCAAATGCAGATAAATCTCTCTCAGACTCCTGATCCTGCTGTTTCTGGGGGAGCTGTCTCTCTTGCAATGTACCTGCTCTGGAAGTGTTTGTATGTATGTATGTTTGATATATATATATATATATATAATATATATATATCTCAATGTAAATATATTATTGCATGTGTCTGTGTAGTCCTGTAAGTCTTCCTGCTGCTGTAAGCTGTGTAATGCTGTTGGGCACAGAGAAAAATCCTATGCCTGAACAGAGTCAGCAATGTATATGGAGTGTAGACTTTCTGTTGTCTTTATCTGCTGCCTGCTGTTCTCAGATTTCCCCCCTCTAACTCCAGTGCTGGCACTCCCATATGAAGTGCTTGGCAGAAGCCATACCTGCCATTCCTGCCTGTCAATGGGCCAGACTCCTTTTTGTTTGTTGTTGACAAGGCAGTTCTTTCTGTGTTAATTGTTAAACTTGAATGCCAAACGAACTTCCAGAGATGCAGGAAAAAGAGTCCCTGGAGGAGCATCCAATGCCGTTAAAGATGCTATTGTCCTTGGCACTGTTCGAAGCTGTAATTTTGCGTTTTCTTCTTTATTTTTTGTTTGTGGTTCCGCTGATTCCAAACTCTGGGCGGGCAGGCTCATCTCCTCAACTGTGCTTTTCTTGGAGTGGAAGGATACATCTTAGTCTGTTCACTGCAGCAGAAGGAGCAATTGGGGGAAGGGTGGGCCATATCAGGTGCCCCCAAACCACAATGCTTCATATTCACACATCCCTCATGCACAATACCTGGCTTTCCCTGGGCAAGAAGGATTTCTGTGGCAGTCGGTGCCAGTTCTTTGTCTGCTCTAGGGCTGTAAAGGATCTCCAGACCAACACCATTGGCCGCCGTGACATATACCCGCTGCCGATATCACATGAAACTGTGGCGTTGCCACTGAATGGATGGCATTGTGCCAGCTCGTCTGCCATCCGCCCATGCAGCACTTTCTCCTCCTCCTCCTCCTGTCGGCTTGATGTTAATTAACAGACAGGCTAATTGATTTAAAAGCTGAAAAAATTACAGTTAACTTTTCCCAGAGGGTATGATCGGCAGCAAGCTGGCATGGGTCCGCCGGGTGCGGGGGAGGGGGCAGAGAGAAGCCTGCAGAAACAGAAAAAAATCTTGTAGCAAGAAAGCCTTTGCTGCTTATTGGAGAACAGCTGATGGGAATTGTGGTGAAACTGCCTCTGCATGACTGTACAGTGCCATTATATTTTATTCTAAATAAGCTGGGCACTCCCTTTTCCCTCCCCCCTGAGACAAATGGAAGCCATCCTGAACTTATACCAAGCCTCCCCTCTTTATCCTACCCCCATATATACCCTGCAATTAAGTCAAATAATCTCAAATGTCAGAGAGTGTCTCTGCAATGAAATAATTATGAAATATTGTGCACTCTCCCATCCCACTAAGCATGCACATGCACAAATCTTGGGATTTCACAGGTTGGCATATGTGTGCATGACTAATTCACTTGAATGAAGGTATGTTTCCTCCATGCCCTCCTTCTGCTGCACTCAACACATATAATATCCAGTTCTCTCGACTGAAAAGGCCTTCAAAGCAAATTGCAAAATGATCAAGCCCTCCAGCACTGAACTAGTTAATTAGCAGTACAATTAGACATGCAAATACAGGCTTTGTTTGGAAGCTTCTCTAGAGAACAACTGTTTGTTTAGAGACTGCCTCTCCTCCAGGAGCAGGGGACGCAAGGATGAGAGGTGCCAATATTACAGCATTAAGCTTTATTTCCTGCACTTTCCTCCTGTCTTGAAAGGCTTAAAGCTGTGGAGACACAAAAAGAATACAATGTGCAAATCAGCTTTCATTTGCATAATGTCTCCTGCCTTGAATATGCAGATGAGCTCTATAATTTATGAGTGCTGATGTCTGGATGTTTTTTTGCCAGTGATTTGCAGGGAATGGCTTACTCTTCTTACTGTGATTTCTCTATCGACTCTTCAAAACCTGTTTTTTCTTTTTTTTTTTTTTTTTTTTTTTTTTCTTTTTTTGAACTTTTACGAACACTCCTTTTCCCTCTAATCTCTTTCTGACTTTTCTTGTCTTTCTTAATTCCATTTTCTTAATTTTTCGGGTGCTGAGAATGGCCTCTGCATTACAAGCGTTAGGCGCATTTGAACCAGAGCAGTGTTCAGAGGCTGTACATTGAGATTCCAGCACTTGGAATATTGAATAGCAGATATTAGCTTCTATACCTGTGAGCAAGTTCACATACCTTTGGCAACAAAGCTGCATGTCTCTAGAACAGGTGAATAAAGTAATGTCTGGATTCCAGAGCATAACTCAGCATAAAATGTGTTTTTTTATCAATACTGTGTGCTATGTTTTGGCAAGCTGGGTTTGATAAAATCTGTCTAATCATCATGGCTTAGTTTTTTATCTATAGTTTTTTTTTTACTGTATGTTGGCATACTGTGTGCCGCAAGCAATTTACAGAAGCAGTCAGAATAGGAGTGATGTAGGAATGATTAATAAGTTCTTTTATGTATAACAAAAAAATAGGATAATATGCACTGAACTATTATTCTTCTGTCTCTTTAGGGTGGTCGTGCAGGAGCTGGAGGAACTGATGCTGAATAAAGAACAGCTATTGCAGCAGCTACATAGCCAGCGGAGAGTTGCCATCCACAGCCAGGAATGGAGGTAGGATGAGAAGTGCACTCAGTGGCATTGTGAGGCATGTGTGGGCTGAGCTTAGTCAAAGCTTGTGTGCCTTTTTGTGTATACAATACAGCATAATTACTGCCTCTAATTATTGCGGGGGATAGCTGTGAAGGGAAGCAATAAAATCCAGGCTCAAAGTTTGTGATTGGGAAATACATGCGCATTTGATCACAAGTTGAAGTTGGGCCACTTCTATTGTAACTTTGCGGAAGGCAAGAAGATTTCCCAGTAGCAAAGGCCTGCTCTGCTCATCAGCTTTCATTGGGAATTGCTTGTAGGAAAGATTTAAAGACAGGCTCTTTTATTTTCATTCTTTGCTGCCCAGCTAAAGGCTTGTAATGTGTAACTTACAGATCTTAGAGAACTGGAATCTATCATTTAGAACTGCGGCCACCTGATATATGACTGTGTAATAGACTCAGAGTACATTAGTGAGCCACAGACTAATGGCAAGCTGTTGCCCGTGGCTCCTAGTGCAGATCACTCATAGTGTTCTCTTACTCATTAGATGCTGCCAGAACTTGGCTCTGTTACAGGTGGAATGTAACCCTGGCTGAAATCTAAAAGGCAACGTACAGGGAAAGTATTACAAGGAAAGCATCAATGTATGGTATATATATATATATATATATATATATATATATATATATATACATATATAATTCTTTAAATATTTCAGGTTTTTAAAAAGGATTCCAAACTATAGGAGCTACAGGAGAACTGCTCCAGGAGATTTCCTTGAAGGATTCAAAGGCAGTAATCCATTTGCAGGAAAAGCACTATTTGGAAAATCAAGTCAAGGCACCGAACCAGGCAGTGAGTCCTCCGTCCTCCATTGTGGTTTCTGTGTATTTTTGTGGGGTTTTTTTGTTTTTTTAATATGTGAAATCTTATTTGAAGATATTTAAACCACTTCTGTATCATGAATAAACACCAATAGAAAATCCTTCTTTACCATGGCCACAACTCGCTGTTTCTCATTATGAAACTGTAACTATAGGACTAGCACAGAGCTGCATGTATTTGTTTTTGTTAATCATTACAAGTGGTACTACTGAGAGAATACAGTTTGACTTTTTTTGTGCACCAGTTACAGTTTTGCAAGGTCTTTAGTGCCAGGTCTGACCTGGTGAAGTAAAGTCTAGCGCAAGAGGAACGTTCAGTAAAATGGTCAGTGCGCAACTTCACCTGGCATAAGGGTGCGAAGTTGCGCTAGTCTATCTACTTCACTAGCGAATGACATCACTCTGGCGAATAAGCTCTAGCGTTAGACTCTTCATGCTTTAGTGAATTTGCCCCTGTGTCTCCAAAGATGCCCTAGTAGCTCCCCATCTTCTTTTCTGCTGATTCACTGCACATGCTCTGTGCTCTGTCAGTTACTGAGCTTAGGGGCCCACTCACAATATACAGTACACATAGAATAGAAATGTCACAGTATAAGGCTGATTAGTAATTAATATGGATAATGACTACATGGCAGCACAGAAACCAGTGCAATTAGCATCAGAATTTAATAATCAGCCCTGTAGCATCAGCTTTTATGACAGACCAACCTCCTTTTCTGCTTGATAATTAGTGACAACCCCTAAGCTTAGCTTCTCAACAGCTGCTCATAACCCCCTGTGACATAATTGAAGTCCTGGATCATTGCTGCTATTGACAAGCTGAAACTTTAGGCTGGTGCAATAAGTTAAGTATTTTGCAGGTATTCCTAGCTGAGCAACATAAAAATGCATCCCTTTGTGAGAAAGAGTCTTTGCAACTTGATGTCAGTAGGAGGGATACAGATGTTCAAGCTCTGAAAGAACAATTGCAGACTTCTCGAGATGCCCTGTATAAACTATATTGGAGAATAACATACAGTGTCCTGAATCAAAGTTACTATGGATAATTCAATCTACTTGGGGACTGGCACGGCCATATAGAGTTTGTCCAAACACTACATTCCTTTCCACATGACACAGAGGCGGCCTCCAATAATCATCATTTTCATTAGGGTGTACATTTAAATAGATTGCCTATAGTGTTGAACTTGTGGGAACCTCTGAAAAGGCTTTATCTCACAAAGAAACACATACACACATGCTCATGTGGATAGTATAATGACGTTTCTGATTGCCATGTTCCTCCTACCTAGCTGTGTCTGGAAATTATCTGATGAATTATCTTGACTTTGAATTCCTCTTATAGAAAGGTGTGTCACAGGCAGGGCTTGGCTTTGTTAGTCTCTTTACTCAAAACAAACAGTTCTAGGAAGGGCACCCGGTTCCACTAAAAAATACATTTCGTTGGCAGAGAGCTACTAGACATATCAAAAATAAATAAGGATATGACTTTTTTCCCATTCCAAATACAGTTGGCAAGAATTTTAGCGATATGACCACTTTGTTCCCTGGGACATGTATGACCATGAAATGGATTTGTATTTTTTCACTCTGTGAAGTATACTGAGAGGCTGCGGTGTCCCTTTCAGTGAACTCGTGACCCAGGACACAGCAAGCAACGGTAAGATAAGGGAGAGTATAACATGTGCATCTTAGCATCAGAAAGATTGGATGAAAGTGTTCATTAAAGATTGATCTTTGTGCAAGCTCAGGTGGAAGAGAGAGAGAGCACTCAATTAAATCTCTGCAGTGGGAGGTTTCTGAACTACAAGAGGAATTTGGATCCTGCAAAGGACAGTGAGTTTGGGGAGACGGAAGCGTTTTTGCAAATTCAGCAATGCTTTGAAAGTACAAAGGAGTCCTATAGGTTTAACATTTATGGCTGACCGTAAGAAGGTAAGAAGTGAAATGCAAATGTTGTAATAAAGCAGAAGAGATTCTTTGAGAAAAAAAATAGAGAGTGGTCCTGTAATATTATTTTCTGGCAGCTATTTCAGTGCCAGACAGTGATGGGACATCAGGGACAGGAGCTGGCAGCAACAGAAAGAGAGTGGGAAGCAGCTCTTGCTGATTAGCAGTAAAAATGAGAAGCTGGAACTGGACCTCACCCTCCTGAGTGAGAAGCACAAGGCAGCACAAAAAGAGGTACTGGTTGTTCCTAAAGGGAATATGCCATTTACTGTATAGCAGTGGTACTAGTTGTATTTGTAGTTTTATTTTGGATATTTGTTCCTGTGGTATAAATCTGCCAGTCAAGACAACCTTGTGATTTATTTTAGGGTGAATTGAAAAAAAAAAGGCAATAAACAGTGTCTTATTAAACCTAGGTATCCACTCGTAATCAGTCGATACTTAATCTCTGTGCAGATCCCATGGCTAAAAATAAAGAGCTGCAGAAAATGAAAAATGAGGTCAGTGGGTGGACTGCTCATTAGTCAAGTCACCCATACAATTGAGCTATGGGCTTTAGACTTGAATTGATGCTCTTAAGCCAATGTTTTTGTGCATCTTTCACTTAGATACAGTTGTGTTCAGAATAATAGCAGTCTGACAACACTAATCTCAAATTAATAAAAAAAATACTTTATACCTCCAGTGGACGTGGAACTGGTTTCACTCAATATGGAGTTTCCAATGCTTTGTTCAATTTCTGTATGTTTTGAGTCTATAGGGTTCCCAATAGTTTTGCTGATTTTAAGAGTAAATCAAATACAATTGTGTTCAGAATAATAACAGTGCAACATCACTAACCTGATCAATTACTGTTTTTGGTAGAAATAATATTTCTACATGGCTCATAATTTACTAGAATGTGTAGTAGAGTAATAGAAAACCAACAGACCCAACATTCATGACATGTATGCTGCTGATTCTGTGTAACTGAAACATTAATTGAGACTTATTCAAAATAAATAATCCCTTGTTCTAAATAATAGCAGTGTGGAGGTAAGGTCATTCATTCTGTGAAAAAAAAACAGGTTCCTATTTATTGCATACCAGGGACCATGGATCAATTTCGATACTTGAAAAAGTCATGTTGTCATGCTGAAAAGGAAATGTCCTTGAAATGGGGTTTTCAACAAGACAACAACCCCAAATACACCAGTAAACTAGCAACATATTGGTTCCAGACCAACAAGATTGACGTTATGGAGTGGCAAACCCAATCCCTGCACCATAATCCAATAGAAAACTTGTGGGTGACATCACAAATGCTGGTTCTGAGGTAAAACCAAGAAATGCAGAAGAATGGTGGAATGTAACAGGTGCCAGAAGTTGGTGGACTCCATGCAACACAGATGTGCAGCAGTTCTCAGAAACACTGCTTATACAACTAAATATTAGTTCAGTGATTCAAGCCATTTTAACCCTTCGATTGAATTTTATTTATTCGATTAAAAAAAGCTTTAAAACACCTATGGGAGCTTCCCATCGGGTTTTAAAGCAATTTGGTAGGTCCAAGTTGGCGAACTGGCCTATTGAATTTTTTTAAAGGGGAAGTACTTTGACCATCAAATATAATTAAATTCAAATTATTCGAATCTGTCAAATTTTCAAATTCGATAGTCGAAGTTGCCTCATTTGCATATTCGAAATTCAAATTCAATAAAAAAAAAAAAAAAATTCGATCGAATTTCGAATCCTTCATGTGAATTAAGTAAATCTGCCCCTATGTGTTCGCCAGTTATTGCATTCTCTGGGTTTACTAAACAGAGAAATGTGGGTAAGACAAAATCTACTTGAGAATATTCACAAAATTTTACCACCACATATGTAGTGGCATAAAAGTATTTTTCACCAGAAAATTCTCAAGGAGTAGGAAATATCCCTTAAAGGAAAACTATACCCCCAGAACAATGTAGGTCTCTATAAACAGATATTGCCTAAAACAACTCATATGTAAAACCCTGCTTCATGTAAATAAACCATTTTCATAATAATATACTTTTTTAGTAGCATGTGCCATTGGGTCATCATAAATAGAAAATTGCCATTTTAAAAAATAAGGACAGCCTCCTGGGATCCTAGGATCCAACAGTGCACACAAACATACCAAACAAACTATAAAGTTAGGTCACATGAGCCAATTAACAGACAGAGTTCTGTCTTTTGCTTCAACACTTCTTCCCTTTACAGTTAGAGTTGAAATATTTCTGGTCAGGTGATCTCTGAGGCAGCACACAGACCATCATAAAATGGTGGTTCATGGCAAGAGATGTAAAAGGGCAATATTTACTTAAATATATATACCAGGTAGGTAAGATTCTTTAATATGTCACTTGATTTGATATAAAATCTGTTGCTCAAAAATTCATTTTCGGGATATAGTTTTCCTTTAATACTTTTTTTTACCCATCATTCTTTGCTGTAGCCATTGTTGACAGGAATGAGATCTGTAGCTATTGCCGACAGGATGTTTTGGCGTCTGCTTCTATTTGCTGCAACAGCAGCAGTTTCAGCCCAGAGGCATATTATTTGCAGCGGGAATAACAATCCAGGATTCGTCAGCCTCAATGCTTTTGGCAGGGGATTTGGTTTAATTGTAAATGGCTACATTAAACTGTGCATATATACAATGCAAATAGAGACTGGTATGATTTCTTATTCATATGATTCTATTGGAAGAAGAGTTTGTGACTGATGGATGAAGTATCCGTTTATATGATACATACATGTTTGATTGGTGATACTCTGGTAATGTTGTTCGATGGTATAATCATCAGTCAATAAATTTTATGAGTTTTGAAGATGCATTTCTGGCCATAAATGTCACCGTAAAAAATTGCTAAAATAACCGCCATAAAACAATACTATTTTAAAGCATAAATATTCGCAAACCTAATTTGTCGCCAGAAAATTCGCCACTCACTAAAATTACCGCTAACATAAGCTGGTTCATTAGTAGTTACCACAAGTGATTGCAATTACTTCTGAGCTCATCGCTGTTTAGCAAACTTAGTCGCTGCGAATATTATTCGCCCCTGCGAGATTAGTCGCCCCCAAAGAAGCGGCGATTAGTCGCCAGGCGACGAATCTCCCTGAATCTTCCCGTTTGGTCCAGCCCTAAAGAAGGCTAGTATTCGACAGACCGATATTGGGAGCTTGATAGTTACACTACATAATGGCACAATACTGAACATTATTTTTAAAGTTAGATTATTCTAAGTTTCTGGTGGAACAAGGTCACCAAGTGAGTATAAGTTTGTGTTTAACATAAACTTGATAGTCACTTGGTGTTTGAGAGAGGTGAAGGGTGGGTGGCAAATCATTGTTATTGATTTACACCAAGGGGTCCAGATTGTGTTTGCATATCCAGTTTGTGGCTATATCCTTTTTAGCGTAAAAGAACACAAAACAAAATCTGGCACAGTTTGTTTTAATAAATTAATCCACACCAAGACCAAGTACACCTATGAGAATCAAAAGTACCTACAGCATTTTAGGCCAGTATCTGCTTGTTGGAGAGCAGGTCCAAACCATATGGAAAGTGCTAGTATTCTGCCAACCTATGTGATCCAGAGACATGTATGGTCTGACTGTTTGTCTACCTTTAGGACTATGGCACACATGACATTTTGTCATCTGCACCTAATCTCTTCCACTGTGGCAACAAAATGACTGGATTTTTGGTGAAGTTATTTTTCTGTTTTCTTCCATACATTTAAGCTTTAAAAATACCCAATACGATTGTTTTACCACCAATATGGATTTAGTTAGATTAGTTAGGATCAAGTACATCAGAATTGTCCATTTTGCATTCCTCAAACTTGGCATCGATTGCTTTCTTCCTGCAATCAGACTTGGCTTTCTCACTGCTCTTCTTCAACCAGGGCCGGATTTACATAGCGGGTGCACCTAGGCCCGATGTCGTTTGTCGACCCATATCCCCTCCCTTTTATTTGCTCAAATTTTCATCATCAGAATGGAACAATTGGCATGTGAGAAATTTTAATTTCTGAACCAATGTGGGTATTTTTTAGGCAGCATGCCGCCCCCTAAAATCCTTCCACCTAGGTGGCCTCTCCACAAATCCAGGCCTGTCTTTATCACAGATTATGTCCACCATCATGCAACACACAGATAAAATACTAATTCATACCTGGTCTTGTTTTTTGTAGCGTGTTTTTGGGAAGTGCCTGGCCTTTGGCAAGCTTTAAATAAATATTAATTTACATATTATTTGTTGGTTATACTTTGCTGCCATTTTTCTAGTTAATATTAGTGATGGACGAATGTGACCCATTCGGCCAAATGTTTTGAAGTCTATGGGCAACAAATATCTTTTGAGGCACAACGTTTTTTTGCCATTTGAGTCTATGGGTGTCTCTTTTTTGAAGAGAAACCTGTTGAAAAATTCTGCTCATTACTAGTTAATATTTTACAGTTTTACAGATACAGTTAAAGCTTGGTTTGATTGAAAAATCCTTGTGGAGCAGGACAGGAGTCCTACGACTTTTCAATGAAGGAAACTTCAAAAAACGATGACCCCTGCACATAGCTTGGACATAGGATCTGTTATCCAAAATGCTTGGGACCTGGAATTTTCCAGATAAGGGGTTCATAATTTGAATCTTCATACCTTTAATACCTTAAATCTACTAAACCCAGTAACATTGGATATGGATTCATGCAGCTTAGTTAGGACCAAGTACAAGCTACTGTTGTATTATTACAGAGAAAAAGACATTTTTGAATTATATTTATAAAATGAATGGGAGATGTCCTCCCAGTAATTTGGATGTTTGGACACTGGCTTTTTGAATAAGAGATTTGCACAGGGCAGTGGTACTAGAAGCAGAAGAAAATATAATTATAATTTTTTATTCACTGTGCTTGTCTGCAGGTAACTGAGACAGATTCACGCATTTCTGTTCTGCAGGGAGAGTTGCTGGTAATGCAGCAGGAGCTAGAAGGAAAATGTTCAGAGCTGGAGAGCTGTGAGGAAGCCATTGATCGATTAACACAGGAACTTCAGGCCACACAAGCAGACCAAGTGCAAGCACAGGAGAATGAGGAAATGCTTCAGTCAGTTAAACAGAAGGCAGCAAGGTTACATGTCCATGTAAGCTATTCGTTAAGATGCTCCGGATAAAGTCACTGTTTAGCCTCTGTGTCCCCAAAGTGTATTGGGAGTGATTTGGGTTTATTAACTAACTCAAGAATGCCTTACTCTCTAGAATTGTAGCTGGAGGCTGGCAGATGAGTATGTCTTACAGGTCATATATGAAGGGGGATCTACCAATCTGGATGTCTTATCTCTACTAATCCTCCACAATTTGACCCTATTTATTAATAAAAAAAGGACAATTTTATCGGATCAGGGAAAAAGTCAAGTAAAAATCTGAATCACATGTTTTTTCCGAATTTTTTTTCCCCAAATTTCTCGATTTTTTTTTAGCTTTTCCCTGAAAACTCAGAATTTATTGGATTTTTGCCCGAAAAACCCAAAATAGTCAGATTTTAGGGCTAATTCTAGCGCAGACAACAGATACTTATAAATAAGTATAGGGTCCTCTCCTATTGATGTATAGATGACCTCAGCAGGTCTGAGATGGCGGATTTCGGTTCTGTCTTTTTGAAGCCTCTGGGTATAATAAATCTGATAATAAAGTTTTTTCCCACTAAAAATTCGCATTTTATAGCAAAAAAAAACAAAGATTTTTTGAAATTTTACCATTTGGACTTTAATAAATAACCCCCTTGCTGCTTACATAGGTTTAAATGTCTGTAGCCAAATACATGTATGATAGCTTGCTCTACGTGTGGTAAATATTCAGACATATTTCAAGCTGTTGAATTTAGTAAAAATAGTGGCTACATAATTTTTATTTATGGTTTACAGATTTATGTATATTTATTTGTCTTGCAGAGTTCTGTGGGACACAGGGACCATGGGGGTATATATTCCTCCACTAGGAGGCAGAAATGAAATTTGTATAAAATAAACTAGTCTACAAAGACTAAAATTAGCATGTGTATATTTTTTATGCCACCCTGTACAAGCATATATTTTAGACCCCCATCCCTTTGGATTTTGTATTCATGATGAGTATGTGGTATTGAGACCAATATATCTCAAATAGTTTTGTAGCTATGCTTGTGAAGATTCTAATTCATCCAGGTCGTGGTATAGCTGAAGAAATAAGTCAAATCAACTGGACTTGCTGTGTTTCTTCCTTGAAGATATTTCACTAGTCATCCAACTGGCTTTCTCAATTTAGAATACCTTGTACATAGGAACTTTGTTCGGTATATATCCTCTGGAATGTTGCTCAAAACAGCATAACCAAATGGGCGAAACTGGTGCCATGGGATCGCCAGTTTTGCCCATTGTGGCAAACCTGTACATGGAGGAAGTGGAAAAAAAGTCCTGGATATCTTCAAAGGAATCACTCCCAGTCATTGGTTCCGATATATGAATGACACATGGGTTAATATACACACACAGGAGTTACAGACTTTCACCAAATGCATCAACACAGTTGACACAACATAAGGTTTGCACGAGAAGATGTGCAAGATAACACATTGTTTTTTTTGGACTGTTTGCTAAGGGGCAGATTTACTATTGGTCAATTTGAGGGTAAATTTACCCTCGAATTCGACCAATCGAATTGTGGTTGAATTGAAATCATTCAAATTCAAAGGATTTTACCGCAGATCGATCGAACGATCGAATAGAAATAATCTGATCGATAAAATCGTTTGGTTCGAACGATTTTGACCATTCGATTGAATTTTTTTATTCGATAATTAAAACCAATTCGTTAGGTGAACTAGGCAGTCAAATAAAAATATAAGGGCAAGTTATTCGACTGTCGAATAATCTAATAGATTTTTATTAGAATTATTCGAATCATTCGACTCGATCGAATTTTCTAAATTCGATGGTCGAAGTGGTCTTCAAATACATTAAAAAATTTGAATTCTTTTTTTGAAAATTAAATCTGCCCCTAAGATTCAGAGAGGGTGAAACAGAGATTTACAGGAAACCTAACCTCACAGACCAGTACCTGCTGTTTGACTCCCACCATCCACTAGATCACAAACTGGGGGTCATTAAAGCTCTACATCACAGAGCGGACAAGATCCCCACCAGCTCAGAGGCCAAGTTGAAAGAGATGGAACATCTCAGAGGGGCCCTAAAGATGTGGGTATCCAAATTGGGGCTTTGTGAAAAAGGTAGAAAAAGAAGCAATAACACCAAGACTACAAGTGAAGGTGTAAAACAGGAGAGGAGAAGGAACTTGGGCCCTCCCATATGTAGCTGGGGTGTCGAAAAACCTACAAATAGTTTTAATAAACACCACATCCCTATCTGCTTTAAACCCAACAACACACTGAGGCAGCAACTAGTTCACTCAAAAGAATTGTATGTTGGAGAAACCAACATAAAAAAACTGAAAAATCAAGTTTGAATAGAGGTGGGGGGAGGGGTGCGACATCTATTGTCTGCCACATACACATCAAAGCTCCAATCTTGCTAATACAATCAACGGCTAACTTCATGGCACCATTGTAGATTATGATAAACAGATTATGCTGATTGGAGCAACATTCCCGAGGATATATACCGAAGGAAGTTCCTATTTCTTTAACGTCCAACAGCAGTACACACTGAGATTTCCCTCCCTTCCCCTAATTAGGACAGTAAGACCAATAGCTCAGCTTCAGAAGCCATAAGGGCCCACCCCTTCCATCGTGTTTTTTTCTGTCCTACCTGGGACAGTGGGATATGGTTTTTATCTTTTTTTGGAAGGGCTCGGTAGTGAGCTCTGGGACAAGCAGGGAGCCAGCTTCGGGTGGTGGTCCTTGGGGAGGGAGGAGGACAGAACTCCTTCCTTTCCAGATTTCAGATGACCGCTTGAATAAGAAGGCGCACATCGATGACATCATCATACAGTGCACAGGCTGCGGGTTTAAAAGGAGGGCGCGTAGTCCATTAAGTGTCTATGTAAGTTTTTTTCTTTACAAGCGTTCACGCTGCAAACAAGGGATACCTGGAGAAGCAATTAAGGTATTGCTGGTCTTCTTATTAGCCCAATATGTGTCCCAAATATGCAAAGTGCAGATGTTATATTCATTACTGTCCCTACAGATGTCTAGTTTGGAACCTAGAGGGAAAAAGATCTCTAAGATCAGACATTTTGTCTGTAGACTATGGCCCAAATTCACTAAAGCGCGAAGCGTCTAACGCTAGCGCTAATTCGCCAGCGTGACGTCATTCAGTAACTTCGTAAATTCACCGACTCTGGCAGATTTTCGCTAGCGATGTAGATAGACTTGCGCAACTTCGCATCCTTACGCCAGGCGAAGTTGCACACTGACGAAGGATCGTAATTACGCAAATTCACTAAGATCAAAATTTTACTGAACGTTACCACTTACGTTAGACTTTACTTCGCTTCAATACAATAGATATGAGTTTGAAAAAAAATGGAAAAGTCCCAAAAAAATGCTGGTGTGTTTTATCATTGTAGGGTGATAGTCTGAAAAAGATTTTTGGGGGGGGGGTTACCCTCCTTCCCCCTACATTTCCTAACATATGGCAACACAACTATACAGGGGGCACATGTAGGGCAATAGGACAACTTTATTTAATTTATTAAAGGTTTCCTGGGCTTGTGTAGTGGAATGTAGTGGCTGTAACATATACTTCTATTATACGCTTACGTTCCCGCCGTATGCAAATTAGGCAGCGCTAGCGTAACTGCACTTTGCCAGTCGAAGTAACACTAGCGCAACTACGCTAACGTTCGCCGACCTGAGCGTAACTTCGCACTTTAGTGAATTTGCGTAGCGCTGGCGAAAATTCACCTGCCGAAGTGCGGCAAATGCTCGCAAAGCCAACGCTAGCGAATTTTCGGAACTTAGTGAATTTGCCCCCATGTGATGTTCTTCTCACAGATAACTATGAGAGAGGTTGCTGTGAAGCCTGCTTAGCTAAAGCTAATGAATGCTGAGACAGCAATGAACTGGTTTAAAGACTTTATTCAAAAGTCTTTTTCAGAAATCAGGGGTTCTTTATCTCAGAACCGACTAATCCTGCTGACAAGTCACTTATATCTGTGGATCAACAGTATTATACTGTGGTTGATGAAGTTCATTCTTCATCAGAGGATGAAGTGGACATGACAGTATTCCAATCTGAATCAATATTGTAGCTGAAAAAGCAGTTAAAGGTGCGATGGAAGATCAGGAGGGGAAGAGTTCTGAACCAGAACAGGTGAAAGGATGGTCAAGGAAACTACCTAGAGCTTTCCCTTTACACCCAGTGAGCAAAGATCTCGTTGAATTTGAATGGAAGAATCTGGACAAACCACCGGCAACTAATAAATGGTTTAAAAATCTTTTTCCTATATCTGAAGAGTCCAAAAAAATGGGGGGATCCTCCTAAAGTTAATGTGGCTGTGGGTCGGCTTTCAGAGAGAACCACAATTCCTGTGGAGGATGGTTCAGCCCTAAAGGATGTAGTGGACAGGAAGGCGGAGACATTCTTAAAAAGAATTTATACGGCTTTGGGAGCTCAGTGTAAACCACTGATTGAGGCCTCAGAGGTTTCAAGGGCTTTAAGAAACTGGTTAATTCAGTTGGAAGAAGATATTCAGAGCAAGAGCCCCGAGGATTTGCTGAGAAGTCTAAAGACAGTGAAATTAGCCTCTGAATTTCTGTGTGATTCCTCCATTGAACCACTAAAGCTTGCTTCAAAAAATGTAGCCCTCTCTAGAGCAATTTGGTTAAAACCATAGAGAGGGGATTCAACTTCAAAAATTAATCTTTGTAACATAGACTTTGAACTAGGTCAGCTGTTTGGATCCAAGCTGGATTAATTAATGGAAAACTTATCAGATGACATAGTAAAATAGCTTCTGCAAGACAGACCGAGGAACTGGAAAGGATCCTTTTTTTGTAGACAAAGGAGATCTCCGCCAAGGAAAAGGCAGGACAGATTCTACGAGAAAGAGAGAAGACAGCATGTTAGAGGTCAGGGATCTTTGTCACGATTCCCGCCTTTAATACAGAACCAGTGCTAGGCTTCTTGGTCTCAGTTCTGTTTATGCCTGAAACAGCTGCCTTTCACTTCGGGAAGAGCCCTCAGCTAACTGGATGCCGCCAGGTCTTAAAAGAGAGAAGCCAAGCAAAGGTTCTGGACAAGCAAAAGGAGCACAATCATTATCAAAGTCTTTGGAAGGAAGGCACAGTACAGAATAAAACAAGACGTGTAGTCAGACAGGCTGGGGTGTGTGGGGGCAGAATTCAAGCAAGGTGAGACAGGCTGGGTCGGTGCAGGCGGAGTTCAAGGGTTGTCAGGTAGGCAAGGGTCAAAACCAGAAAAGATCTGAAGTGTCAGACAGGCTTAGGTCAGGATCAGCGGAGCTCAAAATGGTTGGGCAGGCAAAGGTCAGGATTTAAGAGTTTCGGGATAGTCAGACAAGCAGGCAGGGTCAAAACCAAAATAGACAGCAATGAACACTCCCAGATACTAACACAAGTTGGACCAACAGGTAGTGACTTTGTGCACAGAGCCCCTTTAAATATTCGAATCTCGCACCAAAAACACAGTAATGTCATGATGTCAGCATCACTTTGTGACGCGTAAATCCAGGAAATGCGCCATGCGCCCCATAGGTGAATCGGCGCTAGAAAGAGTTAAATCAATGCGTCCGGCATCCCCGCCGGCCCACTAGACCACCAGAGTTAGTGTCCCTTACAGGCTCAATTTAGTAGCAGACAACCGTTAGGGACCACCGTGTGGGGTTTACCATGATGTGGTATGGTGGCTTATCAGCTTTAAGATCATAACTTTGTAACAAAAAAAACCCTGTTTTGTTAACTTATGCACTTGCCTTTATACTGAATTATTTGTGAAACAGGGGACCAGGGAAGTGCATTAAAAAATAGCACTTCCCTTATACTTAAATATATTTAGCCTTTTGAGTGCTCCCACACCCCCCCCCCCCTGAGATTGCATCTTTGATCATCACAGGAAATTTCTGAGGATGCAGAAGAAAATCGATAATTTCCAGTTCAAAGCACTGCCTTTTGGGATAACATCTGCACCAAAAGTTTTCACCAAGTGGTGGTAGCTGTGATAGCACTGCTAAGAAGAGGTATACACATAGTCCCGGACCTGGACGATTGGTTATTGAAAGTAGTCTCAGCCTCTCTCCTAGAAAAGCAGGTTCAGAGAACCTTAGAAATTCTGGAGAAACTTGGTTGGATAGTCAAAGAAAAATCTTCCCACTTCCCAGCCAGGCAGAAACAGATTTTGGGGAACAGACTGGATACAGTCAAGATGACGATTTTTCTAACTCAGGAGAGAGTTAGATGACTTTCACAAGGGAAAAGCATTGAGGAGCCACAATGGATTGTGGTGACAATAGACGCTTCTCTCAGTGGTTGGGGGGCTCATATGAGAAACCTCTCTGCCCAAGGATTTTGGGGTCCTATAGAAAAATCCCTTTCATCCAATTTCAGAGAGTTGAAGGTGATTTCCCTCACCCTAAAGTCTTTTCAGAAGCATCTGATGAGCAGTGCTGTAAAGGTTCAGTCCGACAATAGTTGTAAGATCCAGGGCACTCCTGAAGAGATCATGAATATTCTTCAGTGGGCAGAAGAACATCTTCTAGCTCTGATGGCAGTACATATTCTGGGTCAGGACAACAAACTGGCAAACCACTTGATCAGGGTTACATAGGATCCAGGAGAGAGAATTTTTCATAGAATTGTCAAGAGATGGGGGAAGCCAGTGGTGGATCTGATGGCGACGAGAGAATGCAAAATTGCACAGGTTCTGCTCCCTCTACAGGAAAGATCAGGCTTGAATCCTGGATTCGCTGTCCATCAAGTGGGAATTCAGGAAGATACGCCTAGACAGACCAGTGATTGCAGTCATACCATTCTGGCCAAGGAGGAGCTGGTTTTCACTCCTAATGAAGATGAGTCTAGGGAAGCATTGGATCCTTCCTTGCACCAGCCTGGAGGTTGATAGGCCCTATTAAGTAATCTGGGTCTTTCAGAGTAAGTAATCAGTACCTTAATGAATGCAAGGAAAAATCTACCTCCAAAGTTTATTCCAGACTTAAAAAAATCTTCAGGAATTGGTGTGATTTGAAAGAGATTGATTTGTCTTCAGTCTCTGTGATCAATGTCTTGGATTTTCTTCAGTGTGGCTTGGATAAGAATTTAAGACCTAATACACTGAAGGTCCATATATCGCAATTTCAGCTTTTCTGGGGATCAGGTTTGCTGAAGAACCTCTTAAGAAGAACCACCTAAGAGCAACTTTATTGGAGCCTTGGATCCTGGATATTGTGTTGGAAAAACTCTATGATGCCCCCTTTGAACCTTTGGAGAGTACGGATATTAAACACCTTTCCTTTAAATCTCTGTATCTAATGGCCATCACCTCTGCAAAGTGAGTAAGTGACCTTCAGGCTTCAGCAGTTAGAGAGCCTTCATAAGATTTTTTCAAGTGGTACTTAGGACTGTGCCTTTTTTTTATGCAGTAATGCTTGATAAAGGGCCCGGGAGGCCCAAAACATTGCCCTGTTTGATATGTGATGACACAATAAAATTCATGCTTCTGCAGATTTACAGTGTGCTGCTGATATCTACTTTGATTGTGCCTTTTTTTTAGACCCAATGTGGCTTCTTATATTAATCAGGAGATCTGTCTTCCTGCATTTTTTCCTCACCCAAAGACCCCAGAAGAAAAAAAAAAAACAATCTGTTGGATGTGACAAGGGTTCTGAAAAAATATATTTAAAGAACAGTCATTCAGGAAATCAGAGAAGCTCTTTATTTCCTTTGGGAAAACAAGGGACAAGGGAGCTTCGAAGTTGACTTTAGCCAGATGGATAAAAGATACTATACAGACCTGCTATATTACGGATAACAAATCTCCACCAATGTTTGTAAAAGCACACTCTACTAGAGCGACAGTAGCATCTTGGACAGAAAAGTTCCCGATACCTTAGGATCAGATCAGAGCAGCTTCATGGGCAAGTCCACATACATTTGCTAGTCATTATAGACTGGACATCAATGCTTCCCAGGATGCAGCCTTTGGGAGGTCTATTTTTCGAGCAATGGTGAAGGAGTCTGAACCTAATCCCCCCCCCCCCCATTTTTGTTTACTTGCTATGTCTCAGTGTGTGCTGCTGTTGGACGTTAAGGAAAGTTGAAATTTTACTTACTTGACCTTTTATACACACCCACTAATTATAAGCAAACAGATCAGAGGTGAAGATGGTTACCTTTAATTCTAACCCTTTTGTGTCAAGTTGTGTGAATGTTATCAGGCCAAATCACCAGGGTATGTAAACTTTTGATCAGGGTCATTTGGGTAGTTTGTGTAGTGATTATGATTTAAAAAGAGTAAACACAGTTGTTTGACAATAAATGGCTTCAGCCAACCACGAACCATGAGTGAAAGAAAAGTTTTTGTGTTATCATTCATATTCTCTGAAAAATAGTTAAGAAATCATAAATTCTGCCAAGGTACGTAAACTTATGAGCACCAATATATAGGATTTATTACAAGCTGTCGTTTATGTTAAAGGGGGTAATACACGGTATTAAAAACTGGGGTGTGTACATTTTTGATCAGGGTCATTTGGGTAGTTTGAAAATAAATTTAAAAGGAATAACTTTTAAATCATAATCACTACACAAACAACTGTGTTTACTCACACAGTTGTTTGAAAATAAATGGCTTCAGCCAATCACTAACCATGAGTGAAAGAAAAGTTTATCCATTCATATTCTCTGAAAAATGGTTAAGAAATCATAAATTCTGTAAACTTATGAGCACAACTGTATATGATTTATTACAAGTATTTTTTCTGTTTAAGAACTCTTCATTCTGCACTGCATGTCTTTACCAGTCTTGGAAACCTACAGACAAAGTGATGTGAAATCCCTGACATTCAGATGAAACTGACTGGCTCATGTCATGGGGAACATTAATTTTTTTTAATGGAATACATGTTAATACTGTTTTGGAAAAGCAATACGTTTGCACATTTTAATACAGCACAGATTTCTGCTTGATGCACAAACTATAAATAATTATATTTTTTAAAATGTTTTATATTAAATGTATCAAGAAGATGGGTTGTATCATTATTTAAGTTATAGAAACATCATATGAATAAACCCATTATCCAGAAAGCTCCAAATTATGGGAAGGCTGTCTCCCATAGGTTCCATTTTATCCAAATTAAAAAAAAAAAAATGATTTCATTTTCGCTGTAATTATAAATCAGTAAATTGTACTTGATTCAAAATAAGATACAGTCATATCAAAAAGTTTGGGAACCCCTCTCAGCCTGCATAATAATTTACTCCACTTTCAACAAAAAAGAGAACAGTGGTATACCCAACACAAGTAACTCAAAATAACTGGACTTGCTGAGAAATTTGTTTTGAGTTACTTGTGTTAGATATACCATGACCTGGATGAATGAGAATCTTCATAGTCATAACAGTGGTATGTCTTTCATTTTCCAGTAACATTTGAGTACTAGGGTGTTTTCTGAACAAAGATTTTTAGTGAAGAATACGGAACGCATTTTAGGACAGCGTCCTTTCAAAACATTGTCCTCCATGCGCCCTCCTACGGCTGTTGAATGCAGCATTGGGTGTTTTTTAACTCACCCATCCTCAAGTGCTGCCGTCAGGTATCCGTCTTTGGCCCTCCTTCTTGAGACGTAAGGACTCCCTCTTCAAGCCTCAGCCCTTCCTATTCCTCCCTCAAGCCTCTGCCTTCAGTTATCTCCCTTCCCACTTCCGCCCTTGGTTCACTGCTCTCCTAAATCAGGTAACCGCCCATCGCTACTCAGCCCTGTAACCCTCCCTGCACAGCCTTCTTCCCTCCGCTCTGCCCCTTCGGAATTCTCCTGGGTCTGAGATTCTAAAGTGTGGCTTTGAATTGTTAATGCAGCGCTACACAAGACCCACGTCGGAGAGCGGAGGGAAGAAGGCTGAGAAGGTAGAGTTACAGGGCTGAGCAGTGATGGTAGAGGACGGCTGCTTGATATGGGAGAGCGGAGAACCAAGGGCAGTAATAGGAAGGGAGATAATTGAGGGAGGAAGGCGGAGAACTGAGCAGGGAGGGGGGAGGAGGAGGGAGGGCTGAGGACTGAAGAGGGAGCGCTGACGTATTAAGAGGGAGGGCTGAGGTCTGAAGAGGCAGTGCTGAAATCTGAAGAGGGAGGGCCGAATATGGATACCTGACTGCAGCTTTGGAGTATGGGTGAGATAAAAAGCTCACGATGCTGCATTCCACACCCGGAGGAGGGCGCATGGAGGACATCGCTTTTACAGGACGATGTCCTAAAATGTGTTCCGTAGAAGCAGTTAGTTGTATGATACTAAGAAAAACTGGCTGTGCAAAAACACGGGTACCCTTTTGAATGTTTGTAACTGCTCTATATTGATTACCGGCAACAGCAAATTGGTTGGATTAGCCTTGAACTTCATAGGAAGGTATGAGAAAACATATTTAAGGTGGCCAATTGCAAGTTGTGCTTCTGTTTGACTCTCCTCTGAAGAGTGACCCATGGGATCCTCAAATCAACTCTCAAAAGATCTGAAAACAAAGATTGTTCAGTATCATGGTTTAGGGGAAGGCTACAAATAGCTATCTCAGAGGTTTAAACTGTACGTTTCAAATGTAATGAATGTAATCAGGAAATGGAAGGCCACAGCCACAGTTGCTGTAAAACCCAGGTCTCGCAGGCCAATAAAAGTAAAGGATAGGCATACGCAGAGGATTGTGAGAATGGTTACAGACCAATGACCTGGAAGAACATCTTGCTACAGATGGTGTATCTGTACATCACTCTACAATTCAGTGCAATTTGCACTTAGAACTTCAATATAGCAGGATGATGAGAAAGAAGCCCTTTCTGCATTCACACCACAAACAGAGTCACTTGTTGTATGCAAAAGCTCATTTAGACAAGACACAGTCACTTTGGAACAAAGAGCTTTGGACTGATGAGACAAAAATGTAGTTATTTCATCATAAAAAAGTGCTTTGCATGGCGGAAAGAACACTAGAAACACCAAGAAAAACACCTGCTACCTACTGTCAAATTTGGTGGATATTCCATCATGCTCTGGGGCTAGTGGGGCCCTTGTTAAAGTCGAGGGTCGAATGAATTCAACCCAATATCAACACATGCTTCTGGATAATGTTAAAGCATCAGTCACAAAGTTGAAGTTACGCAGGGGATGGATAGACCAGTACAATATTCTGGAATGGTCGTCACAGTTCCCGACTTGAATATTATCAAATCGGGATGATTGGAAACCGTCTGCCCATGCTCAGCAGCCATCATATTTAACTGAACTGGAGAGATTTTGTATGGATGAATGGTCAAAAATACCACATCCATTATCCAGACACTCAAAGACTATAAGAGACATCTAGAGGCTGTTACATTTGCAAAAGGAGGCTCAACTAAGTATTGATGTAATATCTCTCTTGGGTGCCCAAATGTATGCACCTGTCTAATTTTGTTATGATGCATATTGTCTGTTAATCCAATAAACTTTGTTACTGCTGAAATACTACTTTCCATAAGGCATGTTATATATATTAAAAGGAAGTTACTACATTAAAAGCATAGCCAATGATAAACAAACAAAGAATTAAGAGGGGTTCCCAAACTTTTTCATATGACTTTAAATGAACCCAATAGACTTGTTTTGCTTCCCATAAGGATTAATTATAATGTTTGTATGATTTTCTAGTAAACTTAAAGGAGAACTAAAGCATAACTAAAGAAGTAGGCTAGGGGGCGTGGCTAAGAGCGCAGAGAGAACGGACGCGTTTTAAGGCAGCTCCGTGTCCGT
>CM044438.1:55408859-55427041 GCA_024363595.1 Xenopus borealis | reverse complement strand
GGCTTTAATGGCAAATGTAACTGTAACTTTTTATTTTTGTTCTTTCTTTTTTCTTCTCTTTTTCCTTATCTGTTAAAAATAAATGCAAAAATAAAAACTTTAAAAAAAAAAAGAAGTAGGCTAGAAATGTTGTACATTATGTTTTGTGCTTCTGTACCAGCCCAAGCCAACCACAGCCCTTTAGCAGTAAAGATCTGTGTCTTCAAAGATGCCCCAGTAGCTCCCAATCTTCTTTTCTGCTGATTCTCTGTGCTGCTGTCACTTACTGAGCTTAGGGACCCACTCACAATATACAGTACACATAGAATAGAAATGACACAGTACAAGGCTGATTAGTAATTAATATGGATAATGACTACAAGGCAGCACAGAAACCAGTGCAATTAGCATCAGAATTTAATAATCAGCCCTGTAGCATCAGCTTATATTACATGGCAACCTAATTTTCTGATGGATAATTAGTGACAACCCCTAAGCTTTGCTTCTCAACAGCTGCTCAGAGTACACTGAGCATATGAGCAAAAGAATTCATGCTCCTGTCCTTTCTCAAGGCTTGAAAAGGATCAGGAGCCCAAAATGTTGCCAATTCTTTGGCACAAATGAATTCAGATTTTCACCATTTTGGAGTGCTGCAGCATGAATTCTTTTACAAACAATTGGTTCCTTTGGCAGTGGGAAAGCAATGTGTGCCTGACACTACAAAAAGCACAAGTACAGTTGTAGCAACTTGTCTATAATTATATTAAAAAATATATACACCTTGCGCAATGAAATATTTAGCGGATTCGCAATAGAAATGGGGATTCCACCCCTGACAAGGAAATTATTAATTAATTCTATTTGCGCTTCCTAAAAGGAATAATTGTCTCATCAGCACAAAATATGTCTTTCCTTTAAGTCGGAAAAATAGTTAATTCGTGATTAAGATTGTCCCACAGAATAGGAACAGTATTAAATAGATGATTCAAGTTTGTTTCACTGTTCCGCACTCCTCCACACCGCACCTTGAATAGAAAAAAAACAAACCAATGTGCGTTTCTATATAGTGGCAACAGCTGATAATTATAATTAACTGAGCCTGTGAGTGTCACAGACACTTTCCAAGATGGTGACCCCCTGTGACAAATTTGAAGTCCTGGATCATTGCTGCTATTGAGATGCTTAAAGTTTAGGCAGGTGCAATAAGTTCAGTGTTTGAAATATGGCATTTTAACCATATTCATTTTAAGGAGTTAGTTCTCCTTTAAGGTACGAAGATCCAAACTATAAAAAAAATCAATATCCTGAAAACCCCAGTTCCTGAGGATTCTGGATAACAGGTTCCATACTGGTACTAGTGTGAGAAATAAAGTGCAGAGAGGCTGTCATAGTCAAGCCAGAGAAAACCATCACTAAGCTGTCGGACTGCATAGTGAGAGATGACAAAACTCCCCTCTGCACACAGTCAAGCCAGAGCCAGACTCCCTGAGCTGCACTTCATCCCGTCAGCATTGTAGGAAAATCAATAATCAGCATTTAACAGTTGTGTTTTAGTCAATATACAGCACTTAAATTGGCTTCAAGCTGAAGGAGCTGCCGATAATCCAACTGATCCACTTGTTGTGGGACTGCCTCTGACATTAAACCACTCGTTAGGAGTTAATTATCATGTTAACACTAGTCTGTACTTATCAAACTGTCTATAAGATCAAGGTTTGTACGAAACATTATGTGCAAAAAGGAGGGCAGAGAAGGACAGTTGGCTAATTCTACCTTCTCTACATAGTTGGAGCCTGTGCAGCTGTAAACATTTTAAAAGACAATAATGCAAAAAGCCAAAACTTCAAGACATTATTGTTTAAAAATAACATTATTCCACATTTACAATAAAGAAAATACTTAAACCCCTCTCCCATCCACAATGTCCAATACACTCTGTTTCAACTCGGAGAACAAATGACATCTCTTCCCATGCAGTCCCATCAGATCTATGCCAGGCTGACAAATGACATAAGACTTCAAAGCCCAAACCGTGCAGGTGTTCGGCGGGGTGTCCCAGGTTCCACTTGATCCTTCCTACCTGGTGTGTATATTTTCAAAGACCTGTTGAAATATAGCAAGACAAAATCAAATGCTAATCTTCAGTTGCCTTAACCATAGCAACCACATAAGCTGCCTACACTGGATATTCTCATCTTAGTGCAATTGTATTCAGAATAATAGCAGTGTTTAAAAAAAGGGAATAAAGGTCAAAATCCTTATACAGGTATCCATTATCCAGAAAGCCATTACCCAGAAAGTCCCAAATTACAGAAAGTCCATCTCTCGTTATAAAAAATCCAACTTTTTCTCTGTAATAATAAAACATTACCATTACCTTGTAATTGATTCAAACTAAGATGCAATAAATCCTTACTGGAATCAAAACCACACTATTGGGTTTATTTTATGTTTACATGATTTTCTAGTTGACCTAAGGTATGAAGATCCCAACTACGGAAAGATCCATTATCCGGAAAACCCCAGGTCCTGAGCATTCTGGATAACAGGTCCCATACCTTTAATAGCTTTATTTTCATATATGCATTGGAAACACTGCATGTTCTAATCCTAAATAAACAACAAAGAAAATGTATCAATTTTGTTTTTGCTTTACAGAAAGTGAAGAAAAGGGAATATTAGCCAGTTTCTGCAGTCCTCTTTACAAACTCAAACATTCACTGTATAAACTTAAAAATATTTCAAGATTTTGCTTTCCTTTGAATCACTGAACTAATATGTAGCTGTATATGCAGTGTTTCTGAGAACTGCTGCACAATGGAGCCCACCAACTTCTGGCAAACGTTACATTCCACAATTCTTATGCATGTCTTGGGTTTTCCTCAACTTTTGAGGTCACCCCACAAGTTTTCTATTAGATTAAGGTCTGGGGATTGGGCTGGCCACTCCATAACGTAAATCTTGTTGGTCTGTAGCCAAGATGTTGCTCGATTACTGATGTGTTTGGGTAGTTTTCTTGTTGAAACACCCATATCAATGGCATTTCCTCTTCTCCATTAGGCAACATGATCTCTTCAAGTATTTTGATGTATTGAAACTGATCCATGATCCCTGGTATGTGATATGCCCAATACCATATTATGAGAAACATCCCCATATAATGATGCTTGTGCCACCATGCTTCACACTGTACTGTGGCTCAAATTAAGTTTTTGGGGGTCGTTTGACAAACTGTCTGCAACCTACAACCTACAAATGGTGTTTAACTCGGGTCAGAGTTTGATGCTATAAAGTGCCCATTTGGGGGCAGCTGAATCCATATAATAACAAAAGGCAACTGAAACTGACCAAACTGTATAAAATAAATGGCAAATGTGCATCACACTTTAGTATCGATCACATTTTTTGTCAGGAAAATTTTGTAGTGGAAATCCACCCTCACAGCTGACCTTGCACTGCCAAGTACATTCCTTTTCTCCTGCTCCTCTCTCCTGGCACGAAGCTGCTCCTCTGCCAACATCATTTCCTCCTCCATAGCAGATACTTCCTCCTTTGCACGCCGCCTGTTTTCCTAAAAATTCATCATGGACTCTCAATCAAATTTCAGTTCATACTACATTAAAAAAAAAAAAAAAAACGAAACACACAAAAAACGTACTTGTCTCGATTTCCCTGCATGCTCAATACTATAAAACATTGGACCCAACTCTGCCAGCCATTCTCCATCCATGGCTGTAACACACTGCATGTATTCCTAGAAGGACCACGGAAAAGAAAACATTAGACCATCAGTTCAGTGCCAATCATGCAGATTTTTGTCTGTGCTTGAAAGCAATATCTACTGGTGGTTTAAGTGTATGTACCAAGTAAGTTTCCTGAAACAAAAAGTACCCCCCCACAAAGCTCTATATGGTTGCAGCCAGATATGCAAGGGCCAGTCGATACACATATTAAGGGCCTCTGTGGATGGCATTCCTTTAGTGGCCCTTGCTACTCATTGGCTTGTGACCAGCAGAATTGGAGCAAATGAGCACCAAACTGCGCTCCAATATGGTGCAGCACATTCCAGGGACACTTTCAGCAATTCCAGTTTTGGCTGTCATAGTTGGAAACAAACTCCAAACTAAACTGCTCAAAGCAAATGTAAAGCTACCTAAGTTGAAGTAGGGAAATCGTCTCCAGACCTGCAACACCCAGGACCTGGACAGGACACAGCATCCTACATTTACATCCAAATATTACATTTTCATGTGTAGAAGCATTGTGACAAAATGTGGGCTTTTGGCTAAAATCAAAATTGATCTTATCTGAATAGCCTAGAACAAGGATTATATTAAAAAAGTCCCAACATTACATTGATTGGGAAGATTTAAATGGTCAGCTCACTAATGTTTCAACACAACAGTGGACAAATTAGAATGTTTTGTTATCAAATCCTTTATGTATGCCAGAGATGAACAAAAAACATGGTTACTTTTATTCATTTTTAAATCAAACTGAGAAGTCATATTGACCTTTGATTCTGGATGCTGCTCTCGATTGGCTATTAAAGAGCAGAACACTTGTTCTCCTGAAAGAGAAGCAAAATGGATTTCATGCAGTTTCCTACCTTTGTCGTCATCACCAGCTCATGGTAAACAATGTAATCTGGGGGTATATCCCATGCCAAACAGTGAGCTAGTTGGGTGCAGATGGCATGGCATTCCAGTCCGTACATTCACATACTCTCCAATCCCCTGTGGATAAATTAACATATTAGAGGATATTTTGCTGTAAGTGACTGGACAAATTCTCTTTTTCTGTCACAAGTCTTCAAATTATAATGTGTTTTGTCTTGATTCAAATACTAACCTTAAGCCTTGCAGCCTCGTGAAAATAGGCTGCACAAATGCTCTTTCTGACAATGTCCCAATCTGAACTACAGGAGGAGAGAGACATTCTTTGGGAAACCATGATGTCCTTTAATTGTGCCTGGACTTCACGAACCTAAGAACATGGGAAAAATGCCTGTCACACACACAGTGGCCTTTTAATGTAACATAGCTCAGAAAGTTTAGCAAATACAAACCCACACCTTCTGCATGGCCTTGGCATGGATGAAGTGCTGGTTGCACCAGCCACTGGAGTAATTATTGTTCTTCCACTGCAGGAAGACATTTAGATACATCAAATGGTCACTCTCTGGAACAGCAAACTTCTCTCTGACCTGGTCACTCTCCTCCTCACGACCCTAACAGGAACATAGACAAAGAAATACCCAATAGCTGCATCCATTTGAAATGTGTTAAAATAAAGAAACAAGTTTACCATATTGCGGGCTGCCGACAGCAGGGGACAACTCGTTACTAAGAAGAGTGTGAAGACAAATGTGACTATTCTCTTTTCCCAGGGACTGAAGTGTTAGATCACTAAGCGTTGTAAGAGCACGCTCACTTAAGAAGCACTTGTACCCCAGGGAATTCTACACTGTGCCAGACCAAAAATCTGGAGACCTGCACACTCTAACTCAGGGGTCCCCAACCTTAAAAAAGAGTTGGAGAGCAACACAAACATCAAAAAGTCCATGTGGATGTCAAATAAGAGCTCTGTTTTTTGGTAACCCCTATATGGACTGGCAGCCTACAGGAGAGAATGTTTGGCAGGACATTTGTTTTTTATGCAACAAAAACTTGCCTCTTAGCCAGTAATTCAAAAATAAGCACCTGCTTTGAGGCCACTGGGAGCAACATCCAAGGGGTTGGAGAGCAACATGTTGCTCGCGAGCTACTGGTTGGGGATCACTGCTCTAACTTATACACCTGAATGATGTCTAAATTAGAGAACAGAAGTGGTGGATGTCCTTGTGCCTCAAGAAAACTGTGTTTATGCCTTTTTTTTTGCGTTTTACCACTGCATTCTTATTGCAAATGGCCCCTATATTTCGTTTGCTTTGCACTTTATTTCAGTATACAGTGTTGATCAAATTCTAAGAAATTCCTGCATAAAGAGACAGACATCTTAGAGACTAAGATGAGCTTGATTATTTTAATCAATTAGCTTGATCAATTCGTTTAGAATTGTGATGATAAAAAGAACTGTATGTAATGTGTATTATTATGATTGTTCAGCTTTAAACCTGGAACCCTGATCTAAAGAACTCAAGCCTGACACCTTATAAATTACCTTTGGTCTATAAAATATTGCTGGCACAGACAGC
This sequence comes from Xenopus borealis, assembly GCA_024363595.1. NCBI lineage: Eukaryota > Metazoa > Chordata > Amphibia > Anura > Pipidae > Xenopus > Xenopus borealis. The sequence goes on along the minus strand of CM044438.1, from coordinate 55,420,866 downwards.
ATAGATACCACAATAAGGATTTCAGAACTACAGCCCATATCACAGGACACAATTAGCATTTTGGAGAGAGCAGGGTCCAAAGGAAATTCTACCATGAGCCGACCAGTAGATGTGAAGGCACCTTTTAAAAGAAGAGAGATGCTTATTTAGAGAAGAAGGAAACAGCAGCCAGGGTTGAAGGATACAAGAGCTGAGTAAAAAAAACCCTTAACTGTTCTCAATCACATACTAACCTGTATTATCCAGAGCACCAAGGATCCTGAGCTGGTACATGGAATTCAACATGTTGTCCTCAGGAGGAGGATCCATGAAATGAAATAGAAGCAAATCCTGCACCCCCAGTGACTTGAGCAACAGAACCACATTAGAGAGATTTGTACGCTGGATTTCAGGAACTGCAGTGTGGAGCAGCTCATTCTTCTCAGACCAAGAAGACGAGTGTGTTACACAATCGTTTAATGTACTGCTGAAATTTTAGCACTTGAAATAAAACAAGGTCATGTCAGGGAAAGAGGTAGGGGTATTGCACAGTATGAATTTACCTATAGCACTCTCCAGGGCCTGTTCTGCCAGCTCTTCTCGAGCACTGGTTGGCATTTGCCTGGCTAATAGGGTATATCTGCAGAGCATGCATTCCAATTCGGGGATTAAACACCTATTACAGAGGTAACAGATGGGTTATAATATTAAATTTCAGGCTGCAATACATGTAAGATGATCATTTTGCTCTACTAAGCAGGCAACAGAATACACTCACCTTGAACTTGCAGTAGCCTGAATCTACCAGAGGGATGTCTCTGCAATGTTTGTGGCCACAATGCATTTTCTCACACCATCTGGAGCCTGTACGTGAAAGCACAGAAATTAGCATTTGCTACACAAAACTGCCTTTGGAAATGCTATTTAATCCCACTATTTTTTTTTTTTTTTTTTAACCCCAATGAGTATTTCTAAGCTCACCTTCTGGAAGATCTTGGCTTGCAAGTCAGATGGTAACTGAGAGTAGATTGGTAACACAGCCAGGGGTGGTGCACTGTCCAGTTCCTCCAAACGTTCAACAATCTGGTTTGATGTCACCTGTTGGTTGGAAAAAGGATATGCACCTTACATTGCCTTGCAGATTTACTAAAGTGACTAACGCTAGAGAAAATTCGCCAGCGTGATGTCATTTCGTTACTTCACTGATTTATTAATGAATGCAGGCACCCTTCGCTAGCGAAGGAGAGGTACCCTAGTATTACTTTGCGCTCTGCTGCCCGGCAAATGTTCGCTCTGGCGAATGAACGTAACTACACCAATTCAGTAAGATGCGGATTTTACTGAACGTCACCGCTTGCGCCAGACTTGCCTTTGCCACCTTAGACCAGACGAAATGCAATATAGTAGATAGGAGTTTGTCACAAAATCTCTAAAAGCGTCTTAATTTTTACAGGGTGATAGGCTGCAAAAGATCGTAAATAAATTATGGGGTACCCGGTTTCCCCCTAAATTTACTAACATATGGAACATAAACTATACCGTGGGCACATGTGTAGGGCAATATAACAACTCTATTTCCTTTTATTAAGGTTTCCCGGGCTTGTGTAATGTATTTGCTGCATCATATACGTCCATTGAACTTTAACTTCCCACTGTATGCAAATTTGGCAGCGTTAGTGAAACTTCGCTTTGCTTGACGAAGTAACGCTAGTGCTACTTAAGTGTTCGAAACCATGAACGTAACTTCACATTTTAGTGACTTAGCGTTGTCTAGGTGAATCTACGCTTGGCAATGTGTTGTAATGTGAGCGAAGTAGATTGTGGCGTAGTTGCACTCTTTAGTGAATTTGACCATTTTTGGCAAGAGCTTACCTCAATGTCCTCCTGACCAGGCATGAAGATCAGTATGTCACCTCCAGCTCCAGCTTGTTTTACAGCAGCTTCCACATAATCCTCCTGGGGAGTCTGGATACAAGGAAAAGATGACAGGGAACGGTCATAGAGAAAAATATAAGTAATTTGAGTAGAAAAATGGGTAAAAACAGGGAAATTAAAACAGATGGGAAGGGAAACATATTTCAAATTGAAAAATCAAGATATGGGAATAACAGTGATGATAAAGAAATTAAGATTACATGTGCAGGGGAGAAGAACAAGAGGAGGAAGTAGGTAGTGGGCATAGTGTAGCGTAATGACTGTACAAAAATGTCAAGTTGCGCAGGTCAAAGCCTGTATCTTAGTATAGCATATTCGTTTATTGAAGTAGTCTATATCCGTATGCAATGCCCTTACTTGAACCACAATGGAAAACATGTGGAATGACAATGCAAGTTGTTCTTATTGAGCCTAACATAATGGAAACCAAACAGTGAAACAATCAAATGGACAGAAATGTAACAATTGTCTGTAACTGTAATGGACGAATGGAACAGCGTTCTTCCATCAGTGCAATATCAGGGTCAGCAGAAAACGCTACTTTAGCCTCCTTTGCCGATTGCCCCCACACATTTTCTGTCTGGTTAAGGTCTGGTGACAGTAGCTATGGTTTCCATAAGGAGTATGCCCATTACAACTTTGCATAAAGCTTTTGATCATGGTAGATGTGATGCTAAACAGTCTTACTGTCTGTAAAAGTAGTGAAACTTTTGGTTTGGCAAGAAGAATAGTTAACCAAAATCCCTCTGTACTCTTCATGGTATTTTTCTTATGTACAAGCCTCTCCCCAAACTTCGGTCAAGTTCATGCTGCTGTTTGGAACACATCAATCTGTCCTAGCTGTGCTTCACACTACCACTGCTTTAGCTAGTATCACAGACAGCTACTATCCTCAGCCCAAGTTCACACGGCTAAAGTATTAAAGCCAATATGAGGCAACAGCTGCACCTCTAACACCTACTTTAGCTGAGCCAAATGTAATACAAGCTATTCATTGGAAAATATTGATTATAAAGTGCTTATCCTTTTTGAAAGAGATTTGCTGTAGCCAAAATATCAAAAACAATGTCTTACTTCACTCTAAACATATGTACCTTACTAAACAGGATGTCCACAGGGAATGTACGTCCTGGTATATGAAAAATTGGAAAATTGCCAAAGAAAGCTGCAAATTTCTCAGCATCCATAGTGGCTGAAGTCACTATCAACTTCAAATCAGAGCGTCGGGTAACAACCTGTAAAGCAAACCATGTTAGATTACAATGGGACATTTAAGTGATAGGGGTAGACAACCATTGCAAAAACAAAAATTACCTCCTGCAGGAGACCAAACAGCACATCTGTGTTTAATGACCGTTCATGGGCTTCATCCATAAGAATGGCACTGTAGTGGTCAAGGTCAGCCTCATGCAAACATTCACTTAATAGTATGCCGTCTGTCATATACTTAATAAGAGTTTTCTCTGAAGTGCAGTCCTCAAATCGGATAGCATAGCCCACTTCTTCTCCAAGGCTCACTTGCATTTCTTCACTAAGTCGCTTTGCCACAGACATGGCTGCCACTCTGCGGGTCTGGGTGCAGGCAATCACACCATAGTCTGTATACCCGTCTTCATGCAGGTACTGAGTCAGTTTCCCCCACCACAATGACAATGCTATTATCTCTGTAAATACAACAATATGGATTGCAGATCATGCAATGCTTTGTGCACTACTGATAAAGTTGGCAATGCAACATATTAAATCCCCACAATATTTCTGATTCATGGATTTAAAATGCTCGGTGCTGCCCAAACATAGCTGGGGACCAACAGAATATGCGATTAAATTGTGAATATTGCATTTTGGAATGTTCTTGATCATGAAACAACATGTTGATGATTGCATCTGGCTTGTTAAATTTACCAATGATTTCATTTTCCGGCAGCAATATTTTAACACAGCTCATTATTACCTTATGATGGTTAGTAGCTCCTGCTGTACCACAAATATGGGCAAGTACTGCCTCTGCTCCATCAGACTCTTCTTATGGGAGAAGTCACTGCTTGCCTCACTGCGCTCCCGCATGTGGTCGGCAAACTTCTGCTCGGTCCTGAAAATACAGAAAATAAATGTATGGCTCACACGATTACACAGTGAAATGTGATTCTGAGTAATCTGTGCAGTAATAATTTTTGGTGTGTAACAGAGAATGACAACACAATGGTTACACAATTTATTTAAAAGCACATGTATATCAAGCCCAATACAGTTTTGTTTGTTTAGACTGTAAGCTATTTTGGGCAGGGCCCTGCATGCCTGTGTATATATACAAAGAGAGGCACATGTAGCAAGTGTGTATTAATTACCTGGGTTAAATATTGGCTTAATGTGTCAAACATGGCGCATGCTGCACAAGGTACTGTGGTCTCTGCATTTCAATGCAAGACATTTCCCACATGTGCCAACCCCTAATTTGGATAAATTTGTGCATTTACTTACTGGTGCAAGTCCGTACCTCCTTTATCTGTAGCAAATAGACCCAGGATTTTAAATGTTGCATTATGGGATAAGTTTAGGCAAAATATATTTACCAATTATTTGCATTTACACTGACATTTAGAATAGCTTTTCCTGAAAGGTTGGGGCAATGTTTACAGTTGCAGTGCAGTACATTAAATAATAAATGGATGCTAAATTTAAAACATGAATACAAGCAAACAATTCTCTTTCACGGGATAAGTTTTTTTCAGTCAGCACACTTAGGTGTTACCAAGCAATATAGCAATGGCATACTGGCTACACATTAGCTACAATAAAGCACTTAAACAAGAAAGACAGAAAAAGTCCCTTTGCTGTTCTCTTTCAAATTTATCTCCCAGTATCTGGAGGGGTCTGATCTGAATCAGAACACCGATATTTATGAAAAGATTGTTTTCCTCAAAGAAGGGAGGAATAAAAAGATACCCCCTAGTACTGGTTATTCCAAAATTGATCACTAATACCTTCAACTCGTATTCACCTTCAATATATCACCAGACCTTTACACAAAAGTCTTTACTAAAAAATCATATAGGATGTGATTAGAGTGTAAACTTAAAAAGATGCTTGGAGTCTAATTCCAACCATTAAACATACAAGGTTACTATTTAGGAATATCGATTTTGTAATACTGATATTCCAAAGGTTGTCACTACAGTGAAAACCAAATATAATTAATTAGTTTGTGGATCGTGAATTAATTGGAACTTTTATACAATTCAAGGAACTATGATTTCATTATTCAATAATTCATTCTGTAAGTTCTATAATTGTTTCTAAAGTGCAGTGCAATAAATATGATTAAAAAGTTACCATAACCATAATTTAAATTGATTTCAAATTAATTTGAAGGTGAACAAATTCATCAGGTGATCAATATTAAAAAGAGATAAAAATGGTTAAATTCAAATGCATCAGCTCGTTCAGATTATGGAAAATAGTACAGGAAAATGAAGAGAAAGAACGGTGAAGTTGTCCCAATAATTAACTGCCTAATATTTTCTAGCTCAGGGACATCACAAAGCAAAGGCAGGCAGGGTGAACAGGACTGTGGTCTCGATAATTAACTGTCACTTGTTGGTAAGAGACTATGCTAAAAAACCACAAATCCTGGTCCCTTGTGAGTAGTTAGATGCAGAGAGAAGGAGAAGAACTGAACAGCCGTGCAGTTGTGACTACTTGGAAAAAGGCTTGCTCTGGCTCATATAATTGGAGAAATCGTTTGGTAAAAAAAAATCATTAAAATCCTGGAGCAGGCAAGTAATAGAACGCCGACGCGCGTTTCGCAATATGCTTTGTCAAGGCAAATAAAGCACCTTGCTGTGTGGGTCTACAGATATCAAGAAAGAGAAGATGCACATTTAGGTCACTAGAGGCCTTAATGATAAATATTAAATTATAAATTATAGCCTGGGAAAGCATTCATAAAAGTTTCAAAAACATAAACTTGAAGTGTGGTAGTATATAATAAAGGGCTGTTTCCTGTAAAACACAAATATCGGAGAGTTCCAGTAAGTCTTTGACCTTTATAAGCATAGCTGTACAACAAGCACGTCAGCAAAGGTTAAGATCTTGCTTTCATCACATTTGCATAAATAATTTGGGCACAAAGACACTTAGGGGCAGATTTACTAAGGGTTGAATTTGAGGGTTAAAAAACCCTCGAATTCGACCATGGGAATAACTGGGAATACTGTGGGAAGTAAAAACTTAGACTGTCGAATATTCAAATAGATTTTTATTCGAATCATTCAATTCAATCGAATTTTCAAAATTCACTGGTCGAAGTGATCTTCAAAAACTCAAATTCGAATATTTTTGAAGATTCGATCGAACTTCGAATCCTCCATCATGTGAATTTAGTAAATCTGCCCCTAAGACAATGTCTGGTAAGTTCTCCAAACAGGATTACAAGAATTACTGTCCTATTCTGTTCCATTTTGTGACTGGTAATGTAGCAGGTATGAAACAAGTTACAGTTGTCTTGACACATATAGAGGTGCAAGAGTATTGTTAAACATATCTTACTTGTAATCAACAACTCCATCCTCTGCAATAGGTTTGTCAGATTCATCAGCTTGCTTCTTAACACCCATGATATCTCCAAGCTTTGTTCCGGCCAACTCCCAGTGCTTGTGCTGAGCCTGAATCAGACAAACTCACTTAAAGATTGTGTCACGTGTCTTAATTCTATGGACAATTTTAGACTAGTTGTTGTAAGAATTTTTCGGTTCAAAGTCCCCTTTAGAGGCTGAAACATTGGTGCATTAGCCATTCAGTCATAATTCCAACAATACACAATATAGAACAGCAAACAGGTGCCTAGCCTCATATTTGCCCTTCATGTAGGGCGTACTGCAGAATCTACAAGGGAAAACATGCATTTCCCTAATTCACACCCTAATGGACTTCAGGCCCAACCACTGGCTAGCCCCACAGTTTGGGAACAATTGCTTTACATTATATTCCTAATCATAAAAATAAGTGGCCTGTCTTCCAGTGCCTCACCTTTTTACGCTCCTTTTGCTCACGGTGCTTGCGAACCAGCTGACTGCCTTTGCGCGCAATAATGGCCAAATCAGAAGTTGCATCACATACTGGAATCACTGGTTCTGGCTGAAGTGGGAAGAGTAAATATTTTTAATTACTGACTACCACCCTTTTACACAGAGGACGATAACTTTTTGTACAAGCTACCACTTTAAATACCAATTGTGTTCAAATAGTCCAACATAAATATATACAATGTTCACTGTAGAATCAAACTTTTAACATTCCGAAGATATTCAGTCTGCAACTGACCTGTTTGGTAAATACAATGCGACCATCTAGGAAGGGGGGCACCAGATTATGCACAAGGAGATGCACTTTTGCTGCATTATCTTCCTCAAAATCTTCATCAACCTCTAACCTCTGTACTACTCCACTGGTCAGCATGCGGTTAGTTTCCCATTCATGAACTTAAAAATTGACCATTAGAATTTTACGGCAATCTAGTTAAATGAAGATCTTTTTAGATATGGCACAAGAATCTGAAGGCCCAAGAAAAAAGCACATATAATTCACGCATTAATTTTTTGTATGCTGTGCAGACAGTATATATCCAAGGGACAATGAAGGCTACTTATAGTAACGAAGACAAGATTTGCACAAAAAATATATTTTTTTAAGTGGCAATAAGACAATGGTACCTCATTGATTTGCCTCCTCTGTGCAGACACCCTTTTACTGCTTTGTTTCTGGAGCTGCTGTTCCCGTTTCTTTACATAGTCTTCAGAGGAAGAAGTCAGCGCATTGTGAGATTCATCAAATCCTTCATCCATCATATACCAGTCTCTATCTGCTTGCTTTGAAGAAAAGACAAAGCAAGTGTAAGCATTCCTCAATAAAAAAAAAAAAAAGATAACTTGAATTTATAAGTGTTTTCAACTTCTCACCCTCTGATCCTCCTCACATTGCTTTTGCTCCTCCTCGGACATAAAGTTAATCTTGTCATCCTCATTGTCTTGCTTCCCTGAAGATGGCATGGATATAAAATTAAAAAATGTTAAATTTATAAAGTAGTAACACAAAAGATGCACAAATAGATGTCACTCACGCAGTTACATTTTTACTTATAAAGTTCGATCTGGTAGCATTTCATACAAATAAGCCACAATTTCCTAACATGAAAATTAAGGGAACCTCAACATTAGACTAGTATAAAATATTTAAAGAAGACAAATTAAGAATTGCCTAGAATTGCCTACACTATTTGACTTCTCCTTTAAAGACTTAACTGTATGCATAGAACCGATTCAGCATAATCACTATAGCAGTTTGTACAATGTTAATTTATACAATGGTAATTGCAACAGTATATTTAAATGTGCCTACAATTGCAGCATATCTTCCTATTCACCATCATTGTTCTCTGTAGAATGACCGACTAATAAAAGCTATTGTACCCTGTAGCTGAAATATTATACACTAGACATTAAGCCCGTTAAATTAGTTGCGCATCTATCTACTTCGCTAGCGTAAATTCGCCAGATACGGTCCTTGGGGCACATCCGCAGTAGTGCAATTCCACGCACACAGGGACTGGACGCAGAGACACTTGAACTTTACATTAAGCCCGTTAAATTAACGGGCACTAGAACATATGTAGTCAAACATTTATAAAAACAGAATTGTTGTAGGCGAATTTACGCCTGCGCTACGCAAATTCACTAACCTGCGAATTTACGCTCTCGTCGGCGAACGGTAACGTATTTACGTTTTTCAGACTATCACCCACAATGGTAAAACACGCCACAGCGTAAGGGTGCGAAGTTACGCATCTATCTACTTCGCTAGAGTAAATTCGCCAGAGACGGTCCGTGCGGCACATGCGCAGTAGCGCAATTCCATGCACACAGGGACTGGACACAGAGACACTTGAACTTTACATTAAGCCCGTTAAATTAACGGGCGCTAGAACATATGTAGTCAAACATTTATAAAAACAGAATTGTAGGCGAATTTTCACTAACGTGCGAATTTACACTCTGGTTGGCGAACGGTAACGTATTTACGTTTTTCAGACTATCACCCACAATGGTAAAACACACTACTGTGCTAGCATAAATTATCACTCAATGGGAATTGAACACTAAAAGCACTGGTCAGAGGCATCTACTTTATACACTTAACCACCAGGCTTCCATGTTAATTCATTGTCTCTATTCTAAGTACTGGCACTTAGCTAGTGACGGACGACCTCTAGTGGCCAAAACTGGTAGATTCGGTCCGTTCGGCACATGCGCAGTAGTGCAATTACACGGACACAGGGACTGGACGCAGAGACACTTGAACTTTATTATATAGGATTACTTATTCATACTGTATGTAAATAGTAGCACTAGATAGCATGTATATAGAGAATATACAACATTTTAGAGCTAAATTTCTGTATAGTTTGCGCTCTATTTCTTAAAGCATTCAGTCCCATTATAAAGTGTTACACATATTTATATGAAGAAGAGCAGATGAATAATTAAGAGATGCACTGGGATTCTTTCCACTGCAAGGCACTCAACAGCTATCAAAATATAAAGAATGGTGTCCCAAGCTGTTATAAAGAGGTAAAGAACTAAATGTGCCTGGTAGCCATCCTAATGACTCAAAATACCATACCACTGGCAGCAGCAGCACATATTCTACATTACTAAATATTCCTGCCAAATAACTAGAAATGTGCACACATGTAGATGCTACTCTGAAGCACATCTGCTAGCATACTCCACCCCAGCATTCCTATCTTAGCGCTTACCTTTGCCTTGAGAAAGACAAGGGGTGGATCCAAGATGTCTTCGCTCAGAGGCCCATTCATTGTATTTGTAAGATGGAGTTGGAAGGGGAGATTCTTCACTATACCTACCCCTCTCTGACCTGAAGCCAGCAGAGGAAGGGAAAAGAGACATACAAGCAGGTAGATGTGTCTTCTCAATTGAGAACTGTCCCAAACAGAAAGTATGCTTTGAAAAGTGTAGCATTGTCGGTGTATTTTACATTTAGGCAAGCAAACATGTTACATATGAGTAAAGTTGCATATTACTTTTTTACACTGTTTTAGGGGGTGAGAAAAGAACATAATGAACTTCTCAATACACTACTTCCCATGGTGTTGAAGGGTGTTTTGACCACTCACAACCTGCTTGAATGGCCAAAATGATCTCACCTCTCCCTTCTTGAACTTTCCTGTTCACTCCGATGACTTCTCCTGCATCATCAAACAGAGATTCTGAAAGAAGGGGACTCCCACTGTGACTGTTGAGACCCTCCATAGCCACTACCATCTTCCTCCCAACTTGAGCGAGAGGCTGTTGATGCATCTAGAGATCATTAATATAGCAGGGTTTATTCCAACATAAGATTGCCATAAAAAAGCTCAAATAGATATGTTAAGTGTTGCATGAACAAAAGGCAACTAGTGGCTGGAATTCACTGTGACTACAGTGTAGCATTGGCATTTACTTTTCACAGATTATGTTTTTAGGGAGGTATTTTTTTTTTTATCAAACCTTCTCCAAAGTAACCAACTCTGCATATCTGCTTTCTTTCCATTGTATTATACTGCCTGTATTAATTTTACTTGAGGCGAGTAACACATATTGAATTATACCATCCTTTATTTCCAATTTATCTTTAGGAAGACTAAAGTCAATTTTTAAGGTTTAAGTAAACAAGTTGTTTTTTGGGGTTTTTTTTTGCCATTTACCAATTTCTGGTTTTGAGTTGTTTTTCCTCATTATCTTTCAGGGCTGCTGAGCTGGCAACCACATGCTTAACTGAACATGCAGGCAGCATTAAAATGGCATACAGTTCTGTGTATTCACTTTTGATTTCAAAACTATGCTGCCATTTGGAGAGAAGGAGCTGCTTCACTCATTATATATAAAACATAGCTATATCTAGCTAGATCAGCACCTTTAAGAACTATGGCAAACAATACTACTGTAAAACAGAATCCTTTTTCATCTCCTTTATTTTATGTGAAACATTTATTTTTACATCTAGCACTGTTGTATTTTATATTTACAGATTTTATTGTGCTGAAAGGAGTTAATAACAAATACTGATGAACTTCTATTTCAGCGGTCTAAAGTCTGTCTGTCATCTTGCGTTTTTGTCTGTTTTCAGATTATAGTCCTCAAAGCAGAAACTGAATAGAAAAAGATGTGCTCTTTTTAAAGCCTAATAAAATTTCCAGTTCTATATAACACTGGCCACATGTACCTAAAATAATGATACAACATGCTGATGATAAAAGAAAAGCTTTTACTATGGAGCCCAGTCACTTAATGATTCCTCACACTTACCTCTAGCTCTATGCCTTGGGCTCTCTGCTCCCTCATTGTGCCTTCCACTTCTCTCTGACTCACTGTCTCTCTCTGACCTGTTACGGTAGCTGTGATCCTCTAAAAATACAGTGGGGGTGCAATTATTCACATGGCCTAAGTGTGTTGACCAATTGCTCAGACTGCTGAATCAACTAGAGTACCTCTTTCTCTACCATGATCCTTTCTCCTCTGCTGATCATCCTTGGAGGACGCATATACCCCATGCTCTCGTCTTTCACGTTCTCTCTGACGGTTCCGAGCCAAATATTCCTCATTTACACCACCAGTGTATGATGGAGTCTCCACACGTGCTGTCCTGTAATGTCTTTTAAAATGGAAACAAACAAAAAAACAACCTTGAAGACTAGACTTTCTAAATACATGTACTCTCTCCAGTTCATTTATATCCCTCCTAAGCACTGGAGTCCAAAACTGCACTGCATACTCCAGATGAGGCCTTACTATGGATCTATAAAGAGGTATAAGGGCTCTTCCAGACGAGGATTTTCTCAGAGATTTGTTGCCTAGCGACAAATCGCCGTGTTTTTGGGGCAACAAATCTCCCCGAATCTCTTCCTCTAGTCTCGCGCCTGCTATAATGTAAAGTCGCCTCCTGAGGCATTTTCGAGCGATTTGAAAAAGCACTGCGTCGCGTGTGAACGGGCGCAGGCGACTTTACATTATAGCAGGCGCGAGATTGTGTAGATTTA
>CM044438.1:55395699-55408759 GCA_024363595.1 Xenopus borealis | reverse complement strand
TCCAAAATGCCTAAAATAGATGTTAGTTGCTGCTCCAGACCTACAGTACTCGTTGGCAACGCCGGGATTAAGCTGCAGCCAGGTCCTGTGAAGATCGCAGACTGCCACTAGCGCGAAGGATTTCGCTTTTGAATGTGCGCGCTCATCTGCTACAGCTTGGTCACATGGTAGGGTGACGCGATCGGCTCGCAGCTATTGTCACGTGACCGTGACGTCAACCGGACCTTAAACAACTAGGACAGGGATCTGCAACCTTGGCTCTCCAGCTAGCATCTACCATCCGCTCACGTGGTTAGCCCAAACTCACCGTACTTTGTGTATTAAAATGACAGGCGCGCCGCTGAAAGTAAGTTTGTGATTTGATGATGTATGTTTATATGTAATAGCATGTAAGCTAAACATTGGGCACTTTGCATGCATACTGACCATAATTAGCAATGCACACCTGTTCGTTCGGTCACTCGGGCATATTTCGGTCTGGGCAGTAGGTACCTGGTATAAGATGGGCCTTACTGCACTGGTGAAAATGTATATGCATTATGGTGGGTTATTGTACTTGTTGAATGCTTCAACGTTAAGTTTACTTTTAGAATGTTATAAAGTGGCCAATTCTAAGTAACTTTTCAATTGCTCTTCAGTATTTATTTTCTATGGGTTTTTTTTAATCCTTTTCCTTCTTCTTCTGATTCTTTGCAGCTTTCAATTGGGGGTCACTGACCCCTTCAAAAAATAAATGTTCCATAAGGCTACAAATGTATTGTTATTTTTTTTTATTTTTTATTACTCATCGTTCTATCCAGGCCCGCTATTTATATTCCAGTCTCTTATTTAAATCAAATGGTTGCTAGGGTAATTTGGAGTCTAGCAACCAGACTGCGGAAACTGCAAACTAGGGAGCCGCTGAATAAAAAGCCAAAATAACTCAAAAACGACCATACCTCCCAACATTTTGGAAATAATAAGAGGGACAAAAAAGTTGCCTGTGTTTAGTGAGGTGAAATTCTTTTTGACTACGCCTATTTTGTGGTCACACCCCCTAATTACCATGTTAATTTTACAAAATTTCACAGGTTATGAAAGTTTGAACAAATTTCTGTTTTTTTTTATTTTTTTTCATTTTTAGTTATTACAATTTTGCTGATGAAGGTGAATTGCCCTTTAGGGTTGGGTCAGATTCGGGGAGATTTAGTCGCCTGGTGACTAATCGCCTCTTCTGCTGGGCGACAATCTCCCTGAACTGCATTCCGTCTGCTAAAATGAAGAATCGCACTCGCGGTGCTTCAATGCACTCATGGCACTTCGATTTCCAGAGGTTGCCTCAGGAGCAAAATTCTGGCAACTTCGGAAATCTAAGTGCCACGAGTGAATTAGCACAAGCGATTCTTCATCTTAGCAGACAGAAGGCAGATTGTCGCCCTTCATTAGAGGCAATTAGTCGCCAGGCGACTAAATATCCCAAAATCTGCCAGTCTGCCCCTGTTAGTCTAACTTTTCCCAAGGAACTGGTTATCTTATATTGTTACAATTACTTATTTGCTTTTCTAGAAATTGTTACAAAAGTATTATTTTCTGCTGCTGTGGTTTCTGGCTGTCTGCCAAAAGCCAATTAAGTTAGAAACTTTGTTTCTTTTTCTGGTTGTTCAGTGAAGAGAAAAGAGGGACTTTAGAATACAAATGAGGGACTGCAGGTTGAGCTGTCAAAAGAGGGTCTGTCCTTCTAAAAATGGTACAGTTTGGAGGTACGAACCAATAATAATAAAAAATGAACACCAATTGCAAATTGTCGCAGAATATCACTTTCTACATCATACTAACAGTTCATTTACAGATGAACAACCCCTTTAATATACACAACTGCCAGTCCCATCTTTTGCCTATGCTAGTTTATCATCCCTTCTTGTCTTTCACCAGAACAGCAACTGCTCGTGTTAATTGTTAGTCTATAATTTGGTCCGTAATAACCATATTTCTTAAAGTGGACCCGTCACCCAGACACAAAAATCTGTATAATAAAAGTCCTTTTAAAATTAAACATGAAATCCAATTTCAAAATTTTATTAAACCATTCATAGCTATTTTAAGCTCATTTAAAAATCTCAGCTGTCAATCAAATATTGTCTGCCACTCCTCTATGCCTAGAGGCAGAGCAGATAATTACTTTCACTTTCCATTCAGCACTTCCTAGATGCCACTGTTCCCCACACATTCCATCCGTTCTCTGTCCTTAATTGTGTAGCCAGGACATGGGGATAAATATTGGGTCCCCCATTCTGGTGCACAAACAAGATTCTGAGATGATGCAAGACTTGCCTTAATAACAGTATACACAAAATGGTTCCTGCCTGCTTGTTATAATTATGAATTGCCAGACTGAAGAAAACAAGATTAAAATAATTTATATAGTGTAATTAATGTTCATTTTGCTTGACTAATGTGATAAAATAGGATTTTGAATATTTTTTGGGGTGACGGGTCCACTTTAAACTGCAAGCTGAAGGGCTGGTGAATGAAAGGCTAAATACATTAAAAACCAGAAATAATACATGAAAAACAATTGCAAATCACTCTCTGTATCACACTAACAGTAAAATTTGAGGTGAACAACTCCTTTAACTTTTGCTAAGGACTAATTAATGTGTTTAGTGTTCATTTCTAGGGTTGTTGATGTGATGTGCATATGTTAGGTGCTTTTATCAATTAATTTAGGAGATGCTAATATGTGCCTAAATATATTGGTTTTCTCTTCAATTTTAGTTTGGCAGGGTGAAATTTGTCTTTGTTTCCCTAGTTTTAATCATATATTCATGCTCCACTTCTGAGTTTGCCCTTTAGCATAACTTTAATTGGAATAAATTGGATCAACTTTTAATTGAGGGTATTAACTATGATGCCATTTGTTTCCTTTAATGCTCAAGCGGGTGTGGGTAGGTGCAGTTAAATCAATCTGTACAGTTGTTAAAGGAACAGTTCAGGGTAAAAATAAAAACTGGGTAAATAGATAGGCTGTGCAAAATAAAAAATGTTTCTAATATAGTTAGTTAGCCAAAAATGTAATGTATAAATGCTGGAGTGAGTGGATGTCTCACATAACAGAATCCTGCTTTTCAGCTCTCTAAATCTGAGTAAGTCAGCGACTTGAAGGGGGGCCACATGGGACATAACTGGTCAGTGAGTTTGCAATTGATCCTCAGCATTCAGCTCAGATTCAAAAGCAACAGTTATGACCCATGTGGCCCTCCCTCAATTCACTGATTGGGTACTGCCTGGTAACCAGGGTAACCAGTCAGCGTAAACAAAAGAGAGCTGAAAAGCAAGAAGTAGTGTTCTGTTAGGTTAGGTTAGACTTGCAGTCACTTCAGCATTTATACATTACATTTTTGCCTAACTAACTATATTGAAAACATGTTTTATTTTACACAGCCTATCTATTTACACAGTTTTTACTTTTATACTGAACAATTCCTTTAAAGGAGACATTTTGTGCAAAAAAAGAATGTACCAGTGCATTATACTCATTTAGATATAGAAGAATTGTGCTTTAAAGTGGACCTGTCACCCAAAAAAATATTCAAAATCACTATTTAATCACATTAGTCAAGCAAAATGAACATTAATTACACTATATAAATTATTTTAATCTTGTTTTCTTCAATCTGGGAATTCATAATTATAACAAGCAGGCGGGAGCCATTTTGTGGACACTGTTATTAAGGCAAGCCTTGCATCATCTCAGAATCTTGTTTGTGCACCAGAATTATTGGGGACCAGATGTCTATCCCCATGTCCTGGCTACACAATTAAATGGTTAAGGGAACTGGGGGAATGTGTGGGGAGCTGTGGAATGAAGGAATTGCTGAATGGAAAGTGAAAGTAATTGTCTGCCACTCCTCTATGCCTAAGGCATAGAGGAGTGTCAGACAATATTTGATTGACAGCTGAGATTTTTAAATGAGCTTAAAACAGCTATGAATGGTTTAATAAAAATTTGAAATTGGATTTCATGTTTTATTTGAAAAGGACTTTTATCATACAGATTTTTGTGTCTGGGTGACAGGTCCACTTTAAAAAAAAAAGTAGTGTTTCAGGCTAATTTTAGTGATTTATTCACTATTTCTGCAAAAACCCTACTAGTCCCACCCATCTGCTCCTTTTCCTGTTACCTGAATTCCCATGCTGTGCAGGGGAGACAGCGGCACTCCGCTTACTGCACTGTAGGAAAGTAACCAATCGGCAGCTAGCAGGACCTGTCTGTACTTGTGTGACTGTTGGGCTGTGAATGGCTGTCCCCCTCCTATTGTGCTACTGGCAGGGACCGTTGGGACCCGCCCACCCCTCATTTGAAATGGGCACCAGAGAACATCTATAGGGAGCTCCAATAAAGGGGCTATTTTTAAAGATATTAATTTTTAGCACCATGTAAAATCAAAACAATATATTCTCTAAAAAAATTGTTTTTTTTTCATTTATCCTTTATGTCTCCTTTAAAAATACCTTAAGAAAAGTGTTGCTTCCAATTTTTTTTCTTTTATTTTAGCGCCGGCTGAAGGATGCTTTGATCGTGCTCGGTGGAGGTGGCTTGCTCTTCTCTTCATTCCTGACCATAAGGGGAGATGAAAGTTTCTATGCACAATGTTTAATGCCAATCCTGCAGCGCCTGGTATCCCCTGAATTAGCACATACACTGTCTGTAAAGTGTGTATCTTTGGGTTTGGTGCCATTGTGTAAACACCATAATTCAGAACGACTGGTAAGTACAGAAATTTACAGTGTCCTTTTCTCAAATCATGTTCCACTTTTCATTCTGTTGATAATAAGGTATGGGACCAATTATGCAGAATGCTGGGGACCTGGGGTTTTCCAGGTAATGGGTCTATCAGTAATTTGGATCTTCAAACCTTAAGTCTACTAGAAAATAATGTAAACCCAATAGGCTGGTTTTGCTTCCAATAAAGATTATATCTTAGTTTGGATCATGTACACGGTACTGTTTTATTATTACAGAGAAAAAGGAGTCTATGGGATATGGCCTTTCTGTAATTCTGAACTTTCTGGATAATGGGTTTCCAGATAACGTATCCCATACCTGTACTACCAAACACATAGGTCACAAGGTATAAAAATGTCTTTCAGGTCACCCCAAACCTTTTTATAAGAAATATTGCAATTTCTTTTGCAAAATGAATATTTAATTTCCAATACAATTTAAAGTTTTTGACAAGTTTGATAATTTGTTTCAAATTTTCACCATGCAAATCGTTTTAAGTATCATAACAAAAATGTTACAGATAGACAGAGATAACTTGTAGAAGGTAATAAAAGTAATTAGGGTGGGCTGTAAATAGTCCAGGGGTCTGGATTCAGTCAGGTCAAATAGTTTGAACTAGACTAAGACAGAATGGGGTAAGGTTAACACAACAGTGCATAATTAGGAATTGGAAACTAAAAAAGGGAAGATACAGATAAGGGTACCACTGGGTTGGATAGCATATGGAACCAGAACTTATCCACTTCACATTCCCTTACCAGATTGTAACACACTGAAAATGGGAATAGTGACCTGTAGAGAAAAGAGAATAATCCAGCCCAGATATTGATAAGACCCAAGTGTGAAGACTTTAGCTTTAGCCAAGGAAGCAAACACTAGTACAGCCAGCTCCTTAAGGAAAATGTCTTTAAGATGTAGATTGTCCTTGGCTGTGTTTTCTTCTCGGTATCAAGCATGGCAACACAGATGTCCCAGTGGCAGCACACTTCTGCAGCAATAGCCACAGCATCAAAGATCTTCGGGTCACAGTTTTAAAGGGTAACTTTAAGACACAACAGGAGCGGAAGGAGTGGGAATTCAAACTTATGAGAAAGTTTAACTCCCTAGAATGTGGCCTGAACAGAGACAGGAGTTTTATGTCCAGATATGACTTTAACTAAGGATATGATACCGAGATACTGTATATCTGTAACTTTCTAATTCATTGCCCATAAACCCTTTTTCAGTGATCTATTTGTATATATAATGTGCCTTTTCAATGTATTTGTATTTTTGCCTGACGAAGGGGCCTGTGTGCTCCGAAAGCTTGCAACTGTTACTTATTCAGTTAGCCAATAAAAGGTATCACCAAACTTTACATTTTATAATTTTTTTTTTCGAATGGCTAACACGGTACTACATCTCAATACTACCAAAAAAAATGTTGTGCATCTGGTTATTGTTTTTGCGTCTAACTGATGTAACTGGTTTGCTCTCCAGTCTTTAATTATGTCTAGTTTGCCCAATTATACTGGCATTTGCTATTCATATTGCTTAAATTATTGTTGCATATTAAAATACATGTAAGAATTATCCCTTTAACTACAAAGTATGAAGTCTCACATGCTGGCAGACTCTGCCAAGTACATAAACCTTATGTCCTTATTTGCTGGCCTGTTAAGAGCAACAGCACTTAGAGGAAATTGAAAGGCACGCCATACCTTTTACTTACGCTGTAGCCTCCTGTACTTATGTTGTACTTCTGTTTTTTGTTTTTTTTTATTTAGGAGGTAAAAGTTCTAGGCCACACATTCCGAAACCCAGTAGGTTTAGCTGCTGGCTTTGATAAGCATGCAGAAGCTGTAGATGGACTCTTTAAAATAGGATTTGGATTTGTTGAAGTAGGAAGTATTACCCCCAAACCCCAGGATGGAAACCCTAAACCAAGAGTATTCCGCTTACTACAGGATAGAGCAATAATTAACAGGTAATGGAATTTTTTTTTATTTATTATTGAATCAGTCAAGGCTGGCATAATGGTTACATCTTCCTACCCTGCTTCTCCAGGTATGGATTTAACAGCCACGGTGTGGAAGTTGTACGCCAGCGACTGCTTGAGCGGAGAGAAAAGCAGAAGATGCTTACAGCAGGTCCCTTACCGAAATAAGTCCCAAATAGACTCATACTTTTATATTTCTTATTATTTTTTAATTATATTACAGGGGAAGTAAAGGTTTTCCCAAAAACTTTATAGACTCTATTAGAACCTCTATAAGAATTACTTTCTACTACATGTACTATTCTTCTTGCAACTTAGTAGCTCTAGTACACATCTGACATACTCTTAAAATCTGTGTGGCTTGGGCCACACTCTACTTTCTGTAAGCATGGTATAATTAGAAAAAAGCACACACAGCCCACTGTAAATTACAGCACTTTAATACCCCTCCCAATTGTGTCCGTAAGTTGCCCTCCCACGTGGTACGGTCCTCCACCCTTTTGTCTCCTTGACACTGTAATTATATTTTATATTTATGTGAACTGTATTTCTAAAAATGCACTTATTAATGCAGTGGACCCTTGTTTGTTACTACCAATGTGTATTGCCCTCAAGAAGCTCTATACAAATAAAAATATACACGCATACACAGCAACAAAGATGTCACTGCTAGGCTCATTGTCTTGTTTGCCATTGGCTCCCACTTTTAAAAGTAATGAGTTTGTCTGCTGAGCATGCTGATTTCAAGAGGAGATTATAGGAGAACTAAACCTCTCCCCACCTAAAGCCCCTTTAAACTTGCAGGCATTGTCCCTCTCAACTCTCCCTCCCTGTGATGTTCTTTAGTGTAAAAAATTTAAAAACCTTTAAAAAAAATTCTGACCCTTAAATGCAGAGAAGTGCACTGAAGCTCCTGGTCACAATCTTCTGGCTCTTCATATAGTCTTTGGGTATCTTCTTTGTCACTAAGCCAGCCAGTGCATGTGCAGTTGGGCCAAGTTAGTAATCCGCTTCAAATGCGCAAGCGCAAGTTGGCATTGAGACCCAAAGACTATAAGAAGAGCCGAAATACGGTGACCAGGAGCTGCACTTCTCTGCATTTAAGGGTCAGAATGTTTTAAAGGTTTTCCACCTTTTTAGGGATACTATCAGCATATCTTAAAGGAGAACTAAACCCCACCCCCTGCCAAACCCTCTCCCTCCCCTCGATGTGCTTTAATGTAGAAAAAAAGAGCTCACAGTTGCCATCTTCCGGCTTTTCATATAGACTTCAGGCCTCAACAAGGATTTGCGAATGTGCAGATTCCTGACGGCCCGACCACACATGCTCTGCCAGACTTCGTGTTGTCTGAAGACTATATGAAGAGCTGGAAGATGGTGAACGGGAGCTCCACTGCACCTCTGTGCATTTAAAGGTCATAATTTTTACACTAAAGCACATCATGGGGATAAAGATTGGGGGGGGGGGGGGGGGGGGGGGGGGCAATGCCTGCAAGTCAAGGAGGCTTTTAGTGGGGATGAGGCTTAGTTTTTTTAAAGGAGAATTAAACACCCCAATGTTAAGTCTCCACTAGCCCCCCTCCCTGCCTCCCCCTGCACAATCTTACACCTGTCCCTCTTGAAATAGTGATTGCACAGAGTAATGCATGCAGAGTAAGCACAGCGGAGCTCACAGGCGCCATATTCTTCTCTTCGGTAATGTCTGTGTCTCTTTTTCCGGCAATTTTCGTGTCTTTTGCCACAAGCACAGTTGTCGCTGACCAGAAGATTGCTCCAACTGCTTATGCGCCAGTACGCCGCTCACCTCACAAAGATTACCGAAGAGAAGAAAATGTTGCCCATGAGTTCCGCTGCTCTCACTCTGCATGTGCTTTACTATTTCAAGAGGAAAGAAAATGTCAGCAGCGCACAGAAAATTTGAAAAAGTGTGAGGTTTATTGAACCTGGTCCCAGGTGGCCAAAATGTTGGCTTTCTTCTGTTTGTTTTGGGTTCAATAAACCTCACACCTTTTCAGATTGTCTACATTCTTCATTGGATTGTTGCCATTTTTTTTCATTGGATTGTTGACCCTTGAAGCAGGCGTGAGTCCTTCAGCATAGCACCAGATACCGCAAAAGGTATGTATTTGGGGGTATAAGTGTTCTGCTTCTGTTACTACTATTTCAAAAGGGGATAGAATACGACTGTGTTGGGGAGGCATGGAGGGGGGCCAGTGGGGACTTAATATTGCAGGGGGGATTTAGTTCTCCTTTAAGGTATTCTGATATTATCCCTAAAACCTTTACTTCCATTTAATTACTTATAATGATCAGTCACTGTGTTGTACTGATACCTATTACTTCATTTTGCTCTATTTCAGCTGGAATGCCCCTTGGTATAAACTTGGGGAAAAACAAGACTTCTGAGGATGCAGCTGCTGATTACAAGCAAGGTTTGCAACAGTTGGGATCTTTGGCTGATTATTTGGTTATAAATGTGTCCAGCCCCAATACTCCTGGACTAAGGAATCTACAGGGTCGAGAGGAACTGCACAAACTGCTGACTGAGGTTTGACCTAACATATAAGTCTGCATAACCCAGTACCTTATTTTTATTTCAGGAATTTGTAACAAGTCTTCCTATTAGGTTGTGAAATGTCGAAATGCTCTTCAGTGTGACCGTAAGCCAGCTTTACTTGTGAAAATTGCACCTGACCTGTCTACACGTGATAAGGAGGATATTGCAAGTGTGGTGACAGAGGTATGAGACTGACGTTCTCTATACAGCACCTAGGCTTGTGCATATTTGATTACTGGCCATAAACAAAATCTCACAGTAGTAGTAGTAGGCATATACCCATTCTATGACTATACTATAACTTGTCCTCCTAGGTTGGCATCGATGGCCTTATTATTTCTAATACAACCATCAGCCGAGCCACTTCACTTCAGGGTGCTCAGAGCAGTGAAGTAGGTGGACTAAGTGGAGCTCCCCTTTGTGACCTGGCTACTGAAACTGTGCGTGAGATGTATGCACTAACTGCAGGTAAAATCTTTATTAATGCTAGACTAAACCCAACACTTTGTATATGACACTGATCTGCATTTCTCTGCTTATGTTAAAGGAAAGATACCAATCATTGGGGTTGGTGGTGTGTTCAGTGGCCTTGATGCTCTGCAAAAGATCCGTGCTGGAGCTTCTTTAATTCAGCTGTACACTGCACTTACTTACCAGGGCCCCCCTGTTGTTGGTAAAGTCACACGGGAACTTGAGCAACTGCTTCTGTAAGCAATATTCGTTATTAGTGTAAAATCTGTCTCTTTGCTTTATGTGCTATAAATGTATTTCTATTTATTTTAGTGAACAGGGATTTTCCTGTGTGTCTGATGCAGTAGGAGCTGATCACAGAACTAACACTTCACCATCACCAGTGAAATAGGAAGTCACCTGACACAGTGATATAACAAATAAGTTTTCTTTCCCTTTTTCGGGGGACCTCATGCCTGTGACACCAATTGTGCTGTGGAGAACAGCACCCTTATAGCTCTTTGCCCATGAGCTTGCATTCCCTGGCTATACAGACAATACAGTATTTCTGATAGACGCCAAAAGCTTTGTTTTGGAGCTAATGGAACCCATGTACCTGTTATATAGGACACTTCTTGGGAAGGGCACCATGCAGACAGGGTATAATTAAAATCAGTAATAAAACTAAACCATCGACTTTTACGTTTGTTTCCGTTCATAAAATATTTTTGCCTATCTATATATATTGAGACTAGGTGGGAATATTACATTGTAATCTAAATCTTAGTGTTATAAAGCCCTTTGTATTTATTATTTTCTGTGTATAAATTCGCTTTTAGCATGTACATTGTAGCATGAAGCCACTGCAGCCAGATATTGCTGTAGAATTTTATATACAGTAGTTCTCTCGAATAAACATTTTGATAACGCTGTACTCCCATAACTAAAATAATTTTGCTGCAGATCCTCTTCATTGCATATGCTTAAAAAAAAACCTTGATCTTAACCCAGATCTATTGGGAGCTCAAGAATGGGAGCATTTTTAAAAATAGTATTGATTTTATAGTTCATATTGAAACCAGCACCATATATTATTTATTATTGCCTACAAGATTAGGGGGATTTTCAGAAGGAAAACTCTGAGCTTTATAAACCTGGCTGTGGTTTTATAAAACTGACTAAATGCCTTGAATGTGCTTGAGTGCTATTGATAGTGGGGACAACTTCATTCTTGTTCAACCTGCCATTGGTCAAAAAGATCTTGAAATGCTTTAGACCTTCAACAAAGTTTAGTACCTTTATTTAATACCAAATTGAAGATGATATTGCTACCTCATCAAGAGATCCAACATGTATCTTATCAGCCAGACAAATCACTACAATACTTTCTCTCCCAGCCTCAAAATTCATGAGTTTTCTGGGTCTCTTAATGTTAAAGGGGTTGTTCCCCTTTAAATTAACTTTTAGGATAATGTAGAGAGTGATATTCCAAGACAATTTGCAATAGGGTTCATTGTTTATTATTTGTGGGGTTTGGGGTTATTTAGCTTTTTATTCAGCAACTCTCCAGTTTACAATTTGTTTACAATGTGGTTATTAGGGTCCACATTACCCTAACTGATTTGGATAAGAGACTGGATTATGAATAGGAGAGGACCTGAACCCCTATTTGAAAGCTGGAAAGTGTCAGAAGAAAAAGCCAAATAATTTAAAAGTATAAAAAAAAATGATGTAGACCAATTTTAGAAGTTGCTTGGAAATGGCTGTTCTAAGAAATAGGAGTACAAGAATATTGTACACATTTTCATTATCAACTGTTGGATACACTCGATTTAAGTGTGAACTAGAAGCCTTTGACATTCTTGAAATAATTGATTTTGGGTACATCAGACAATGCCAGCAGCAGTTTCCTTCATACCAAGAGAACTGAAAGAGTAAGACTGCTGGAGAAGACATCCCATTATGGGTTGAGCACAGATTCAAAAATTTTAGATCACAAAGTAGCCATATTTGGTCTTTACTACTTAGATACCAGGAGGCCCAAACTCTATATATCCGTGAGTAATATTCAGATGTAAAAAGAAATGTGGAGTGAGTTTGAGCCTGGGGGTTTCATTCCCCTTGAAGGTGCATTTTACAATCTTCCAGATCAGGGCTGTCCAACTAGTGGCGGCCCGTGACACCCCACCCCCCCTTGTTTGGCCCCCCACCTATCTGCTGTGTTTGCTTACCATGTGTAATATGTACATGGTATCACTACAGAGATTACCTGGCCCTCCATTGTTCCTCAAATTCAGACTAATCCCCTGTATTGTTCACATCCTAAAGCCCTGTACTATTCACATCTGAGACCTAGACTGAAACTGCCCATGTTGTTCACACTTTATACAAAATGCTAATGGGGCACCTGCACTGTGTCACTGTATGTAGTACATCTTAGAGTGGTCCAGACGGGTTTCTCTGTCTCCTGCTCTGTTCTGCCTGCCCTATGCTCCCTGTGTGTCCCCTGCTCTGCCTGTGTGTGACACACTCTGCCGGTGTGTACCCTGCTCTGCCTGTGTGTGTGACATACTCTGCCTGCGTGTGCCCTGCTCTGCCTGTGTGTGTGCCCTGCTCTGCCTGTGTGTGCCCTGCTCTGCCTGTGTGTGCCCTGCTCTGCCTGTGTGTGTGACATACTCTGCCTGTGTGTGCCCTGCTCTGCCTGTGTGTGTGACATACTCTGCCTGTGTGTGCCCTGCTCTGCCTGTGTGTGTGACATACTCTGCCTGTGTGTGCCCTGCTCTGCCTGTGTGTGTGACATACTCTGCATGTGTGTGCCCTGCTCTGCCTGTGGAGAGAGGTCAACACTGACTTCCATTATCGACCCTTGGTACCACAGAATTTGGTCAGCACTGTTCTAGATTATTTCCACAGTGGTGCTTTTGCTGAGCTCTGTACTTGAATATTGTAATTGTTCATCTGCCTCAGTTGATCTGCTTGTGAGTATAGCCCTGTGGTTATTGCCAATAAACATTTTGTACGTGTTTAAAAATCTCTGTCATCTTACAACTTATTGCAGCAGCTGTAAGGTGTAGTAGCACATCACCTCACCTTTGCGCCTCCATCATAGGGCCCAGGTCAGAAATGAACTCCAGTGTAATCCTTTTTCTACCTCACTTAGCTAGAAACTATTCTGGCCCAAGGTAGAGTTACACACTGTTAAGGCTTTCACTGTTCTTATTGCTTGGCTTTGGCAATGCCTTTTATGCTTATTCTAAGGCTTAGTCCAGACGGGGAGATTCGGGGGCGATCCGTCGCCTGGCGACTTTTC
>CM044438.1:55378442-55394088 GCA_024363595.1 Xenopus borealis | reverse complement strand
CCCCCCCCCCACACACACACACACACACACACACACGTGTGTGCTCTCACCGCACTGTTTTGTCTTGACAAAAAGCTGCGTGTGCTGACGCACCTGCACAAGTGTGCACACATGCAGCAGTGCAGTTGCTGGACAGGAGGACCTGAGACAGTAGCCCTCAGGGTCCGGAGGGGGGCCCTGATGCAGAAACCCTCAGGGTTCGAAGAGGGCCCTGAGGCAATCCAAGTTCTGGATCTGGGCCGGTGGGCCCACCGGGTTTTTTCCCTGTGTCACGCTGGCCCAGTCCGACTCTGCGTACCAGGAATATATTATGCACAATGTAGTGTTCTGTGCTGTGTTCATAAAAGTATTTGTATATTGCAGATTGTGATGGTGTGTGGGTACATACAAAATACATCTTCTAGGCAAAAGGAGCCCCCTTATCAGATATATTGGATCTTACTGTCAATGAATATCTGACACCCAACTGCTTCATGAAGACACAATGAGAAACAGATGCTGCTAGAGGGATAGTAAACATACATTTGATTATTTCAGAAATGATGCAGAGTATTTAATTGATTGTATTTAGAAAATTTCATATTTCAGTATGAGGAAGCATATATTAAATTTTCCTTTCCACTATAGTTGCCCTTTAATGTAATTCAACAGTTGACAGGCATACATTGAAATGTGCTGGGTGAGTAATGGTGGCCAAGACATAACGATCTGTGAACAATGGTAAAATTGAGAAATGAATACAAGTAAATCCTCATTTAGATTTCACTTCATTATCCCCAAAACTTTTCATCGATGGCCTGTGATTCATTCAAGAGCTTCCTCGTGTTATGTATTTATTCTGATCTCATACAGTATATACATTTTGTCATCAAATGACAGGTCCATCTCTCACTGTCAGTAATTTGCACCCAATATTTAGCTTATCTGCTCTATTAAAGGGCATAAAATGACACACACCTTGATAGACTCCCTATTTATTTTACACAGCATTTTACACTTTTGTTTAAACAATTTTCTGAAATGTTACCAAAATTGCCAATTTTTGGAAAGCTTTTGCGGCTTGGTGCTTTGGTGTAGAAAGACATACATGCCCGATGTGGATTTGAGAAAATGCATACTTTACAAAAATATGTGGTTTTCTCGGGTTAATGTATTTTTGTACCTTTGCCATTCATAAAATGCTGTAATGTGTTAACGTATGGGCTTTCTTATCCGGAAACCTGTTATCCAGCAAGATCCAAATTAGGGAAGTGCTATATCCCATAGACTACATTTTATCCAAATAATCAAAATTTTAAACAATGCAGTTTTCTGGAGCGGTGCTTTAGATTTGGTAGTTTACTGCTTGGAGTTTTTGGCCTATAAAAGTGAGAAATCTCCATAAAACTAGATACATTTGGTATTGGTGTTTCAGGAGACAAAGAGATTTCCAAATCTGCTGTGTTCTCATTCATAAAATAAATTTTGTTTCTGATATATGTGTGTATATTATGGTAAACACATAGTTGCCTAACTTTTTAGAGAAGTGGAATTACACCAAATGTTTTGTATATTTTGAAGCTTCGGGGCCTTTCCTCCCCTAAAGTAAAAGAGCGCAAAATGTTCAAAAATGGCCTGGCAGTAAAAGTGCCAAATCGACTGGCAGTGAATGTTAATATCCTTTATCAGAAGCAATATCACACTAATAAATATCACCTTTTTGTATCCTTTTAAATTCAATATCCTAAAACTGACAGAAGTAGAAAGCTCTTTCTGTGTGGTCAGCCACTGATTAATAATCATAATACAAATCTGGGAAAAACACAATAAATGCCTTAATATTGTAAGAGCAAAATTGTATGGAAAAATATTTGATTATAAGAATGCATAAAGCAAAAGCTACTGTAGGTATCAAATCCTACACTGTGTTATCTGTAATTTGACAGATATAACACATTGACATTTATGCAGAGCTTTACTAAGATTATCCATCATTCACATAAGTCACTGCCCCGATGGAGGTCAAAATGTAAGGTTCCTATCGCATTCACGCACACTGCCATCAGTTTTGTCTGCCTATATTTGTTTACAGATAATGCCAAAACTGAAAGTGAATTCTAGTGTTTCCCACTCAGACTACTATATGATCATGCCACAAATTATCCAAATGAAATCAAAAGTTATCCCATTTCCTACTGCCTCCTTTCACCAGGCTGTCAAGAGAAGCTGTCCGCACTCAGCACACTACACTTTAACACAGGAACCAATCAGCAGTTAGGCTGACCTGATAGGTAACTGAAGCCTGTATTTGCTTGTGTGACTGTGGGGCTGTGATTGCTTATCCCTCTCCTACTGCGCTTCTGGCAGGGGCTGTTAGAACATATCCACCCCCATTTGAAACAGGGACAGTAGCAGATATATATAAGGGGCTCCAATAAATTTTCAGCCCAAAGTGAAATCAGCACCATATATTCAGTAATTAATGTCTGCTTACAATATTGGGGATATTAACAATTATGCTATATGTCTCCTATAAGCTATATTGGTGTCAAAACAATCCTATTGGGTTTAATTAACGTTTAAATACCTTTTTAGTATACTTATTATACACTTAATTATTGTAAAACCTTCTGGCCAGAGGACATGTCCTGAACATTCTGCATAACAAGTTCAATACCTTTATTTTAGTAAGATTTATATTCCCTCAAGCAGGATTCCCTTTTGGTCAATCTTTTTTTTTTTTCTTCTGTTACTCTGAGAAACTGAAACCCGCATAATTGAATGTAATGGTCATGTCCCTCATTCATGAAGGCAGAAGAATGCACGCGCACACCTGGCCTTTCTAACAAATTAGATACGGTGCATGGATTCTTAGGAGGAAGGCCCCTCCTTGGTTACACAGGATTAAGATAGAACCAGCACACGTAGCATGCTTAAGGGATTGCTCATGTGTTTATTGTCTTGCCAACAATGACAAAGTTTCGGGGGTGTACCCCTTCGTCAGGTGATCAAACACAACCCACCACCGTCCTTAAATGCAAGGCATATTAAACTTCACCCCTCCAATCATGTAAATTAACAGGCAATTCCGAAAAAAAGTTCACATAGTCCAAATAGAAGTAATTTGAGGAATTCCTTGAGGTAATCCAAGATACAGGCTGTTAGGAGAGAACAAAATGTTTTATATAACACATAATAGCAATTCTGAATAGTACACTGTAACCTAAGGAGGAGTAATAGTAACATTCGGATAAAAAAATCCCCTGTTATAGAATTCGTAACAATTTAGAAGAATCTTTAAGAAATAGGAAACAAATGGAGATAAGAAATATTTATACATTTACAAGTAACAAGACAGATTAAACTCCTCATTTAACCCTCTTGGTATCTGGGTTTGCAGTAGCCAAATCCAATAACTTTCACGTTGATTCAGTTTTGTTTTAAGGTCATGGTCAGTAGCCACTACTTTTTCCAACACCTGCCATCTCATTTGGGAGGTCCTATGCCCATTTTCAAAAAAATGTTTGTATAAAAATGTTTATTCTTTTTCTTATCAGCTTCCTTGTTTAACTCATTAGTTGGTGGTTTGTAATTCCTAATAGCTGCTTTATGTTCATTTAGACGTGTTTTTACTGCCCTACTTGTTTGGCCAATGTATGCCAGACCACAGGGGCATTTAAGGCAATACATTACCCCCTTTAAATCACAGGTATGGAAGCCCTTAATGGAATGTTTTGTGCCCTTTTGTGGATGGATCACATAATCCCCCTTGGTAATACCAGTACAATTACCACAATTAAGACAGGGGAACGTGCCATTTCTATTGCTTTCTTTTTTAGTAAAGGCCGGAACTTTTTTCTTTTAAACCAGATCCCCTATATTTCTATT
Organism: Xenopus borealis; assembly: GCA_024363595.1. Taxonomy (NCBI): domain Eukaryota; kingdom Metazoa; phylum Chordata; class Amphibia; order Anura; family Pipidae; genus Xenopus; species Xenopus borealis. The sequence goes on along the minus strand of CM044438.1, from coordinate 55,390,221 downwards.
TATATGAAAAAATCGGTGGTAATGAAAACAATTTTCCAAATTTCATATCTGATTTTAAAACATTCCAATATTTTAAAATGGTTCTTCTTATGAACTTGGCATTAGTGTCATAAATTGGGGGATTTTTCCTACTTCATCACGAGTTATTGTGAGGGTATTTTTATCATAACCCTTCACAACAAACTTGTCAATCATTTTTTCAGATTCAATTGCATATAAAGCATCACTGGAAGTTATTCTCCTAACTGACTTTTTATTCTCCTGGCAGTCCTTTAAACAGACCTGGAGCATGAAAGCTTGTAGGGCTTAAAAGGTTGTTACAGTCCGTTGGTTTGGTAAAGACGGATGTACTGAACCCTATGTCTCTCACCTGTATATCTACGTCAAGAAAATGAATATTGGAGGGGTGATATTCTAACGTAAATTTTATAGAACCATGTACATTATTAAGATATTCGAGGAATTCTAAAGGTTTGTCTTTTCCACCTTTCCATATAAAAAACGTATCATTTACATAGCGCATGTACGTTACAATGTGTGTTGCATAGTCTGAATTGGAAAAAATAAATGTGTTTTCAAAAAAATCCATAAAAATGTTTGCATATGCAGGTGACATGTAAGCACCCATTGCGCATCCTTGTGTTTGTAAAAAGAATTCCTCATTAAAAGAAAAGAAATTTTTTTTGTGAGTATTATTTCAAGCAAAGTGCATAGAAACGTGATCTGGTGTGTTGGTGTTTTTGTGTTCCCGAGGTAAGAACGCCTACACTCTATACCTTCGTCATGAGGGATAGAAGTAAATAAATCACATACATCAATTGAGCACAGGAGGAATTCCTCACTTGGTAATGCTATTTCACCCAATTTTAATAAGAAATCCCTTGTATCCTGTACACAGTATTTTAAAGAAGGAATTATTTCCTGTATCGCCAGATCCACATAAATGGCCAATGGTTGTAATATAGACCCCACATTACTTACAATTGGTCGACCCGGTGGGTTTGTAAGGGATTGGTGTATCTTTGGTATGAAATAAATGTGAGGTATTTTTGCTTCCTCACGAAACAGTAAATTATACGTATCCTCAGTAATTATACCTTCTATTACAGCAATAAAGGATACGTAACATTGAAACATTGAAAATGTTGTGGCAATTTTTATTTTTGTTGAAAATAATCCTGTTAATGCGCCCGTGTTTTTGGTCCAAAACCCCCACCTTGTGCACATTGATGGGCGGAGTGCATTGCTGTCACTGAACACATTGCAGTTATACATACATCTATTTCGTTATATGATACTCCCTGCAAACTTTCTTACAGTTCATGGCATTTAGAGTTACAGAAGGGTGTCTGTCAGATACTTCACCTCAGAGATGAACCCTAGCGATGTCTATGTATAAATGTGTGGGTAGAGAAATGGCAACTTCACTTTGGCAGTGTAACCTTCAATATGGATGGAGGATTTAGTTACCGTACCGGACTACCTGTCTTCTAATTGGCATTTTTTTTGTCATTGGTTTGTTATTTAAAGTAATGTTTACCCCCATTGAAAGGACAAATTTATCAAGCACCCCCTCCTTCCAAGAAAATATGTTGACAAATTTTGTTGTGGTTTAGTTTTGTACTTGTGTAAAACCACACCATGGTGGTATAATTATTTCCCACTTTTGATGTTTGAGGTGACTTTTCATCAGTTTAGTCCAAAAGATGAACAGAAGATCAGTTTGCCCTCTTCTTAATTTATGTTGCATTCATGTTTGGTATTGTTTGGTATTTATAGAAGACGCAAAACTCAGATTCAGTCTTTAATCTGTAGATAATTGTAGGAAGCTAAGACAGAATTGCCAGTTGAATTCACCAACTAACTTTAGATAAAACTGGGGGAGAATTTTTCAATGACCTTCTGTACTCACGTCATGCAATGAAATTGCTTCCTATCATGAACATGACCAGTTTGCTCCATAGTTAGTCTTCTCTCTCCATGAGTGCATGACAGTAGACCATGTAAGAATATGACAAATAATCAGGCAAATATATGGCATAAATGATTCCTTTTTAACCGACATTTGGACATAAAAGATAAAACATTATTTCTGGCAATTTGTAAATGTTGCCCCTTACTCAGTAACAGTCATTTAAAGGAGAACTACACCCCCACAGCCAAAAGTCCCCAGTTGCCCCCCTCTGCTGGTCCCTTCCCTCCCTCCTGCACAGTTTTACCTCAGAATTGTGTCCCTTCTAGAAATACTCACACAAGCAGAACAGCGCAGCGGATCACAGGAGCATCATGTTCGACAGTCTTGGCGTTTTTATGTTAAAAAAACAACTGTGTTGTAAACACCTTGGAAAGCGGTTTGTAGGATAATAATATAAACCATATCTGTCCAGTTGTTGAGTAGGGTGTATGAATAACCACTTGTATTTTTGCTATTGACCTCCTACCCTACTACCATGGCCTCTGTAATTACAACAGCCACTTTCTCGGAACACAAGTGCATATTCAATTATTACCTTTTTCCTAACACATTTGACTAGTTCTCAGTATTTTGATCAAGCAACCATATTTTCATAACAAAGTGATTTTTTTTTTTTTGTGGCAATGCAAATAGTCAAAATGTATCTGCTTTTATGAATCCCTCTTATTATTATTAATAATAATAATAATAATAACAACAATAATAAAAGGAAAATTTAAAAAAATAGGACAGAATCCTGATTGACAAAGGAGGAAAGAGTTGAAATATAGGCAATGGCCGCAACTTTATTTAAAGGAGTGCAAAACATAATCAAGCCTAACTTAATAAATGTTATTTACATAGTAAGAAAATCAGGCAGCCTGAGAAGCTCATTAAGAGTGAAAGACAAATTGTGTAGTCTCACGCCAAATGTGGGAGCAAGTTGGGTTTAACGATAGGGCTGGATATCCTAGGAAAAGGTAGAATTCTCAGCATAAACCTCAAATGAGATACCAGATCATTAACAGTCAAATACATTACTGACCATCTTGTTAAGGTTGCACAGGACAAAGCCTTCTGAAATAACAACTGTAAACCCATTCTGCCACTGCATTCCTTTCTTAAAGACACACCTTCCAAGCCAAACAAGAGTTGTGTTTCATACAAGTCTTTAAATATGTAGTAATTAATTCTGAGGACAAAGGATGTCAGGCTTCCTGTGGGAAAGAGAGATTGACTTCCCCCTTAAGATTTCTTTTTAAGCTCTTCAAATCTGCGCGATAGATCGTCAAAGTCAATATCTTCTGAGGTGGATTTGCTTGTTCCTACAGATGTGGCTGGTAATGTATCGGGAACAGAGGGCAGCTCAGGGAGAACAAAGTTGTCAGGAGTTTTTGTTCTTGGTTTGGCAACAGGAGGCACATTATTACCGGGACCTAGTTTAATGAAGAAAGAAAATGTAGTTATTGCTGGATATTTGTGTGGGATAAGATCTTACTATTAGCCTGACTCGGGAGCCCCACATATGGCATCTTACTACACCCAGTTATGCAGAGTATTTAGGCAAACAATCCATCTACACTATTCCACAAAAGAAGTGATTGTTGGAAGGTAGGAGTAAAACAAACTGGAGAACTTTTGAACACCATACAAAGGGGCAGATATAGCAAGGGTTGAATTTTGAGGTGATGGAATTTATTTTAAACTCCCATCAACTCGACGTTCGAATAAAAAAAATGACCAACCGAAGTTTATTTAAAAAAATCTTTTTTTATTTTTTTTAACTTTGAGCGAATAGGCTGTATTCCATCGTTCCAATATAATCTGTGATTTTTCAGTCTACCAAATGACAAATGGGTTCTAGGTGGTCCCCCATAGGCTAAAACAGCAATTTCGCAGGTTTCAGAAGGCAATTAGAAGTTAAATTTTTAAAGAGACAGTACATACAGTCAATTTCAATATTCTAATTTTAGATTTTTTGAATTTGGACTATTCCCAAGTCGAACTAAAATCAGCTCTAAATTCAAATAAAAAAAATTTGATTTTTCAATTTGACCCTTGATCAATCTGCCCCATGGTGTGCATGTTGCTCTGTAAAGTGAGGAAAGTATTCGAGTACTTCAAGGAGACATATAGAATAAATGAATAAAAGCTATTGTTGTAGGCAGTTATAAGTTATATATGGTGTTGCTTTTATATGGTGCTAAAAATGTATATCTTTAAAAATAGCCCCTTTATTAGAGCTCCCTATAGATGTTCTCTGGTCGCTGTCTGTGTTCAAATGAGGAGTGGGCGTCCTTAAGGTCAAAAAAGCACAGTAGGAGGGGGGGACAGCCAATCACAGCCCTGCCGTCACACAAGCACAGACAGGCTTTCACACAAGCACAGACAGGCTTCAGTTCCCTATCAGGTTCTGCTAGCTGCTGATTGGTTCACATCCTACAGTGCACTGAGCTGAGCCACCTCCCCTGCACAGCCTGGAAATTCAGGGAGCAGGAAGAGAAGGGAGGAATTTTTAGTTTTTTTGCAGAAATAGTCAATAAATCAGCCTGAAACACTACTTTTTAAGTGCAATTCTTCTATATCTAAATGAGTATAACACACTGGTACGTTCTTATTTTTACACAATGTGTCTCTTTTAAACCGATACTGACAAAAAAATTTACTCTTCAGTAGGTGGGTTATTTACTGAAATCTGGAAAATTCTCACAATTTTCTTAAAGGAAAACTATACCCCCAAAATTAAAGCAACAGGTAGTTTATATCATATTAAATAACCTTACCAAACGGGAATATATATTTAAGTAAATATTGTCCTTTTATATCTCTTGCCTTGAACCACCATTTTGTGATGGTCTGTGTGCTGCCTCAGAGATCACCTGACCAGAAATATTTCAACTCTAACTGTAACAGGAAGAAGTGTGGAAGGAAAAGACACAACTGTCTGTTAATTGGCTCATGTGACCTAACTTTATAGTTTGTTTGGTATGTTTGTGTGCACAGTTGCCATTTTAAAATGGCAATTTTTTATTTATGATTACCCAATGGCACATGCTACAAAAAAAGTATATTATTATGAAAATGGATAATTTACATGAAGTAGGGTTTTACATGAGTTGTTTTATGCAATATCTTTTTATAGAGACCGCCATTGTCCGTTGGGTATAGTTTTCCTTTAAAACCACTTTGACCGTATTCCATTGCACTTTATACTTGAGTAATAAATTTACTCAAAAAAAAAAAAAAAAAATCTGGTGCTGGAAAAAGACTCCATAAAATCCGAATCATACAAATTTTTTTCTTGGATTTGATGGCCGAAAATTTCAGATGATTGTATGATGAAAAGTTTCTGACCAGAAATAAAAATCAGACTTTATAATTAATATAAATAGAAATTATAAATAGCATGAAAAGACAAAGTAAAAAAAAAAAAAATTTCAATTCTGGTGCCAGTATCTCCTTAAGAAGGAGCTGTCTTTGGTCTAGCCCCGATTTGCTATTAACAGACTCCTCCTAGAACTATTACCAAGTACTTACCAGCTGTAGGTAGATTGTTTGCTTGTGGTCCAAAATTCTCTATCTGTTAGAAAGAATGTAGGTTGCATTAAGCATATATAGTGTCATTACATTTACTCATTTCACTGTAAGTCCCCAAAAGATTGTCCAAATTAAATAACAGGTATCAAATGTCAATTCTGTTTTATACCATTTAAAAAAAAAAAAATGTTACTTTGTAATTTTAGAGAAGTAGCTACTGTTTTATCTGACACAGGTAAAAAGTACATTATCCAACCAATTGGATGGCCAGACATTACCTGATCTGCCCAACCAGATCTAAAGCCGCCTGACTTGCACATATGGCAGTTCCCTATTCACATGCATGATCAGTAGATGACATTTTTGGCCTGGAATAAGTGAAAGTGACCCCATCACCTTCACAAAAGCTCCAGTCTTATTCCAGGTTCATACATCCAAGACACAGAAGTGTCTCTGCAGTGTTACCTCGGCACTTAGATGTAGCAAAGCATTTCAAAACACAAATTGATTGAAGGAAGAAAGAAAAATGTATTTGCTAGCACAAAATCCAGCCATAATGTTAAATTAGCATAAAAATTTTGCAAACTTTTAGCTCATAATGTAGCTGGCGAAAACCATAACATTGTGCTACATTGTTGGTTTGAAGGTTGGTTTGAAGGTAAAGTCTGGAGTGACTGGATGTCTAACATAATAGCCAGAACAATACTTCCTGCTTTTCAGCTCTCTTGGTTTCCATTGATTGGTTACTAGGCAGTAACCACTCAGGGGAGGGGGGCAATGTGTCATAACTGTTGCTTTTGAATTGGAGTTGCATGTAAAGTATCAATTGTAAACTCACTGAACAGTTTTGTCCCATGTGGCGCCCCTTCAAGTCACTGACTAAGTCAGAGTTAGAGAGCTGAAAAGCAGGAAGTTGTGTTCTGTTCTGTTAGACATCCAGTCACTCCAGTCTTTATACATTATATATTTGACTAACTAACTATATTAGAAACATTTTTTATTTTGCACATACTATTTACCCAGCTTTTATTTTACACGGAATTGTTCCTTCTATCTACCAGGGAGCAGTTATCTGTCTACCTTCCCAGCTGATGGGCTGTGTGATATTACTCCAACTTGCAGTGCAGCAGTAAAGAGTGACTGAAATTTATCAGAGCACAAGTCAAATGACAGGGGGCACCTGGGAAACTGACTATGTCTAGCTCCAAGTCTCTATGACAGTATCACTTTAATTCACAATCTTCACACATACAGGCCCGGATTCGTGGAAAGGCCACCTAGGCCCTGGCCTAGGGTGGCAGGATCTTAGGGGGCGGCATGCTGCCCAGCCACACCCACATTGGTTCAAAAACACTGGGGATACGCAGGAGATACAATAGTTTTTTAATTTCCCATGCAAGTATGGAGTCGACGAATGGCAGTGGGCCTAGGAGCACCCACTGTGTGAATCTGGCCCTGCACACATACAGCTTCTGCCTTTAAATATATAGTGGGATCATTCGAGTTAAGCAGCAAGGTTACTGGCTGTTCAATTGTTGGTATGAATCAGCCCCATAGCTGAATGGTCACATATTCTTGTCATCCCATAACTAATAGTAGTGCCTGGAAGTGTGCGTTTGTGTCCACACCATACAGTATGGTATATACATTGATATATATTATATCTCCATTATAGTGCAGCAACTCCTTCTTCTGGCAAGGTCATTCCGATACCGAGCTGGATTCATTGCTAAGCACTATTTGTAGATAATTAATGAACTTTGAATAATTGATTCAGATAAATAATAATTAATGCATTATTCTGAACAGTGGATTGCAGCATTTTTCTTTCTTTCTGACACTACCAATACCCTACCAATTTTAGACCAGTAACTTACATTATCATATGTGGGCGGCATAGAAGGTACAGGTGGTGGCATACCACCCAGTGCAGGAGGATTAAAGTTGCCAAATGGCTGGTAGATTCCTACTGGTGCTCCACTGACTGGGTCCTGTAAGAATAGAAGGAGTTAATCAAGCAAAATTTAATAGCTGAACAACACAGTCTATAAAATCAGTGTACATACCTGCCCTCCAGATGCAGGGTATGCAAATGGGATGGTAGGTGTTGGCATTTGCATAGCAGCAACTGTTGGTAATGGCATACCAAATCCTCCACCTCCTCCACCACTGCCACCTCTCTTCCCATCATCTGTAAAGCCAACATCTATGAGATCAGCTTCAACTCCAGCAGGCACTTCAGCCTTAATAAAAGAAATTAAATAAAGGTATATGTTAAATAAGAATTGACCATACATACATTTCATATTTATAAACAATATATGAATCAATATACTTGCTCAACGAAGTATTGTTGTGCTGACAATATCGTAAATTTATTTGTTTTCTGGTTAAGGCAAGTTCCACACAAATGACAGATCATACGATCCCAGGAGGCTGTCCTTATTTTTTAAAATGGCTTTTTTCAATTTATGATTACCCAATGGCACATGCTACTAAAAAAGTATATTATTATGAAAATTGTTTATTTACATGAAACAGGGTTTTACATAGGAGTTGTTTATGCAATATCTTTTTATAGAGACCTACATTGTTTGGGGGGTGGGGGGTGTAGTTTTCCTTTAAGAGGAAGAGTGAAGAAACCCATCCAATGCTGACAGCACACACAGCAATAGCTATACCTAGAAATGCAGGTGTTGCCACACAGATCACGGAGTTCACCAGCTGCACACATTGGTGGTCTTGCACATGATTTTGAACAAATGTTAACCAATGTTTACATTCTGTGAGAAAGCAGCTCACATAACTAAATTGTAATACATTAAATGAAGGCCATAAAGTGGAAAATGGTCTTTTTTTTTTTTTTTTTTTAAATACTCCAGAGGCCCTGGTTAAAATCCCAAGAGAAAGTTTGTGACCTTCAAAAATGTATTCGGTCTTTTGGTGTGAACTCAAAAGAGAGTTATCTCTGCTGTAGTTAAGTTTTGAGTTCTACATCAAATATGCGCTACATGAAAACTTACAAATAAAAGCATATGCAGTTGTAAAAATAAATAATACAAGTGATAAACTCCTTATGTAGACAAAGAGGTCATGATACAATAAAAAAAGTTTTTTTTACTATTTACTTACCATAACAACACTATCCGGTTCATATGGGACATTGTAATTCTTGGCAATCTCAATTAGATATCTTTCCACTAGGATTTTAGGAGGAGCCTCTACACTCAGTTTGTGCATTAGCTGGAACAAGAAGTCAGGTTACAGGATCACCGGGCTATTATTGGTTTGTTTTTCCCCAAAAACAGATGTGAAAAACTGGATTCTACCTACCCGCTCATTGACTGTGCCAATTTGATTTGTCCTACAAAGCTTGCCATACTCCTTACTGTACTTTGCACAAAGCTGATCTGCAACCTGAACAAAGAATGAGAAAATGACTAAGCTGAATCTGAAAGGATAGTGGGATTTTCAAGTTAACTTGATTAACAGAGGGATATATATTAGAAATCAACCAGTTCTGCACTTACTATTTTAAGCTCAGTAACTTCAGTTTGCAAGCGTGGGGCTGCCCAGATTAGTGTAGAAACTGCTTCTCCCAGGCCAGGATCCAGTTCTCTACACAAAGAGAAACAAATAAATGGTAAAATACAAAATTCATAATTTGTGCAGATCACAAGCCAACACGGATTTGTGAACCTTTGTAATTCCTTGCACTCACTTCATAGACTGAATTAATCCAAAGCGTGCCAGAAGCAAGTCACAGTATAGCTCAAGAATCTCCATTGCCTCCACCAGATAGTCCTCACGTATGATGTGCTCTACACGGATCCGTGCTCTTTCATCCTTACCAGTGGACAAGTAGTCTGCAATCTCTTTTCTTGCCTTTTGTGCTAACTCAGCTGGAAAACACAAGGATAACCTGTTCTTCACTGCTGGTTAATAGATTAAGATCTGAACTCCACGGGGCTATGTCTTCAAATCCAATGCTGTGAGGAAGCGTATGCAACAAGATGGATGTGCCAAACATAATGTAAGTAATAAAATTATCGCACCTACAAACTGCATGAATCCGACACGACTGTCAGATGAAGACGCAGCGTGCGGGGTTAGCATTTGACAGTCGTGTCATATGCATGCAGTTTGTAGGTGCAATATTTCTATTACTTACATAATAAGCATCAATCTTGAAGACGTTGTGCCGTATAGTTCAGCCCTAAGAAAGCACAGACACAGGGGATAGAAATAAAACCAAAGGCTTGTAGAGTACTTACTGGTGACTTCTGTGATTTACTTACTTTTTTTCTTCTCTAGGAGTTTCAGTCGGTTTATAACGAGTCTTAAATTGACACGGAGACGTTCAGCCTTAAATCCAGAGCCTAGCATGGTGAGTCTTCCCCGTCAAAACAGAGAGAAGTTATAAAACCAGAAATATTGTTTTAATAGCAGAGCAGACATACACTGCATATGTTAGCTTTTTATTATTATTATTATTAATAACATGCATTTCTATAGCGCCAACTTATTTCGTAGCGCTGTAAAGTGAATGTGATTACACAACTAAATCACATGAATTACATACATAGAACATAAGGAGTTACATACGTCACAATAAATATGGGGTTACATACATCACAATAAATAAGGGTACAGGAGGTGAGGAAAGCCCTGTACAGAAAAATCTTACAATCTAAAGGGAAGGGAAGGATACACAAGGTGTGGGAATGGGCAAGATCAGAGTAAAGTGGGTGAGAGATGTAGTACTGTAAGTGGTATTGCATTGGGTAGTTAACAGTGAGGGTAGGCTTCTCTAAAAAAGTGGGGCTTAAGAGATTTCTTGAAAGCTGAAAGATTGGGAGAAAGTCGGACAGACCGTGGGAGAGAATTCCAGAGGAGGGGTGCAGCCCTTGCAAAGTCTTGAATGCAAGCATGTGAGGAGGTAATGAGAGAAGAGTTGAGTAGCAGGTCAGTAGAGGAGCGTAGTAAGCGGTTGGGTGAGTATATGGAGATTAGTTCAGAGATGTAGGGAGGGGCAGAGTTATGAAGTGCTTTGAATATCAGGGTCATTAATTTGAATTTAATTCTGAAGGGCAGTGGAAGCCAGTGCAGGGATTGGCAGAATGGCATGGCAGAGGAAGAGCGGTTGCTGAGGTGTATAAGCCTAGCAGCAGTGTTTATTATAGACTGGAGAGGTGACATTTTCTGGAGGGGAAGGCCAATTAAAAGAGAGTTGCGATATGACAAGAGAGTAAATAAGAATTTTGGCAGCATCTTGGGTGATAAATTATCTTATTTTGGATATGTTCCTTAGGTGGAAGTGACATGACTTAACAAGTGACTGGATGTGAGGAGTGAATGTCAGGGCAGAATCTAGGATAAACCCAAGGCACCGGGTCTGGGGAGACGGGGTGATGGATACTTCCGGGATATAACTGGAGGAAAAAGAACCATTTCAGTTTTGGAGAGGTTTAATTTAAGGTAACGTTGTGACATCCAAGTAGAGATAGCAGACAGGCAGGAGGAGACACGAGTTAGGAGTTCAGGGTTGAGATCAGGAGAGGAGAGATAGATCTGAGTATCGTCAGCGTAGAGGTGGTAGTGGAAACCATATGAGCTGATTAATTTGCCGAGGGAGGCAGTATATAGAGAAAATAAAATGGTCCCAGGACAGAGCCTTGAGGAACTCCGACAGAGAGAGGTAGGGGGGAAGATGCTACTCTGTTGTAGGTGACACTGAAGGAACGATTGGTGAGGTAGGAAGAAAACCAGGACAGGGCTGTGTCACGAAGGCCGAGCGAATGGAGGGACTGGAGGAGGAGAGGGTGACCTACAGTGTCAAATGCAGCTGAGAGATCAAGAAGAATTAGTAGTGAGAATTTTTTGTTGGCTTTAGCTGTTAAAAGGTCATTAGTCAGATGGGTCAGAGCAGTTTCAGTGGAGTGTTGTGGTTTAAAACTAGATTGTAAGGGGTCCAGCTTTGGATAAAACTGAATATGGGACAGATGGGAGTCCCTCTACATGCTGAAGCAATTCCTTATTACAGCAGTAGTTCACCTTGGACTTATTTAGTATGTTCAAATAAGGGTTACTGAACCCAAAAGAATATTGCTATGTGAGGCTAAAATGTCATTGCTACTTTGTATTATTAATCTTCCTGTTCAGACTTTATTTTATAAATATTAGTCTCATTCAAGCCATTGCATGGTTGCTACGATAAACCAAAGCTTAGCAACTAAATAGCTGAAGATAAACCAAACTGGAGAGCTGCTAAACAAAAATAATTTTAAA
>CM044438.1:55338992-55362924 GCA_024363595.1 Xenopus borealis | reverse complement strand
CTCCTTACTGGCCAAGGAGAGCGTGGTTTGCAGACATAGTGACCCTAGCGAAAGGACAACCATTCCGGCTTCCACAAAGAAAAGACCTACTGACTCAAGGCCCAGTGACACACCCGAATTCTCATCAGTGGGCTTTGATGGCCTAGCTCTTGAGACCTTAGTACTAAAGAGGGCAGGAGCTCCAGCAGAAGCAATATCTACCATGTTAAGGGCAAGAAAACCAGTCTCGGCCAAGACATACTACAGGGTTTGGAAAACCTTCATTACATGGTGCGAACACAGAGGCACCAACCCACAAAGGGTGACAGAGAAGGACATCCTCTCATTCCTACAAGAAGGGGTCAAGAAGGGTTTGGCCTTGAGTTCTTTGAAGGTACAAGTATCCGCACTTTCTATACTATTTCAGAAAAAGTTAGCAATGCGAAACAACATCAGAATGTTCCTCCAAGGAGCAACTCGACTGATTCCGCCTTAACGTTATCCGGTGCCACCTTGGGACCTAAACCTTGTTCTCTCAGTCCTTCAGGAGGACCCATATGAGCCAGTAAACGAGATCCCTCTGGATACATTAACTGAAAAGGTAGTTTTCCTTCTGGCCATTACATCAGCCAGGAGAGTGTCGGAATTGGCAGCACTCTCGTGCAAATCCCCATTCACTATAATTCACAAGGACAAAGTAGTTCTCAGACCTAGCCCGGATTTTCTACCGAAAGTTGTTTCTGAATTCCATTTAAGCCAAGATATAGTGGTACCATCCTTGTGTCCGGAACCCAAGAACCCCACAGAGACTAAATTACATAACTTCGACGTGGTCAGGTCAATCAAATGCTACCTACAGGCTACCAAAGACATAAGGAAGACTGATACCCTTTTCATTATTCCTACAGGGCCAAAGAGGGGCCTCAAGGCACCCAAGACTTCCCTGGCTAGGTGGATCTGGGCAACCATCACCAGAGCCTACGCATTAAAGGGAAAACAACCACCTCTTAGAATGAAAGCGCATTCCGCTAGATCCGTTAGTACTTCATGGGCAGTGAGACACCAGGCGACTGTGGAGCAAGTCTGCAGAGCGGCCACATGGGTATCCCCTCATACCTTCACGCACTTCTACAGGCTTCACACACAGGCTTCAGCTGAAGCCAGTTTTGGGAGGAAGGTTTTACAGGCTGTAATCAGCTAAATACCATGGGGTCATCAGTGTCCCGCCCTTAGGGGTGCTTTAGGACATCCCCATGGTGCTTGTGTCCCCCAATTTAGGCAAGAGAGAGATTTCTGTACTCACCGTTAAATCTTTTTCTCTTGTCCTATATTGGGGGACACAGGCCTTCCCTCTCTGTATTGACACTGTTTCTATTAAATGTTTATTGTTACTCCATGTTCGGAGTCATGTTTGTTCCTTAAGAAAGGTTCTTTTGGTTTTTGGAGGTTGAAATACTCTTCTTCTGGTTTGGGTTTACTGCTCCTTCTTCGGTCGAAACTGGGAAAGGTAGGAGGAGGCAGTGGATGAAGCCCAGAACAGGGGGAGGAGTCAACTTTAACTATTTAGTGTCCAGTCTCCAGCTGCAGGATCTTCATCCCCATGATGCCTGTGTCCCCCAATATAGGACAAGAGAAAAAGATTTAACGGTGAGTACAAAAATCTCTCTTTTTGCATTCACTCTTCATTTATTATTATTATTATTATTATTTATTAATAATAATAATTAAAATCTAAATCCAAACCGAACCAGAAGTTTTATTTGACAATGCAATACTAAGTATGTTTGTTTGGCATAGGGATGGAAGTCTAAAAATTTTTCTGTGGGCTATGCAGATATGCAATAAGAGGCTACAGGGTTCACCTTTTACAGTGTGTGATATCTGTAATAAAGATAACACTTGACAAAGAGCCCAGCTCGAAACATGTCGTGAACAAATAAAGCACAACTTTTGCAGCAGACTTCTGCTTGACTTCTGATTGAAGTTCATTACCACAATTCTTGGTGTTAATCTGTAATAAAGATGTTTGGGTAACAATTTATGGTGAGTTACACAGGCTGATGGCTTTGAGATCCTGCTCAGATCTATGTTAACCTTTAAATCTGTAATTTACAGGGAAACAAGTGTTTGCTGGTTTGGAGCAGCAGGCCCGTGAAGCTATGATGAAAACAGACACTGTGAAACGGAAATTCTCTGACTTTGGTCAGCATGAGAGGAGTAGCAGTAAGTAATGAAATTGGGTTTGTATGATGGCACAAGCAGCTATTCTTAATGTTGCAATTTCTGGTTATCATCAAATAATGCATTTTTAATGTACTATACCATGTAAAAAATAAGTTAGGGGAAATGGTAAACACTTTGGTGAATTCAAATCAAGTGGATCAGCACCCCAACCTGCAACCCACATTTGTATCTGCAGGGATCTGCTACCCTACACAGCCCAGCACCTGCCTGCTGCTTGACCTGAAACACTAAAACTAAGTCTAAATAAACAGCATATAGAATAGCCAGTTTGCATGAAGTAAAGCAAAACTTTCAAACATTTAGGGGCAAATTTACAAAGTTCACATCTATTCACAAGAAGGATTCAAATATTCGATCGAATTTTCAAAAAGATTCGAAATTCGAATTTCGAATATGCAAATTAGGCAAATTCGACCATCGAATATTTGAATGATTCAAATTTAATTTGATTCGAATATTCAAATTTAATTTGATTAGAAAATTCGATGTTCGAATACTTCCCCTTTAAATTTAAATTCGACCCCCTAGTTGGCCAGATTAAACCTACCAAATGGGGATCATTTGAATAGGAAAAAATCGATCATTCGATCGAATTGCGCAAAAAAAATTCGAATTCTTTTAATTCCCCGTTATTTCCCAACTATTCCCTGGTTGAATTTCGAATTTTTTTGCCATTCGAAATTCAACCCTTAGTAAATTTGCCCCTTAGATTTAACTTCCCACTATCTGCATAACCCAGTGCAGAACTTTAGGAAATACAGTAAAATGTGTATTTTTTGAATGACTTTCATACAAGGGTCGAAGTTTAGAATTCATGTGAGTTTTTTTAAAACTCGCTTAATTCGAATTTATTTGTTTATATGCTCTAATAAATGGATTTAACATTTTAATTTATTTTTTGGATATTTTCATTCATTTTTGAGGGAATATATACATTTTTGCTTTTGTGCTAATTCGAATATACTCTAAATTCGACTGGGGGGGGGGTTATTTAATAAAGAAATCGAATATCTAAAAACTTGTACGAATTTTACCGACCCGAAAACTCGAATTAGATTCAAATCCGACCAATCTCGAAAATCTTGGATTGAATTTCCCTAGTCATATTTGACAGTTTTTACCTTAAAATTATTTTAAAGTTTGAATTTTCAATTTGACCCTTAATAAATATGCACCTTAAAAAACACCAACCAAGTGAATCTTTGCCTGATTGTGCCACCTACGTGCTAGATTGAACCTAGCTACCCAATTGATAGGGGGGGGAGAGCCGCTATACCCTCCCTTTAAGGCACTTCTGTGTAGTTTTTAATAGCAGTTTCATTGTAGTTTTCCCAATTATTTTTTAAATCATGTAAGGTGATAGCGAAGCAGAAGATACCACTGTTGATGAATTGTCCTCCCCTACCTCAGAGGAAGACCACTTGGAGAGAGAAGTAAAAGAGGAACCCGGAGTCAGCAGAACTAGTACAAAAAATGACTTCTGTGGAGAAATGGTGAGAGATGGGTGCATCTGTCTGTTACTGCTTAGAGTGAATGCACAAGATGTTCAAGTTTGCTGCCATAACACACATATTCTTTGGACAGTACCTACTGAAAGTTAATATTCTTTTCTGCCTTAGGCTTCCGAAGGTACCCAGGACTCTGATCTATTTATTTGTCCATTATGTCAGCTGGCTTGTGAAACACAAGAGCAGTTGATCACTCATGTATATCAGGTGAGCTAGATTCAGTATAGCATTTTATTCTATTATTAAAATGTTACAATTTTATTATTAGAATAACATTTTCCTCTCTTACACTTAGTTTTACAAATATTTCATGACAATCTATTTCCTTCCCACGATCCATTTTCAGTCTGATGCATGCCTTTTTCAGCATACAGCTGCAGTTGTCAGTGCTAAAAGCTATCTGTGTCCTGTTTGTGGGCGAGCTCTCAGCTCTCCGGGGTCATTGGGACGCCACCTGTTGATTCATTCAGAAGATCAGCTTTCCAACTGTGCTTTATGTGGAACACAGTTCTCTAGTCATGCTACCTTCAATAGGTGAGTAGTTTGTGTGCTATGCATAGTGCTTTTTTTACCCTGCCTTCTAGATTAGTATCATATCAAATATATCTAGTACAGGTATGGGCCCTATTCCGGATAACGGGTCTATCTGTAATTTGGATCTTGTAGAAAATCAAGTAAACATGAAATAAACCCAAAAGGCTTTGTAAGTTGAATTTGTATGTAAGTTGAAACATATACATTTACTTATTAAATGCAACAAGGCAGATGTTTGTCTTAACATAGAATGTTTTACCTTTCTGTGCTCTGCAGTAGACACATCAGAGGGGATTGGGACAGGTGGTTTATTAAAGCTAAATGCGAATCAAGACCAAGCAAACCACAGCACATTACTATGTAAATCTGGAGTATGTGACTGGAGGACCATTTTCTCTTTAGTAGTAAAACAGTTCCCTGTACAGGTATGGGATACGTTATATGGAACCTTGTTAACCAGTTGGCTGTAAATCATGGAAAGGCCATCTCTCATAGATTCCATTTTATCTAAATAATGCTAATTTTCTTTTAAATTATTTCCTTTTTCACTGTAATAATAAAGTAATTGTACTTGATCCAGACTAAGATATAATTAATATTTATTGAACTCAAATCCAGCCTATTGGGTTTATTTAATGTTTACATGATTTAATAGTAAACTATGAAATTTCCATTATCTGGAAAACGCCAGGTCCCGAACATTCTGGATAACAGGTCCTATAACTGTAGTAGATCCCAGCTAAAATATGATTAATCCCTATTAGTGGCAAAGCAGTTTTAGGCGCAGATTTATCATTGGTCGAATTTCTAATTTAAAAAAAAATTCGAAATTCGACCATATGAATAAAAGGGAAGTAAAATCCTTCGAATTCGATGGATTTTACCACAAGTCGATCAATCGAATATAAAAAATGTAATCGATCTAATTTGCATATTCGAAGATTTGAATTCATTTTAAATTAATGTTTAATGGATTTATAGTAGATTTTTAGTGTGACTTCAATTATCAAGACATTGACTGGGGCAATGGGGTTACCAAAACAGAAAAAGCTAGCAGATTTGTAAATATACCGCATGACAATTTTTTATTTCAGCTTGTTCAAGAACCTACTAGGAATCATTCTCTTTTGAGTCTTTTATTTAATAAAAACTGCTTTTGACAAGCTTAAACGCAAAACAAAAATGGTATATCTTAAAACAAAGCCATTGTGGTTCAATATAATTGTTGGTGTTGAGGTCGGTAAGAAAAGACATGCTTTTAAGGCTTTCAAGTTAGCGGGTCAGAATACATTTTTTCAATATGTAAATAGTAAAGAAAAAAGCAGGAATAAGGATAATAATGTAAGGAACAATAAAATGTAATGTTGCCCTGCACAGGTAAAAGTGGTGTGCTATAGTTTTATATAGCTTTACTATTGTTTACTATAGTACTATATACACTGTGTTGCCATGGGGGCAGCCATTCAAGCACAGGATACACAGTAGATAATGAATGCTTTCTGAAGAATACCATTATGTACTACAGAGCTTATCTGTTATTTGCTGTGTATCCTGTACATTTTCTTTACCAATGCAGGGCAACAGCACATTGTATTGTCACTCTTTTCATGTTACTGTACCATTAATATCAGAGGGGGTGAGGTTGATGAGAACAGAAAAAAAGCAGAGATTCTGAACGGCTGTTTTTCGTCTGTCTACATAAATGAGGAACAGTTAATGAAGGTTTCCTTTTAATAGTCCTAATTCTAGTAATACAACTAATGATGCATGTTCACTCATGAGGAAATTCAGAAGAGACTAGAACACTGAAGATAAACAAAGGTCTGGGACCAGATGGTATTCATCCCAGGGTACCTAGAGAGCTTAGCTCTGTGATGGCCAAACCTCTCTACTTAATTTTTCAGGATTCATTGAGGTCTGGCACTGTGCTGACAGACTGCACTACTGCTAATGTGGTGCCGCTATTCAAAAAGGGATCATGTTCTCAGCCTAAAAAATATAGGCTGATTAGTCGGACGTCAGTGGTAGGATAGATTTTCGAAGCGGTATTAAAGGATAAGATACTGAACTTCATTGCAAATATGGGGGGAAGTCACAAAAGTGGAGAGAGTCCATTTCTGGAGTAAAAGTGGTGGTAAACTGGTGTGAAATACTTTCTCCATATAAACAAACAGAAATCTGCCTAATTTCCGACTTAACCACCACTTATAATATTTTAGTGAAAGACAGTTTACAGACACTTTTATGAATTTGTCTCTCAAAATGGTGCAAAACGACATTTTAAACAACATTTTAAAAATTGAGTCAATCTCAGTATAAAACTCTTCCCCATTTGTCCGATCAATTCTAAGATAATTAGCTCTGCTTTGGTTCACCCTATCTTCATTTCACATCTCTTGTAGGTGCCCCATTGGGGAAGAATTAGCATATTGATAGGGATTAGCATCTTAAAATCAGGGCACAAATTACTGTCTAACCCTATAGGTGTAAAAGCCTCATTAATAAAACTAGTAAAACACTGATTAAACAAAATAAGTGTATTTTATACAATTTGATATGTAAAAAGTTTTAAGCTGCATTTTTTACTAGTTTTAGCTTAATGAATGATATAATAGCAATTTGAGTGAATATATTATTATAAGGAAAAGTAAAGCCTCCCAGACATTTTTTTTCCATTTTAGCAGCTTGACCCAAGATAATAAAACATATTTATGATACAAATCCCTATATTATGCAAAATAGCATTTCTTGTATTTAGACCCTTATATCTTGTTAGATAATTGGACAGGTGTAGTAAAGACAAATTCAGAAAAAAATTCTTTAAAATTTGAAAACTGTTTAAAAGACAAATTCACAATAGTGGAGATAGAGGTTTGTGAATTTGGTGGGAAATACAACATTTTAATCTCCACTTTTATTTTCTCAGTATCACCACTTTTGTGAATTCCTCCCTTTGAGTTTGTGCCAGCATGGTTTTATGCGTAATGGAACTGCCCAGAAAATGTAATATAAGCTTTAGCATACTGAAATGAGAAACTTTGTAAATACAATGAATGAAATATTCTGCATTGTTTCTGATATAATCAGGTTTATGTTCACTATCCCTCTCTGGTATCTGTTACTCTTCATTCAGGAGTTGGGTGTCAGATATTCATTGACAGTTAGATCCAATATGTTTTATAGGGGGCTCCTTTTGGCTAGAAGATGTATTAGAGCTCACTTTATTAAAATCACCAGACTTCTTGTCCCTCTACATGCAGATTTTGTGCAAAAGGCAGTTATTTTGTTAGATTTTGTTTGTACTGGAATGTGTTATTTGAGTTCTAATTCATCTGCTAGGAAAAGAAGCCCCCTATAAGATATATTGGATGAAAAATATTGATCCTTTTGGGAGTTGTACTTCTTCATTCACTTTACACTATATCTACATGTAGTTCTAAGTTACACACAGTTAGTAGAACAAACCTATTCCTTACTCTTCGTAACGTGGCAAAAATCAATGAGCAGTAATTAGGACAATATGTCTTTGTTAAACCAAATTTGATCAATCAATGTATGTCTTCCTGTTATCGCTTCGATATCTCAAAGAAATTTCTTTGTTTTTCCAAATTTAAGCATTTCCAAGGATTGATATATACTATTATAATATTTTTCCTGAGTCTTGTACTAATTTTATTACTCTCTTTATTAGTGAGAAGTTGCCAGAGGTTTTGTCACCGGATACTTGGAACCAGAATAATCACAATAGCTCCAGCAGTTGTGAAGAAAAGAACGTAGAGACCGATGCAGTTTATCCTGCCGGTATCTTACTTGTTTGTAACAATTGTATGGCTTATAGGAAGCTGATGGCTGACCAGACACCTGAAGTTCGTAAATGGGCCACACGCAGACAGAATGAGCCTGCTGAAGCAAGAATGGTGCGACTGGAGCGAGAGCGAACAGCTAAGAAAAGCAGGCGTGACAGTGAGACTCCAGATGAGCGTGAGTTGCGTAGAATGAGGGACAGAGAAGCCAAAAGGCAGCAAAGGATGCAGGAATCTGATGAGCAGCGGGCAAAGCGCTTGCAGCGGGATCGTGAGGCCATGCGTACGAAACGGGCCAATGAGTCACCAGAGAAAAGGCAGGCAAGATTAATTCGAGAACGAGAAGCCAAGAGGTTGAAAAGAAGATTGGAAAAAATGGACATGATGCTGCGAGCACAGTTTGGGCAGGACCCTGCAGCAATAGCCGCTTTAGCAGAAATGAACTTTTTTCAGCTTCCTGTAGGGAACCTAGATCAGCAGTTTCTAGGGAAGATGGATCTTGAAGGTCAAAATAACTGTACTCTGCCTTGACCCTTACTGAGGCTGTTTGGATTTGTGTTTTTTTACATGGCAAGCTGTTTTTACCTTAATCTTAAAAACACGGGTTAATGGCACAAATTACAATGCCTGTCAGAATGTGAAAACCATCTAGCCCCATCGCTGCTGAGAAACCTGGATATAAGCATTTTGTTGCCCTTCTGTATTTACTAATTTAAACAGAAAGTCATTGTGATGGATCTCATCCATCTACCAGTGCTGTCTGTGTTGCTCAGGATTTTAAATTTCTTGGAAGGGGAAAGCTGTTGGTTATTTGTGCTTTCCTTCTGTCATGCCGTTGCTACAGGGTATGAATCACTGGGGATGTACTATATTCTTGTATTTCTTGGATTCCCAAATAGGTTCCACTCTGAACCAATGCTGTGTGTTAAACAGGGTATAAAATACAGACTTCTCATTAATATTTTAGCTCGTGTCCTTTGTACAAGACAAAGTTGTACTGCAAGTGTATTTGTAGTTTTTCTTGCACATCACCATGGCAATGCACAATTAAGAGTTGATGATGCTCTCTCCTATGTGCAAAATAGCAGCTGCCCCTGTGCACGGAGAAACAATGTGTTTATAGAGAGAAAACACCAGCGCCAGGAGTCTCTTTGCATCAAATAAGCAGTATATTTTATTGTATGTATGTATGTATAACTGTATTTGTAAATCTCTGTTAAGGAGTCGTACAGTGCAAAAAAGTACAATATATAAGTATACACGGGGGAGACAAATCACACATAAATATATACAGAATCATAGGACAAAGAACATAAGTTATATGTGGTAAAAGACATAGTGGGAAGGAGGCCTCCGCCCCGTAGATCTTACAGTCTAAGTACTGCATGTAAAATTGACATTTTGGGCCCTTGAAAAAGGTCCCAATAGGGACCGAAATGTTGGTTTTACATGCAATACAATATACTGCTTATTTGATGCAAAGAGACCTCTGGTGCTGGTCTCTCTCTGTATACACAATCTGAATAAACGATTCCTGGACCAACAGTACCCTTCTTTTTAATTTTAAACACATAAAAAATTCCAACATTTATGTCCTCTTTGGGACCTTTTATAAGGGCATTGTGTATTATGCAAACAAGCTTTAAATACTTTAACAGTTCCAATAGGCACCAAAAATAACGTCCTAGTCCTACAACCAATTAAAAGTCATTTAATTTAAATATATTTATTTTACAATTAAATTGAAAAAGGTGCACAGTGTCTATAAATAGTAATATAAAGTGCATTATACCATATCACCACTAGGTATGTCCCTTCAGACAATTTAAAATATATTCTTAAGATTCCATATGTGATTCATACTGCAAAACTGAAATACACAATAGCCTTGAAAAGGGTCCCATAGAGGACCGAATCGTTAGAATTGTTGTATGTCTTTGAAATAAAAAAGACAACACGAAGGGTAGTGCTGGTCAAGGAATCATTTATTCTACTCGAAATCTATATGCTTTAAAATTAATCAAATGTAAGTTGTAACAATTTTTAAGGAAAAATATACCTTGCATGCAAATAGAACTTTTTTTTCTACTTTCTTGTATTGGACTGTCAAGTGTAAAGGTATTGTGGCTATTCCTTCTCTGCATGTTATTACTTTATAGGAAGTGGCAACTAACTAACTAGTAGACCAGTAGAAGGGCTGGCAGTTACCACTTGGGATGCTGCTTTACCACTATGAGAAATAGCCAAGATCACAGCTTGTACTACATGAATGCAAATATGCAAAGAAGGAAAATTTACATTAAATAAACTATGCCTTCATTCTTTTTTGTTTAGGCAAAAAAATCAATGGAAGATAAATGCTATGTATTTAATTGATATTAAGTTATATTTTTCCTTCATTGTTGAGAAAATTTTAAAGTGACCACCTTGTTTATCCATTATCCAACTGTTAAAGGGATATTGTGTTGTTCTGAAGCACATACACAATTTAGAGTTCCCTGAAAACATGCTGTTGAGTTTTTTTTTTGGAAACAGCCCCATTCCGACCAGTGCTCCTAGTTGAGTATTCCTTTTATTTTAGCCTAAATCAGGGTAGTCCCAACCTTTTGGCTTCCCTGGGCCACATTGGGAAAAAAAATTGTCTGGGGCCACCCATGAAACACACAAACACTTTAGATTTGTAAAAGTAAAGAAAATACACAGATAAGAACTACAATACCAGTTGGCTAACCAGATAGATTTATACACTGGAATATGGGACACCTGGATATTAAATTGAGATTATAATTACTAACTGGGCAATGTTCAGAGTCCCCTCTCCTCTTATATCCTTTGCGACATGATGTTTCCTCGGGAACCAAGCATTTCAAGCTGGGCCACATTCATATCCATCCTGGGCCGCTGGTTGGACACCCCTGGCCTAAATGAAAAGTGAAGAACATCACCTTTTCTCTTTACGAAAGAAAGATAAACTCACCCACGCAATATGTGGCTCTAAAAGATTTTTATAGTCCCTATGTGAATGATTACTCTATGATTTGGTTGTTTATATCATGAGAACTCTTTTCATGGATAACTAGTAGGGTTGCCACCTGGCCAGTGTTTTACTGGCCTGGCCAGTATTTTTGATGGTTGACCCAATGTAATTAATAGGAAAAAAAGATAAATATATAGGAAGGCCGGTATTTTTTTCAGGAAAAGGTGGCAACCCTAATAACTAGACTGGCCAATAAAAATACAAGCGCATGTCAAAGTAAGTTGAGGTTGTTGACCATAGACAGGTTGGATGTCTGTTACTTCAAATTATTGTATTACTGTATTGTATATATCTATTTTGGATTGATGGTATCCCACATCTGTTCACATTTAATTGCCCTTGGTAATTTTCAAGATTTCTCTGGGACAATTTAATTTATAAATCTAAGTTAATGGTAGAGATGATTAGCTGTCATTTTAGCCTTATGTATATTTGTAAAGGCCTGGAAACAAGTGTTGATTTATTTACAAGTTGTATTCACTTTATCTGTACTATGATAGGAAGTCTACCTTTTGCAACGTCCTGATAAAGTGCTAGAGCATTGCAAAAGAAACAATTATCCCAGTATAGTGGTTTGGCAAAAATGTCTCCTTTATATGAGAATAATTAAAGGAGAACTGTATCGCAAAAATGTAATATAATCTGGTCAGAATCTTTCTAAAATTAAACAATTAAATATTATGTACCTTTTTCTGAAATGATCAAGATGCTCTTCACCCTCTCAGCAAGCTGTCTCTCTATTCAAGCAGGAGTCTAATTTTGATTGGCAGCTAGGACAAATGCAGTGGTATGTGTTCCCTTTGCCTAGACAATGTATTGGAGCTAAGAGACTTTTGAAATGACCAACTCTGATAAAGCTGCATGTTAAGAGATGGCTTGCTGAGATCAAAAACGACAATTCTTGATTGATTACACTGATTCCTATTTCCATCAGAAGAATTATAGTAGTTCCATGTTAAACTAGTTGTTTACCTGATCCATGTGTTTGTGTGAAAAAGGGGGCAAGCAGATAGCCCAAAGATTGGTAGCAAGGAGTAAGAATCAGAGCAGCATGGCTTTCAGTCTTTCTGTGTATGTTTGATCTCTTCTTGCTCATTTGCATATTTAACATAAGATACAAATAAATAAGGACATTCAAAGCACCTGCATAAACTCTTAAAGCTGAACTGTCCTCAAAAATTCTCACACCCTGTTGCCATTACTGCATCCAGGCTGAATCCAAAGATCTAGTAAATTAATACATTAACATCTGTTTTGTATAAAGAATGTTGTTTTTTTTTTTTTTTTAACTTTATATTGAGAAAAGTGTTTCTTTTGAAAAATCTTACAACTTTGGAAAGTGGGACATTAATTTAAAATTATCCTTTTAATTTTTGTCATTTGGTATAGTGTTTTCTTTATCTAGAATTTTGCCTATTTAAGATTGCCTGAGCTTTTGAGCTTGTCCAATCTTTTAAGGGGTTGTTCACCTGCCAACACTTTTTTCTGTTCAGTTGGTGTTAATCAGTTCACCATACATAAAGTAAAGTCCACAGAAATTGGCAATGTTTCAGACGGGGCCCTTTATCAAGCCTTGATAAAGGGCCCAGTGAGGCCCAAAACCTTGCAAATCTTTGTCTACCAAAGTTTGAGCCAATAAAAATCAAATAACGAAACTGAATGAACTTGTCAGTGTGCTGCAGTTCTGTGGCAGGTTGGGTAACTTACTGCTAAGCACCTGATCCAAACGGATAATATACAGAGGTAGAGCACGTCACTATCCTGTGGAACAGTTCAGAATAAATAGACTTTTTCAAATCACAATTTTTTATATGTGACGTTTTTCTAATATTGAAGCGTAAAGTCTTGTTTTTCACCTTCTAAAGCAGCTCTGGGGGGTGCAGTCACCGACTTCTCAAAGGGGAATGAACCGCCCAGGCACAAACTCAAAATTTGATAAAGAGGCCCACATAACACAGAAACCCCTAATATACCAATCACAGTTACTCGTTTCTTCAAAAAGAATGAATACATACAATTCTCTATGCTAAAATCCAGCTGTTTAACATTTCTTCTCTTTCTGCATCATTTGAAATCCTGGCAGGGAAAGGAGTGACAAAAACACTGATGTTACAAATTGTAACTACTTCTCCGCAGCTTACAGACAGCATGCAGGAACTACATAACCCACAATGCATTGCACTGTGATGTTCCTTTCCTTATTGAAATCACGTGTACAGGGAATTGTGGGGTTTGGAGGATGCAGGCCAGATGGCTGCTGATACAATGCAACAGTAGTCAGCCAGCTCTCCTAAGCAGTCATAAAGATCAGCAGGAGCGTGGGGGCGGAGGCTAGGCTTAGGGAACTGTCAGAAACCATTAAAAATCATTTAAAATCGAAAAACCTTTATTAAGAAATAACTTAACGAAACTCTGCTTCCGCTCCTCTTCATCCATCGTGCGGCGTTTGATTTCTCCTCCCTGGCTATCTCCTATAAGGGAGATAAAAAAAAGCCTACCCCCATACCTTTTACAGATCCCTCCCAGCCTAGCTGCTTCCCTGGGTAAATGCCCATGACTTTTTACTTACCCCTCAGTTCAGATTCAGGGCATCGGTGTTCATGGCAGCCAACTTCTTCTGCGCATGTGCCAAAAGTCACGGAAATGGCTGAAGCACCAGAAGAAGACCCGAAGATTTCCAAAGAGAAGAAGATGGCTACCATGAACTTCAATGCCCTGAATCTGCACCAAGGGGTAAGTAAAAAGGTAGGGGCATTTACCCGGGGTAGCAGCTAGGCTGGAGGGAGGGGGTCTATGTAGGGTAGAGGGTTTTTAGGGGTTGAATTCTCTTTTAAGGAGTGGCTGAGATTTCTCTGCAGATAAAGAGTACTGTGGGTCTCTAATCAACACTTGGCAAACGTGGCAATGGGCAGTTATCTATAGAAGCCTATCAGTGATTAGCTTTTTAAAGTCAGCTGTAAGTAGAACAAAGGATGTCAATTTGCTTATTGTTGCTAAATTCTAAAGATGTTGGCATATGGGGCTTCTGGCTGGCAAGACAGCTGGTGGACATGGAGGGA
Organism: Xenopus borealis; assembly: GCA_024363595.1. Classification (NCBI taxonomy): domain Eukaryota; kingdom Metazoa; phylum Chordata; class Amphibia; order Anura; family Pipidae; genus Xenopus; species Xenopus borealis. The sequence goes on along the minus strand of CM044438.1, from coordinate 55,348,760 downwards.
TAGCTGAGATCTAGTAAAAGTATCAGCATAACCATGCCGGGTGCAGAAAAAGGTAAGCTTTGCAACTGCAGTATAATATGTACATTTACTCACTAAGGCTAATGTCAGACTGCATTGACTGCAGTGGAATCTGCCTGGCTGCGTGACCGTAACCTAAATGGTAGAATCCTTCAGGCAAAACCTAGTCATACATTCCTGTAGGTGGCAAAATGTTTTGTAGCAGTCTTAAAGGGTCTGTAAATGCAAAACATGATATTCAATTTTTACTTTCTTTAATGAAAAAGAAACCTATCTCTACTTTACTTCAATAAAAAAAGTCTACTGGTTTTAAAAGAAACCTGACTGCATGCAGTGAAATTCCCCCATCATTGGTCTGGCTGCTGTGGATAGGAAACTTCAGACGGTCCCTAATTGCTCTGCTGGGTAACGATCATACTTTTAAACAGCAGGGGGGAGCCCCACCTTACTTCCCAGCCATCCAGAACTCAAGCAGCTTTGTTAGTTTCCCTGTTAGAGCAGCCTGCGATTCATATCCACAACAGTCAGAGCAAATACATAAAAGGGGAATTTCACTGCATGCATTCAGGATTCAGATTTATTATTGGGGACAGGTTTTTTTTAGTTAAAGTAAAAATGGTATTTTATTTTTGCCTTTACATCCTTTGTTTACAACTCCAGTGGCAGAGATGATGATGATGATGGAGCCAGATTTAAACAGATAAACTGGGATTCTATTTGGAGGATTATTTTCCTGCAGCCACTGGTTCTGGAGAGTTGGATAAAGTTTATATTAAACAATACAAAAACTATAAAATCCACATTAGATTACATGACAACACAGGACCCAGTTCAGTCTGCATATTCTGGTCATTAATCAGTCTTGCTGTATCGGCTTCTGGTAGATATTTGACTTGTGCTGGTTTGATCATTTAAGATGATCCCTAAGGAGCCCAGACCACACTGAGCTTAGTCTTGCAAAGATGTTTAACAAAGTTACAAGAAGGTAACCCCTGTGGCCACCTTTGTAAGCATAAATCATTTGTTTTATTAGGCTTCTGGTGCAGGAAGTTTGTTTGGTATACAAAATACAGCATTTCTATCATTATTCTATTTTAGACTTCAGTTTCCCAGTAAGCCATGCAGTTCTAAATAATGACCCTATATCCAGAAAACCCCAGGTCTCAAGCATTCTGAATAAAATAATCCATACCTCAACATATTCTGTCTAGTCAGGAAGGAGCTATATCTACCATGTGTTATGCAAAGCCATGTAAAGTCTTAAAAGAAAAGGGCATTTTATCTTTGTTTGTGTGATCTAACTACATCAGTACAGGAAATATAAATATGCAGCCAATAAATTATTTTATTACAGCGTTATAACTCTTTGGCCCTTTGTGTTTCTGGGTTATTTTCCTGCTATTTTTCCAGCTACAACAATAGAGCAATCATTCCTATTAGCCTTGTATTGCTATTCATTTATGTACAAGGCTTCATATTCTCCCTTGTCAGAGTCTGGCCTGATATTTCTAGTAGAGAACCTTGCAAATCACTTTAAAGGACAACCACATAAGTTGAATTAGGAAAAAACGGCAGAAAACTAAAGACCTGTTCGAAACTGTCTATGAATGATATGATTATTATACTTCATTAAGCACAAACATATTCCTCAGCAATTTATAGAGATTATAAATCATTTACATGTCCCTGCACCATTGGAGCTTAGTCTTTGGTCACAATCACTTTCATACTCACTTTGACCATTTTATCAGAGCCAATTAAAGGAGAAGGAAAGGTGAGAATAAACAAGAATGTACTGTATGTTTTCCTTTGCAAGTAGATGATACTCACATTGCAGCACTGTTGGTCTGGAACCTATCTGTAATTTTTCATAAAATCAGTAGGCAGTTGTTTCACTTCAATTCTTTGATCCAAGCCCCCGGCTTCATATTCTGCCCTAGTCACTGCCAGAACGTTACCTCTTTCACCAATGTTTCCTTTGCCACCTTAGACCAGGTGAACTGATAAAACAAAGCTCAATCCTCCTTAATCTTATGTCAGTGACATCATATCCTGTAAGCCAAAAAAATCATAAAAGTTGCAAAAAAAAAACAAAACACTGGCATCTTATTTTTTTAAAGCAGGATTGCCTTAAAAAGTCCTGACTATTAAACATTGTTTTTCCAACACATTTGTTTTTGGGTGGGCTCATTTCTAGGGCATTAGAGGATCCCTGGTCTTTATTTTGCTTCCTTGGATATTTGTAATAAGTGGCCACTTCAAGCATTTGCAGCAACATCTCTAATAAAGACGCCCATATGACCTATATGTACCTGCAAAGTTTCCCTAGGAAGAAATTAACTCTAGCCAAATTTCTCTATCAAATGCGCGCACTGCCAAAGTAACGCTAGTGAAAAGTCGCCAGCGTTTGGCAGCAGTCGAGATGCAACTTCACATTTTAGTGAATTAGCATAGTGGTAACGAAATTGTGCCTGGCGAAGAGGTCGCTGGAGTAAATTCACCCTTTAGTGAATTTGTCCCTTGGAGTGTAGGAGGAAGCCCCTGCAAGCACAAGGAGAACATACAAGATCCTTTGAGATAATGCCCTGACTAGCATAATAAGTAAATATGGTGACTTAGATATAGTTGCAAGTAATTTCAATTAGGCTTGTAGACCGAGAAGTAAGCACTAAAGCCTGATTAACAATTAGCGGCAAGCTATAGCTAAAGGGCTCTACAGATGAAAAACCTATGGACCAAAGGTGGTACTCTAAGATATTTTTACAGCCACCTGTCTGTGGGCTTCATGGTGCTGCAGATATATTGTGTACCTAGGGTTGCCACCAGGCAGGCATTTTACCGGCCTAGCCAGTAAAACACCTGCCACGTATGGTATTTTGTAATACCCTTAAGAAAAGCCCTTGGCCCATTGGTGGAACGGTACCTTTTTGTCTTCGGGCCCTCTTGCAACATGGCCCTGCCCCCTTTTGTGGCACCCCACCGAGGCACTGCCCCTTTTGAGTCACGGCCCGCCCTTTTAGTGCCTGCCCCCACCACTGGCTGGTAAAAAATTTTTTCAAAAGGTGGCAACCCTAAGTGTACCATGTGTATACTAATCAATGCATTGCTCCACATTAGAAGACAACTTTAATGAGGTTCTATTTTACCTTTAAGATGTATCTGACATTCTTCAAGATGTTTTTGTATATGGCCATTGCCAGCTTCATTTTGTTCAGCATTTCTGCTACTTTCCAGAAGATATTTTAACAGTTTGTGCTCTTTCACAAATAAGTTATATTTTAGCAGTTTTGTCCCAACATTCTCTATGTTCCACCTTAAATAATTTTTTTGTGAGCCTGCAATTAACAGAATTTCTTTCTTTGAGGGCCTGGGGGTGGAGAGGAGGGAACCTTGTTGCTATGGCTAGTGACACTAGAAATAGATTGCTTGTGATGCAAGATTTTTAAAGCTAATAATGTCTTAAATACACGTTGCTATTGATCAGGCCAATAGCAGCCCCTCTCTCTCTCTGGGGTTTATATGCATTGTGATAGATAGTATACTTTCATAATCACATTAAATGTGAATATAGCAGTAAAGCACACTTTTTGTGGAGCAAGAAAAAAACAAGATTACTCAGTGGAGTACAAACATACAGTACAAATTGATTTATTTAAAACTGTTACAAAAAAAAGCACAACAAAATATAGATTAATGCTCTGTTAAAGATCAGGTAGCATAATAGGATAGAAGCACCTGCCTATAACTAAGGCTCCATAGGATGCATAATAGGTTACTGGTTAACATAGGATTTTATCATCTTTAATATATTAAACACAATGAGCTCCACATCCCTTCTTAACATATAGGACGGTCCATCTCTATGAAGGTTTATTTGCACGCACACACACTTGAGAGCTCTCAGGCACTGTACCTTTTAACACTATGGTTTGCGTTAGTAAAGTGCTCTGTTTATTGTATTTTCCTTAACTGTATTTGTCTGCAGCATTAGGGAGCAAATGCACATTTTCTAGCCTTTGGATGTAGCACTGAATTGTAAGATGCATGTAACTATGATTTCCCTCGCCAGTTTGGCTTCCTCTCATGACATAAACTGATGCGATCACAATTGGAAAAGAAAAACTTAGTATTCTGCATGACAACGGTTTACTTAGAACCTGTGCATAAATGTAGTGTCCTGAAACAGGTAGAAGACAAAAAAAATACATTATAAAGCAAGACTAGGTAGGCAAATACTGTATATGCCTCATAATAAACCTAAAGAACAGCAATGATCAATAGTATAACTGCTCTTTGGGTGGGCTTGTTATAGCTGGCTGCATATACACTGAATTGGCTTAAACTAAATGACCCACCAATCAAAATCTGGGAATTTGTCCCAGTCTGCCAACCAATAATCCCAGCTTTCAGTGCATATGGTTGTCTGACCAGTCTGTGTGAAGCCCCTGCATGTGATCGAACTATTGGTCCCAAAAGACAAAAAATGTTAAGTTGGCTCACAAAACTTTGGCAGTTAGGTTAAACAACAAATTCATTTTTTATGCTGGCAAATGACTACCTGGGTGTCTATTTAATAGCAGGTGTAGCAGTTATGGAGAAGTACAGGGCTTAAGTTTAAATCCCAGCTGTACTCCAGGTACAAGGAAAAGGAAGAATAAAGAAAGAAGCGAAGTGATCATCATCATGGATGCAGTGAAAAACATAAAAAGCTAATTATGCAGTGTCCACAGCCATGCGTGTAAGTTTAAAAAGGAAGACCTTGACATTACACAGTACATAAGACTTGGCCACATTGTAGCATCTGTCATCAAGGAGTAGGATATTCTGCCTGCCTTCAGCCTTAACTAATCCATTCCATATAAAAAATGACTACATTTTAAGTTAGCATAATGTGACTAACAAAGCAACAAAAAAAACCATAGTACTAATAACAGGTAATGACTGTGTAGAGTGGGTTTTTAGACTATACCCTACTGTGTTCCATAATTCTGCAGCAAGGCACCTGCCACCGCCTGATTATCCCTGTACTCTGTACTGTGCAAATCATTTGTCTGTTTAGGAGCAAGTTGTTACTTCCCTGCATTTGAACGCCCCTCAATGGACAGCTTCACCTCTTGGGGAATAAAAGAGTGACGAGCAGGCGAAGACTGAGTATCTGCATTTTGCACATTATGTCTTTGGGCACCTGAACTGGACCAGCTGGACAAAGCTGAGGGATGAGAACACAAGGTCTGGACATAGGAACTCTGACCTTTTTTCTTAACCTGATTGTGCGTCTCACCGTCTATTTCAAGCAACTGACCCTCTCTAGAATATAACACTGCTTTCTCGGTGGTGTTTGGCATAGTCTGACTTGCAGAAGTACAGCTTACTGTCGAGCCATCATTCTTAACTGCACTCTGCAAACTGATTGATATACAAACATCCCCCACCTGAAGCCGATGACAAGGGAGTGCAAAAAGTTGAGCTGTCTGCCTAGGCCTACAGGAAGACCAGCCTTGTCCATACACAAAGAAAGGGTGTTCAGGAGGGACATCAAGACACACTTTATTCTGCTGTTCACCCACAATGAAATGAAGAGTCACAAAGCCTGGCCACTGGCTTTCTTGAATGTCCACAACTGTACTGGAATCGATCTTCAGGCCACCGCTTACTTCAGCACTCCGCACAAAGTCTTGGGTTTGTAGGTCTTCTACTCTTTTTAGTTCTCCAGTGGCCAACTGAATAATGGCGCCTTTCATGAAGTGTGAAGGTAAAGCAGCGGAATGTGGAGGCTGTTTAGATTCTACGCTTGTATGTGGAGAGTTCCTATCTGAAGGAGCGTCACTGGTATGCCTATCTGGTGTCCCCTGTAATTTTGAAAATGGACGGGCTGGAAATGACTGCTGTGTAGGACAGTTTTTCACTTTAGTAGGTTCCCCATTTGCTGTTAATGTTACTTTCTCAGTGTACTTAACAGGCTGTTCGGTATACATACTAATCTGCCCTCTCTCGGGAGAAGGGTTAGGCAGTTTTCCATGAACAGAATCTCTTTTTGGTTGAACCTGCTGCTCAGTTGCATTTTGTGAAAGATTTAATGGGCTTAATATATCTTTTCTCTGAACAGAATGTGAACAGAATTCTTGAGTAGCCAGACCTCCAACAACCCTCTGTACTTCCAAATCTGTGTCTGGGGTGCCCCTGTGGGTTAGCAAAGAGGCCTCTGTCCTTTGTGTTGCAAGTCCTGTGTAAACATCACCATCCACCATATTTGCTTGCACTTTTCCAAGCTGTTGCTCTGCATTCTGGATGTAAAGGTCTACAACCTTACAGGACCTATGGCCAGGGACATTATCATGCACCCTCTGTGTCCCATTTGTAGAAGTGATTAGCATACCTCTGTCTTTTTCAGCTTGGGAAGGAGCACACAGTTCTGCGTTAGAATGGCATGCCAGAAGCATTTCATTTACAGGATAGGCTACTGGCAGTTGAGAGGAATGCTGATAAAATACAGGAACTCTTCCCTTTGCAACATCCACTGGCACCACCCCCATAAGGACAGAAGGAGACTGTGCATTAGTAAGTTTGCTCATGGAATGGGGAGACTGAGCCTCTGGGGGTGGAGTGACACCCTCAACAAGGACAGAATTATATGGCACATACTGAGGGACATGAGGAGCAGCTAAATTGGCAGGAGGAGATATCACAGCTTGAGAAAGAAAGGCTGGTGGAACTGTATATGGAACTGCATAGGGAGAACCAAAGAACTGCACAGCAGTATGTGGAATTGGAGCATAGTGAATAGGTGGATAAGTAATACCTTGGTGCTGTATCAAAGGAGAAGCTACACTGAAGGATGATGGAATAGAGCTCATATTCATCACTGGGTGGAGACCAGGGGGTGAAAAGGAAGCAGCAGGCACAGCAACTTTGTAAAAAGTGGCATACTGATCCACAGTTACAGCTTCTGCTCCTTCCCCAGCACCTTCATAACCAACTCCTTGTCCCTGTCCTGCTGCCAGGAACACACTCCTCTGCCATCCTGAAGCTTCACTGGTTGTACTTTCATTAGCAGATGAGCCGAGTGCCTTGGGCTCCTCCTCCACATTCACACTGTTTTGTGCCAGATCCCGTTTCTTTGGTGGAAGACATTCCTGGCTCCGCTCATGTGCAGGCTTCATATTGTCTCCTGCTCTGTGTTGGCTCTCTGTAGTTTATTAACGTCATTGATGCCTCACAGGAATAATCTTTGACAACTCCATTTACATCCTGTGGGTATCTTGCAACTCTGAAAGCTAAACAAAAGGGAACCCAATGAAACATTAGTGATTAGAAACACAAGAAACACTAGACAAAAATAAATTAAAATAGGAATACAAATATGGAAATACAATATATAGGCCTTTAAAGGAACAGTTCAGGGTAAAAATAAAAACTGGGTAAATAGATAGGCTATGCAAAATAAAAAAAATGTTTCTAATATACTTAGTTAGCCAAAAATGTAATGTATAAAGGCTTGAGTGACTGGATGTCTAAAAGAACAGAACACTACTTCCTGCTTTTCAGTTAGTCAGTGACTTGAAGGGGGCCATTGATCCTCAGCATTCAGCTCAGATTCAAAAGCAACAGTTATGACCCATGTGACCCTCCCTCAATTCACTGATTGATTCCTGCCTGGTAACCAGTCAGTGTAAACCAAGAGAGCTGAAAAGCAGGAAGTAGTGTAGTGTTCTGTTAGGTTAGACTTAGTCACTCCAGCTTTTATACATTACATTTTTGGCTAACTATATTGAAAACATTTTTTTATTTTGCACTTTTATTTACCCAGTTTTTACTTATACCGAACATTTCCTTTTAATAGTACTGAGGACAACATTTCCCAGGACTAGTAACCAACAACTAGGGTTGCCACCTGACTGCTGTTTTCCCAGCCATTCCATAAAAATGCTTGATGCCAATGTTTAAATTCAAGAGAACGTGGAGTGGAAATGGTGGAGGCACGAACAATCGGCATGGCAAGATAAATGTCAGGACACTCTATACATGATCCAAAAATCATATGAATAGAGGATTCGTATGATCAGATCTGTGCATCTATGACCAGCTTAAGGGCGTTAAGATTCTTCGCTTTTAACATGGAAAACAGAGAGTTTTTTTTTTTAAATAAATTTACAGTGATCCTTTGGTTTTGAGTAACTGTGAAACTAGAGCCAACTGGCAATTGTAATATATTGTCTAGACCTCTGTTTGAAATTTGAAAAGAATTAAAGGCAAAGAACTGCTCTGTTAAAAAAATATCAACCTTATTTCCATAGCTCCTGTACATATTTTTTTTCTCTTTCTCTCTCCCCCCTTCTTTTTCCCTCTCTCTCTCTCTCTTTCTCACACCCCAAATGCTTCCCCCCCTTCCCATCCCCACCCCAATATTATGTATATAATTCCTGTGACCAAGTTTGTGCTGTATCTATTATATGGCTATAAGCGCAGGTCCTGCGAGACCAGCATTGTTTGTTGTTCATGCAAATAATCTTTCAATAAAAACTATAATGGAAATAAAAAAGAATTAAAGGGAATGTAAAGGAAAATACTTTAATTAAAAAACATCTACTGTTTTTTTTATAATAAACCTGACTGTATTCAGTGAAATTCCCCCTTTGTTTTATTTTCTCAGAAAGCTGTGTATAGGAAATTTCAGACGGTCCCTAAAGCTGACCATAGATGTAACGACTGTGATTTTTCTTGGAAAAAGATCTTTTCAAGAAAGATTGTTTCTTACAATACAGACGAATAGAGCTGAATCATCGGATATATGGGTAGAAACAATAAAATTCTACCTGTATCCAACGATATAGCTCTACACCATGGCCGATGTAAAAATTTTCTGTCCAGCTATCCAAGTCATCTGCCGATATCAGTCTGCTTGTTTTCCACCATACACACACCAAATATCTTACAAACAATACGATACCTGTGCATCTATGGCCACCTTAACTGCTCTGCAGGGAAACAATCATACTTTCAAACGGCAAAGGGAGCCCCCACCTTACTTCCCAGAACTTGAGATGAAAGTCAGTAGGCACAGGACTAGGCTAATGTTCTAGTGCTCTAAAAGGTATGCTCTTATTTTTTTCTTGAAGAGATTGAGAGAGGATTCCTTATGGAGGAATTCAGGGATGGAATGCCAGAGGTAAGGAGCAGCATGATAAAAGAGTTTGAGACGAGAGGTGGCAGTGGATGTGGATGGTGTGAAGAGAAGGTGGCTCTGAGACCAGGATCATATAGCAAGACAAGAGAAAGAATGTAGTGAGGAGCAGAGGAGTGAAGGGCTTTGAATGTTAGTAGAAGGATTTTATATGCTATCCTTTGCTTAACAGAGAGCCACGCTAAGGATTTTAGTTGGGGGTTGAGTAGATTCTCTTTAAGGAGAAAGCAGAAGGATTCTGGTAGCGGAGTTTAAAGAGATACTGACACCTGATATTAAACTCTTTTTTTACATCTATTATCATATTGGCTTTGAAAGCTACTTCTAACTTTGCCATAAAGTATTTGCATGATGCTTTTACATTACTTGTCTGATCCCCCATGTTCCTGTATGAGGGGGCTGCCATATTTGTGCAGCAGGAATCCGTTAGCATTAGAAACTGTAACAGGCTGAGATGTTATATATACACCAAAACAAACCTCTCGGCAAAAAATGATCAACATGAGCTATAGGTATACAGCGCTACGCAACAAGTTGGCGCTATAGAAATACATGTTAATAATAATAAT
>CM044438.1:55300310-55327797 GCA_024363595.1 Xenopus borealis | reverse complement strand
AACCCATGTCCCACTGCGTTCCATTCAGATACATTGAGAAGGAAAAACAACAGCCTGCCAAAAAGCAATTCCCTCCTAAAGTGCTGGCAGGGGCACCTGGGAAATTGACAGAATGTCAAACCCATGTCAGATTTCAAAACTGAATATAAAAAAATCTGTTTGCCCTTTTAAGAAATGGATTTCAGTGCAGAAGTCTACTGGAGCAGCACTATTAACTGATGTATTTTGACAAAAACATGTTTTCCCATGACAGTATCCCTTTAAACAGCAATTTGGCGGGTTTTAGGTGACAAATAGTCAAATTGGAGTTCTTAAAGGGCCAGAGTATCGTAAATTTGGCATTTTTTGAAAAACTTGAATTAAATTTGAAGAACAAATGTGACATTTTTGACCATAAAAAAACTTAAAAAGTCAAATTTTGAGTTATAAATTCAAACCTTGATAAACCTGCCCCTTAAGGTAGTATTAAGTAAACAATTCATTAAACCTAGACTAAAGTTAGTTTTATTTGTTTGTAACAAAATAAGACTACAGTGGGAAGTAACAAAGATGTAGCTCACATGCAAGGTAGTATTTAGTACCTTACAGAATGTCTATTTTTAGAGACTCTTCATATTTTACAGTTTTTATTGTTCCTCCTCTGCCTCTTTCTGGCTTTCAATTTAAAATGCTGTCTAGTCATTTGGAGTAGCAGGCAGAGTAGTTCAAAAACAATTGCACTGTGAGACAATATTAATGTTATTACTTTATTTATATTTCTGATTAGTCCCTCTTCCAAATGCATCTTACAGTCATTCAAAACATCACCTATTTGCTAGGGTAAATTGTATCTTAGCAATCATCTGGCTGTTGAAATTCCAAACTGGAGAGCTGCTGAACAAAAATTTTAAAGAATCAAATCCCACAAAAAAATTAAGATCAGTGGCATTACTGTCCACTTCAGGGCCGCAATCAGGGGGGCCCAGCTGTGCGGCATTTTTTGAAAGAGCCGGGCCCCCCTTGACAGTGCTGAAGCTGTGCTGCCTCTTCCGAAGTCCTGAACGCCAAAAAAAGACCCAAAGCCACTAAAATAGCAGAAATTGAAGTCCTGAAGCCATGAGTTTGTTTCTACTGAACACCAATGTGTGTGTTTTTATTTTTTTAACCCCCTGGCCACCAATGTATTATTTTAATACTCTATAGGCCCCTGCCACCAATTTTTTTTTAAACTTGTAGGGGGCCATGACCAGGCCCAGACTGATAAAATATAGACTCGGGCAATTTCTCGAAGGGCCGCTCTGCTCATTAATGAAATGGGCCGACACAGGTAGAGAGAACAGCGCTCAGCCTCAGCTTCTCCCTTCACACAGTGAGCTGCCTTACGTCCCCCCTCCTTCTCCTGCGATTGGCTATCAGACAGGGAAAGGCAACATCCCTCTGATTGGCCAGAAGACGGTGGGAGGCGTCCAGCTCTGGCCATGACCACAAATGTTTTTGTAAAAACTTTTATGGGGCGCCCTGGTGCCAATAGTTGTTTTTTTTTTACTTATAGGAAGCCCTGACCCCCAGTGATTTTTTAGCTTGTAGGGGGCCATGACCAACAATGTTTTTTTAAACAAAACTTTTTTTGGGGCCCTGGTGCCAATAGTTTTTTTTACTTATAGGCAGGCCCTGACCACCAATGATTGTTTTTAACTTGCCGTATATACTCGAGTATAAGCCGACCTGAGTATAAGCCGAGGTACCTAATTTTAACTACGAAAACTGGGAAAAATTATTGATTCGAGTATAAGCCTAGGGTGTAAATGGCTGGACTGGCCGTGCACTTGTGGAAATGGAGGACTAGATAATACGAGGCTAAAGTGCTGCGGAAAGGGGGTTTCGAGTGATAAAACACCACTATGTGCGATTTAAAACTGCACCACATAGCACTTTGGCACTCAGTTTCCGAACGACTCCTACACACACACACACGTACCATCCAGGAATCATTATAGCTGGAGGAGCTTATATACCAATCACTATAGTTCCATCACTGCCGGGGCAAAACAGGTCATGCTGTAGAACTGGGCACTGCCCTGCGGAGTAGTTCATAACACAAGAATGCACTCCCCTCTCACTCTCTCAAGTGGTTTCAAACAATGTCAGAGGAATTTAAAAACGTCCCCATGAAATCAGAGAGTACTTTCTATACAACGAAAGATCACCCCCTCTTTTGGTTGGAAAAGTGGAAAGTTCTAGGCTAACCTGACATTCTCACAGGAATAAACTCTGTGATTGGTTTGACCCTTACAGAGTGATGCCGGACTACTCCGTCTCTTCAGTGACTCCCCATTTTGTAGTTAAATCATTTCCCAAGTGCCGTCACGCCTGGAAGTGAACTCCCGGACCTTTCATAAGTACTTGTGCCTCTCCCACTGCCAGGAAACAGTAGTCCCGGGCAAGCACATTGTCTTGCTGCCCCACTTTCAGTCTTACCTGGTAGTGAGATCTGACAGCCATTGTGGGATTCAGGTGGGAGAGAAAGAATTCCAGTTCCTCCCTCTGAGAGGGCAGCAGCTGCAGCACCTGGATGCATGTATGAAAGCACAAGTCGGGGCGTGAGGGAAGCTGGGCTGTCTCCTACTTATAGTACCTCCCCCATCAGGGGTGCAGGGGCACGGGACTTCGGTTGCAAGTACAGCCATTCACGTTGTATACAGACTTGAGTATAAGCCGAGGTAGACTTTTTCAGCATATTTTTGGTGCTGAAAAACTCGGCTTATACTCGAGTATATACCCTGACCACCAGGGATTTTTTTAACTTATAAGTAGACCCTGACCACCAATTATTTTTTTAACTTATAGGGAGGGCCTGAACACCAGTGATTTTTTTAACATGTAGGGGGGTCCTGACCACCTATGATGCCGTGTGCCTTAATCTAGAGTCCTGCGCAGGTCCATTTTTCGGAACCTGTACCCAACCCGTACCCACAATCCTCAACCTGGACCCACAACCCGCATTCTTACCTGCTTGAACTCGCTACCCAACCCACAAGTACTTTATCCATAACCCGATCAGCGACCCGCTGACCATCAAAAATCAGGAAGTGCTTTCATTGTTAACCGGAAGTGACATCATTGGAAGTAGGCATGATCAGAGAAAAATGAGGAAGTGCTGTCATTGTAAACCGAAACATCATGGGAATTAGGCGGACGTAGGTGTGATGAGTAAAACTCCCTATTGAGAAGACCCGTGACCCGATTCGCCACCCGCAAACCTGGAGAACCGCCGACCTGCATCTATGCCTGCTCCCAAAACTTCTACCTGCAACCCGCAGGGTACCACAGGTTTTTGTGGGTAACCCACGGGTACCCGACCCGTTGCAGGACTCTAATCACCTTATTTTCATTAGGTTCAAAATAAGTTTCAGACCCGCATTTCACCCTTTGACCTTAGCAACTTTGACCTCAGGTGGTGGCTGCAAGTGTGCTTTATATAATGATCACATCCTCATCACACTAGACTGTAATGAGCATTCTGTAGGGGGGGAGCTGGTGTTGCAGGACTTGTAATAAATAAACCGGGATTGTGGATGAGGAGTCAAAATCACCAATGCATTTACAGTGCCATCACTGAGGTATTGGTTCATATGTGCATTTCAGCTGCCATGTCTTTGTGACGTGGCATATGCTAAAAGTATACATGCCTTCCTTGTCACAATAAAGGCAATTTTAGCATTTGCAATCAGAGTGGGTTGTGTTTTTCAAATTATTCTTAATTTTGGACCAACTTTCACTCTATAATTAGACAATATTTGAATAGAACAAGTCCAGTAGATCCCCCATTTCACTTTTTTCAGGGGAGCAGAAAAAAATGGTGTAAAATCCAGGAAAATGTAAGATCAGGGAAATGTTTTATGCATAATACAACAATGTTAAATGTAAAATTGAGGTTCCATTGTATACTTGATTATAACAAGGTTAGCATAAATCCAAATGGATAGTAAAATAATCCAGCTTTTCTATATTACAGAAAGACTTGTTAACTATACACTCTCACTGTCTGAAACCTCACACATTTATTTAAAGGGCAAGGAAAGGCAAAGAAATAAAATCCCATTTTTACTTTCTTTAATAAAAAAGAAATATATCTCCAATATACTTTAATTAAAAAATGTGTACCATTTTTATAAGAAACCTGACTGTATGCAGTGAAATTCTCCCTTCATTTAGTGCTGTGGATAGGAATTGTCAGACAGTCCCTAACTTCTGGCAGGGAAACAATCATACTTATGAACAGCAGGGGGAGCCCCTGTCTTACTTACCAGCCATGCAGAACTCCAGCACCTTTGTTTTTTGATCATTTATGACGATCGCTAAGAAGCCCAGATCACATTGAGCATGTGTATGTAGTCTAGTCTTGCAAAGATGTATAACAACGTTACAAGAGGACAGCCCCCTGTGGCCAACTTTGAAAGCATAAATCATTTGTTTGATTAGGCTTGTGGTGCAGTAAGTTCATGTTTATGTTTAGTATACAAAATACAGCATTTCTGCCCTTATTCTATTTTACACTTTCCTTACCCTTTAATACAACAAAATATTTAATTGCTTCCTATTACACTTCAAAGCTGTTCACATTCTGTGGCTTATCTTCTGCTTCCTACATGTCTCTCTTGCATTTTTTCAGTAACACCAAAAAATTAAAGTGTTTTAAAGTAAAGAAAATATCATGTAGTATTGCCCTGCGCTGTTAAAACTGATCTGTTTGCTTCAGAAACACTACTATAGTTCACATGAACAAGCTGCCAAGTAGCAATGGCGGAAATTGAAAAACGGCTATATGGCACAGGATAAGTAATGGATAAGAGATAACATTATGTTCTATGTCAGAATCAATAAAAAAAGAAAACAGCATCTGCATGCACTAGACCAATCCCAATCATAACCCATCATGTCCAAAACTCTAACCATGACTCAACCAACCACCTCCCTACTGTCCTTTATGCAATCCACAAACCTGATGGTGGCCCATAGAGAACAAAAAGAGACCTATTAATACAACAAAGGAAAAAAATACTCATACTGTGGGGTTACTATTGTTTTATTTTTGTTATTATTGTTTATTATTATTTCCTTTTTTATAGCAAAACATTAAAACAAAATGCCTCCTTAAATATATACATATTTTTATTCATAATAGACTAATTTGTTATAGTAACACACAATATTTTTAAAAAAGTAATTAAATTAAAAGTAATTAATTAAAAGTAAAAAAATTGCAATTAATGCATATATTTTACTCTGTTACTTCCAATCATGGAATCATGGGACCTGTTATCCAGAATGCTTGGGACCTGTTTTTTTTTCCAAATAATGGATCTTTCCATAATTATCTAAAATAATAATCTAAAATCTTGTAAACATTAAATAAACCCAATAGGCTGGATTTGCTTCCAATAAGGATTAGTTATATCTTAGTTTGGATCAAGTACAAGGTACTGTTTTATTATTAAAGAAAAAAGGAAATCATTTTAATAAACTTGGATTATTTGATTATAATGGAGTCTATGGGAGATGACCTTTCTGTAATTTGGTGCTTTCTGGATACTGGGTTTCCAGATAACAGATCCCATACTGATGTATACCAAATTCTCATGTCCTTGATATAGAACATGCCTCCAGTGTGTATGCGTTCCTTTGATATAACAATTTTTCTTGTTTTAGAAAACACATGCATTTTTTGGTCTTCTTGGTGGTTTCAGTGTGTTATATATGACACAGAACCAAACCATTATTAAAGATTCAATTAATGATTTGTATATCCAATAGCAAAGTGATGCTGTGCCATGTTTGCTAGCAGTGACATGCACCTGTACCAGCATGTGTGCAGGTATGTCAAGTACATCCAGATATACAAGTATAGGATCCGTTATCCGGAAACCCGTTATCCAGAGAGCTCCGAATTACGGAAAGGCTGTCTCCCAAAGACTCCATTATGTCCAGATTATTCCAATTTTAAAAAGTAATGATTTCTTTTTCTCTGTAATAATAAAACAGTAGCTTGTACTTGATCCCAACTAAGATATAATTGATCCTTACTGGAAGCAAAACCAGCCTATTGGGTTTATTTAATGTTTACATGATTTTCTAATAGACTTAAGGTACAAAGATCCGTTATCTGGAAAACCCTAGGCCCCAAGCATTCTGGATAACCTCTCATACTTTGAACCAGTAAATGAGACATCCAGTGACTGAATGAAAGTTGAGCAGTAACAATTGCTTTATACATGGGGTACCATATTTTGAGAGGTGTATAAAAACAGTGGTGTAGTAATTGCTTATATATGGGGCAACAGTTAAAGGAGAAGGAAAGGCTTCATGCACTTTGGGGGTGCTCAATGTTAGGCACCCCCAAGTGATTGTATTGACTTACCTGAAACCCAGGGCCGGTGCTCCTATCAGCAGAAAACTACACCGGCCAGTGAGCACCACAGAACGCTTCTCTTCGGTCTTCCTCTTTCTTTGCTTGGCTGCACATACAATGTAGAACGAAAAGCCAAACTTCAACTAAAAAGAAGGCTATTTCGTTCAACTTCAATTTGAAGACAGAAGAGGACCTCTATGTGGCTGTCACGAGTATAACCCCAGGCTGGTTCAGTTTTCTGCTGATAGGAGCACCGGCCCAGGGTTTCAGGTAAGTCAATACAATCACTTGGGGGTTACATAGTTACATATCTAAATTGGTTTGCAAAAAGACAATGTCCATCAGGTTCAACCCCCCCAAATGTAAACCCAGCATCCATACACCAACCCCTCTATACTTTCACATAAATCATATATGCCCATATCTATACTAACTATAGAGTTTAGTATCACAATAGCCTTACATTTGGCACCCCTTCTCCTTTAATACACATGTGGAAACGACTGGTAGGCAGACTTGGGGCTTACTTATCCTGTCTAGCCCTTTCCCAATCCTTCTTCTTTGTGAACATAGATACACAGTGTTGGACTGGGATGCCATGGGCCCACCAGAAAACCTTAAACCATGCGCCCCACTTTCCAAACGATTGTCTCCTCTACTCACTCAACCTCTTTTATATTTACCAACTATACTCTGCTCTTCCAATATTAAGGGGCAGATTTATCAAGGCTCGAATTTCGCGTTCATTGGAGTTATTTAAAATGAACTCGAAATTCAACCAACTGCAATTTATTGAAAGTGTTTAATTCTTGAATTAAACATTAAACATGGGATTAAACATGGGATCGACCCACAAACTCGAATCGAATGTGAATCGAAAAAAAACTCAAATGTCATGAAGGCAGCAAACAACTTCAAATAGATCCCAGGATGTCCCCCATAGGCTAAAACAGCAATTCGGCAGGTTTAAGGTGGCAAATAGTTGCCACCAGTGTATGTAGAGCCAGTGTATGAAAATTTTTCGAAAATCAAATTGGAATTTTTAAGAAAACCTTGAATCAAATGTTAACAATTCCCTAGTCAAATTTGACAGTTTTGGACAAAAATAAACTTGATTCTAATTTTCACTGCAATTAGGGTTGCCACCTTTTCTTTAAAAAAATACCGGCCTTCCTATATATTTAGCTTTTTTTCCTATTAATAACATTGGGATTATCCATCAAAAATACCGGCCAGGCAGGTAAAATACCGGCCAGGTGGCAACCCTAACTGCGACCCTAAGTCTCTTTTTTCCCATAAAGAAATAGGGAATGACCATGAAATAGGCCAAATATTTAGAAGCAAGAGGCCCACTTTCCAAACTATTATTCCTCCTCTCCTCACTTATCCTCTTTATTCTCCTAGTCTTTTATATCTACGTACTATATTCTTCCATTATTAAGCCTCTTTTTTCCCATAAAGAAATAGGGAATGACCAGGAAATGGCCAAATTGTTAGAAGCTAGAGGCCCATTGACACCTGGGCCCACAGGGCATTTTCCTGATATCCTGGTGGGCAAGTCAGACACTGTAGATCAGGGGTGCCCAGGACGTCGATCGCGGTCTACCAGTAGATCCCCGTAATGTTCCTGGTAGACCGCGACAGACCAGAGAGGAGGGGATGTTGTAGACTACAGCAGTGACGGAACTAACTGTTTCAATACATCCGACGGTCTCTAGGACCTCTCCTCCATCTTCGTCCTGCCTCTGCCCCTCCCACTCCTCTCTGCTCTGGAGCTGCTGCTGCGAGAGCCGGATGAAGAGGGCCTTCAGCAAATGGGCCCGTGTGCTGCCGGCTGTTGTGAGGTGCCAGTGGCCTGAACGGGGGAGTTGATATGCTGTGTGCGGGAGGGAAAGAACAGGGATAACTAGATAACTTCATCCTCTGTTCCGACACCCTCCTCCCGAAGTGTGATTTACAGCCGCCTAGCAGGATAGGCTATGGCAGGCACAACACAGCACTAACTTGCTGGGGCCTGTGGGAGGACATGTAGTTTAAGAGTTGTGCACCAGTATTGTCCCATGCTATATTATTACTGTATTATTCAGAGCAGGACTGGGCAAGACACACACACATACATACACACACACGTATATATACACACATATACAAAAATACATACAGACACACATGCATACACAAACACTAGGGATGCCACCTTTTCCTGAAAAAAATACCGGCCTTCCTATATAGTTATCTTTTTTTCCTATTAATAACATTGGGATCAACCATCAAAAATACCGGCCGGGCCGGTAAAATACCGGCCAGGTGGCAACCCTAACAAACACACATACACAAACACACAGAAATACATACAGACACACACATACATACATAAACACATCCACAAATACATACACACACAAATACATATAGACACACATACACAAATATACATACATTCACACATACACAAATATGCATACATACACAAATACACAGACACACACATACACAAATGCATATAGACACACACATACACACACACACTTACAGACATAAACACAGACAGACATTCACATAGACAGACACACACCCACCCCCTGCCTTGGGATACTTGTTCTTGTGCCGTACTGTAGACGGCCCACTATTTTTATCGAGGTAGATCTCCTGATGGCGCCAGGTGTCGAGAGTAGATCCCAAGGTAACACAGTATGGGCACCCCTGCTGTAGATTCAGGGATCAGACACTTTGTTTGCCAAGTTTTTTTTGGTTCCCAGCTCATCTATGCCCCAAGTGACTTTTTGAATGTCTGGATTAGGTGTTTTGGGGACATTTAGGGTCATAATTAATCTGCATAGAACTTCATTTAAAACTATCATGATATTGTGTTCTTTGCTTTCCGATCAGTACATCAGTACTTGTGAGCACACACTAAAACTTTGGACAACTGATGCTGATATTTTTAATGCGGGGCAGTTAATCAGGGAGAAGGACAGAGCTGTGGTTGTCTGTGTGTTGTTGGCAGAAGGTTTAGTATTGACCACACCACAGCCAATCAGAATGGAGCAGACCTGTCAGTCATAGACATTGACTCTCATTTTTGACAGGTCTTTAATGTGACTGGTAGGGCATTGGCTAAGTTCGGCAACTAATGCAGAATTTGGGCCTACACCTATCTTGTGATTCTAGACAGCACCATCAAAAACAGGACTGTCAGGTTAAAAACTGAAATGGCGGCAACTTTACTTTTCCTAGATACACAACGTGCATCAGTATCACCTGTTCATGATTTGATTAAGTTCACTGCTGAGATACTTACATTCCTGCATTTTATACATTTAAGCATTTATTATCTACACGTTTCTTATCATATATTAGAGCATCTGAAGATATAGCAACTAGATGTTGAACCACAGAGACAGCAATGGGCCCCAGACATATAAGCATGTGATATAGTTGTTAATTATCAATGTGCAGCGTTGGACTTGGCCCTTCTGCTCACCCAAAAATTTACCTTGTATGCCTAAACAACATCAATTGCCCTATTTCTATATAAGAAAAAAGAGAAGAAATGGAGGGAGAGACCGATGATAATATTTGATAAAAAGTGATTAAAAGAATAAAGAAAGTGAATGACAAAAGAAGGAAAAATATTTTGGAGAGTGGGCCTGTGGCCAAAGGTTTTCTGGTGGGCCCTTCGTATCTCTGTGAAAAAAATAGGACACAGCTATGATACCCATTATTTCATTTCTATTTTGTGTACAATTTATAACAGGCCACTAGGCGGCAGATGTACAATGAATTTGCAGTGTCTTCTAAAATGAGCAGTAAGTTTTGTATAAATAACGTAAATGGATACTGTCGTGGGAAAAAAAATATTTTTTCAAAATGCATCAGTAAATAGTGCTGCTCCAGCAGAATTTTGCACTGAAATCCATTTCTCAAACAGATTTTTTTTATATTTCATTTTGAAATCTGACATGGGGCTAGACATTTTGTCAATTTGTCAATGACTTGTGCTCTGATAAACTTCAATCACTCTTTACTGCTGTACTGCAAGTTGGAGTGATATCACCCCCTCCCCCCAGCAGCCTAACAGCAGAACAATGGGAAGGTAACCAGATAACAGCTTCCTAACACAAGATAACCTGGTAGATCTAAGAACAACACTCAATAGTAAAAACCCATGTCCCACTGTGACTCCTTCAGTTACATTGAGAAGGAAAAACAACAGCCTGCCAGAAAGCAGTTCTGGGCCGGATTTACCTAAGAGGTACCCTAAGGCCTGCTGTCGTTTGCCGCCCTGTCCCCTCCCTTTTATTCTCTCAAATTTTTATCATTGGACCCGGAACAATAGGGACTGGCGTGCAGGAGTTTAAAAAAAAAAAAAAACGTTATATATACTGCGCATCCCCAGTGTATGAACCAGTGTGTGTGTTGTTGGGCAGCATTCCACCCCCTAAAACTCTGCTGACCTAGGCCCGGGCCTTGGTGGCCTCTCCACAAATCCGGGCCTGTATCCTATTTTGCAGTTTCTGTGGTCTACATTGGGGAAAAATTCCAAAAAATCATACAGGAAAGGTTGTAAGATGCGATTTTTCGTATGTTTATTGAGTTTTTTTTTCATGAACCAATTAATTTGTGCTTTTTAAGAATAAATAAAATAAAATAGTGGATTATAGTTTGGTCAGACTTTTTTAATTTAAAAACTTCAGATTTTGATTAATAACCCCCTTACTCTTGGCCTTCAGTTATTACTAGAGACTCTAATATACTTGTTTTTTGTTGTTGTTGTTACTGTAGAAATGACATTCAAATGTAGGAACCATATATCATTATGGTTAGAACCGTATTAATTGCTAGGCTAAAGGAACATTGGTGCCAGCTCTAATTTTAGGAGGAGTTAATAAAACATTAACTGAAAAGTTCTTCTGTTCTGTCTCGGTCTTCAAGGTCCTATAGCCAAAAACTTTCAAAGCTTCTTTACAAATGTTTTGAATTCTGTAGACAGCTTTGAATGGAAGATTATCCCTCCATGCTCTGGAGACATTGCGAGCATCTCTAGAGTTGATTACAAAACTCATACCTTGGCCCTTACCATGTGTTATATTGTGTACCCAAGTCTTAAGTTTGGGGGTGAAATTAAGATCTGCAAATTGGTACATCTGCCTTGCATTTTCAATGGGATCATTAGCAATATCTTCATAACGCACCATATGGTAGCGACTGAGCAACCTACTGAAGTTGGACGTCATGACAGTTTTATACATTTCTACTTGGCTCTCACAGATTTGTTTTATCATCTCATAATCTGCATTGGAATTCTCTGACTTTTGGTCTCCCAAAACAATCTTGGTGTCAAAGGAGAGGGCACTCGTTGTTTTTTTTCTGGAATGAAACACCCCACGGGGATCCCGGACTAAGTGAAGAATTTTAACGTTAAGTGATGGATCATGAAGCAGAGGGTAAAGGACTTTCAAGTCAAAGAATCGCACTTCTTTAAGCACAATATGGCTGTAGCTTTTACATGCTTGTTCGGTGATATTAAATGGATGTTTGGCACATAACAATTTACAGTGATTCTGTGGAATGATATCACTTCGTTCAAAGTAATTGCATACTGGAGGGGAACACAAAGCTCTGCTAGTCTCCCACTGAAAAAAGTTTGATGTAAATTTTTCTGGTGGCATGTAAGCCTCAAATACAGACATGTCACAGAGAAAAACTGAACGGACCAGATCCCTGGCTGCCATATGCAATAATTTGACGCTGGTTTGATGCATTTTAGACCACACGTGCCAGACTGGTTCCATTAGGTAAAACACATTAGGGTGCTGGCTGAAGAGTTGTCCAGTGAAAGAGGATCCGGATCTCCATGTTGATAAGATGATCATATGAGTCCTCTGATATTCTTTCACAGCAGGGGGAAGGCTGTAGTGGAATTTAAAAATGATACAGATGAAAGCTAAAGTCTGGGCCATTAGAATGAAGATAGAAAACTTGCCAGTGTTGATTCTTGACATTTTCGTTGGGAAAACCTGGGTGTAATATAAATGAACCTGTATTAGTAATAACCAATGCATTTGTTTAATGGATATGGTTTCTTTATAAACATTCTACAGCAATGTGGAAGTTCATAAAATGAATGATTTATCTCTCACCACTATTACTTTAGCAGGAGAGGGATTCTGCTTTTTATATGTTCTATATCTATTGCACGGAGATATGCTGTCTTATTTAAAATTTTACATTATTAGTCCCTAGAAATATCAGATCATGTCCTTCAGTTGTAGTCATCATCCTCTTGTGCAAAAATAAACATATCCTGTAACTCAAAAAGTTCTTCATAAGATTAGTTAATGTATTCAAAGCATCTTAAACAGCCATACATACAGACCTCCATGGTTACTTCTTTCATTCCTTTTGGTTACTACTACTACTTGGTTACTTCATAAGAACTGTGAGTGTGTGTTCTAACCGGTTGATCCCATGCCTGTGTGCAATTTTCCTACCATAATAGTATTACTTTGCACGGGGGGGGGGGGGGCAGACACGCGTCTAATGGGGGAATTGCTAGATTTTGTCACCTTCCCATGGAGCAAGAAAATGCTATGGTGACGATCTACCTTTGTATACCCTTGGCCTTGAATACTTGGACTTGCATCCTTTTTCATTTTGGGAAGTGCAGTTTTAGCTGAAGGAGAGCTGCTAATTTAAAAACATTGATTTTTTTAGTTATTCATATTGGAATGCAGGGTGAATTTCTCCTTTAAAAACATGTTTTTTGAAACAGTCGTTATGTGGCTATACATGCTGCTTTTTATATATTTATGGGCTTATTTATGAATACAAGTGCCCTAACTGCGCATGCATTTTGCAACAAATCAGATGCAATTTTAGAAAAGTCTGTCTGCCTATTTGTCGTGCTTATGACATCTGCTCCAAATTCTTTAGATGCAAGTGTGCAGACCCTGTTTGCACTGGGTATGAAGGGTACCTTGGAGCTACTGCCTGCTGAGGAGGTGGCAATAGTTCAAGAGCAAGCTGCAAATCAATGTGAAGAGCTGACAACCTCGAAAATGCCTGACCCAAAACGTAACAAGTTTATACAAAGTCATTTTCTAAGAGAAGAAATGCAGGGTTGTTTAAACTGTGATCTGGCTTGTCCCCTTGTTGAAACAGCCAGGGGGAAGCCCTGTTTCTCGATAAATTACATATACTGAAATCTATGATAGTAAATAAATATAAGGATCATGTAATACCAAATAATATGTAACTGGGTGTCCTTAATTGACAGTTGTTCAAAAATAGCACATAAGAAAGAATAGACTCAACACCAGATTAGGATTGCCACCTATTCAGTTTTGACCCAAACAGTTTGGAATTTCTAAGGCATGTTTGGGTCTCAACTTTCTGTTCGGTTTTCAGCCTTGTGAAACCTGAATAATAATCTGGCCAATAAATAAAAACATTTAAATACTAAGATACTCACTTTAACATGGCTTAGTTATTAGCAAGTCCAATTAATTTCTTATTACAGAAACAAAAAAGCAAATAAGAGTTACATAGTGTCAGGGGGGCCTATTGGTTCCCAGTGAGAGTTGACAGGACCAAGGAGGAAGCTTCAAGGGTTTAAAGTCCAAAATCACAGTACAAAAGGGTTCAGGCAAAATCGTGATCAAAGTCCAGGCAAGAGTTCAAAGGCAGGCAGAATAATCACACAGTCAAGTCCAGGCGGGGTCAGAATTCCAGGAAACTGTTAAACAGGAATTTTCCAATGCCCAGGAATGTCCAAGACAACACTATAATCAGGCATCGAACCTGTGACCTGGAAGTCTTTATGTATTTGAATTTGCGGCGGGTGCGTGATGTCAACGCACTGGCACCACAATGCTGGCGTCGATCCATGTGGCACACGGGCATTGCCATGTTGAATGCGGCGCCGAAGGGGACAGACGCGTCGACCGACACTTGTGACAGCACACCCCCCCTCCGCAAGGGGATGAAGTGTGCCATCTTGCTGAAACGATCAATAACTACCCAGATGACAGTATTCCCTTTGGAGGGTGACAAGTCTACAATAAAGTCCATACCTAAGTGAGTCTATGGACGGGAGGGAATGGGTAGTGGTTGCAAAAACTCATTTGGGCAAGGTATTCATAATGCCCATCGCGGATATTGAATGCCATCTTCCATTCATCACCTTCTCCGATTCTGATGAGGTTATACACCCCGCGGAGATTCAACTTGGAGAAGATCTTAGCCCCTTTCAGCTGGTCAAACAGTTTGGAGATAAGGGGTAAGAGGTATCGTTTTTTTACCATGATTTTATTAAGTCCCCGGTATTCAATGCAGGGATGCAACCCGCTGTCCTTATTTTCAAAGAAGAAGAAGCCTACCCCTACTGGAGAGGTAGAAGGATGGATACATTCTCGCTGGAGATTCTTGTGAATATACTCTTTCATTGCAGAAGTCTCTACTGGACACAGGGGATAAGTCCGACCACATGGCGGCATTGTTCGGGAAATCCTGGTAGACAAGCAGCAAAAACTGAAGTTCCATAGAGGAAATGGTTATCCGGGTGAGGGGAGTAGATGGCAGGGAACAGTGGCCTTGCAAAAAGCCCACAAGGGATTAAGCATGGGAAAAAGAGAAACACACATTTTCTTGGCGAATGCAGCATCCATGAAGCCCCAGAGTCAAGGAATGCCGATACTTGAATAGTCTTTGCAGGCAGGCGAATCTGCAGGGGAAGACGAAACTGGTGAGAGTTGTCTTGGGGGTAATGCCACCCACATGAGATATCCCAGGTTTACCTTGGAGGCGAGGACCTTTAGGCTTCACAGGGCAGGAGTTGGCAAAATGAGCTTGACCGCCACAGTAAAGACACAGACCTGCAGAGTGTCTCCAGAGTTTCTCCTGTTCTGTAAGACGTGCCCTTCCGACCTGCATAGGTTCCTCTGGGGAATTAACAGAATGCTGCTGGGGTGGAAGCAAGAGGAGTCTTTGACAGCTTGGTGCTCTCTGATAAGTGTGATAGAACACAGCCTTGTATGCTTCATCATTCCAATTAATCTCAGCCATTAAAGTTCTAAAGTCAATGGCATATTTACTGGCACTGAGACTTCCCTGACGGATCTGCAGGAACCGGGATAAGGCATAAGCGACCTGACCTGGGGCATCGAACATGGTCTGGAACGCCTGGAGAAATGCCTTAAAATCACAAATCAATGGCAAATTCTTATCCCAACAAGGTGTTGCCCACTCAAGAGATTTACCCTCCAAACGAGACATTACAAAAGCCACTTTCACCCTCTCTGAAGTAAATTGTGAGGACTGAATAAGACACTGAGTAGCAAACCCTCTGCAGGCTTACGGGTTCCCATTGTAGAGAGATGGAGGAGGGATATGTATTTCACCGGCTGAAGACACTGCTGTAGGAGGAGTTACAGCCACATAAGGGTTGCCAGCAACCAGAGAAACTGGTGGCATACGGGAGAGCATCAAGTCCTTGCCCAATGCGGAACTGTTGAGCTTCATGATCCTCCATGCGGGGCGCCAATCCCTGGAGTGCTCAAACAACTACAGGCGTAGCTTCCTCAGTGGGGTCCATGACCCGATTATATTGTGAGGGGAGTCTATCGACTCCCAGAGAGAGTTGTCAGGACCAAGGAGGAAGCTTCAAGGGCTTACAGTCCAAAATCGCAGTACAAAAGGGTTTAGGTAAAATCGTGATCAAAGCCCAGGCAAGCGTTCAAAGGCAGGCAGAATAATCACAAAGTCAAAGTCCAGGCAGGGTCAGAAGTCCAGGAAACTGTTAAACAGGAATTTTTTCTTGAAATGTCCAAGACAAACACTGTAATCAGGCATCGAACCTGTGACCTGGAAGTCCTTATGTATTTGAATTTCTCGCCAGGCTCGTGATGTCACCACGCAGGCGCCGCAACGTCGCTCCACATGGCACACAGATGTGGATGCGTAACCGAAGGGGACAGACGCGCTGACACATAGTTAAGTTGGGTTGATAACTGTATAATAGATCCCATACCTGTGGATTTGTACTGGACATCTCAGTTTTTCAGAGGGCTGTCCGGTGTAAAACTTTCAGAAAACTGAACAGAAATCGAGCCATTTGCATCTAACATCAACACCTTCCTCTGATGTCATCATGCCCATCCCAAATGCTACCTGTGCCGCCCCCTTTGATCAGGTTTGGCCACCGGCAAAGGTGGCAACACTACCCCAGATAGAATATAAAATTTCACATATATCCTATACATATAATAAAAGGCAATATTTATTCACATCTCTGCAAACAACTGTGCCTGGGTGCATCATCTTTAGGAGTTCAGTTATCTATAGAAAAATACATTTTTTTACAAAAAAATGCTTCAAGCCCACTGTCATACACTTTGGCAAATTCTAGCTACGAAGCTGAGGTTGTGGTAATGGTGAACTTCAGCCATGGGACCCTATGTTTTTAAATTATTAGGGAATCAGATCTTTATTATTAAGTTTAAATATTAAGAGGAATATTACTGAGCAATTCATTTCAATCCACTGATATTTTCTTCTTCCATTAAGTTCCCTTTGAGACTTGGTCTGAAATTTGTCCAGAAGGGGCACTCTAATTTCTCTAACTAAAGCAGTATATAAATGTGTATATTGATTTAGCAATTACATATGATGTAGGGAAAATGGCATCTGGAGTCTGATGGCAATAATTGGTAAGCTTATTATTTTATTTAAAAAAAAGCAGTGCTTAAAAGCCAGGAGAAAGTATAAATATAAGTATAAATACAGTATATCATATAAATATGTCATGGACTTAAAGGAGAACTAAAGTCTGTTTGCATATATAAATGTCTTTTAAGGCATAGTGCTGCTCTGCTAAGTCCCATGTCCAACAGTTAAATAAAAATTAAAATGCAGCTTTGATTAAAGGGGTTGTTCACCTTCCAAACACTTTTTTCCAATTCAGTGGCTTTTAGATTGTTCCCCAGAAATAAAGACTTTTTTTCAATTACTTTTCATTATTTATTTTTTACTGTTTTCCCAAAATCCAAGTTTAAAGTTGAACGTTCAGTTCAGTAATTCAGGCGCAGACTCTGAACTGCTACAATTATGCAACATTTATTTGATACATTTCTCAGCTGCATTATTGTATTAGCAACTATAGTATCAATTCTGACAGTTGCCTTTAATGAAGCCCAGAGATTCTGCTCAGCAGGGACAACAATTTAGAATAGTTTACAGGGTCGGCGACTTCCCCCCCCCCCCAGAGCTGCTTCAGAAGGTGGCAAATTACACTTTATGCTTCAATAATAAAAAAAAAACTGTCAGAAATAGAAAATGGAAAGTCACTGGAAAAAGTCATTATTTCTGGTGATCTATCTGAAAACAACTAGCTGTTTGAAGCCGAACAACCCCTTTAGCTTCTAGTTTGCAGCAGTGCAACCTTTTATTGTCTGGTCTTCCCAAGCAAGCTGTTCCTACCTAGAGTACAAGGTATTGGTATCCTGTGCCCCAAGCACAGTACTTTAAAGGAAAACTATACCCCGAAAATGAATTTTTGAGCAACAGATAGTTTATATCAAATCAAGTGGCATATTAAAGAATCTTATCAAACTGGAATATATATTTAAGTAAATATTGCCCTTTTACATCTCTTGTCTTGAACCACCATTTCATGATGGTCTGTGTGCTGCCTCAGTGATCACCTGACCAGAAATATTTCAACTCTAACTGTAAAGGGAAGAAGTGTTGAAGCAAAAAACAGAAATCTGTCTGTTAATTGGCTCGTGTGACCTAACTTTATAGTTTGTTTGGTAAGTTTGTGTGCACCGTTGGATCCTTGGATCCCAGGAGGCTGTCCTTATTTTTTAAAATGGATATTTTCTATTTATGATTACCCAATGGCACATGCTACTAAAAAAGTATATTATTATGAAAATGGTTTATTTACATAAAGCAGGGTTTTACATATGAGTTGTTTTATGCAATATCTGTTTATAGAGACCTACATTGTTCGGGGCGTATAGTTTTCCTTTAAATGCTATTAGTCCTAGGCATAGATGATGATGAGAGCCTTGATGGAGAAACCCCAAAACATACCTTTAGGCAGAAACGAGGGGGTGGGTGTATCTAATTTTAGATAGAGCTACTGGCTATGCAGATTCTTGTGCTATAAATGTAACTGAAATACAGTGGGTGATATCAATTATGGGATTTAGTTCACCATTAAACTCCTTGACAACATCTCACATCTCTTTAGAGAGAAAAATCTAGAACTGTTATAATTCTGGCAAAGGTGTAACTGTATAAATGATGCTTATTGACCCATGTTGTTATAAATAATGTTAGAGGACAATTAACAATAGAGGCTTAAACGTACAACAGAGCATCAGTGTTTGAGTTGCTGGCAGCGGTACCTAGGGCTCATTACTGACTGACATTATTCACCCCACCTTACAAATTTTATTACTTCAATAACAATGGCACTCTCTTTATTAGCATGGTTTCTACAGGAAATAACCGATTATCATCACATGAAATAGGTGATGTTTTTGGAACTGAATTCCAGTTTGATAATGTGGGAAGATCCTTTGACTTCCCTATTGCTTTGTATGAAATAAAAAGAAATCAGTTTGTTTAACTTAAACTTTAACTGCCTGTTTTAAGCATGTCTCACTATTACTACAGATAGTATTACCATTTCAGTTAACAGATTTAGCAGGGTTTGGATTGGGCCTTCTTGGCCCCGTTGGCCCAAAGCCTGCTCCCTGTCCATCCTACCACTGACCTCCCTCTCTATGGCCCCAGTCTTGGCAAAAGAAGGTATATGCACATGTGCGTGTGGGGGGGCTGTTGCGGCCGGGGTCTGAAGCGCGCTTTGCTACAGAGGTAGGGAGCCTTGAGACAGCAGTCAATGTAGATTTCAGACTCCCAGTCCAACCCTGAACGGGTAAACTGGCATATCATTGGCCAAAGTAGCCAAAACTGCTAAACTGCTTATAGGGGAATGTAATACATGATGGAATTGTTCAGAATAAAAATAAAAACTGGGTAAATAGATAGGTAGTGTAAAATAAAAAATGTTTCTAATATAGTTAGTTAGCCAAAAATGTAATGTATAAAGGCTGGGGTGACTGGATGTCTAGTATAACATCCCAAACACTTCTTTCTGATTTGCAGGATTCCACTGATATAAAATATATTGCATATGTAAACCCCTGCTTCAGTTAGGTCACATGACCCAATTAACAGAGAAAGTTCCGTCCACACTTTTTTCTGTTACAGTTAGTGCTGTATTAGTTCTGGCCCAGTGCCCACTATGGGAGTCCACAAACCATCAAAAAATTAGAGCTCAAGGTAAAAGATATGAAAAGGCAATGTTTACTTAAATGTATATTCTTGTTTGGTAAAATTCTTAAGTATGCCACTTAATAAGATATAAACTATCTGTTGCTTAA
This sequence comes from Xenopus borealis, assembly GCA_024363595.1. Taxonomy (NCBI): domain Eukaryota; kingdom Metazoa; phylum Chordata; class Amphibia; order Anura; family Pipidae; genus Xenopus; species Xenopus borealis. The sequence goes on along the minus strand of CM044438.1, from coordinate 55,307,955 downwards.
GTATTCATTGTTATTCCTTCATATTCCAATCAACAAGTTGCATTCACTTGTCAGCTGATTAGTTGTTGTGTGTTACTACTAAGGGGCAGATTTACTAAATTCAAATATATTCACATGAAGGATTTGATTATTCTATCGAATTTTCAAAAAGATTCGAATTTCGAATATGCAAATTCGACCAAAATCGACCATCGAATATTCGAATGATTCGAATATTCAAATGTCATTTTATTAGAATATTCGAAAATTCGATGGTCGAATACTTCCCCTTTGAATTTAAATTCGATCACCTACTTCGCCAGATTAAACCTACCGAAATGGGGATCATTTCGCTAAAAATCGTTCGAATATTCAATTCGAATTCAATTAGAATATTTGATCGATCAATCGAATTTTCCCTATTCGATCGTTCGAATTCTAATTTTTTTAATTCCCCACTATTCCCTGGTCGAATTTCAAAATTTTTTTTTTTCATTCGAAATTCGACCCTTAGTAAATCTGCCCCTTAATGTGGGCAAATTTTATTATAGGACACCAAAGAATCCAAAGAATTTTTGGTTCAAGCCCCACTTTTGGTTGTCATATTAGGAGAGTTCACCTCTTAGTTTATGAAGTTTTAGATGTAGAAAACTTTTGCTATAACAGACCTTTATTCTTCAATTCCAAGAGTATGCAGTACAGAAGATAAACTCTCCAACAATTGTCCTTCAGATGGGCCTTTTCAGCCACTACTTTGGAACTCCAATTGAGTGACAGTTGTTATATTTAGATTTGGGTGGAGGAAAATCTAAAGGCCTTGAGCTGGCACACATCAAGTGGCTCCTTTCTTAGATCCCATATAATCAATATAACCCAGGGGACAAGGTGACCTGGCTACAGTAACAGTGAAATTGTACATTACACTAAGTTATTTAGATTAGAACACATGAAGACGTTAATAGTCTTGGCAAGAGTATTTTTTGTTTTTTGAAAGCCATGTCTTCATGCAGTGGCTCCTCTCTTTGATCATATATAATCAATATAACCAAGAGGGCAAGGTGACCTGGCTACAGTAACAGTGAACTGACACATTACACTGACTTATTTAGAACACATTAAGACGTCAATAGTCTTGGCAATGCTATTTTTTGTATTTTGAAAGCAATGGCTTCATATTTTATTAAAGTATCATATATGTAAGGGTTGACCATTGTTTGTAAGATCCTTCACCCAAATGTTGCATTATCAAGGAAAATAGAATTCTAAGCCAGTTCCAATAAGTATGCATTAAATATTTTTTATTAGGTTTTAAAGTAGAGTTGCCACCTTTAGTGTTGGAGAATACCGGCCAGATATGCTGGCAGATTAATGATGGAGAGGTGTGGGCAAAGGGCATTGATGGGTGATTCATTGACATCAATGGGCAGACTATGGATCAAATTCATGTCGATCTAAAGAATAACGGTAATTATGAGCAAATATGGGGCTTTATCAAGAAGTATTACATTTTCTGTTTAGTGCATTTCCAGTAACTTTGTAATACTGGCCTGGCCTTGGTTGCTATTTTACTGACTAGTCCTGCAAATGGGTGGCAACCTTATATTAAATGAGAAGTAAAGGCAAGTAAGCTTTATCAGAAAGGTCTATACACAGTAAATATACCAATAAACCCTCAAAGTAATGCTGCTCTGAGTCCTCGGTCAAAATAAACATAGTATTTCTTTCCTTGTATTATTTACACATGGACTGTACCAGATTTCCTTCTTTCAGTTTAAACCTCCAGGACTAGGGCTTGAGCATGCTCAGTTTGCTTCTCTCTCCCCCTCCCTTCTTCCTCCTCCCCTCCGTGCTGTAATCCGAGCCTAGTGCTATGTGTGAGTAGGGATAGACTCAGGCAGGAAGTGATGTCACACTAAGCTAATATGGAAGCTGCTATCCTAAACAAACAGAGAGCTTCTAGAGCTCAGGTATGGTAAAGCATTCTGCAGAAAAATATACTGTTATAGCTTGCACTATTGTGGCTGATCTATTGGCAATAAACTGCTTTGGTAGTTTTCCTTCTCCTTTAAAACTTGCTGTAAATGTAGTTGCAACTGAAGGCAGTATTTGGTTATACCTTTCTATTCTCTGTGTCTAAATTGAAATAAGCAGAAGGCATGTCTGCTGTTAATCAGCTGAGTTTTGCTACATTTTATCAAGCATTTTATCAAGCTGTACTCTAACAAATTGCTGATCAAATTGTTAGCATTTGCCAGGAGGGTGCCCAAGGCCAAGTCCAGATATGGCAGCTGCATGCCCCTCACACTTCGCTCCATTGCTTCTACTGCCCCCTCCCCCATGCTTGCACATTCATATGAGCATGAGCGAATTTCTGTTTCTGGGACTAACTGCAGGAGATTTAAGCAGCAAAATCTCGTGTGCGCCCAATTTTAAAAACTAGATAAAAAAACATTAAAACAGCTGGACGGCATGCTGCCCCTTAATTTTTGCCACCCTAGGCCCTGGCCTTTGTAGCCTTCCCACAAGTCTGGCCATGCACAGCATTCTATTGAAGAAATAAATTCACCATATAAAAATACCTAGAAACTGACAAGGAAACAAAGAACTAGTTGCAGTTTCTGCAGTTCTAAACAACTGTTCCATTAATCAAATTTGCCTTCTTGATGTTCAAGCCACCTGGGGGCAGAGCTATTTAAAAAAAAACTTGCTGAAAGCCAGCCAGGAACCATGTTTCTAGAAGAAAGGCTAGACGAGAGCACAGTTTATTATAGCAAAAACATTGTATTTTTTGTGCCCTTCCATCCATTTTATAAAATGTGGTGATTACAGTAAATTGTAAAAATCATTTTGCTATAAAAATTAACTATTCAGGGCACACCACAATTAAATTCCCAAACATATATTCAAAATCTATAGATACCAATCTATTTTAGCTAGTAAGAGCAATGGATGGATAGATAAATTCAAGTCTTTTCTGAGATTCAAGTGATTTGCAAAGAAAACAGCAAATTCAGATTTCAGTTTCTGGAGCAAATAAATACTAAAAAAAAGCAAACCTTGTTTATAACAGCTGACAATTTCAATGGGAGTTGTAGTAGCAGAATTCAAGATTTTTCAGTTTGATTTTACGAGACTTATTTGAGCTTGGGCAAATTTATGGAAAATGATGGATAAAATGTAATTTTGCTGTGTTTTTTTTTTCAATTTGTTTTCTACAATTGGTTTTCGAGATTCAAGATGAATCTGATTTTGCAGGGTTTTTATAAAAAAATTGCCAATTAGATTTTTAAAAAAAGAAATGCATAAGAAGCATATTTATTATGCTATGTAAAAAACAGCAGAGTAATACACCACACATTGCCAGGCCTTGCTGTGAAAAAACAGCATAAAACAAAATTTTTTTTTCTTTGAGCAATGTAAAATACTGGTGGCAAATCTGGCATTCACATGGCGTAAAATTACACACACTTCCTTGCAATCTCCTCTTAACTGGTCCTAATGATTCCCATCTCTCTCCCCTCCAATCAATCTTAAACTCTGCTACCAGGATCCTTCCGCTCTCTCCTAAAAGAGAATCTGCTGAACCCCAACTAAAATCCTTAGCGTGGCTGTCTGTTAAGCAAAGCATAGCTTAAAGGGGTATATTTATCAAAGAGTGAAGTGAAGAGTGAAGTTCCGCCACTAGAGGGAAATTCTGCAGCTCTCTATTCATTTTTATGGGATTTTTTAAGGCGTATTTATCAAACGGTGAAACTTCACTTCACCCATTCATAAATACACCATTCAAAATCCCATAGAAATGAATTGAGAGCTGCAGAATTTTCCTCTAGTGGCGGAACTTCACTCTTTGATAAATTTACCACAGAATCTCCATCTACTAACATTCAAAGTACTTCACTCCTCTGCTCCTCACTACATGTCTTTTCTTGTTTCCCTATATGTTCCTGGTAGTCTTCTCCGCTCTTCTTAGAGCCACCTTTTCTTAAAGAACAAGTAAACGTTTTTTTTTTCTATCTCTAAATTTGCTCTAAACAGCCCCTCAAATTAATGTACCTTAGTCCCTGCTGCAAATCTGCTCTGGTTTCTGTGTTATCAGCAGCTTGTTTCCCCTTCTTCCTGGTGCAGAGTGAAGCCCCGCCCCTTAGCTTTCTGAGCTGACCTTATATCTTGGACTAGTCCAGGAGATCATTTGCATACTATGACATAGCAGAGAGCAGTGTGTGTAGCAGCTTTTGCTTGGGGAAACTAGCTTACTAATGAAACACTGGCTCCCTCTTCCTCTCTATTGTGGAACAGCAGCAAATGGACTGCTCAGTAAACTAAGGGGCTGGGCTTCACTCTGCACCAGGAAGAAGGGAAAGAAGCTGCTGATAACACAGAAACCAGAGCAGACTTGCAGCAGGGACTAAGGTACATTAATTTGAGGGGCTGTTTAGAGCAAATTTAGAGATAGAAAAAAAAAACGTTTACTTGTTCTTTAAGGTGTGTAGCATTGGAAACACTATTTGCGGTTGTTTTGATCTTAAAGCAGAACTAAACCCTAAAAATTAATAGGGCTAAAAATGCCATATTTTATATACTGAACTTATTGCACCAGCCTAAAGTTTCAGCTTGTCAATATCAGCAATGATCCAGGACTTCAGACTTGTCACAGGGGGTCACCATCTTGGAAAGTGTATGTGACACTCAAATGCTCAGTGGGTTCTAAGCAGCTGTTGAGAAGCTTAAGGGTTGTCACAACTTATCAAGCAGAAAATGAGGTTGGGATGTAATTTAAGCTGATACTACAAGGCTGATAGGGCACATTTTGAGACACAGATCTTTAGGGGCTGTGGTTGCCTTGGGCTGGTACAGAAGCCTAATACATAATGAACAAAATTTCTAGCTACTTCTTTAGGCTTTACTAGTTTACGTAGTTGTTTTCAGATCACCAGAAAAAATGACTTTTTCTAATTACTTTCTATTTTCTATGTGTGACTGTTTCTCTAATATTGAAGTTTACAGTGTAATTTTTCACCTTCTAAAGCAGCTCTAGGAGGGGGGTTTGCCAACCCTGTAACTGTTCTAAATAGATACATTCAATTGATACATTTCATATCTTTGTCGGGCAGCTATTAGAATTGATGCAATATTTGATAATGCTCAAGTGAAGCTACAGAAAAATATATCAACTACATGTTGCAAAACTATAACAGTTCAGAGTCTGCATCTAAATTACTGAGCTGCCAAACTGAAACACCAGAGACACGAACATTCAACTTTAAATGTAGACTTTTAAAAAACAGTAAATAAATAAGACAATATTTCTGGGGGGAAATCTGAAAACAACTGATATGAAAAAAGTGTTTTGAAGGTAAACATCTCCTTTAATCAAATCTATATCTGCATCTAAAAGACATTTTATTTTTGAATCTGTTACGCTAGTGTCGTATTCAGTAAACTAAGGGGGGGGGAATAGTTAGGGAATTAAAATCCTTAGAATTTGAAGGATTTTATCGCAATTTGATTGGTCGAATGATCGAATTATAAAAATTTTAACAATTTGATCGAATTGAATAAGTTAAAACTGGCGAACTAGGCAGTCGAGTAAAAATTTAAAGGGGAAGTAATTCGATAGTCGAATATTCAAATAGATTTGTATTTGAATTATTTGAATCATTCTATTTGATCGAATTTACAGAATTCCCTGGTCGAAGTCACCTAATTTGCATATTCGAAATTCTTTTTGAAAATTCTATTGAATTTCGAATCATTCATGTGAATACATGTGAATTTCGTAAATCTGCCCCTAAGTAAACCTCAGAAGAGAAACCCAAAGAAGTTCTATCTATCAATCTATCTATCTATCTATCTATCTATCTATCTATCTATCTATTTTTCTATTACCAAACACTATTCATCTATATAGTATCTTTCTATCTAGTATCTGTCTCTCTATTATCTATCTATATCTAGCTAGCTATCAATTAATATCTATCTAAATATATAAATTATCATGATCAACATGCTAAACTATCACATTATCACACACTCATCCAGCTTCAAGTAAACCCAATAAGTTGACATGGGAAGGAGGAGAACTGTTGTATACATATTGTGATTTTTAAACAGAGGGAATAAAGTAAAGGAGATTTAGCTTCCATTATATTTTTAAGAGTCAGCAATGCATAAAGGCTCAAACAAATACTGGTTTCATCTACATTTACAATTAACTTTAAAACCTTTACACATTTTGAATAATGTATATTGGAGCAGTTGCTTAGAATTGTATTTTCTTATAAAATGCTAAATTATTGGGGTGTAAATCCCATGTAATACAAAACAGAATGGTAAAAAATATATTCATGCAGTAACGCACTTAAGCCCCTAAAAGTACATGCAGGCTAAAAATCTAATTTAATTTAAAAAGAGTGTTTCTTGGAGAGTCCTGCAGTTATGTTTCACTCAGCAGTTATAGGACATTTTAATGTGTATGATTACCCTATGTTGAATTCAGTAAAACATTTGCAGAATTAAGGGGACTGGCAAACATTTGGAGGTTTAAGCTATGGATGTAAAATGTTAGACATATGTTTTACATAAAGCAAACAAAAGCATAATTTTATGAGATCAATTCACTAATTAAATGAATATTCATACCTGTTTTGCTCCTTGTTACAGTATTTACAGAAACAAATTTGGAGTTTATTTGCTTTATTCGCCTCTCCAACCCTTTTTTTCCTCTTCGTTTTTAGATTTTCTTGCACTGTAGCTTCATGCCTCTGCTTCTCTGTCTTCACTCACCTTTTCTGTGCTGTCTCTCCTGTACCTGTATCCCAAGTCCCTCCCTCTCAATGGCTTGTGTTTGTTTCTTCTACTTGTTCTGCATACTAATATTAAAATTTACTGAACCTTGATAACTAAAACTAGAAACAGTTGTGACAACAACGCAAACAGTATATGTTCTGTTGAACACAATGTCTTGCTTCTTCAGAGTATTTAGGTGATTAGAGGCATATAACGTGTATAGTATTTCAAAATATTTTTATTTCATACTGTATTTTCTATAATATTGTATGTATTAGTTTAATTCTTAGTATTATCATTTAATCCTGCTTCTATCCTTCATAGTGATTGACTGTTAATGATCAATGGGTAGCACAATACTTGCTTATTGATATTTATGTAGAATAAGATTTCACAGAAACAAAGCTATAGTTTAGTGGTAAATGGGGTATTTTCTCCACCATAAGGGAAGCAACCAAAACAAACCTACCTTTTAGCAGGAAACTTGATTTTAAAGGGGAACTGCATAACACTGCTTGCATGGATGGCTTTCAGCTTTCATGCTCTACTTTATGTTTTTAGTTTGAAAACTGCCTTTATGTTTTTAGTTTGAAAACTGCCTGTAATAGCAGGTGGTCTTCAGAGGTCTTCAGTGGTTTGCGCATTAGCCTAAGGGCAATGGCAGATGGGATGCCTTCCCTTTCTATTTTGTGTTTCACATACAGCCAACTCCATTCTTCCAGATCAAAAGGTATTTTAGGGTGCTTGATAACCTGCATATAAAGGTCATAAGTAGAATATGGAAGACGCAGTTAAAAACAGGACTTATTGTCATCATTTATTTTTTTTTTAAAGTTTTTATTTTTGCATTTGTTTTAACAGGTAAAAGGGAAGAAAAGAA
>CM044438.1:55275724-55291911 GCA_024363595.1 Xenopus borealis | reverse complement strand
CGGACACGGAGCTGCTCTACCACGCGTCCGTTCTGCCTGCGCTCGTAGCCACGCCCCCTCTTATTGTCATCATTTATAATTTAGATTCACCACAATACTGAGTTTGAGATCTCTGATCTTACTGCACCTTGCACCTAAACTATCCCTCATGCAACTGCTCCCGCTAACACTCCACTGCCAGGAAGGATGAACTACTTCCTCCTGAAGATATCTCCTGTTGAAACATACTTTACTAATCACACAAAAAACAGACAAAATAGAGCATTAATAAAATAAATAATCCTATATGTTAGCTTGCACAGTAAACTAAAACAATCTTTTTATAGGCATGCCCCCATAGATTCCTCCCAGAAAAACTGAGGCAGTTCTTAGTGGCACAGCTCATAATCCAACAGCTGGCCAGGAAGATGGTTATGGGTAGAAATTACTGAATATGGGTCCTTCTACGGGTTCAGAAGGTCCACCCTCCTCCACAGCTGGAGGTCTCCTACCTTCTCTTTATTATTATGTCTCTTTTGGAGTCTCTTGGGACTGTATCTGATGTTTCTCCTGTTCCTTCCAGAACAGATTCACCAGCCCAATCAGTGCTTCCACTGGCAGGACTTCTATGTCACGAGAGGTAAGGCCCACCAAAATATTATCAGTAAGAATAGGAGCCAGAGGTGACACTCTCTCACTCTCCTGAACAGATACAAAACATTTAATTTCAGTTGTTCCAGAAGCAAGCACTTGCACTTAGCACAATTCTTCCCTGACTCCACTAAGTACATTACAACATTTTTTTGTGGTTTTGCTACTACAACATACAAATCTAGTTCCAAATGTGGCCACAATTTGGAACTCCTCTGTGTCTTGGGGTCGCACACCTGGCTTTCCTTTCCAAGCCTCCTTGATCTCTGACAGTCTCTTACTAAGCAGCCTAACCCACATCAGGTACAAATGTTGTGATATTCCTCTTCCAAAGTTCACAGCAGGTTTAGGTGTGTCTAGCTGAATTGTTCACATACACTTATACCCTGAGGGTGGTAGGGGGTAGTAAGGGCCTTTGCACTTCCTCATACTTGCAGAGTGTAATCACTAACTCAGACTAAGGGGGTTATTTACTAAAAAATGTTTTCATTATTTACCAGAAAAAAACTTGTCCTAAAGTCCTATCCAGGAATTTGGCTTATTTGCTCATATTTCAGGTTGAAAAAATTTAATAAAAACCCCTCAAATTTCTTGGGTTTATCTTAAATTCGAATCGTACAATTTTATCAAATTGCCACTTGAAAAATGCATATTTCCAGAATGAAAACCAGCATAAAACACCCCAAAACTCCCAAAATTCATGAAGATTAAAAACATCTTTAAATGGTTAAAAGGACAGCCGCCATTGACTTATACATGAATTTTACCGGTTTTAGATAGAGTTGTTTTTTTAATCAGAGCTTTAGCAGCTTTGGGGCATGATAAATCTAAAAAAATGCAATATTTTTCCTCTAAAAAGTTTGTTCACTAGAAAAAACTTGACTAGAAAAAAATCAAGTTTTAATAAATAACCCCCAAAATCTTTGGCCCTTTGGCCAAATTGTTGGCGACAAATTGAGGGTCCCTATTTCAACTTGGAAAAATGATCAAGAAATGCATGGGCTTATGGACTGTTATAAATTCAAAATTGCAATTCAAAAGGCCCCCAGTGAGAATCTGCATTGTTGTAGTGCTATTTTGTCAGGATTTCGGAATGTGACATTGGGGACACTGCATTGCCCAAACTGTATCCTGCCTGAATGTAAGTACCCTTTTCTTATCCAATCAAGCACCTGCTGTATAGCTGGATCATCTAGTTGCACGTCTCCCCACTCATCAACGGAACTTCTTGAACCCCTGAAGGGTTCCTCAGTTGCAGCTATATATGTTCTGGGGGACCCCTGCCCTGTCTTTACTCTCAACATCTCTTTATTTCCTCTTGCCCCTTATCCCACTACCCTAAGAAGAAGTCTGTAGGGTTCCAGATCAATGGATTTGCATTCTGGTCGGACTTGCCAGGTTTATAATGGATAGTTTAGTCAAAAGTAGCCAGTCAAGCAACCCCTCTCCATTTCAAGATGCCAAACTGCAAATAGGTCAGGGGATTGTTATCAGTATAAATGTCTACATGGTTTCCTACCAGATATTCAGCAAACTTCTCTGTGATGGACCAGACAATAGCCAATAACTCCAGTTTGAATGAACTGTAATTGACATGGTTCCCTATCCAACATTTTATGTAGTAGCCCCTTTACCTCCTGATACAAAGCTAGGGGAATAGTACTATGCTCTGATGGGTGGTACTGATCAATCACTGAGTAAGAAAATTCCACCTATAGAAATCAGAAGCAATGCATGCTTATTGTAATGCAGATGACAGAAAAGCCAACATACTGGAACTTGTCATCAATGTTGCCAGTCAGCAGCAAGACAACTTTGTGAAATAATCCCCCACTGACAGAATAAAACAGCAAATCTGGGGAGTCAAGTGCACAAACAGATTATGCATATGGATCCCAACAAAAACTAAACTTTATATACTAAGATATTTCAGTAAGTCTCAATACAACCATAATTGTCTAATAAAGGGGTTGTTCACCTTCAAATTAAATTTTAGTATGATAGAGAATGATATTCTGAGACAATTGGATTAAAAACTGAAAAGAGTCAGCAGTTGGGTGGGCAAATAATTAAGATATTATATGAAATAAAAAGGTGAAGACTAATTGAAAGGTTGCTAAAAATTGGCCATTCTATAACATAAAAGTTAACGTGGAGGTGTACTACCCCTTTAAAAATAGTAGTTGGCCAGTTTACTTATTGTTTATTATAAACAGTTTTCAACCATGTGACTGCTGTTACCTCCGGTGCTACCTCCCTGCTTAACTGAAGCAAGCAGTGCTCTGTATGACAGATATGCCTTTCTGAAGGTGAGTTTATGTAACTTATTCTGTTCATACACACACAACTTTCCCAAGTGCGCACACATACACATGCCTTTTTTTTTCCATTACAACCATCTGATATCTTTTCCCACTAAGCAGATTGGATCACTGATATATGATTTTCCAGGTTTAAGTAATTTTAATGCATTTTTGGTAATTGTATTGCTGTAGTTCTATGGTGTTGACTACACATGACCATTAAACACGAGTTCCGGAAGGTCCAGACTCAAGTCATTTTTTATTTTTTTTCGGGAACAAGTGTATTACAGGATATATAGCTATAGGGCTAGCACACACTTGTCTTCCTTAATGGTCTTTATACTTTAAGTGGTTAAGACTTGCAAATGTATTTCTTTCCAGGTTTATTTAAATTCAACGGCTTTTTCTTGCACCTTGGTTGACGAAGCAGTTATTGTAAGGGGTTTTCCCCATTTAATCCTATTGTTTCTCAGTTTATATAGTAATAAAATAAATAGTTATTGCAAGAGTGTTATAAAGCTGAACATTATTCCTTGTTATTGATTACACTTAGGGGCAGATTTACTAAGGGTCAAATTTGAGGGTTAAAAAAAACCTTTGAATTCGAATATCGAATTTGAAAGATTTTACTGCTATTCATTCGGTCGAACGATCGAATAGCGAAAATTCGATTGAACGATAACATCGTCAACATCAAACAATTTTATCCATTCGATCGAATTTTTTAATTCGATCTAAAATAATGAAAGCCAATTCAGTAGCTTTGGTCTGTTGAACTAGAATAAAAATTTAAAGGGGAAGCTATTCGACTGTCGAATAGATTTTTATTCGAATTATTAAAATCATTCAATTCGATCCAATTTTCAAAATACACTGGTCTTCAAAAACATTCGAAAATTCAAATCTTTTTCAAAATTCGATCGAACTTCAAATCCTTCATGTGAATTTGATAAATCTGCCCCTTAGCTTATATAGGTTTTATATATTTATAAAGGGTCACTTATTATGTGCAGGCGGAAAGAGATAGAAACAGAAATTTTGAATGCATACTCCAATTAATATACAATATTTTCTTTTTAGAATAAAAATAATCACAGCTGCAAAGATACACAAAAATATACTCCTACCAGCACTCAGGTTCCCATTGGTATAGCATGGCTGTTGCCTAAGTGCGCCTATTTTTTATTGTAAATTTTGTGGCACTTCATGTCTGAATTTATTTTTAGTATAGACCTAAAACCTGAGCATCCGGTGCCCTAGGTGTGACTGGGAGTAAGTAGGTTCCTGTTGAGAGAGATAGATTGGTGTTGTGTTAACAACTGAGTCAGTGGAGAGTGAAAAAGCAGTAACTGGTCTGTACAGGAAAAATCCCAGACTTTTTTGTAGCACCTTAGGAGGAAATGAAATGCCATTGTTAAATTTTTGTGTAACAGTCCTGTTGTGTTTTGGTAGCCGAGGATTGGCCAGGGTATAACAATGCTTTATTGGCAGGTTCATGCAGCCATTACATAATAGCAGTAACACTTACTTTCACTTTCAAGCTGTACAGAAAGTCCTGTGTATGCACAGTGACACCAGCACTGTGTTCCACAGTGTGAAGTGAAATAAATCCCTAGTATAATATTGTGCTTAAAGGAGAACTAAAGCTCAACAGAGTAATTTAGAAACATTGCATATTATATTTTAGGGTTCTGTATCCTAAGGCAACTACAGTCCTTTGTTAGTGAAGCTTTTTGCCTCTGATGATGCTACTAGTAGCTCCATATGTTTTCTTCTGCTAATGCCCTGTGCTACTGTCAGTTACCTGAACACAGGGCCAGATTTGTCCTCCACGCGCCGAGAGGACAGCTTCCTCCATTGGCCCCTACCCTCTGTTTCACCCGTTTCTCCGTTTCACCCACAGCCAGAGCACTGGGACAGGACACAGAGTCCTTAGTGCTCCGGCTTGGCATAAATTTAAGTGGGGCAAATCCAGGCCCGTCTGAACATACTCACAATATATAATATACAAAATTACAAGGCAGCTTAGAAAACAATGAAATTTGCACCAAAATTTTAAAGCCAGCCCTGTTACATGACAAGGGGAACTCATTTTCTGCTTGATCATTTGCAATGAATCCTAATTTTAGCTTTTCAACAGCTGCTGAGAGTACACTGAGCATGTTCATGTGACTGCCACTCCTAACATTACCCCATGGAGAACTTTGAAGGCCTTAATCATTACTGTTTTGGAGAACTTTAGGCTGGTACAGCAAATTCAGAAATGTATCCATATTTGTGTTTAGGATTTAGTTCTCATATAATGACTAGATTGTGTAATGGATGGCCTTTGTGTGGCAAGTTTAAGTATCTGTTCCCTGCACTACTGTCAAATCATGAGGCCTTATTATGTTTATGCAATAATACTGCGACCCTTTAATACAGTGTGGCTGCATAAAGGTTTGTTTTCCGTGATTAGTGCAGCAAAAAATAAATTGCCACACCCATTTTATGGCCACACCCCAATTAACATGTTAATTTTACAAATTTTAAATGGGCAAGGAGAGCTGTATGGCAGTCCCTACTAAGGGGATATAGAAAGTTGTAGTGCAACTGGCTTCCCTACACAGGTTACTGAACTACAAATCCCAGCACCAACACCCGGAGAGCTACAAACTTGCCCCAGGGCTAGTGGGGAGAGAGATGAACCTGCTCTTGGAACCCCTTAAGGGACCCCTGTGAAAGGGTCGTTCGACCCCCAAATGGGTCCCGACCCCCAGGTTGAGAACCACTGATGTAGATGCTTAGCAGAAGTGCAAAAGCATTAAGCAATGCAAAGGTTTGTCCCTTAGTATTTATGAGTACTTCTGCCTAGGGCTTTGGTGCAGAACACAGCATTGGAGAGCATAGGGCAGCCATGTTTTTACTGTCTGCCAAAGGGGTGGTGGTGTCATACATGGACCACTAAAACCCAGAACCAATGCTAAGATTCTGGTCTCTGCTCACAGTTTTTCCTATAACTGCTGCCTTTCACTTTGGGAAGAGCCCTCCACTGCTTGGATGCTGCCAGATTTTAATGTGAGAGAATCTAAGCAAACATTCTGTGAAAACAAGTGAACCTTATGTATACACAAGAACAGTGTTGGACTGGCCCACAGGGATACCAGGAAAACTCCCGGTAGGCCCAGGTGTCAGTGGGCCCTCTTGCTTCTAACAATTTGGCCTATTTCATGTTTATTTCCTATTTCTTTGTGTGGAAAAATAGGCTTGATAATGTAAGAATAGAGTATAGTAAGTAGATCTAAAAGAATAGGAGAATAAAGAGGTTAAGTGAGGAGAGAAGGAATAATAGTTTGGAAAGTTGGGCCCCTGGTCTAAGATTTTCTGGTGGACCCCTGGCATCCCAGTCCGACACTGCACAAGAATGAAGGGGTTAAGCTAAGCAGAGTAAGGAAATTCAGGTAAAAGTCATAACTGATCAGTATCCAGAGATGTAGTTTAAAGGCAGTCAGAAATGGTCGGTTCAGACAGCAAACAGCAGTGGTCAAGGTCAGGCTAAGGTGAAATGTTCAGGAACAGTAATAAAAGCACCCAGGGACTATATTAGATAGAAATCAATTTAGCACCCTGCCTAAATGTAATTGTGCTGCACCAGACCAAGCACGGTTGGCCCGCACATGAAAACAAGAGTCCACCCAATTGCAGCAGTATGCATCCCCGCTGCACCAGTGAACCACCCGATGGTAAATACAGAGCCCCATTATTCTGGCATCTGTCCATTGCACTCCCTAACTGGCACGCTTGGATGACACACATACGTTACAGGACTAGAGGGTTCTCCGAGGTGCCTCCTTCCCCATATGAATGGCAAATTTAAGTAGCAATGTGTTTTTGGGGGCAGCCTTAGGTCTCTGTGCTCTGAAATAGAGAACAGGTAACTGTAATAATTGGAGAGAAAACTGGTGTGCTCTACCTTCCTAGTCATTAAAGGAGAACTAAACCGTAAATACTGAACTTATTGCACCATCTTGTCAATAGCAGCAATAATCCAGGACTTCAAATTTGTCACAGGTTGGGGGTCACCATCTTGGAAAGTGTCTGTGACACTCACATGCTCAGTGGGCTCTGAGCAGCTGTTGAGAAGCTTATCTTAGGGGTCAATTACAGTATCAAGCAGTAAATGAGGTTGGTCTGTAATATAAGCTGAAGCCACAAGGCTGATTATTACATTTTGTTGCTAATTACTAATCAGCCTTATATTGTGACATTTCTATTCTATGTGTACTGTATATTGTGAGTGTGTCCCTAAGCTCAGTAAGTGACAGCAGCACAGAGCATGTGAATCAGTGAATCAGCAGAAAAGAAGATGGGGAGCTACTGGGGCATCGTTGGAGACACAGATCTTAACTGCTAAAGGGATGTGGTTGCCTTGGGCTGGTACAGAAGCTCATAATGTACAACATTTCTACCTACTTCTTTAGTTTAACTTTCTTTTCCAATATAGTGTTGTTAAGATGAGAACTGGTATACGTAAGTGTTATTTTTAACTGAACAGACAAAATTGGTCTGTACATGTTTGACACCTATTTTTTCTTCTGGTGAATTCCATAGGCAGCAGTATTGCGTATAAATTAAATGGCAAACACCCAAAGTAATTCCATGCACCCTTGCTCTTAATTTGGTAGATTTTAGTGTCCTAGCAATAACTAGTTTTGAAGGAATTCCAAAACTTAAAGGGATCCTTTAGTCAAACACTATCTCTGTATAATAAAAGAATGCATAACTGTAAATGATTTTCCAACATACATTAAAGGGCTTGTTCACCTTTGAGTTAACTTTTAGTATAATGCAGAGAGTGATATTCTGAGAAAATTTGCAATTGGTTTTCATTTTTTATTGTTTGTGGTTTCATAATTATTTAGCTTTTTATTCAGTAGCTCTCTATTTTGCAGTGTCAGCAATTTGGTTTCTAGGGTACAAATTACCCTAGCAACCCTGCATTGATTTGAATAAGAGACTGGAATATGAATAGGAGATGGACTGAATAGAATGATAAGTAATAAAAAGTGGCAATAACAATACATTTACTTACTTACTTACAGAGCATTTGTTTTTAGATGGTGTCAGTGACCCCCATTTGAAAGCTGCAAAAGAAACAGAAGAAAAATTGCAAATCATTAAAAAACTATGAAAAATAAATAATGAAGACCAATTGAAAAGTTTCTTAGAATTGGCCCTTCTACAATATACTAAAAGTTAACTTGAAGGTGAACCACCCCTTTAATGAAATGTTTTTTAATCAGTTTTAAAGTTATTTGTAAATGTGATTGCAAGCAGGAATGTATCTGTTCTGTTCTCTGATTCTAACTCTTAAAAAATGCAGCAAAAGTCTGTTCTCTTCCATATCTGCTTTTAAACATTAAAAGTATTTTATTCCTGTATATTGTAGAGTTGCTTAAAATCACATTCTTTTATTATGCATTAATATATAGTGTTTGGGTGCAGCTCAATGCCAGTCTCAGACTACTGTTTCAATGAAATGCATGTTGTTTTTGGCACTTCTAGAAATCTTTTGACACAATAATATGATGTAATATGACTGGATCCATGAAATGGGTTATATAAATATTAGTTAAGGTGACTTCAAAGATTGAAGTTTGAATCCTATAAAACTAGATGCTTTATGTTTATTGACATTGCCCTAATAAATTCTATTCTTGTCATACAATATATATATACACATCTTTACGTGGCTTTTTAAAAATAATTATAAATGTAATTATAACTTTTTTTAATGTAATATATCATTCAATAAATTGGTTAAGGTGACCTTCCTTTTGTGCAGGATATATACAGACCGACATATAATATACACACCGACATATACAGATACAGTGTTGTTTATAAAGAATAACTGATGCCAAAACAACACAAAGCCATAAAGAGTTACATATTCACTAGTAATGGATGCATGAGCATGTCCCATAACCCAAATGTCCTGGTAAATATAACAAGAGTAAACACTGGCTATTTGGAGCATTAGCTCTAATATTCATACATCATCAATTAGTTCTTTATAATAGACAAAATAGGGATTATTAAAAAAATATAGCATACATACAGCATGGAAGTTCTGCTTATTGTGCTGTTGAGCAAAGGTGTATAGTGGTGTATTGTGTCCTTTAATTGTAGTTTTAACCAAAGAACAAACAGTCACAGTAATCATATAGAAAACAGAAAAGAAATATATAAACTTAAAGGGACAGTAACTTAAAAAATGAAAAGTAAAGAAAATATCATGTAGTGTTGCCCTGCACTGTTAAAACTGATCTGTTTGCTTCAGAAACACTACTATAGTTCATATAAACAAGCTGCTAAGTAGCAATGGCGGAAATTGAAAAATGGCTATATGGCACAGGATAAGTAATGGATAACAGATAACATTATGTTCTACAGAACTTATCTGCTATCTGCTGTGTAACTTGAGCCTTTTCTCCTTTGAATGGCTGCCCCCATGGCTACACAACAGCTTATTTATATAAACTATAGTAGTGCTTCTGAAGCAAACACTGCAGTTTTACCAGCGCAGGGCAACACTGCATTATATTTTCATTACTTTAAAACAATTTCATTTTTTGATGTGACTGGTCCTTTAAAAGGTCACAAGGTTACTTTTGTTACCAAATACTGTACAAAGCATCACGTTTTAAATTACCTGAACTCTTTAAATAGCAGAAATGTAATTCATCTGCTACAGAATGACTTAAGTAGGGAGACATTGGATTGATATTTTAAAGGATAACTAAAGGTATCGGGTGTGCCTAACATTTTGGCACCCAAAGTGATTTTAATCACTTACCTGATACCCTCATTTACTGATACACAAGAGCAATATGAAGCCACCTAGACTGCATGGACAGTTTATATAGGATCAGGATTGGAAGATCAGATGCATATAAACAAGCTGCTATGTTTTGAATAAATTATATTCTGTCCTGTAATACTGATCAGTACCCCTTTTTATGCTTTTGCTTTTCTTAATACTTTTTATGTTTTTTTTAATTGTGGTTGTCAGGAAAATGGACCCTCAGCCCAGCCACATGTGACTCTTGGATGTGGTTTTCAAGGGGTTACACTCAGTCACCTTACATACTGTATAGGTTAGACTAACATCAGGGACCCAGCAACGTTTATTGTGACGTTGCCGTCTGAGGCAGCACCAGTAATGCCGCCCCCCCCCCCAGTCCGATGACTTTTCCGCGGGGAGGCAGCAACGCTAATGCGGAGAGCGCAATAGCTCTCTCTCGCACTAGTAAAGCCGAATTTCTGGTTTAAAAACCGGAATTCGGCTCTTAAAGGCACCAGGAGCGGCTTTTTGAGTGCCTCAGCTTGCCTCATTGGTGGAGCGCCACTGCAGACACCCCAAGACATACCAACACCCATAGAATTCAATCGCTGCCACCGTCTATCATTAACAGGTGATAGAAACCTAATGTGACTATTGCCCTGCTCTCTCTAAAGAGAGAGTGGTTGATGCACTGTTGTCAGGGTTAGTTTTCACTAGTTTAACAAACATTTAAGCAGCCAAATGGTTAAATTATATTCAAACACACTCTCCTGCTAGTTGTACTAGTTATTTAGCATATCAACTGATAACTTGGCCTTTACACACACACAAAGAGTTAATGCACATTGGCAAAAGCTTTCATATGGGCAATGAGTTCTTTAATGCGCAAGGAAAAAAACCTATTACATTTTATATTTAATATTGCAGAAGTAAGTAATGCATGTAAAGATAAAAAAAAAGTTGTTTAAAAAATACAAATATACAAAATAAAAAATAAAAGGGAATAAAACACTGCAAAACCCTATACATACCAAGTTTGAATTTCTTTGTGTCCTCCCAAGGCAAGAGTTGGAAACTTGGCACATACTCCCACATAGGAAAATAGGAGCTGCCATAGTTACATCTCCCCACCTTTTTATGGGCTGCAGTGCTGGAACACCCTCCCTCACCCTCATTATCTTCTGTATGAGGTAGAAGTTCCCAGAACAGTGTCAATAATGACCCCCTGTAGGTGCTTATTGGCTTCAGAACAGTTTTCCGCAATGTGTTCCAGTTCCACAGGAATCATCCCTCACCTAACGGGTGGGTATAGGCTGGCTCTGTTTGTTATCATTAGGAAGCACATGATCTCCTCGTAACCAATATGAGAGGAGATATGGATCCTTTCATATAATCCAAATATTTCCTCATAACTGTCTTCCCTGCAGCTCCAGGCTCACAGCTCCTTTCGTTTGATCAACAGATTAAAATAATTGACTGGCCTAATAAAATTGCCCGAATGGTGTAACTTGCAATGTCTTCAAAGCCAGATATGGATATCACCTTTGCATAGCTCCCCACATAAGTGTCTAGTTTAGGGACTCTTTGTGGACACAAAAACCAAATGTTTTCACTGTTAACCCTTTGCAGTGTCAAAGCAACACTGCTCAGGCATGACAGTGATGAAGAAATTATAATTATAAATTATTACTTAACATTGACAATGTCTATATATTGGCCTATTGTGGCCTATTGTTTGACATGATTCTTGTCTTTACTAATTTTCAAAATTCTGTACTTTTGATCCCTCTAAAGCAAAAAATAAAGAACATGCTCTATATATATATACGTATATAATTGCTTGCCTGATTTCCTTGACCAACACTCATCTCCACTAAAAACTGTACCAGCCTGGGGTATTTAATATGCGCTGTAAAGTGCTCTAAAATGACTTAACTTACAGTAGATGCAAAATTATATATTTTTTTTTGTTTATTTTTTTTATTTCACTTATTTCATTGCATGAATACTTGTTACAGATCATTGCTTTCAAAAAAAAGTAATAACAACAAAAAAGGAGAAAAGAACAGAAGAAGAAATATTCAAATTAAACAAAAATGTAAACCGGAAAGTGGTTCTACTGTGTGCATTCTTGGTTCTGCTGTTTATTCCCAATTTGTATCGTTAATCAAGTTATTGCTCTAGGGTTACTGGACCTCCAGTACGTGTTTCACCACAGATTGAACTCTACCCATTGCCACGTATGGATTCACACAGATGCGGGAGAACAAGGAGAAACTCTAATCCCCACTGTTAACAATGTGCTACTGATTAGTAGTGATAAATAAGTAATAAGATACAGTATAACCTAAGCACAGTTTTTAAACACAGTCAGTGTCGGACTGGGGCACCAGGGGCCCACCCAAAAACCTTAGACCTGGGGCCCACTATAAAACCTTAGACCAGGGGCCCACTCTCAGTACTAATATTCTTCATCTCCTCAATCAACCTCTATTCTCCTAGTTTGTTTTCTTTACATACTAGAATCAATTATTCCATCTATTTAGCCTCTTTGTTCTCATAGAAATAGAGAATGGCCATGAAATAGGCCAAAAGTTTAGCAGCATGAGGGCCCACTGACACCTTGGCCCACCGGGAGTTTTCCTGGTATTCTGGTGGGCCAGTCCGACACTGAACACAGTACTGAATTCAAATACTCCAAAGGACAATAAGGCAGAATTTGAATCAATCATGATACTCCATTATACCAATATCAAATAATATTAAAATGGGCAGCATTACTCAACCACGGTGCTGGACTGTGCAGCGTCCAAGTAACCTTATATTTAAACAATGCATGCACAGGGAGTGCAGCCATGCTGCAAATATCCAGGTTCATAAAAGTGCAGAGGATGTGAGCAATGCAAATATATTTTCTGATTCCTTAACTTTTAAGGCTTACATAAAAACCTGGGAAATCAAACATCACAGAAGCTGCAACGTGATTTTTGCTGTTTATGTATTCATATGTTTTTTGTGGAATGAAATACATAGAGAATACCAAAAGGCCTTTAAAAAGACATAGATCAGAACACATAGGGGCACATTAACTAAGAATTGAAGCGAATATTCAAATAAAATTCGAATTTAAAAAAATCAAATTTCGTAGTAATTTTGGGCTACTTTGACCGAGTAGCCCATAATTTGATTTGTACTGGCCCTTTAAAATCCTTCAAATTCGACTATTCCCCACCTTAAAGCTGCTGAATTGCCATTTTAGCCTATGGGGGACCTCCTGGAGCCAGTCCTGAAAATTTGACGGATTTTGGCTGAAATCGGTCGAATCGAACAATGCATTTGAATGATTGGAACTATTTCAATTCAATCGAAAATGGACCTATTCGATTAGGTCCATTTTGGATCAAAAATGACCCCAACAAAAATTCAATGGTTGAATTTCAAAGTTTTTTCACTTCGAAATTTGACCGTTAGTAAATCTGCCCCATAGTAGACATCTCAAATGGGAATTTACTTTCAAATAATTCTCTACCCATTTGTTGTCATATGGACAAAATGGATGGCATTACAAATAGGGGCAGATTTACTAAGGGTTGAAGTTAAAATTCAAATTTCAAAGTAATTTTTGGGTACTTCGACCATCGAATAGGCCATAATTAGATTTTAATTGAAAAAAATTCAAATCGAATTTAAAAATTTGGCCATTCGAAAATCGAAGTACCGTCTCTTTAAAAACTTCAAATTTGCCACTTCACCACCTTAAAGCTGCCAGATTGCTATTTTAGCCTATGGGGGATCTCCTTGAAGTATTTATGTAATTTCTAGAAAATCAAAGGATGTTGGGCAAAATCATTTGAATTAAAAGATGCATTTGAAGGATTCAAACGATTTTTATTTGATCGAAAGTGGACCTATTTGAATGAAAAAGGTTAATCTTTGATCAAAAAAACACTTTAAAAAATCGATGGTTGAATTTAAAATTTTTTTCTATTAGAAATTTGACCCTTAGTAAATCTTCCCCTCATGGTCAAATTTCGATCGAAAAGGGACCTTTTTCATTCGAATAGGTATGTTTTCGATCTAATGAAAATAGTTGGAATCGTTTGAATGCACAGTTCGATTCAAACGATTAATGTGGTGAAGTGTCGAATCTGATGTTTTTAAAGAGACAGTACTTTGATTTTCGAATGGTCTAATTTTGAAATTCTATTTTTTTTCAATTCAAATTTAATTTTGGCCTATTCGATGGACCCACTGCCCCTTAAAGTATAGATTGTCTTCATGAAAGCAGACAGATTGGCAATTTAGACAAAAAATTGCTTCAAAGGGAAATGGAATGGATACTGTACACTGGGGACCAACATGAATGAGTTTGAGGACTGAATGAAAGCTTACCTTTTTCATCTTTCCTTTAGTGAGTTTATAACAGGTTATGAGTATATAAAAAATAGATTCCAAGGCAACAGCTTGTTTGCTTGGCTGATATAAGAACATGCAGTGCTCAGTTGGAACAGCACATTGTTGTGATCTAATGATTTATTAATATGAGTTATTTACCACAGTACAGTATATTATTATAAGAAAGTGTTATATGATTTATTATCACAAACTATTAGCAATGATTTTAGACTCTGTAATTTAATAATCTTTGGGCCACAACATAGTTTGTGTTTAGTAGGAGTTTAAATGGTTGGACACTTGGTTCTACTGGTAGTGAATCCTCCATGTGGCTTTGCAGCAACTTTGATACAGACTTGCATTTGAATAGTTCAGAATGAGTTGCTATGGTGAGGAGGAAGACCTGGGGAACAGATTTGCTTAAAAGAATTGTTCAGTATAAAAATAAAAACTGGGTAAATAGATAGGCAGTACAAAATAAAAAAATGTTTCTAATATAGTTAGTTAGGCAAAAATGTAATGTATAAAGGCTGGAGTGACTGGATTTGTAACATAATAGCCAGAATCCAACTTCCTGCTTTGCAGCTCTCTGACTCCAATCCGTGACTTTAGGGAGGGCCACACGGGCCATAACTGTTGCTTTTGAATCTGAGCAGAACAATTACTTATTTGTTAAATTGTTGCAAAAGTATCCAAGTGCTCCTGATAGCTGTTCTGGGTTCTCTACCAAAAGCCAAATAAGTTAGAAGCTTTGTATCTTTTTCTGGCTGTGCAGTGCAGGAGATCAAAGAGAATGTTGGGACATTTCAGTAACCAGCCAGGACTGGGGGTTGAGCTGTCAAAATCAGAACTGCCCTGTGAAAAATTGGACAGCTGGGAGTTTATGCATTGTATCTACTTTTCAAGCCACTTTTGAGTAAAATTTTGTTTCCTGTATTAGTAATAAGGTCTAGGGGCGTCTCCAATTGGGCCTCTACAGGGGATGCGGCTATCTTTTTCAAAATGGAATTACCCTGGATTGTATTATTTGTCTAAGTAAATAATAAAGGGATCCAGTCATGGGAAAAAAAAATTTCTCTTACACAAAAAAAGGTTGTCTAAATTATTCATATTTTTGGATGCTGGACAACCGCACCAGTAGAGAAATGTGTTTCCTGTTAGCTTTGCCACGTGTACTGATGCTGCATTGTGATAATATTAAAGCTATGTTTAAACAACTCTTATTGATGGATGAGCTTATCCTGGGTTTGCTTCTCCCATTGCTTCTATCCCTTTGTTCCATCTGTATCTGTCCTCATTGATATCCTATGTATAAATAAAACTATTTAAAGAGAAAGGCTAAGGATTAAAGGCAGATAACCTTGCTCACATAACACACAATAGTAGCATGTAGACATCTTCCCACACAGTAACTCTATGCATTCCTTACCTGCTGCAAAAGAGGATGGAACATATTTTTATTTAATTCTTTCACCATTAGTTTAGAATAAGCTCCTGTGTAGTGGAATGTAGTGGCTGTAACATATACTTCTATTATAACTTAAAGTTCCTGCCGTATGCAAATTAGGCTTCGCTAGCGTAACAGCACTCTGCCTAGCGAAGTAACACTAGCGCAACTACGCTACCCTTCGCCGACCTGAGCGTCAATTCGCACTTTAGTGAATTTGCATAGCAAAGAGCTGGTCAGCGCCCCTTTCATTATGCTTGGCAGGAGCCTGTGTTTCCTCATTGCTATGCTAGTAGTTCATAATACACAACCTTGTAGGTACTGTATATGAGCATCAGAACCCCCACTGGCTTTTAAACTACATCATTTTGAAAAATTACTAACTGAATTGATTAATATACTTTACAGATTGTGTTGCATCTTTTTAAATATATATATATATAAAGTATCAATGATGGGTGGCACTCCGCTTCTCAATTCTCACCCACACTTGAATAACTTTTTTAGTTTTGAGAAATATCCCGGTGTTGCTGATTCTTCTGGAATATATATATATATATATATATATATATATATATATATATAT
>CM044438.1:55256214-55275243 GCA_024363595.1 Xenopus borealis | reverse complement strand
GCGGTTGCCATTAATTGGATTGAGTGCTTCAGTTCCATATGCTATATATATATATATATAGAAACATAGCTAATACATACACATCAATATACCAGTCTACCAGTCATTGATGCCATAATACCAAAAAAGAAAAAGACAGCTAAGACAATTAATGAAATAACAAACTGATGTTATGGAGTATTAACACAAAATATACATTTTACTAAAATGGAATGTGACATAAACATATATTCTCTTGTGGAGTCATCATTTAACTGATCTCATACTTTTCTTTCTTTAAAGCTCTGCTTAGTCTAAAACCAGCCACATTATAGGGAACAAAAGACACAGAAGAGAGACATCAATATATGAATACTAGCCAGTGGCAGATCTTACAGAATATGAACTATTTGATTGTTCCTTTATTTTTTACATTTTGGAACTCTCAGCTGCTGTCATTGTTTTCAAAGTGTATTGCAGTTACTACGGTTGTGCCACTAGAGGTAGCTGTAGCCACCAGAGGACCAGTAAGAGTGCTCTGATCCCTATGTGACTTGTGTTGTATGATTGGAACCCAGCATCTACCATTATATTCATATTTTGGTGAACACTTTATAGATATTGGTGGTCCGTTTGATTTCAAGCAGAGAAATGAACAAGCTGATGTCAGCTGGTACTAACAGATTCTATAAATGTAGTGCAGGACTGCAGTTTCCATTTTTCTGATGTATTTTTTTCAGGTTGTCTTTTATTTATATTAATGGCAATTTAAAGGGATGTGGTTGTGGAGTCACTGAAAACTGATTTAGACAGTGTAGGGGTTTAAGCAAACTGCTCATTTATCACACTCTAGGTCTTGGGTGCTCTCAGCGCCCTGATAGTGAGTTTCACAGTACTCCCGAATACGCCTGCAAGCCTCGATCATCATTTCTTCTGGAACTGTGAGGACAATTCGGAAATAGTTGGGATATTCAAAACACTACAGGAAACAAAAAGGTTAAGGAGTTTACAAAGGAATGAAACATAGAAGTAATAATTCCACAAAGAAAATGTTCCCAATAATACTTTCTTATGATAATACACAGAAAACAAAGGGTTTCATTTAAAATGTTTATTCCATATCTAGTAACCCTAGTGACCAATCAGACCTTAACTTTCAACCCAGGGTTCATAAATGGCAGCTGCTTATTAGTTTAGCACATCTTGAACCCCCTCCCCAGTCAGTGTGAAATTACGCTCTCTTGCACTAAAAGAGACAAATTTCCAGTTTAAAAAAACAGAAATTCAGCTCTAAAAGTTACCAGAATCAGCTTGTTGCTACCCCTGCTAACTTGTGGGGTTCTGCTGAGATACCCCCATAGAAAGCATATTATTAGTAATTATTTAGTGTGTGGAATCTATTATTACATTTCTAAAATTGCTGTTATGCAATAATACTGAGCACTTACAGTGGCTGGAAGGCAGAAAACGGATTGCTCTGAGATCATTCTTTCTGTGAAATCCACATCACTCTCAAATTCTGGGAAATGCTCCATCTCAATTCCAACCTGCACAAAAAAATTAGATGAATAATAACATACAGTCGAATCCCCCATTTAACTTTTTTCAAGGGACAAGAAAAAAAATGTAAACATATAAAATCAGGGATTTGTATTATGCATAATATATAGGTGACTGGGTGCACCACCAAAAAACTGTAAAATCAAGGGATGTAAAATTGAGTATTTTAAAATGGAGTAAAACCATGCATCATCCATGTCAGTACTCAAAATTGAAAATCCACACTTTTCATATCTCTTTTGAATTAGGTTCTCCTAGCTTTTATAAAATGTGAGTGGTTTTAAAAATTGCTATAATAATGAATTTGAAGTATTTCTTTCCATATGGTTGACAACATATTAAGAACCACAAAATTTGTTGTTTATTCTGTATATGACCTCTTTGCAGGCTTAGATATAAACTGATGTTCTCTTGGCTACTAGCTACATCAGTCTCTTACCATTAAGTACATAGCTCCGGCTGGTCGTACAGGGCAGAGTCCAGGGACAGAGCTGAGGGTAGTGTAGCACAGGTCAGCGTTACACTGCAAGAAACATACAAAAAAGTACAGAGTTTTGAAGATGGTCCAAAAAGTATAAGTCAGAGCAAACAGTACGGTCAGACGGAGGATGTTAAATAGTATTGGTGCCAAAAGCCCTGAACTGATAACCTCTAAAATTATTTGAGGAGTGTAGAAACTTTTATATTTATCTAGTTCAGTTCAATTTTTGCTGAGAAATACAGTTAAAAGTTCATTGAATCTAAGGTAGTTGCTGGAAAGGCCCATACTTTAAAAGGGCTCTTTTGATATTTTGATAGCTTCATGCTATAAATAGGATGACTTAACCTGAAAAAAGTTGTTATTCAGGAAGAGTTGTATTACTTGTGGGGTGGGGCAGTGGAAATGTAAAGAACAGTGACATGGAAGTTGAAGCTGGGCATTTCAGCCAATCAAGTATTCTGTCATTCAATGAATAACAAGGAACAATTTTAAGGGGAAGATTTACTAAGGGTCGAATTTCAAGGGTTAAATAACCCTGAATTCAACCCTCAAATTTAGGTCGAATTGAAACCCCTCAAATTTGAATTTCGAAGGGGTTTTAATGTAATTCAAATTATCAAACGATCAAATATAAAAAATTCGATCAATCAATAAAAACTTTTTTATTCGATCAAAAAACCTTGGAAGAATCCTATGGGAGCTTCCAATAGAGATATATAGCAATTCGGTAGGTTTAATCTGCCGAATTGTTATATCGAAAAAAAATATTTTTTTAAAGGGCCAGTACTTCGACAGTCGAATTCGAATTTGACCAATTCGAATCGAATTTTGGGCTATTTGATGGTCGAATAAGCCCAAAACAAATTTGATTCGAATTTTCACTAAATGTGCCCCTAAATGTATTCAAATGCAAGTGGTTCTTTGCTGCTTCTGTGACTGGCTAACTTGTATGGTCAGAACAAACAGTAGAAAAACAAACAGTAATAGTAAAGTTACCTTAATAAAACTGATGGTGTTGTCATAGAACTCCTGTGGTGTCTTGTTCATGATGTGCTCTAGAGCTCCCTGAACAATAGTGCAAGGACCAAGGATGCGCTGGCTCAGCCGTACAAGGCCTTCTCTGATCTGAAACAAAACATTTTTTTTTGCATTTTCACAGCCTCAATGCCATTGCCAAGTTAACACCACATGCAGACCACATTTTATAAACTTGTTAGAGTTTCCATTTATAGTTCCAACGGTTTTTCAGTTTTAATTCAGATAACAACTTCCATATGTATGTGATATTCTTTCTATTTTTGACCCCCCTGTTTGCTCTTTAATATATTATAATTGCTCCTTGCTGTAGGAGCAGATTACAACTGATATCCGACCAGATATCAGTAAAACAGGTTTTAAAATCTCAATGGAAGGGAAGCACATCTTGTTGAAGAGGTCCTTGTTCCATGGGTCTCCATAGGCCTCACCAGGACTGGACTGAGAATTAAAATAGGCCCTGGCATTTCAGGTACACAGGAGGCCCATCAGCCCACATAGAGGCCCAAACAGCCCCCACCATCCCACTAAACACTGACTTTCTATAGGACCTTATAGCAGCCCCTCTGGCATTTGCCCTAACCCACAAATGGCCAGTCCGGGCCTGGGCCTCACTGTATGATAGGCTGGCCAACACACCGCCAGAGAGGTAGATCTGGAGGAGTATGGCCATCTTAAGCTGCTCCCCCAGCTTAATAGCTTTAGCTTTATGTTCTCTTCTGATTGTTGGCCATAGGCTCTGCACTAATATCAGGGTTATTAAGTAATATCAAGTTTGTTTATTTAAAGTAGTATGTAGCCCATTTATTTGGGTGGCTCTTTTCCTTGAAATAACCAGATCATAAAATGATTAAGGTAGAAACAATTACAGACTAGTAATGGAAGGGGAACTGCCAGGATGTTTTGCATGCTACTATTTGTTCCAGATCTTGTGCATATATTAGGAGGATCCCAGGGAACTCAATGGCACCAATGAAATATGACAGGTACAAAATCTGCTAGTCTATTGTTACTGGCTCAAAGTCACCAATCGACTGAAAGTCACCATTTGGCAATGATATAAGTGTCCCAATCAGACATTTGAATAAAGAAACAAGGAATGCCTTAATAGGCAAGACTATGGGGCCAATGTATTAAACTTTTAAGATCAGGCTTTTTCAACACCAAAAATCTGAAAAAAAGTTGCAGGGAATTATTATGTGACAAAACTGTGAATGTGAATCTGAATGTACTCCAGCTCAAACCTGTCAGAATCATGTAGAAGTCAATGGCACTTCCCTTTAACAACTGGAATATCTTTATTGGTTTTAGTGGTTTTTGGTGGTTTTGTGTGACAATATGAAAAAGTGTTGATAAACTAACTGATTAATTCTATGGCTTGGAACCCAATAGCATCAAAGCTAATGTAATCTTTACCTCTTTTCCAAAAATCTCTTTCCGGTCATGGATTAGAATCCATCCCAACCTCCAGCCAGGCACAAGCCACCTTTTGGCAAGCCCACCGCAGGACAGTATTGGAACATTGCTGCTTAGGGGTGCTAAAGCCTGAAACACCCCTTCCTCAAAAACCTAAAAAAAAAAAAAATTGTGATTTTATAAACACATAATAGAGGTGCTTTGTCATTGTATCCCTTTTACTGTGCATTTATTTGTGATATGGAGGCTGCTGTCCCCATGTACAGTACAGAGGTTAAGCTTTGGTTTTTAGTGATATAGTGCATAAAGGAACTGTTAGGATGATAGCTGTGATATAGAGGTAATATTTCTTTTTTACGTCAGAGTTGAGATGCCAGTAGCCAGGTTATCAAATTACCAAGCAAGATGACTCAGCAGAGGAATTTTATTAAATACATGTATTACGCTATATGCAATTCTTTTTGCTTTATGATATCTATCATGTAACTTCCTGCAATTTTGAGTTTGACTTTAACCAGCAGATGCTCTGGTAGTTAGACTCACTGGTTGAAAAATATTGCATTTCTCAGAGGTGTTTTAGCTACATGGGTGCATTTGAGACATGATTTTCACTTAACACCGTCACACTAGGTTGTTTTAAGTGTTTTATACAAACTACACTATATATATATTTATTTGCTTCCTTGTAGTGTTTTGTTCTTTTATTATTTGACCCAATCAGATGGGTGGAAGTTGAAGGGAGCTCCAGCCAGCTTTACATATTCACAAATTTATTGGGAGGACCACATAAAGCACTGATCATATTTTATGACGTACATGGTCATCAAAGTGTTCAAAATTACTTTAGGAAATGGTTCCTTTGCCCAGTGGCGTAACTACCAGGGGTGCAGAGGGTGCAATTGCACCAGGGCCACCACCCCATTGGGCCCCATCAGCCACGATAATGGTTATGGCAGGCGGTTATCTAGGAGGATATTTTACAGCACACATGCTATCAACACTCCATCATGGGATTTATAGAGGTAAGGGCCCAACAGGGGTGCCCATTCTGCACCAGGGCCCACCAGGGAGTAGTTACGCCACTGCCTTTGCCAGTAAATAATTAAGGCTTTTAATTTAGAACAGGCTGCAGGTTGGACATTTCTGACTTAGGGAGGAAAGTCCCATTTTTACTTCTTCAAAGCCCTTTAGGCAAAAGGTTTGGTGACCTTACAGTGTTGACATTACATTTGTGAACTAACCACACAGTTTAATTCAAGTTCATTGCCATCACTGGGATGAATGATTTAGTAACATAGCATAGTAAGTTAGGTTGAAAAAACACACACGTCTATCAAGTTCAAACTTTTGACTCTATTTTAACCTGCAAGAAGGCGGCATAAAACCCCAATTAAAGCCTCTCCATTTCCACATCTTCACAGCTCTCACTGTAGTGATAGTCTTTGCATGGATTTCAGGCTAGTTAGCCCCATAACAGGTTCCAATTCTGAAATTAACCCATATCTCAAGTTCAAAACACTGATATCCCCCCATCTTGTGGCTAAAATACACCAATGCACCCTAAAACGCTATATGGCAAAGTAACTGACCCTGACTGTTAAAATTATCCATATACATTTTTAAAAAGTACAATGTTTTATATTATTATATAAATAATATGATGCAAAATACTTATTATATAAAATGTGTATTTAAAACAGATTTAAAACCCACAGGCATCCTTTAAAAACATTTCCAGTTTTTTTAGAAGGCGTATGTGTGTGCATCTTCCCACTACATAGTGAAAAAAATATACAGCAACATCTGTAACCATTTAAATGGAAAGTCTTGGCAGAGAAGGGGTAACTTCAAAGGCAAGTGCAAACTGCAAAGTCATAGTGACTTCTGCACAAACACAAGACTGACCTCATCTCATACAGTGCACAAACATGTCTATAAGAGCAACAGGAGTCCAGTGGGACACAGTATAAACTACAAACTTATATGACCATTATAATTTGCTGCTTGTAGCTAAGAACTTATCAGTAAACTGTAATCTATGCAGTACGTGAAGGCAACACAAGACACGGGTACAGTTTACAGATAATGTCTGGAAAAGGAATATGGTAAAAATAATATCTATCTTAGCAATAATAAGCTCTACCCCTAAAACCAGGAAGCAAATGAACCACATTTCTAAAGTGGCACAATTCAGGTAAAGAAATGCATTATTTCTATGTGGGGTGCTAGAATGATTGTCTGCCCAGAGCCTTTCCTATATTGCTGAGCAGTGTGGGAAGAGTGGAGTAGTGCAAAACAGTAGTGAGTAGTGACAAAATGGCACCAAATGATAGCTAGGTTTATTTATTTTTTTGAAAAAAAAGGTTTCTTTTTATTGAATTTAACGTATTTCTATTTGTAATGTTCCAGTTGAATGTTAATATTTTTTTTCCAATGATGGAGGTAAGTTCATCCAGTGCATTGCTATAGCTTTTTTCCTACATAGCATATAAAGTCCTATAAACTCCCTAGTTCTATTCAGTTTAGTGATAGGGGCAGAAAGAATGTTACAGGAAAGAGTGGAGTTTCTACTGGTCCAGATAAAAAGAAATATAATTTTATTTTGCTCTTTAATAGAGATTTGAGAATATCTACACATGTGATACGTAGGGTATATGTAATTTGGCTGCAAATAAACATAATGTGTGGGCTTTGGTTCTAATTATGTAAAATATTTAAACTTTGCTGGCAGTGAGGTGGGTATGTACTCATCCAATGGTAGATCTGAGATTTCCCCAATATTTAGTAATTATCTGAGGAGTCGTATCATGCCATATTGGATGGCATTAATGCTGATTGGTCCATGTTAACCAAGACTTCATTTTAGTGTTTAACAGTGAAGAATGGTGGTAGAAATCAGATTTCAGTGGTTCCTTAACTAGCTTAGTGATTTCATATTCTGTAATTAGGGAACTCAAGGAACTTAATTTGGTTGCACTCTAGTATAGGAAACTGGATGCGGCTTAGGTAATGGTGGAGCTATTTCTTTGCTACTTAGTAGCTTTCGTCTTCTACAGTTCCATATCATGTAGTGCTTTTACATCTGTAGCATGTGTTTGTTCAGTAGGCTGACAACTATAAATCTCTTCAGTCTGTTTCATTTGCTATTCTAGGTCAAGGTCTCTTGTCATCCTTTGGCTATTGCTGCAATGAGCAACTTTTTTACTGTGAGCTTTACAGGCATCCCAGATCATCCCTAATTCACTTCTCATTTCTGCCCAGTAGTTGGCAGTTGCTTTACAAGATTAAATAAGGGTATATTGTACTATAACTGAAATTTCTACAGATATTCCTGGACACACTTCCAAATTAGTTGGCAGTTTAATAATTAATGAAGCTGAGGAACAGGATTCTAGAATATAGTGGAGAAAAGACTTAATTTGTATGATGGTCGATTTCATTCCACTGGCTCAGAGGTGTGCTTATGAAACAGTCAAACTAACAGGCTATACATATTTGAAGATTAACAAGATGACTACTTACCATATCACCATAGATCTCATCTGCTAGAATAGGCACACACTGCCTGGAAGCCACTGTGGAGAAAGTTAAGCACATTTTTAGAAAGATATTTTTTAGGGCAACCTTATACTGTAGTCCCACATCACATTAAAACTAGAATGCAATTACACATTTCAGCAAAGACTAACTGTAGGGTTTTTTTTTTTTTGCTGAAACATCAGTGATAAATTTAACATGAGGCAGTAACATCAGAAGCCTCACCTCATGTTGTACGTTTGCAGTTACAATATTTTATTTTTTGCTAGGTTGGCCTTTTCTTCTCCAGTGAGCTAGGTGTACCTTCTGCTTAATAATTTCTATTGTTGGCCATAATAATCCATATATGCTGGGATTGGGTCAGGCCCCAGCACAGACAAAAAAGGTACAGAATGGAATATTGCCACATGCCAATCACAGTGAAAAACCAATAGTGGGATTGCATACCACATCACTTCCAACATTGCTATTATCACCAATGTGCTGGTTGGTAAACTCACCTGATAAGATTTTTTGCAAGTGCTTCCTGTTGAAAACAGAGCCGCACGGGTTTGATGGGTTATTGATTATAATGCACGCAGTTTTATCATCCACCAATGACTCCATATGCTTCAGATCAATCTCCCAGGATTTTTCAGGCTGGAAAAGTAACATTGGTTTCAGAAAGAGAAAATGAATATGTTTGATGTCTGATGCATAAATATAGTATGTGCCACCAAAAATAGCAAATTGTCAAAAGACATATATTAAAACTTTACTATGGTTTTAAAGTTATTTCTTGAAATTACTATTGAAAGTGGTTTTAAAGAACAAAAATGGAGGGAAAAAACTAGGGATGCATCGAATCCAGGATTTGCCAGGATTCTGCCTTTTTCAGCAGGATTCGGATTCAGTCGAATCCTTCTGCCCAGCTAAACCGAATCCAAACCCTAATTTGTATATGCAAATTAGGGGCGGGGAGGGAAATTGCATGACTTTTTGTCACAAAACAAGGAAGTAAAAAATGTTTTCCCTTTCCCACCCCTAATTCGAATCTTTCACAAAGGATTTGGGGGTTCAGGCCAATTCCAAAATAGTGGATTTAGTGCAGCCTAGTTTATATTGTCTCAGAGACCTTCACATCGCTTAACTTGCTGTAAGATCACTTTATTAGAATAGTAAAATGGGTTATTATCACTTCTTGAGATTCATAAAACGTTGTCATGATCTAGCACATTCCATTGGGTTTTATAAAGGCCCAGCTTTCCCAAAGGAACTAATAAAAGGTGATGCTAGACATTGTTATAATACTCACTAATAAATTGTATAGTTTGACTTCTATTCCCAACGAAAGAGCCAAGGTTTTGTAAAGAGAAAATCCTGGACGTGGAACCAGTATGTTCTGGCCTGGATTGGCAAGTACTGCTAGGGCAAGCTCAATAGCTTGACTGCATCCACTGGTAAGAATGACATCCTAAAATGAAAATCATTAAGCATATTTAGCAATGCAGGTTGCAAGATACAAAAGCATAATTTAATGACTTTACTTTAATATATTAATATCACCCAAGACTACCATATATCTGTCTCATCCTTTATCCCATTATTTGAAACCAAATCTCCTTTTGCATTTATTGCACATTCAGGTTTATCCAAACTTGAGATGAACAAACCTGATGAATTCCCAGCAATTAGAATTTTAGGACAGTGTTTTTTATAATTAGCATATTTAATTAAGCCTCTTTTCATTATACTAGTTCGTGAGGATTGATTTGATGATAAAAGGGTGTTGGTTATGAGTAGATAATCATAAGAAATATAATAATTGTAATAATCACATTTGTTTAATAGTCATTATTTGACAACCCCACCTTGGCTTCCAGAGGTGCTTCTGGGCATGTGTAATATTTTGCGACCACTTCACGGCTTGACAAGTAACCTACAGAAATAATAGACAAGATGTTGTTGGCCAATGTACCTAGAACAGTGGTAGTGAGTAGAAGTAACATTAATAAATTAGTAACATTTGTAAAATTCTAGGTACCTGTTCAGTTATCCATCATATAAACTGTCCATTCCTATACATTCTTGTGCACATTCTTTCTTGTGCACCCCCTGCCTCCCCAGTAGTGACTCCTCTGGCAGTCAGTTATTTTGTTTGGATCATCTAGTTCTTTATTAGCCTCCTGTGAAGCTAGTACATCTGCACTGCATAATCTGATATTTTAGATTGAACTAGTACAACAAAATGCTAGCATTATGGGCCCTTAACGAGACAGGAAAAGTAATTAGGAATAAGAATAAGTATGTTCAGTTGTGAATGTTTACCACATCACATTTTTCAGAGTTCTTAAGGCACTGCTTTGGTTGCAACGTGC
This sequence comes from Xenopus borealis, assembly GCA_024363595.1. NCBI lineage: Eukaryota > Metazoa > Chordata > Amphibia > Anura > Pipidae > Xenopus > Xenopus borealis. The sequence continues at coordinate 55,264,878 of CM044438.1, read as the reverse complement.
TTTAAATTACTACACTATGGATGTTCTTTAAACTCACTGACCAAATTGTCTCTATATACTTTTTCTACCTCTTCACATTGTGTATAAATTCTCCTGAGACCAATTCTTTCCGTTGTATATGTTTACTATTATAGGAGTCAAAGTTTGCCAAATAGAGTCAACTAGGCAGCAATATATTTACCTATACTTGGAGCGTAACCATTGTATTTCTTTGAGTCAATAGCTTCTTTCATTGCCTTGTTTACTGCATTATCGGTAGGAAGGTTCCCAAATATTGTGGGGTCTCCTAGAAAGGTAAAACATTTTCTTCAGGTTCAGTTGTTCATACATTTTATAACAACTATAACAAGTCTGGCTGGCTCAGAAGAGACTATACAGGTGGCTGTGATCCATAATTGTGGATATCAAGTTTGCATTATCAGCATAATTAGCAATATTAGCAATATTGTGTTAATGCCTGCTGGCACCTGTTATGGAGCAAACACCTCAGTACACTGCCTAGTGAACTAAATGTCATGCATATATGTTGCAACTGGAATAACAGAGTGCTACATGCAACTGACCTATAGACAAAGCAATCATTGGTTTGTCAGGGTTGGGTATGGCTGTCATGTTATCCACAATTGCTCTGATGGGATTAAAGGTTTTCTTTGACATCTCCGATGCACGTACTGCCCATCTTGGTTTTTGGCTTTTAATTTTCTCAACAGTATTGGGCCTCTGGATATTCACATGAACATCAAGGACTTTTGGATGAGTTACGGATCCATTCACCTGGATTAGGTAAGCGTTTGTCTGCATTTTCAACTGGAATCAACAAAACAACACAGGAAACAGGAAACCGGTTATCCAGAAAGTTACAAATCAAGTCATCTCCCAAATGATTTATACATTTTTGTAACAATTTCCTTTTTCTCTTTAATAATAACAGTAACTTTGTACTTGATCCCAACTAAGATACAATCAATCCTTACTTGAGACAAAATAATCCTATTCAGTCTGATTCATGTTTAAATGATTTTTATTAGCATTATATTATGTAGATCCAAATGACAGAAAAACCCCTGATCCAGAAAACCCCAGAAAAAAGATCTAACTTGTTTTTCTCACTCTTACAAAATCACACTAACAACTCGCATATTAAGGATGAACATATTAAACAAAAATATAGCTCTGCACTTTTCCTTAGTTTAACAAGATGGTCACAGACAGATACATCACTTACATTTTTTTTTTTCGTTTTGATGCAGGGATAATTTTGCTTGCAGTGCAGGCTTTCTGTTATCTTTCTTGGATTCCTCTATGCTGCTGACCAAAAGCATTGACGAGTCAGACATTGGCTGTCAATAAAATAGTTCCAAAAATGGGAGTTGGACCTAAAGCAGAGAATCTATTGGTTGAAAAGAAAGGCAGTGTTCTGTGACTCTAACAACCCTCCTTTTAGTGTTTGCACCATATTGAACTGATTTGGAAAGCATTTGATTTAACCTTTTCATGCATCTGCACATCGGAGAAGCATATTGCATTCCAAGTTTGTAATATGTAGATACTGTAATGAAGTAAAAAAGGAAGCATCACATTTTTCTTCATATTGCAAATATTGTAGTTTAAATGTATACCCCATTAAATGTATATGTTATTTTACCACATGCAGTCAATCTAAAGGCCAACTAAAAGTACACTGGTATGTGACCTGATATTTACTAGTGGGGAAGGTAACAGTAGCTTCACCTGTTCTTTAAATGGATTACGTCTCATAATAGCTTTCTTTTAGGGTAAGGTAAAACGGCCAGATTCGGGGAGATTTAGTCACCTGGCGGCTAATCTTCTCTTCTTCTGGGCAACAATATCCCCCCAAACTGCCTTCCCCCTGCTGTAATGAGAAAATGCCAGAGCAATGGCACTCGCAGCCATTCAATTTCCAAAGTCGCCCTGAGGCAACTGCGGGCGACTTTGGAAATTGAAGCACCGCTAGTGCTTTTCCACAGGCAATTTTTCATTTTAGTAGGTGGAAGGCAAGGGGAAGGCAGATCGGGAGATTGTCGCCTGAAGAACAGGTGATTAGTCGCCAGGTGACTAAATCTCCCCGAATCTGCCAGTGTGCCCCTACCCTAAAAAATATATGACCTGGGCCCCCAGTGTAGATGGGTCCCTTTGGGGGGGGGGGTGATAAGAGCACAAGGGGCATATCACATTGTGTAACAGTGTGTTAGATATTTTCAACATTTACATCAGTAATGTCCAACATACTGTGTTCTAGTTGTTGAAAAACTATAACACCCACCTACTCCCGACAGCCAAAAGCTGGGGATTATGGGAGTGGCAGTTAAACAAGAGCTATCGCAGGCTGTAATTTCTTTATGATATTTTTTTATCCAAAAGACCGGAGAATGCTTTAATGCATTCAGTAACTCTTTACAGTTTATTCAGTATGTATTGAAAAGTAATGTCTCATATAATCATTCCTGTCTCTCCCACTCTTTTAGATAAATCAGACATAGGCATTTCCAGAAAGGAATTGATGCAATACTTATATTTGCAAACATGGAAAACTTGGTACTATTAAAAAAAAAAAAAAAAAAAAAGAGAATTTATTTAATTTCTTATCATTGAATCATCAATCCAAAATTGCAGTTTGCTAAAATTATTGCAATGGGTGTTATCGCTGCTGAGTTCAAAGCATTTGAAGCTCAAAGCATTTTAATGCATTTGTCCAAAAATTACAATGACAGTCAGGAGAGAACTCCCTCTGAATTCCGAATAAGCCCCCTGGTGTTTATTAGTTCAAACGAGCAGACCACATATCAGGATTTGATTTCTAAAAACACATTTTTTTCATCTGTGTTTGCAAATAGGACTACTGCGTCAATTTAGATTTTAAGTTCTACATACCCCATGGCAGGGCTGTAACTGCATCTATGATTTAATAACACAGTTTTGCAGCACCTATAAGTTACAGGCATCTGTACAACAGTGTATTGTATTTCAGATATTTGAAACCTATACTGTGATTCTGTATTTAGAAAAGCCATTTGTAAAACAGGGTGGGACTGCTGTTTTTTAAGCTAAGAATTTCAGAAAAATAAAAATGCATCAATTGTGAACAAGATCATTGTCACATTCAATTGTCCAGACTCCAGAGCATTAAAGTGACATGACATGAATTTGTTTTCGAGACCCATGCATTCAGGAGAATGTAATAAAAGTTACTTTATAGACTTGTGCCATAAGTTTTCCTTTACATAAATGTAATATAGCTTTTGCATACTAGGAAATCATTTAAAGGAGAAGGAAAGGTTGAAACTAAGTAAGCCTTATCACAAAGGTCCACCTAAATATACCAGTAAACCCTCAAAGTAGTGCTGCTCTCAAAAGAAACACTGCATTTCTTTGCTTCTATTGTGTACACATGGGCTTCTGTATCAGACTTCCTGCCTTCAGCTTAAACCTCCTTGCCCCAGGCGTAAGTATGATCAGTTTGCTCCTCTCCCCCCCCTCCTTCTTTGCTTTAGTCTGAGCCCAGAGCTATAAGTGAGCAGGGAGAGACTCAGGCAGGAAGTGATGTCACACCAAGCTAATATTGCAGCTGCTATCAAAAACAAACAGAGAGCTTATAGAGCTTTTTACTAGGGCATGGTAAAACATTCTACAGAATAAATATAGCATTCTAGCTTGCACTGTTGCAGCTAATATAATGGCAGTCAAATGCCTCTGTAGCTTTCCTTCTCCTTTAAAGGGTACTTTAACATAATGAAGCTTTCAATTAAAGCCTTTCTTTGTCCTTTAAAGTGTTATTTAAATAAAGAATAATAATAATAATAATAACCAAATTACACTAACATGGTCAGCTGTCCTGCAGGACCCCCATTGGACACTCTACATTCTTGCCCCCTTTGCTGCCTTTTAAATTACTTTTCTTGTTCTAGTAAACATCCCTTTTAACAGTACACATGACTAAGCATTGCTTTGTTGACTCGGATTGAAGACAGCATCCCTTAACAACTTTAAAGGCCCCCTACTCCCTCTGCCTGGTTTTCAGTAAACATCATAAAAGGTCAGTGACTTTAAAATATGTTTGTCTAGCTAAAGAGTTCTGGAAATATAGTACAGTAGGAGGAACACTGCACGCTGTATGGAATAAAAACACAACATAACTATTTGAATGCACAAATAAAGGAGAGAAGTATAAAACTATAAATAACCTGCTTCGGTGTTAAATAGGGTTGCCACCTGGCTGGTTTTTTACCGACCTAACCGGTATTTTTGTTGGCTGATCCCAATGTTATTAATAGGAAAAAAGGCTGAATATATAGGAAGGCTGGTATTTTTTTTAAGAAAAGGTGGCAACCCTAGTGTTAAAAGACACTATATATGATTTGCTAATTTAATTTGAAGCTGATATAATATGAAATTCTCTGGTTAAGGGGTAATTGTGATCAATAATAAAAATTAGCTAGCTGTCTTATATTGAATGAACTGTATGTGCTGCTGGTTTGGAGCAGCAGCTTTTTACCCTCTCCCGCTTAACAGTTTTGTTTCACCATTCTCAGGAGATAATTTTTAAAGGAACACTAACGCCAAAAACTTAAAGTGTTTTATTAAAATATAATGTACTATTGCCCTGCACTGGTACAACTGGTGTGTTTTCTTCAGAAACACTGCTATAATTTATATAAACAACAAGCTGCTATATAGACATGGGGACAGCCATTCCACGTTGAAAAAAAGAAGATTACATAGCAGGTAACAGATAAACTATATAGTGAAACAATGGGGAGCTACAGAACTTTTTTGTTATTCTCTGTTCTTTAGACTGAATGGCTACTTCCATGGCTACAAACAGGAGCGGATTTCTCCTCACGGTGCCCGGAGGCCAGTCTTCTCCCTGGCATCCCCTCCCTCCTGTAGAATTTCACGCATGCACATCTTTTTGCCCATAGAATTTTGAGCATGCGTATCTATTCGCACTGGAGCACTACGCGGCTTAGTGCTCAAGAACATCACACCGCTGCGGCTGGGTGTATGCCACCCTAGGCCCGGGCCTATGCAGCCTCGCTACAAATCCGAGCCTGGCTACAAAGCAGCTTATTTAGGCTATGGACTCACATGCTGTTGTCAGTGTGCAGGCTGAGAGAAGCAGATCTGCTCAGTGCCCCTGCTCCATTGATTTGAATAGATCAGCATGTGTGCTGTCACACACTGACCTCAGCTCCTCTATGTGTGACCACACAGAGGGGAAAATTCACAAAATAGTGAAGCGTCTAACGCTTATTTGCCAATTTACTAACAGTGTCCCTGGCAAAAATTTGCTAGCGAAGTAGAAAGACTATTGCAACTTTGCACCCTTACGCCAGGCGAAGTCTGTAACTAAGCTAATTCATTAAGACCATTTTAATGAACGTTACCTCTTACACTAGAGTTTACTTCGCCAGGTCAGACCTTGCAAAGTTCAATACAATAGATAGGAGTTTGAAAAAAAAAAATTTTTCTAAGTCCCAAAAAAAACGCTGGCGTCTTTTACTTTTTTTAGTGTGATAGTCTGAAAAATAGCGTCATTATTTGGGGGATTACCCTCCTTCCCCCCTACATTTCCTAATATATGGCAACTCAACTATACAGGGGGCACATGTAGGGCAATAGGACAACTTTATATAATTTATTAAAGGTTTCCTGGGCTTGTGTAGTGTAATATAGTCGCTGTAACATATACCTCTATTATACACTTAACTTTGTACCGTATGAAAATAAGGCATCGCTAGCGTAAATGTGCTTTGCCTGGTGAAGTAACGGTAGCACAAAGGGCAAAGTCACTAAAGAGTGCAACTTCGCCAGCATCCACTTCGCTCACATCGCAACACTTCGCAAGGAGTAGATTCGTCTGGACAGCGCTGATTCACTAAAATGCAAAGTTGTGTCCTTAGTGCCGAATGCTGGCGAATTTGCATACGTCGGGAAGTTAACGTTCTTGCAGCTAGGGTTGCCACCTTTTCTTGAAAAAAATACGGCCTTCCTATATATTTATCTTTTTTTTCCTGTTAATAGCATTGGGATCAACCATCAAAAATACCGGCCAGGCGGCAACCCTAGTTGCGGCAAATACATTACATTAAACAAGTCCGGGAAACCCTACACATGTGCCCACTGTATAGTTTATGTTACATATTTTAACCCTGTAAATATGAAAAGATGCTAGCATTTTTTGGGACTTAGGAGTTCATCAAAAAAATAGTTGAACATTTTTCTATCTACTCTATTGCACTTCTCCTGGTCAGGGCTGGCGAAGGCAAGTCTGGCGAAAGAGTTAACGCCAGACTTCGAATTCGACTTCCAAGGATTTGTATTCCCCAGCTATTCACATGGTCGAATTCGAGGGTTTTTTAACCCTCGAATTCGACCAATAGTAAATCTGCCCCATATTGTACACAGGAGAGACCTGGCTTCAAGACATTGCTAGAGCTCTCTGGTGATGCATTTCAATGATACTAGCATATACCAGTTAGTTACAAGTTAGCCATTGAATATATTCAATGTATTCAGTTCTCCATGCCATGTCTCTGATCTGACTGATTATGCATATTCCATACAGGAAGCCATTCAATGCAGACTCCGGTGAGCTTGACCCTTTGGTAATGTTAATTAGGGCTTAGGTGTGACAAGGCTGCTCACAGATCAGTACATTTGTTTTCCAAATTAAGGATGATAAAATAACAAGACTAGCCCTTCTCATAGAGTTCACTAAAGCGCGAAGCGTCTAACGCTAGCGCTAATTCGCCAGCGTGACGTCAAATCGGAACTTCGCAAATTCACTAACACCGGCTCTGGTGAATTTTCGCTAGCGAAGTAGATAGACTTGTAGAACTTCGCACCCTTACGCCATGCGAAGTTGCGCACTGACGAAGGATCGTAACTTCGCAAATTCACTAAGATGAACATTTTGCTCAATGTTAGCACTTATGCTAGACGTTACTTCACCTGGTCAGACCAGGCGAAGTTCAATACAATAGATAGGAGGTTGAAAAAAATTGTCAAATTTTTTCTAAGTCCCAAAAAAACGCTGGCGTATTTTAGCATAGGAGGGTGATAGTCTGAAAAAGGTCGATAATTTTTTTGGGGGGTTAACCTTCTTCCCCCCTACATTTCCTAACATATGGCAACACAACTATACAGGGGGCACATGTAGGGCAATAGGACAACTTTATATAATGTATTAAAGGTTTCCTGGGCTTGTGTAGTGGCTGTAACATATACTTCTGTTAAAGTTCCCGCCATATGCAAATTAGGCTTCGCTAGCGTAATATCGCTCTGCCTAGTGAAGTAAAACTAGCGCAACTAAGCTACCATTCGCCAACCTGAGCGTAAATTCACACTTTAGTGGATTTGCGTAGAGCTGGCGAAAATTCGCCTGGCAAAGTGCGGCGAATGCTATCGAAGCCTACGCTGGCGAATTTTCAGATCTTAGTGAATCTGCCCCAAAGATTTCAGTTTCTAAACACCATGGAATATATATTCTCTGAACACACCATTTAGATTCACCACGTGAGGTGGGTACTCAAAAACATTTTAGCTACTATTTTGCATACATCAAAGTCAATTTGCCAGAAGCTGCTTCTCACTGTTGTAAAATACACAGAGTGACAAACTTATGTGAAAACCTTTATTACATATAAAAATATATATCCATGGGTATTTCCACTGTATACTAGTTAAGCTCCCCCTTCTGCATTCACTGAGCACCTACAAACTGCACCTAAGCAAGCAAGAACATTAGCTGCACCATTGCCAGTTATCTCTAGATATTAGCTTGGTTAATAACTCCGGCCTAAGCAGAACTCTGTGATTCTGGTTTAGAAAACAGAACTAGTTCAGTGACCTAATATGCACTACTCCTTACACTTTTGCTGAAGCATTGCAAAGTTTAAATAGTAGTCTTTCATCCAGAAAGGCTCACTTATGACCACATGTAGATGCCCTTGCTCCAACGTTGCCACAGTCATTGTATGCAGATCTCCGAACTGTGCCATTTTCTGCAGGACAGTCCCAATTTTGACTGCTCAGCACGCAGTCCTAGACTTTTGTTAAAAAGTCCTGAATTTCTCTTTGATCTCCTGACACCAGAAAAAGAAAACTTAAAATAAGAGTTTTTTTGACAGAGAGCCCAGAACACTCAGCACCTGCACATTATCAATTAAAGATAAGCAAGATATAATTGTAACTATTTCAGATAAGCAAGTCTCTTGGGGAAACTGAGATTCACAGCTTAAAGGGCACCTGTTGCTAAAATATATCACCCACAACCAAAGGTGCACTCCGGTTGGGAGTTTTTTTTAAATGCTCCCTAACTACTGTTACCCCCAACTGTACTGAGGGATGTATTAGCTCCAATTTTTGGTTGGGGATAATATATTTTGGTATCAGGTGCCCTTTAAAGGTCAATTGCACCTTCATTAGCAAAACTGCTATAACACATAAAACGTGTTAAATTTTTATCATCTGCCAAATTTTGTAAAATGGCCATTATGGCCATAGGGGGTGTGGCCATAAAATGGGGTGGCCAACATATTTTTGTCCCTCTTTCCATTTTTTAAATGTTGGGAGGTATGTCATCACACAACAAAATGCTACTCTTTAAAGGAGAATTCAACCCCCTACCCTCCATAGTTCCCC
>CM044438.1:55235199-55254012 GCA_024363595.1 Xenopus borealis | reverse complement strand
GGTGTTAACCTCATAAATGCCCATCATGAAGCAGAAGACTGCTCGAACTGTGCATACGTGAATACGGTTCCCACTTTACGAAGATTATCGAAGTACTGAAGATGGTGCACCTGAGCTCCGATGCCCTGACTCATGATTTATTAAACCCTGATGGTGCTAAAAGTCAAAATAAAAAAGTAATCCAACTCAGACATGCCGAGTTTATGTAGAAGTTAATGGCATTTGTCCTGTTGATATCCTAATCTGAGCTGGGTTTCGTGCAATAATCCAAAGATTTAATGTTTCTTTTAGTCAAATCCGAAAAAATGTGGAAGTTTCAGGCACCAAATCTGAAAAAGTAGCAGTTTTTCGCCAACAAATCCAAAAAATGTGTACAATTCGGATTCATGATTTCATTGAGTTTTTTTCCCACTCAAGAAATTTTTTGGAATTTTTTTTTTTTGAAACATTGGAAAGAGTCAGTGTGGATTTGATTGGAATCTGAAAATTGGGAGAACTTTTCGGATTTTGATAAATAACCCCCTAAGTGTCTATTTGTTAAGAAAATCATGCACACGATTACAATTACATGAATATGAACAAAAAAAACATGGCAGCTTGCACTCAATAATGCACTCTGCCCACTCTGCCTGGGAGTTTCTGAGTAGGTTCTGTTAACATTGTGCATTCGGTACATAATTTCTAGTTTACTCAATTTTTTAAATTTAGTGCTTGCATCAGACATATCAGTTACATGTAAGAACTGTAATGAAAATGTTGCCTAGAAGGTGGTGGATAAACTCAGTAGTGTAACTACCTAACAGCACACTCTGCTGTTGCAGGGGGGCCTTGGCAACAAGGGGGGCCATACCATGGGATCTGCTGCTTCCTAATCCCCCTCCCTAGCCCATTATGGACCTTTGCAATAGTGGTACATTTAGAGGCTAGAGGTGCAAGACACGTGGACTAAGAGGGGGGGCCTGGGGAGGCAATGGTTGATCCACAAATTTATCAAAGTGTGAACTTTTCTATTTGTTACCCTTTTCGCAAAAGTCTATTTCGCCAGGTTCTGATGAAGATACATCCTCAACATTATTATGTCAGTGACATCATATTCTGTACTCCAAAAAGCCATAAAAATAGATAAAACACTGGCGTTTTTCAAATATTAATGTGGGATTATGTTTACAAGTTGTAACTGTAAAATTTTTTAACCATTTGAAGCTCATGCCACATTTGTTTTAGGATGGGCTCATGTCTAGTACAATAGAGGATCGCTTTTGTCTTTATTTTGCTTCTTTGGATAAGTGGCCATATCCAGCAATTTCACCAACATGACAAAAAAAACTAAAAAAAAAACACACATGACCTATGACCTTTATGTAGCCTCAATATTTAAATTGACGTGTGTAAGTATGTTAAAGGAAAACTATACCCCCAAAATGAACACTTGAGCAACAGATAGTTTATATCAAATTAAGTGACATATTAAAGAATCTCACCAAACTGGAATATATATTTAAGTAAATATTGACCTTTTACATCTCTTTGAACCACCATTTCATGATGGTCTGTGTGCTGCCTCAGAGATCACCTGACCAGAAATATTTCAACTCCAACTGTAACAGGAAGAAGTGTGGAAGCAAAAGACAGAACTCTGTCTGTTCATTGGCTTGTGACATACTTAACAATCCCAGGAGGCTGTCCTTATTTTTTAAAATGGCAATTTTCTATTTATGATTACCTAATGGCACATGCTACTAAAAAAGTATATTATTATGAAAATGGCTTATTTACATGAAGTAGGGTTTTACATATGAGTTGTTTTATACAATATCTTTTTATAGAGACCTATATTGTCTGGGGGGGTATAGTTTTCCTTTAACGAAGTTTCACTAGGAAGATAGTAACACTACAGAAAATTCGTTAAGAAACTTTCTCGCTGATGAATTTATTATTTGCCAGGATGAAGTTTTGCATTTTGATGTATATGCCTAGCTGTGTGATGTAGTTTCGCAAAGTATGGTGAAGAAAATTTGGACATAACTAAATATGCCCCTTTGTCTTTCTTCAGTTTTCTCCAAAATATTGTATTCTATATCATCTGTCTCTGATAGAATTAATCTTCTCCCTAAGGGGCAAATTTACTCTATTGTCCTAAAAATAAGCCTATCCTAAACAAATGTGACATGTGCTTCATATATCAACATAATCCCACATTAAAATATAAAAAAACTGCAGCGTTTTTTCTTTTTTTATTACTTTTTTTGAATACAGGATATGATGTCACTGACAAAGTAATGTTGAGAATGTAGCTTCATCTTAACAATTTAACGATTATGCACCTGAGCGAACATTCGCCTGCTGAAAGGGAGCAAAAGCTCACTTGCACTGAGCCTTTTTGCTAGCGGCTATATGGCACAGGATAAGTAATGGATAACAGATAACATTGCGTTCTACAGAGCTTATCTGCTATCTGCTGTGTAATTTGAGCCTTTTCTCCTTTGACCAGTTGCCCCCATGGCTACACAACAGCTTATTTATATAAACAATAGTCATGTTTCTAAAGCAAACACTGCAGTTTTACCACTGCAGGGGCAACACTGCATTATGTTTTTACTACTTTAAAACAATTACATTTTTTTGATGTTACTGGCCCTTTAAGTTAACTTTTAGTATGTAATAGAATGGCTAATTCTGACTCTTTCCACATTTCAAATAGGGGTCACTAACCCCATCCAAAAAACAAAAGCTTGGTAAGGCTGCAAATGTATTGCTACTTACTTTTAAAGGGTAAGGAAAGTCTAAAATAGAATAAGGCTAGAAATGCTGTATTTTGTATACTCAACATAAACATGAACTTACTGCACCACAAGCCTAATCAAACAAATGATTTATGCTTTCAAAGTTGGCCACAGGGGGCTGTCATCTTGTAACTTTGTTATACATCTTTGCAAGACTAGACTACATACACATGCTCAGTGTGGTCTGGGCTTCTTAGGGATTGTCATAAATTATCAAAAAACAAAGCTGATTGAGTTCTGCATGGCTGGTAAGTAAGACAGGGGCTCCCCCTGCTGTTCATAAGTATGATTGTTTCCCTGCCAGAAGTTAGGGACTGTCTGACAATTCCTATCCACAGCACTAAATGAAGGGAGAATTTCACTGCATACAGTCAGGTTTCTTATAAAAATGGTACACATTTTGTAATTAAAGTATATTGGAGATAGATTTCTTTTTTATTAAAGAAAGTAAAAATTGGATTTTATTTCTTTGCCTTTCCTTGCCCTTTAATTACTCGTCTTTATGTTTAGGCCTTCTGCTACTTATATTCCAGTCTCTTATTCAAATCAGTGCATGGTTGATAGGTTAATTTGCCTAGCAATTAGACTGATGACATTTGGAAGTGGAGAGCTACTGAAGAAAAAGCTAAATTACCCAAAAACCACAAATAAGAAAAAATGAAAATCAGATGCAAATTGCCTCAGAATAGCATTCTCTAGATCATACTAAAAGTTAATTTAAAGGTGAACAATCCCTTTAAAGATGTATTCCATGATTTCTTGGACATTTTAGTAGGCATCTATTTGGACTATACTGTATACTTATACTTCTCAAGCTTTAGAAGAACACAGATCTTACACAGGTCTTTGTACCCATTGTCTCCATTTAGAGTTGCAGAAATGTGAATGCCATATGTTAGAAGAGAATTTTCCTTAATCGCTGACCAAGATCTTATAAAATCACTTACCTCCAAGGACACTCTTCTTTTACATAAAGCTTTCATTCCAGAAAATGCTGCCGAAACCCTATAGATTGTCGGGATCCATTTCTGTTAGCTTCATTCCTAAAACACAATTCTTTCAAAGGCAGACTGTAATGTTTGTTGCTGTAGAAAGACTTGAAAAATAGCATACTTTACGACTTTACCTAAATTACCTTCCACCGTTTTAACAGCTAAGATTTTTATCAAGGATATTTTCAGGCATCTGGTGTGCCAGATGAAGTAATTTCTTATAGAGTTGTGCAATTCAGCTTTTGCAACTACAGCTTACCATCCATAAGCTAAAAGCCAGACAGAGAGACAACCAAACCTTTGAGCAATATCTTATCACTTGAAGATGATTGGATAATGTCCTCCCATTGGTAGAATTTGCCTATAATAATGTTAAATATGCTAATGTAAGTCATTCTCCATTTTTACTAACTATGGTCACCCAACAATAATTCTTGCCAACTGGGATTGACTTTCTTAAATAAATACAAGACCTTACTGGAAACTACTGAGACTCAACATCATTTAAAATGTTATACTGATCAGAAGATCCAGTACCTGCAGATCCAGAATTTAAAGTGGGCAACATAGTGTGGTTAGTTTCTATTAACTTCAAATATGCTTGTACTAGCAAGAAACTTTGACCATTGCTTTTTAAGAAATTTTGCATTATCTAGCAAATTAATCCAGTTGCTTTTCAGTTAAAGCTACCAGTCGCCTGACGTAATTGCCCCATATTTCATTCATCGTTCTTAAATCTACAGATTCCCAATGCATTTCCTGAAAAAAATGTTCCTCCTACTCCTCCGGTCACTGTCAATAGTCATGAAGAATTCAAAGTTAAAACTATATTGGACTCACAGTTCAGAGGTCAATGGATTAAAGATAGAGTCACAAATAAAAACCTTTTCCCCCCACTGCATTCATTGGAGTGTCTGGAAATTGGACCCGTGGATACCATGTAACCTCAACTAATCCCAGATGGCAAGAATTATTGCTAGTTTTTAATGGTTTTTTCCTGAGCCTTAAATTTTCCTCACTTCTCAAGATCTGATACAGTTGGAATTCCTGATTCCACAGATTGCTGTTAACCTTTTAATTTGCTTTCTTTCTCATTGTGGACCTTTTTGCCTGCTTTGACCCAAATTGACCATGTTTCTGTTTACTCCCTGGATACCACAGTCTGGTTTCTATTGGCTACTGGCTACAACCTTGGACAAACTTTGTATTAGTGTTAGCACTGGCGTAACTAGACAGAAAAAAAATATACAGAGAAAGCAGACCCTGTGGTCGCGGGGGAAGGGGAGAGGGGAAAAGGGGGGTCTGGACTGTAGGGTCTGTTTCCTCTATAACATTGAAATTCTTCTTGATGCTTTTTTGTTAAATTTACTCATTTGCACCTCACCAAACGAGCGGCAGTGGGCAGGCACACATACAGTAAGGACACTTTTTTTACCATTTTAAAATGTATTTTAGGATATTCCTGAGTAGACACATTATATTCAGTTTATTTAGCTTAGGCTCATGTAATGCAGTCCTGTTTTAGAAATACAGAATTCTATCGGTAAATACTGGATAGTACTACCAGTCTCCTACATTGCCCTATTTACTTCTAGGGATGCACCAAATCCCTGAATCCTTTGTGAAAGATTTGACCAAATTCCGAATTAGGGTCAGGGAATTAGGGTATGCAAATTAAAGTGGACCCGTCACCCCAAAAAAATATTCAAAATCCTATTTCATCACATTAGTCAAGCAAAATGAACATTAATTACACTATATAAATTATTTTAATCTAGTTTTCTTCAGTCTGGGAATTCATAATTATAACAAGCAGGCAGGAGCCATTTTGTGGACACTGTTATTAAGGCAAACCTTACATCATCTCAGGATCTTGTTTGTGTACCAGAATGGGGGACCCAATGTCTATCCCCATGCCCTGGCTACACAATTAAATGGTTAAGAGAACTGGGGGAATGTGTGGGGAGCAGTGACATCTAGGAAGTGCTGAATGGAAAGTGAAAGTAATTATCTGCCCTGCCTCTATGCCTAAGGCATAGAGGAGTGGCAGACAATATTTGATTGACAGCTGAGATTTTTAAATGAGCTTAAAACAGCTATGAATGCTTTAATAAAAATTTTAATTTGGATTTCATGTTTAATTTGAAAAGGACTTTTATTATACAGATTTTTGTGTCTGGGTGAAGGGTCCACTTTAAGGTCAGGAAGGAAAAAAGTGTAAAATTTTTTTCACTTCCTTGTTTTGTGATGAAAAGTCCCGTGATTTGCCCTCCCTGCCCCCTAATTTACATATGCAAACTAAGATTCAGTTCGGCCACAAGGATTCGCCCAAATATTAATCTAGCTGAAAAAGATTCCTGGCCAAATCCTGAACCGAATGCTGGATTCAGTGCATCCCATTTTACTTCTTTACATTCTGTAAATTACTTTATACAATGAGCAGCTTAAAAAGAGATGCACTTTTTTTTTTTAAATATGTTTTGATTAAGTTTTCATAATGATGCACTTTGACTTTCTGTAATTAGAATCACCATACCTTAGATAAATAAACCCAATAGGATTGTTTTGCCTCCAATATGGATAATTCGGCTTAGGATCAAGTACAAGGTACAAGTACAAATTTGTTAGGCACCACTCACTGACTATAATCACTTACCTTAGACCAGGGATCCCCAATCTTTTGAACCAGGGAACAACACTCAGAAGTAAAAGTAGTTGGGGAGCAACAGTAGCATAACATATGTTCTTGGGGTGCCAAATAAGGGCCGTGATTGGCCATTTGGTAGTCCCTATGTTGATTGCCAACCTACATTGAGGCTTTGTTTGGCAGTGCACCTGGTTTTTATGCAATTAAAACTTGCCTCCAAGCCTGGAATTAAAAAATAAGTACCTGCTTTGAGGCCACTGGGAGCAACATCCAAGGGGTTGGAGAGCAACATGTGGCTCATGAGCTACTGGTTCGGGATCACTGCCTTAGACCCTGGGCCCAGGTATAACTTGCGTCCACTATGCACTTGTGCAGTAGAGTGAAAAGCTGAACTTCAAAGGAAAAGAAAGATTTATGCTCTACTGGTGCAACTACAGCTCCTAGGCTGGTGCTGTTTTCAGTGAATAGGAACACTGGCCGGGTCTCAGTTAAGAGATTATAATCATTGAGTGGGGTTCCTAACAAATTGGCACCCCCTATGATTATACTAATTGGAATTACATTAGGGGAGAAGCCTTTTTTATAAAATTGAATCTGAACCATTATTTAATAGCAACATACATAAACCTTTTTTCTATAGTATACAGTATATATATATATATTCTGCTTAAAATGGAGCCTTACCTTGCACACCAGGACTAAATTATAAAATAAAATAGCAAATATATTCTTCACCCATGGAACCATGTTTTTTCAGATTCTAATGCAGGGGTCCCCAACCTTTTTTGCTCGTGAGCCACATTTAAATTTAAAAAAGAGAGAGCAACACAAGCATGAAAAAGTCCATGGGGATGTGAAATAAGAGCTTTGATTGGCTTTTTGGTAGCCCCTATATGGACTGGCAGCCTATAGGAGAGAATGTTTGGCAGGACATCTGTTTTTTTATGCAACCAAAACTTGTATCTAAGCCAGTAATTCAAAAATAAGCACCTGCTTTGAGGCCACTGGGAGCAACATCCAAGGGGTTGGAGAGCAACATGTTGCTCGCGAGCTACTGGTTGGGGATCACTGTTCTAATGTAATGTTAACTAATTTGTTTGCTGCTCGGCCTTGAGAGAAAGTAAATCATTTGTTTGCAGTCTCTATGACACTTGGCAAATGATCAAGTGCCACTATCTTCCAAATAACTGTTTTTGCAGAGGACTTCAATTAGCTGAATGCAGACAAAGCATGCTCTGGCCACTTTTACAGAGTCTAACATGATTTACATAACTAACCCCACTCAGGTTCAGTTGTACAAAAGGTCAGTTAGGGGCATATTAGAATTTGTGTAGTCATGATAATTTTATTGTGCATGATCATAATTCATTTTCATTGTGACAATAGCAATTGCATAAATTAATCTATGAATTGTAGCTTTCCAGGCATTTCAAGATATTTAAAGGACAGTAACACCAACAAATGAAAGTGTTTTAAATTAATTAAACTATAATGCACTGTTGGCCTGCGCTAGTAAAATTGGTTTGTTTGCTTTAGTAAATCTACTATAGTTTATATCAACAAGCTGCTCTGTCGCTGTTGGGGAAGGCATTCAATGCTGAAAAAGGATAAAAGGCACGTTACACAGCTGATAATAGATAAGCCCTATAGTATACAATGCAATTCTAAATATCTGTGTGGCTTGTGCTTGAATGGCTCCCCCCATGGCTACACAGCAGCTTATTTATATATAAAATTTATACAAAAATTTATACTAAAATAGTCTTCCTGAAGAAAACACCCCCGTTTTACAATTTCAGAGCAAAACTGCATTATTTATTCATTACTTAAAAACACTTTAATTTTGTGATGTTACTGTTCCTATAAGGATTTAGGAGATATCCTCAAGAAAGAAAAGACATGATTATCAACTTGCCAAAATTCAGAATATCAACTACCACTTCTAATCATGGAATATTTGGTATAGCAATGATTTGATTTGCAATGCATTGGTCAATACAGCACTCATACATTGAAACACCAATTTTTGCTTTCTCAGTGGATCGGGGAAAAACAGAGTAAAATCTGGGGAAATTTAAAATCAGAGAAATGTGTTAAAGCAACTTATTCTTCAAGATATAAACACAGGACTCAGTTTTACTTTGAAATACAATATTCACTGTGTCATAACAAGGACATTGTAGTATTAATGTTACACTATAGATGGGGCATGTGCAAGACTGCTCTGTCCGTAGCATGTACACCCTAAAAGAATAACTGATGTGTGCATGACTTTTTAAGGTTCAGACTAATTTGATTTTACTATAGAGTAAGCAGAACCTGGTCACGGAGGGCCCAGGGAACTAAGTTCTAAGTTATCCACTCTCCCCAGCTGCTTTGGTACCTATTCCGTTGTGATCAGCAGGGGAGTGTGGTTGTGTGGGTGGGAGGCCTGGTAGGTGTTGTTGCATGCCTGGTCCTCAGTAACGCTGCTGCAGGGTACGTAAAATTGAGGTTTCACTGTAAAACAGAACCTCGATTAGCTTGCAGTAGACAACAGAATCCACTAATCTAACACCTCAAGTGTAGCCTTTAGAGTAATATTTTGAGTAATAAAAATTGATTTTTTAGTGCAGTTCCGCTCTTAGGCCCAAATTCACTAAAGCGCAAAGAGTCTAACGCTAGCGCTAATTTAGCAGCGTGACGTCAATTCATAACTTCGGAAATTCACTAACACCGGCTCTGCCAAATTTTCGCTAGCGAAGTAGATAGACTTGTGCAACTTCGCACCTTTACGCCAGGAGAAGTTGCGCACTGACGAAGGATCGTAATTTCGCAAATTCACTAAGATTAACATTTTCCTGAACGTTACCACTTACGTTAGACTTTACTTTGCCTGGTCAGACCAGGCGAAGTTCAATACAATAGATAGGAGGTTGAAAAAAAAATTTCAACATTTTTCTAAGTCCCAAAAAAACGCTGGCGTGTTTTACCATTGGAGGGTAATAGTCTGAAAAAGATTAATTTTTTTGGGGGTGGTTACCCTCCTTCCCCCCTACATTTCCTAACATATGGCAACACAACTATACAGGGGGCACATGTTTAGGGCAATAGGACAACTTTATTTAATTTATTAAAGGTTTCCTGGGCTTGTGTAGTGGAATGTAGTGGCTGTAACATATACTTCTATTATACGGTAAAGTTCCCGCCATATGCAAATTAGGCTTCGCTAGCGTAACTGCGCTCTGCCTAGAGAAGTAACACTAGCGCAACTACGTTATAGTTCGCCGACCTGAGCGTAAATTCATACTTTAGTGAATTTGCGTAGTGCTGGCGAAAATTCGTCTGGCGAGGTGCGGCGAATGCTAGCGAAGCCAACGCTGGCGAATTTTCAGATCTTAGTGAATTTGCCCCTTAGTGAGGTACATTATGAATGATAAGGGATCTGCAGGAAATACTGTCAATAATCAGAATTCGAACAAGGATGGGTTCAGAAAGAAACAACACATCAGTAGTAGAACACTGACAGGGCACAACCAAATTTAGACAATTTACAATTCAATAATTATTAGTTAATTCAGAAATATCATTTTTTTTTCTTCTTGTTTTGCTCTGTTTGGCAGCCAATCTATCAGTGTTTAAGCTCTCTTTGAGCTACAGTACATTTTTCTGAATCACTCCAGTGATTTTGTTTTTCAGCTGTGACTGGAAAAACATATTGGAATATTTTTACTCAGGTAGCATAACATTCTAGAAAATGGTCTTCAAACAATAGCCTTAGTTATATTTTACTTCTAAGTGGATTAAGAGCTGAAGCATACAAAAAGCAGATGGAGCATAAAAACAAAGCAGAAGTTGGGTCCCCATCCTTCATCCACTTGTGTCACTGTGTGGTCATTGGTTAAATCGTGTACCAGTGTGGCTCACAAAAAAACATTAATTCAGTTTTTAGGAATTATAGAGTCATATAGAGGGGTGGAGATATCACTATATTAAAGGGAATAGCCAAAGGACTGCTCTGAAGCAGGTATATTAAATGCCAGGTGGCTGATGAAGCCAATGAAGCTGATGAAGTATGCAGGGAAGACTGTGGGCAAAAATATGCTGCCAAACACAAAACACTATGGGGGAATTCACAAAAGTGGTGATATTGAGACAAAATAAAAGTGGAAATAAAAATGTCAGATTTCCCACCAAATTCACAAACCTCCACTTTTGTGAATTTGTCTTTTTAACAGATTTTGTCTTTCGCATAACATTTTAATTACATTTTTTCTGAATTTGTCTTTAGCTCTTACTAAACATGTCAGTTAGCCATCAAATTGGAATTTCCAGGGGAGGGGATTCATTTTTTTTCAGGATAACCTGTGCTTTCAATATCAGCATACACGTTTCTGTAATTTCACTTCTGTAACAAGGCATAAGGGTAAATACAAAATGCTATTTTGCATAATATAGGGATTTGTATCAGAAATATGTTATTATCTCAGGTCAAGTGTCTCAGTGCTGCTAAAACTAAAAGAAAACACTGAGAAGCTTTACTTTTCCTTTAGATAATTTATTCACTCCAGTTACTAATATTGCCTCGTTCATTAAGCTAAAACTAGTAAAATAATGCAAGTGTGAGGTTAAACCTTCTGACATTGTATAAAATACACTTTTTATTGTTTAATCAGTGTTTAACTTGTTTTATTAATGAGGCTTTTACACCTACAGTAGTGGTCAAGATTTTCCCCGAGATTTTCAAAGTTTGGTATTAGGTACTGAATGTGCAATCCTCGGTTAGAATTAGAAACACAATCAGATGTGTAGGGAACATTATTACATTAAGAAATGATCATTTTTATTCTCAGTTTTTTTGGAAGTTCCATTTATACCAAAATGGTTATTATTCGGTGAATGGATAAAAATATTTTTTGTATAAATAGGTTTTTGTGTAAATACTAGGTGCTACTTAAGGGTATTGGATTTACTGTACAAGTCAGGCCGACCTCTAACAGGAGCCTTCTCCCTTTTTAGGTACAAGTGTGCATGCATAGCACTTGAGATTAATTCTGTGGTCAGTGCAAACAATCATCAGGACAAAGTGTCCTGAATCCTGCTGTAAGAAAATAATATATTGCACAATTTTCACCCTGAGCTTGCAACATTCCCATGCTTACATGCATTTTCTATTAGGATCAAATCCATCACTAGGTCTTTGGATAAATTTATGGCTCATGGGATAGACAGAGTTATAAGTATTTCTTGAATGTAAACAAATTGTTATATAATAGGCAACTAATAAGTTACCTACACACTGGGAATAAGGGAAGAATAACCTGTAAGATGCTCTTGCACCCAGAAAATTTATCCTATATTGTAAATTAACTGTTGATTAAAAATTGAGGGTATTCACTTTACAACTTTCTCCAGATTAAACATCCAGCACAAGGTGCAAAGCATTGAGCTGTAAAGCACAAGGCAGCCTGAAACAAGTAATGTACCAGAAAATCGTATCATACTTACCGAGATATTCTTTTCCTGGACCAGAACATGGCAGTGACCAATGTAAACATTCCCCCCACCCCGCCATGTAGGAGTGACAGGAATTACGTAAACTATAAAAAGAGATTCCCATTCTCCCACCTCCATCTTTACTGACTGTTGACTCTTCCCCTACCTAGGAGATATGTGTGGGAAACTTGCCCACTGCCATGTTCAGGTCCAGGAAAAGAAAATCTTGGTAAGTATGATACGATTTTCTGGTTTCATGTACCGCCCATGGTAGTGGGCAGCAAAAGTGAATTATCCGAGAACACAAGACTGCACGGACAATTTACCTAGAACCATCTTCAAAAGCTGATCTCCAAAAGGCAAACATACAGTATTACAAGAAAATACATCATTTGTAGTGCTTGCTAAAGATATGGAGAGAGAACCACACAGCTGTCCAACACAGATCCTCTGTTAAAGCTTGGGAAGGCCCAGGATACTGCAATGGCCCTAGTAGAGAGAGCATTGCATCTTTCTGGTACTGGTAATGTCTGTCGAAGGTATGCTTCCTGGATGGACAATTTTATCCAAGTTGCCACAGTTATCTTAGCAACTTTTTCTCCTTTTCTCTTGCCGTGAGTTAATGAACAGTGTTTTAGAAATCCTGAAGTCTTCTACTCTTTTCAAGTATATTTTAGACATATTCCTTCAGCCAACAGGCTGAGACCTTCTTGAGCATCTAAACAGTTAATATAAGGTATGATAATGTACTAAAAGTTAACTTGAAGGTGAACCACACCTTTAAGGCACAAGTTTCTCCAACCCTTCTGACTGAAGCAATGGCCAACACAAAGGCTGTTTTACAAGTCAAATACTTAAAGGGGACTTTCTGAAGCGACTCAAAAGGTTTGGACACCAGAGCCTGTGGGAGCAAAGGTAAGTCTCATGGGGGAACTAGATTTTGCCAGTAGTCTAAGTCTCTTTACTCCTTAGGAAAATATTTTATTGGGTCAGATTGTGCCCATTTTTCTTCAAACAATAAGGAGAGAGCCAAAACTTATGCTTTAAGGGTAGAGAGACTGAGACCTAACTCAAACCCTGACTTGAAGGAATTCCACAATAATGATATTGTTGATGTCTGAAATTTCTCTTTCATGACACCATCCAAAAATTATCTCAGAGACTTTGTAACACTTCTTCAAGATGGAACTGCCATGGGGGTACTGATGGTATTACTAGATATTCCTTTACCCTCCAAGGCTTCCCTCTCAATCTACTGGCAGAAGCCCACCAGCAAGGAAGGAGAGTGTGGGGTGGGTGGAGTCATGACAGGAGGAAAAGAGATGGAGGTGAGTGAAGGGGAATCTCTTTATATAGCTTAGTAATTCCGGTTACTCTACACGGCCGGGGGGGGGGGGCAGTTAACCTTTTCATTGCCTACTGCCATGGGAAGTACAGGAATGAAATGCATTCTGGGGCATTCCAGGTATACAAAGAGCTGCTCATTAGGGTGCAATGCACAGGACAATTATGTGCCTGTTTTTAGGTTTACCCTGGGTTTGGAAATGAGGTCTCTTAATTATTGAGATAAACAAAAATATAAAAATATTCAGAATAGAAGGACAGAGTAATTATTCAATCTTCACAAGAACTGATGCATGGATAGATGAGCAAGAGTAAGCATCTACAATGAGAGCTTAATAAGCATCTACAATGAGAGCTTAATATACAGTAGGGCTTAGCAGGGAATACAAGTAGTGATGGGCGAATCTACCCAGTTTCGCTTCGCCGAAAAATTAGCGAAACAAGACGCGGCACGTTTTTGACGCACGTCGCGTCGTTTTCGTTGCGTTGTGTCAAAAAAGACGCGCAACTCGGTTTTTCGGCAAATTTTGCCAGGCGAAATTTAGCTGGCATTTCGCAAATTTATTCGCCAGCAGCGAATCGCGGGAATTCGCCGCGAATTCGCCCATCACTAAATACAAGTGCTACAGGCAGTGGATGATCATGCACACATCTTACAGTGACCAAAAATCTTAACTGCAAGTGCAATAAGTTTATTACATGAAGTTGTTTCATCTCAGGAATATAAAATGTGAATCACCTGTAATAGTTTGTTATCCTACAATTATAACTCTAGTCTCTAATACACACTGACACCCTCGTACATATATGACATATTTGTAGATTATAATCATACAGGAAGGTCCAAGAAGATCTCAGAATTAGAAGTGATTTACAAGGAAGAATGGGCAAAGATCCCAACAGGACCTGAAAAAATCATTAGCTGGATACAAAAGGCATTTACAAGCAGTGATTTGTGCCAAAGTAGATGTTACTAAATACCAGCTTATTTGGGTGTCTAAACTTTTGTCATGCCACAATTGCTATTTTTTTGTTGCTGTGTTTTAAAGTTGGTGAAATACAATGAAACTGTGTATTAATATTTACAAATATGTTTTATAACAGACCAAATCCTGCAGTAGTTGTTTTCTACTTTTTAACCAAACCAAAGGGTGCCCAAACTTTTGCATTGATCTGTATTTTCCCAGTGCACCTTCTTTCTGGGTATAATTGTCCTTACAACTGTAAATACAAGTACCATTCACAGGTTGTGTTATCTTTGTTCTAGAAATCTGTAACAATTCACCTGTTTACCTTTTGCTCAGTACATATGACACCAAAAAACTGTTACACAGAAATAGTATGACAGAAGAGAAGAGGAAGAACATTTCTTATTTGAATTACTGTATGTAACTCTGATTGCAGATTGTCTTGTTGATGAAGAGCTAAACACAAAATCTGAAAAATATTTTGCTAATATGTTCCTACAAGTATCCTTCAATGGAAGGACATTGAAAATGGTTTACATTTGTTCATGAGGTCATGCTGTATGGCACTGGTAAACGAAGCAATGTAGCCAAGTTTTTTTTTTAAAGGGCAACTAAAGTGTAACATAGAATAATGTTAGAAATGCTGTATTTTATATACTAAATATATATATATATATATACAGATAGAGTCACTTGGATTTGTAAGTTAAATGCGTCGTGACTCAGCATTAATTGAAGAAACTGTGTTATCTAAAGTTATCTTAACTCATTTAATGCATTTAACCTTTTCATTAGTATATCAAAGCTCCATTGTTTTCAATGGTGAACTCTTTAATTGGATGGGATGCTGTGACACAATATTCTGTGATAAGTGGGATAAATGAGATAAATGAGTTAAGTCGCGACGCATTAAACTCACCATCCAAAGTGACTGCATCTGTATATATAAACATGAACTTACTGCACCAGAAGCCTAATAAGACAAATGATTTATGCTTTCAAAGTTGGCCACAGGGGGCTGTCACCTTGTAACTTTGTTAGACATCTCTGCAGTACCAAGGCTATGCATATGCTCATTGTGGTCTGGGCTTCAGTTGGGAGGTTAAGCTTAGGGATCATCATAAATGATCAAAACAACACAAGTCAAATAATATCTGCCATAGAAGCCAATAATAATCAGAATATACAGACTGCACTGGGTCTGCGGATACAAATCCCTACACGGTAGCTGGCTGTTTTACAGGGAAACAGACAAAGCTGCTCGAGTTCTGGTAAGTAAGGTGGGGGGCTCCCCCTGCTGTTTGAAAGTATGACTGTTTCCCTGCAGAGCAGTTAGGGACCGTTTGCCAATTCCTATCCTCAGCAGTAAATGAAGGGGGAATTTCACTGCCTACTGTCAGGTTTCTTATAAAAACGGCATATATATTTTTAATTGAATCAGAGATAGATTTATTTTTCATTAAAGAAAGTAAAAATGGGATTTTATTCTTTTGCCTTTACATTCCCTTTAACAATATCAAAATGCTGGAAATTTACTTTTCATTATTACTATAGGAATAGTTTGAAAGCACCAACACATGTGATGGACATGTAATATCATCCATAAAGATGTGGCTACACTGCTACTGTGCTGGTATTTCATAGAATGGTTTTTATCACCCCGTGTTGCAGGCAGTGTGTTGGCAGTTTGGTCCACATTTTTTAGTATTCCAAACTCCAAGTTTTTTGGCAGGAGCTCAGTCTTTTTAAGGAATCCAAACTATATTTTTCTCTGACATTTGCTCCATCGTTATTGCTTCTCCACATGTTGCCACCAGACATGGAAATGGGTAAAGCCTTCCTCACCCACCATTTACCTTGCTGCCATTTTCAAGCCTTCCAGTGAAATTTCTCTGCCTTGATGTTTTTTGCTGTCATGTCTTAAGGGATCAGCTAGTAGTGCCATGCTCTTTCCTTTGCCATCTTTCCTCTTCCTTTCTTGTACTAATACCTCTGTCTTCATCTCTTTGGCAGCAAGATATGAATGACTGACTCTGGACTGTTTGCTTGAATTTCATGGTCTTTGTTTTGCCTCTAGTTACATCCCTGCCCTATGTTGTTCTTTCTACACAAATACAGTATCATACAGGCAGTTTAATTTGCTATATAATATTACTGAAGATGAGGTTGAAAATATATTGTATGAGTATGGGAATCTCCATAAGAATGCCTGCAGTGGTATGATGCACCACAAGGGAATGCAGGAAGAAACACAGCTTAGTTTATTTTATCCCCTGTGAATCTGGCCTATTCTTCCCACATATCATTTATTCTATTTTATGAGACTGACTCATAAAGATTTTACAGCTATTAACATTGTCAATTTGCAATCTAGATGCAAATGTCAAATAAAGAAGTGTATAGAATGTTTAGCTGCATTTCCAATATCCCGGTCGCCAATATTTGTGACTTATATTCCATTATTTAAAGCTTCATCTTAGAAGATTCAGAATCAGCAATAAATAGTACAGAGGCCTTGGAGTCTGTCAAGGTTTGTTTTGGCTGAACAGAATTCTGTTCATCATGTAGTGATGGTAAAAAAAGATTCTGTTTCCCATCTCCCACATCTTTTGATGTTTATCGTGAACTTTGTGCTCATTGTTGGCTCTCCTGTAGAAAACATCTCTAACAGCTTCTAAATCAGGGGTGTCCAGACTTTTTGCAACAAGGGCCAGATCACTGTGTGCCAGTACGTGTCTATTGCTAATACCTTCAGCATACACGCAGCAGTACAGACCAAGTGGCAGATCATTTCACTAATGTGCCCAGATATTAAGTTTAGTCTAATTTGATTTGAGTTTTCGAGTTGATAATATCTGTTTGGGTTTTAGACATTCAAATGTTTTCTTAAATAACCTCCAAATTGAATTTCGAGTATATTTGAATTTACTAGAGTTAAAAAAAAAATCGATTTGACGAAAAGTTGCGACATAATCAAGCATCAATTCATATTGTACAACTTTTTCCAAATCATTGCCCTGAAAACTCCAACTTAACAGATTACTAAAAGAAAACCAGGTCAAATAACCCCAAAACTATTTCAAATCCTGAAAATAAAAAAATGTGTTCAAATTGTCAAAGGGACCATTTGCCATTGACTTCTACATGATTTGACAGGTTTTTGCTGGAGTATTTTTAGATCCAATTTTTTAGCAGCTTCAGAGTAGAATAAATCTAAAAAAGAATCGAGTTTTTCCCCTTGACTAGAAAAAATTGAGGTTTAATAAATCCTGGAACGACCAATCGCCTAAGGGTTCAGAGTGGACCAAAGACTTTGAATTTGTCAGAATCCTGTTTTATAACGATTTTCATTGTGTTACATTCAACTACAGTAGAACCTCAATTTTACATCCCCCCGATTTTAAGTTTTCCCTCTTTTTACATTGTTGTTTTATGGTCCCACCTATATATTATGCATATTACATTTCCCTCATTTTACGTTTTCCTGGATTTTACACCATTTTTTTCTGGTCTCCTGAAAAATGTAAACTTTTGCTGCTGAACCACATGGTCCATATACAAAAGAACATTTACCAATTAGATAATATATCTAAAGACCAAACAGTGATGCAGTCAGCTGGGTTTGTTAACCATTTCCAAACCTCAGGAGAAGACAAAAATTTCTACTCGCACTGAGATGTCTGTTGGGATTAAAGTGACTTTCTGTTACGCATTTGCATGCTCTTGGGATGTTTAAACACATGAATGGTTATGAAGGTTTAGGGCAGTATTTTGTTTTTTGTTTGCTGCCATCTACTGGACAATGTTTATAGTATACGCAAGCAATTTGAGAAATCACTGGCCTTATAACACACAGATGTATGAAGCATAATTGAAGTAAAAAATAAAAACAAGAAGTTAATAGCTGTACCAGATATCAGAAATACAATATAAAACAGAGTATTATATACTGGTACTAGGTTAAATAGCTACACAACAGATATGACATAGTATTGAGTAAATATACAATATACAGCATTACTAGTTATCACAGTAGTGTAATCAGAGTGGTATTAAAGACCGTCAGGCATCACAAACAGTATATATTACTAAATAATATAATGTTAGCAAAGTAGGCAAATAACAGATCATACAAACAATAAAAAGATCAACAGAGTGAAATATAAACCCAATAGGATTGTTTGCCACCAATATGGATGTATGCAGCTTAGTTACCATCAGGTACAAGCTATTGTTTTATTATTACAGATAAAATGGAAATCATTTTTAAAAATTAAAATTATTGGCTTATAAGAGACAAACTATGGGATATGGCCTTTTTTTTAATTTGGGGGCTTTCTGGATAAATGATTGCTCAAAAATTAAGAAAGGCGGCACGCCAGTAAAATTAAAGGTGCTTTATTCTTACAGGTCATGGACCAACATGACGTGTTTCTTGCTTAATCATAGGCTTTCTGGATAAAGCTGGCCATAGACACAAATATCCAATCGTACAAATCATCACACGATGGGACACTTTCCGACCTGCCACTAACCATTCAGATCAATATATATATAAAAAGTAACTCAAAGCAACTGGACTTGCTGAGATATTTTAATGAAGA
>CM044438.1:55203002-55232724 GCA_024363595.1 Xenopus borealis | reverse complement strand
CCCCCCCCCAATGCCGGTAAAAATAAATTTCTAGGGTGGCAACCCTATTCACACACTGTCCAAAAATCGTATGAATCCTCAATTCGTACGATTGGATCTTTGCATATACGTACCAAAAAGGGATGCCATACCTGTACCAGAATATAGAAAGCAGTGCTATTAGAGTGTTTTTCTGTCTTAAGCGTAATATTATGTTTGAGTGTCTTTTGAAAAAAGTAGTGGTCTCTGTACTTCTACCTAGGACTAATGAAACAATATAGTCTAAGCCAGCTAATTAACAGACCTGGAGGAGAAACATCATCTGCTACATTTTCTTATGAGTCAGAACCTGTACACAGAAAGTGTTAAATACTTTAAGCTGCAATTGTGTTTGCAAATATTTTCCTAGCATATACTGTGAAGTGCCTTAGACTTACATTAAACAGGTATTTTGAAATCCACCTTACAGTAATGAAGTTTGCATTATGATTTTATAATCATGGGCTGTTTTTTGCTTCTTGCAATGTAAGTTAGTTTAATAAGTGGTAATGTTTTATTTATTAATTCCAACCACAATTTGATAGTGGGTATGAGCTCATCCACTTCATCACCACCAGTTTTTTGGCATAATATAATGTGGCCCATATAAGATTCCTAGCATTGTTTAGGGGCACCAACTCACCCACCACCCCAGGTAGACATACCTGGCCTTTGGCTGGTTTTTACTTTGGAAACCAGCCAAAGTTTTTTCTTGCCCTAATGTGCATCTCCCAGTGCATGTAGGGAAATGTAGTTTAATGTAAGACTACAACACCCAGCATGCAATGGGACCGACGTGTAGAAGTTGGGAGTTACCAGATTTTGCGCTCTGTACACCAGTCTCCCTTCCCTCTTAAGCATTCTGGTATTTTCCAGTCACTTTCCTCAATTTCAGACACCTTGCGGACAAAAATCTGCTGGCCAACAAAATGCCTAGAGGTTGAGCGGTTTTACCAATATTTATTCAAATTTTATGTGCCACCTTTTCTTAAAAAGAAATACCTGGTCTTCCAATATTTTACCTATTAATAACATTAGGCTCAGCCATCAAAAATACCGCTGGTAAAAAAAACGGCCAGGTGGCAACTAGGGTTTACAAATTTACCGGCAATGTAGCTGCCAGTAAATTTGTTATGCCCTTAAAAAGACCCATTGGCCAGCCCCCAATCCACTGTAAAACAGCTTTTGTCCCTGTCCCGAAGCGCTGCGCCTTGGCCACGCCCATAACACATCATGGCCCCACCCCATTTGACATCACATCTACCCCTTTTTGGTCCCGCCCCACCTCCAGCCTGTAAAATATTTAGGGAAAGGTGGCAACCCTACTCATGAGCCCCCTTTATAGTTACGCCCCTAGTGAAGGCAGTAAATCTTTATGATTTTGCTTCATGGAAAAATGAAGTGAAAAGGTGTATTTTTTACATCTTTTAATTTTTAAGACTTTTTTTTTCACTGAACATATTGTGCTATTTTTGAAGTTCCTCTAGGCTAGTTTTGAAAGTTAGACCTGGCAACCCTGGTGCCTAGCAATTGCTGGTTGGTTTGCTCGTGGGGTGAGATTATTTCAGAAGACTGACCTATCTAGGCAACAAGTATATTCTGCCGGGTGGCCATGTTCCTTTAACTATTTATCGCCTAATCTCAATATGTATTTGCTTGCAAGAATGAAGGCAAATTTCAGAATCAATGAGTGGTGACAGAATCCAATTACAAAACCCTTGTTCGCAATGTTTGGAAATGTATCATAAATCCCAGGATGACAATACCCCCTTTCCTTTTTTCTCCTCCCCCCTCTACTGACAGAACGTCTGAACTCCCGGCTCCCCCATGCTGCAAGCATCCAGTGCTTTTCATATTTAGCAAACAGAGGCTACGATAGCGCCCCCTGGAGGACATTTATAGTTTTCTGAGCATCTTATGACGCGGAGCGCATGCGCGTAGTTCTAAACGCTTCTGCCCTGTGAGCTTGTTATTCGCTGCCATGTCCCGGCGGGCCTTGAGAAGGCTGCGAGGAGAGCAGAGAGGTCAGGAGGAACCCGGAATCCTTGTAGGGGAGGAAGAGGATGAGGAGGAGGAAGAAGAGGCGCCGAAGGTCCCGGAACCGCGGACACGTAAAACACGTGGAAACCGGAAACTCTTGGTGGAGCGTGGCCTAAATAATCCCTTCCAGCTGGTGAGAGTGGGGCAATTCCAAATGGACGAGTCAATGTGAGGTGCATGGGGTTTGCCGCAACCGAGTAAAACTATTGCAGTCAGAGCCAGAACAGCTCCTAAAGGGAGATGAATTGGAGCAGCTTCTGGTCTTTCCCAGACAGGGGCTAGAACTGCTGGTTACGTCAGCTCAGCAATGAGCGCCGCTAGTGACCCCTACCTTACAGGTGCTACAAGTGCAGCTCTATGGTGTCTTGCTGCAGCCGCCGGTCTGACTCTGCTTCTCTGCAATTCGTCTGCTCCGTTTTAGCTGGCCTAGTCGGCCCAAGTCAGTTTTACATACACGTGTCAGGGGGTGTTGTTGGCCACTTACAGTAATGCCCTAAGTTTCAGAGACCGGACTTCTTAATAACAGGGAATGTTCACTTATAAATGACCCTTAAGCCAGTGGTGTAACCACTCCCTGGTGGGCCCCGGCTCAGGATGGGCACCTTACTAAATTGCATGCTGGAGTGTTGATGGCATGTGTGATGTATAATCTCCCTCTAGATAACTGCCTGCCATAACCATTTTGGTGGCTCCGATGGGCCCCAAGGTGATGGGAACCTTGGTGCAATTGCACCCCTGGTAGTTACGCCACTGCCTTAAGCATTGTATAAACCAGTGGTTCTCAACCCTCCTAATGCTGCGACCCTTTAATACAGTTCCTCATGTTGTGGTGACCCCAACCATAAAATATTAAAATATTTTCATTGCCAGCCCAGAGCGGATTGTTAGTACAGGAGACAGCGTGGCTGCATAAAGGTTTGTTTTCCGTGCGTAGTGCGGCAAAAAATTTTGCCACACCCCCAATTACCATGTTAATTTTACAAACATGACTGCCTGTTTTAAATGGGCAGGGAGAGCTGTATGGCATCCCTACTAAGGGGATATAGAAAGTTGTAGTGCTACTGGCTTCCCTACACAGGTTACTGAACTACAACTCCCAGCACCGACACCCGGAGAGCTACAACCTTGCCCCAGGGCTAGTGGGGAGAGAGATGAACCTGCTCCTGGAACCCCTTAAGGAACCCCTGTGAAAGGGTCATTCTAACCCCAAAGGGGTTCTGAACCACAGGTTGAGAACCGCTGGTATAGTGTGACTTGTTTTAAACAACATTTCAGCTGGCCTTTATTACTTATTTCTGTTTATGTTCCTGTTGTGCCTCTTTACAGCTTGCATTAGGACCTATTATATATTTTTTAAGGCCATCTATGTTTTTTTATTGCTTATCTATTTTTCTAAGGCCGTCTATTATTCATCTGCAAAAACTGTTGTCTGTTTACTAGGGTAAATCAGCCATAGCAACCAGATAGAAATTAGAATTCCAAGTCTAAAGGTGGCCATACACGGGCCAATAAAAGCTGCCAACAGACTGAGTCGGCAGCTTATCGGCCCGTGCGTGG
Source organism: Xenopus borealis (assembly GCA_024363595.1). Lineage (NCBI taxonomy): Eukaryota > Metazoa > Chordata > Amphibia > Anura > Pipidae > Xenopus > Xenopus borealis. The sequence goes on along the minus strand of CM044438.1, from coordinate 55,229,109 downwards.
GGCCCTCCGACGGGCTTACCTGATCACTGTCTGGACTAAAAATCCTGTCCAATCGCAGCCGCATTTGTTCGTTTATGCGTCCTGCGATCCGCCCGCCAGTATCTCATCCGTTGTGATCCAATCGTTGGGCCCTAGGGCCCACGATCTGATCAGCCTGATATCGCCCACCTCAAGGTTGGGGAGAGATCCACTCATTTGGCGACATTGTGTATGGCCACCGGATAAATGAAAAAACTCAAATTATGTAGGCAATAATCAGTAATATATGGTGTTTCTTTTACTTGGTGCAAAAAATTTGTATTATCTTTAAAAATAGCCCCTTTATTAGAACTCCCTATAGATGTTCTCTGGTCCCTGTCTGTGTTTCAAATGAGGGGTGGGTGTGTCTTAACAGTCCCTGCATGAAGCACAGTAGGAGGGGGACAGCCAATCACAGCCCTGCAGTCACACAAGCGCAGACAGGCTTCAGTTCCCTATCGGGTCCTCCTAGCTGCTTATTGGTTCCTGTCCTACAGTGCAGTGAGCTGAGAGCCGCTGGCTCCCTTGCACAGCATGGGAATTCATTGAGTAGGAAGTGGAAGTAAAGGGAGGGATAATTAGGGTTTTTGCAGAAATGTTCAATAAATCAGCCTGAAACATTACTTTTTAAGCCCAATTCTTCTATAGCTAAATGAGTATAATGCACTGGTACATTCTTATTTACACAATATGTCTCCTTGATGAACAAACATGTAAATATTTTGAATACTGGTATGGGACCTGTTATCCAGAATGCTCAGGACCTGGGGTTGTCCAGATAACATATGTTTCTTTAATTTGGATCATTATACCTTTTATAAGTCTTTTATAAAATCGTGTACATTTTCAATAAACCCAACAAGCTGGTTTTGCTTCCAATAAGGATGAGTCATATCTTAGTTTGGATCAAGTACAAGTTACTGCTTTAGTATAACCAAGAAAAGGAAACCTTTTTTGTAATTCCGAGCTTTCTGAATAATGGTTTCTGGATAACGAATCCCATACCTGTACCATGAAAACTGAACTGATTGCCCTAGAATAATCTATACCATAGAACAATGGGGAAAATTCACTAAAGAGTGCAACTTCGCCAGCATCGCCTTTCTCACATCGCAATACTTCGCCAGGCGTAGCTTTGCCAGGACTAATTCACTAAAATATGAAGTTACATTCATGGCGACAAACGCTGGCGAAGTTGCAACAGTGTTACTAAGGCAAGCAAAGCAAAATTGTGCTAGCTTTGCCTAATTTGCATACGGTAGGAAGTTAAAGTTCATTGCACGTATATGTTGCAGGAAATACATTACATTACACAAGCCTGGGAAACCTTAATAAAATAAAATAGAGTTGTTCTATTGCCCTGCACGTGCCCACTGTATAGTTTATGTCCCATATGTAAAAAGGAAAAATGTTAGCGTTTTTTTTGGGACATTTTTTTGATGAACTCCTATCTACTCTATTGCACTTTGCCTGGTCTGAGCTGGCGATGGCAAGTCTAGTGCAAGAGGTAACTTTCAGTAAAATCCGCATCTTAGTGAATTGGCGGAGTTACGTTCATTCGACAAAGCAAACATTCGCCTGGCTTTAGAGTGTGAAGCAACACTAGTGTACCTCTCCTTCTCTAGCGAAGGTGGCGCCTGCGCTCATTAGTAAATTGGTGTGGGTAACGAAATGATGCCACTGCAAATTTTTACTAGCGTTAGTCACTTTGCCCTTTAGTAGTTAGTCACTTCTGCCCCAATGTATACCACTGAATAATGCTGTATAATACTTAAAGTTAATATGAAAGTGAAGAATGCATCCACCCCTGCTCAGTCCACTGTGCTCTTGGCCTCTTTGCTTGGCTGTAAGTTGAGGTGGGGTATTCATAAATACTTTACCAAAACAGCACTAGAGGAACATTCAAAGGGGTGTTCTACAAAGGAATATCTGATCTGTGTACTTCTAGTTGTCACATTATGAATTTGTACCCCTTTCCCTGTAGGGTTGTCTGCTTTCATTGGAGACTCTGGTACCAGCCTTTGGGACTGCCAGTGTTGCAGGACCTGTTAATAGTGATAAATGAAAGTTTTTGCCACAAAAACAACACCCATAGGCTCCAATAAGTGAAAAAAACTTGTGCCGACTTGCAGGTCAAAACAAAAACAATTGTTGCCCAATGTATCTTGGCAAATTTTCGCTGTTTGGCAAATTTTTGTCAAAGTGATTCACTACCTGTCATTGGTTTTATTAAAAATATTATTAATTTAGCAGTGTTGTAGGTGTCTAATCCTTGGACCACTTATCATATCTGCTTGTTGATTTATGTCTGTAGATAACTGACCCTGATTGTGATGCTCAGGGTGATTCCAACATCAAGCATGTCACACATTCTGAGCTTAAAGAAGAGAAAGAGACAAATACTTTTAAGACTGAACAAGAGGGCAATGAGGAGCCTGCTTTGCAAGAGGTAAGGGAATCAATGGACAGGACTTACATGGCAGTATTTGTGATATGCAAGTATGTAGCAGCCATCTGGCTGCTTTTTGTAGATGAATGATGATGTGTTTTCTGTAGCACCTTTATCTGACCTTTCTGTGCCTAAATAGGCTGTTTCAAGTAACAAGCCAAAGAAGAAGAAGAAAAAGAAGAAATCAAAGAAATGCCCTGTTTCAGAGAACCAGGTAACACACATTCTTACAAGCAGGATGTTTTGTCCAAAATGAGATAGAACATTTGTAAAAGTAGTGAGGAGATGGCATACACCCCCCCAGGTTTTAATAGAGCTTAGTTCAGTTTTAGACGAACCCCTATCTCTGATTTTCTCAGATTCGCTTTCACCTTGTATGGTACCTATGGATTGGAGGAAAGCTGATGTCATTCTAATATTTAAAAGGGGGTTACGATCTCAGCCTGGTAATTATAGGCCAGTAAATTTGACATCTGTGGTGAGCAAATTATTTAAAGGCTTGTTAAGGCATCACAGATTTTGTCCTAGTGAATGGTATTATGAGCAGCATGGCTTTATGAAGGATAGGTCATGTCAGATGACACAAAACTACCCAACCCAATTAATTCCATCCAGGATGTGGCATCCTTGCAACAGGATCCAGGATCTTGACAAACTGGCAATCTGGGTAGCCAAGCGGCAGATAAGATTCAGGGGCAGAATTATTAAGGGGTGAATTGAAATTTCAAATTTTTTATTTTTTCATTGTCAAAACTGTCAACTTTGACTAAGGATTTATCTGTACTCTATTCGAGGTTTTTAAAAATTTTAATTTGATTTGGCCCTTTAAGAATACGACTATTTGCCACCTAAATGGTCTTGTTTTGCATTTGTTTACATTTAAGAAATGATGTGGGGGTTTTTTGGGGGCAAAAATAAGTTTGATTTAAAAAGTGCCAACAAGATTGTTGTCTTTTGGTTTTTCATGGGGGTATCTATTTCTTGGTATCTCCTGTTTCTATTAATATTCTGATAAGCATCAGAAGTGTATCTTGTGCATGGCCTTTTTATGATAAACATTTGCTCCTGCTGATCCAAGAAATGTGTGATAGTGGTACCCTCAGGCAGATGATGGCATGCAGTGAAGAAATAACCTGCGCCTAACCTGGACCAACAGCCATGGTATAAATGACAAAATTAGGACACCTGAAGAAAAAAGTGCAAAGAAATTGAAATGATCATGCTGTAGCGTTGATTAACATGAGGGGTCTACCTTTTCTAAGGAATGCTTTTGTTTAAAGGCCAGATGATAAGTCTAATGTTGCCTCCCCATGTCCCCACCTCCCCTCCTTGTGGGACCTGGGCAAATTTTTTTTAGGGTTCAATTCTCCTTTAATGTTTGTACATCTCTGTAGAGTAAGGATTGCTGATACAATGTGTGTGTCACTTTAATGATGTTTCCAGAAATAGAATATCTGTCTTAGCATTGCTAGGAGTTTTTATGTGGTCAAAAATTATGTTTTAATTTGTTCATATCCTGGTATGTTTTCCGCTTTTCTTTTTCCTAGGCTGATTGTGGCACAGAAGATGCTGATCAGCTTGGTGATATAGACCGTATCCTACAAAATATAGAAACTACCAATGGGCTCACATACCAAACCATTAGCAGTGGGAGTACTGAAAGTCGCCCATTGTTGTATATTGAGCACAGGTAAGGTGAATTAATACAGGGAAAAAAAAGAGATGTACATAGGCCAACCAGATACACTCCTCCTGGTATGGCTGCCTTCCTATTGCTTTACATTTGCATTGTTCTATACTTATTTTAGTTCGTACAAATTACAGGCTGACGTTTCGGCCTCACTGAGGCCTTTCTCAAAGTATTCAATACACACAAGAATGTGCCTTATAACTGCACACTGCTAGCTTATATACAGTTGTGCTCATAAGTTTACATACCCTGTCAGAATTTATGATTTCTTAACCATTTTTCAGAGAATATGAATGATAACACAAAAACTTTTCTTTCACTCATGGTTAGTTGTTGGCTGAAACCATTTATTGTCAAACTGTGTTTACTCTTTTTTTTTTTTAATCATAATCACTACACAAACTACCAAAACAATACAATGTTTATGAAAAGTTGCAGATTTTTTTGCAGGGAGTAAAGAGAGGAAAAGTGAAATGTTATTGGTATGAAATCTGTTATCCAGAAAGCTCGAAATTAAAGAAAGCTTGTCTCCCATAGACTCCATTTTACCCAAATAGTACACATTTTTAAATATGATTTCCTTTTTCTCTGTAATAATAAAACAGTAGCTTGCACTTGATCCAAGCTAAAGGTGGCCATTCACGAAGAGATCTGCACGTTTGGCGATGTTGACAAACGAGTAGACCTTTCCCCGATATGGCGATTTCAGGCTGAGCCAATCGTGGGCCCTAGGGCCCGACAATCAGATCAGAGGTAAATTATGTAGTCACAATACGACGGAATCTTTAGTCCTGTTTGATCAACATCTTGCTGACTTTTGGCCAGATATCAATCGGGTAAGCCCGTCGGAGGGCCCCATACACGGACCAATAGGCTGCCGACTCGGTCTGTCACCAACTTTGATCAGCCCGTGTATGACCACCTTAAGATATAATTAATCCTTATAGGAAGCAAAACCGGCTTATTGGGTTTATTTAATGCTTACATGATTTTCTAGTAGATTTAAGGGATGAAGATTAAAATTATGGAAAAATCCATCATCCGGAATACCCCAGGTTCCAAGCATTCTGCATAACTGGTCTCAAACCTGTATATAGTTTTGAATACTCTGTAGTAGACTCCTGCAGCGGGTCGGGTTACCCTCGGGTTACCCGCAAAATCCCGCGGTACCTTGCTGGTTGCACGTAGAATTTCTGGGTGCGGTTATAGAAGCAGGCCGGTGGTTCTGCGGGTTGAGGGTCGAGTCGCGGATGCTCACCATAGCAATTTTTACTCCTTTTTCTAATCGCGGCTATTTCCGATGATGTCACTTCTGGTTTACAATGACAGCACTTCCTGATTCTTGATGGTCAGCAGGTCCGGTTTGCGGGTAAGAATGCGGGTATGGGTTGCGGGTACGGGTCCCAAAAAATTTTTGGGACTCGCGCATGACTCTACTCTGTAGTAGAAATTTTACATGTGAAGTTGAGTGAGGTTGTTCACAATGGCAAAAAATTACCAACTTTGCAAAATGAAGCCTTTGCTATTACAGTGAGTTGTGCAATTTCCAGCCCTTAACAATGCTTACCGTAGTCTGTTTTATAATGCTAAATGCAGTTGATGCTAAATAAAATTCTCTATTGTAGGAATTTAAATCCTGAGACAGAACTGAAGAAATATTTTGGCTCTCGTGCAGTCATGGGAGATCAGAGGTAGGCTTGAAGTAAAGGGGAAGTTAACCTTTAATATACTGTAGAATGGCATTTATTTAATTCGACTTCATTTATTAGTTTGTATAGCTTTTTTTTTATTCTGCTTCTTTCCAGAATGCCGTTTAAAATGTTACCTGACTAATTGGGGATCACTTACCGTGAACCATAAAATTATTGCCCTGTTTGTTTCTGCTAACTCTGTCTCTGTTCATCATTTTACTTTTGTTTCCCAGTCAGTCATTCAAATCCCTGCTTTAAATGGAACCCTAGCAACATGGTAACAGTAGTTACAAACTGGAGAGCTGCTAAACAAAACAATAAAAAGAATGAAGACCAATTGCAAATTGTCTTAGAATATCACTTTCTACATGATAAAAAAAGTTTGCATAGTTAACCTAAGCCTTTGAGTATTTTCTTTGGCATGTTTTTAAATGTGTTTAGAACAATTATTTTGTGAACATGTTTTATGTTTTGGCAGGCCACGTCAGCGGCAACGTCCGCATCATCGCAGTACCTGGCTTACTACTCCAAAGAATACCTGGCCTAGGTACAGCAAGACAGGTAAATAACATTACCCTATCAAATCATTTAATTATCATTCTTTAAGGTAAACCGTGTGAAAGTTTTTCTAAGTAGCTTTTGTACATTTACATCTGTGTCATAAACAGGTAGCTTTGAACATCTAGGAAGTGCAGAAAGGTAAGTGAAATTAATTGCCTGACGCACCTCAGTCTGAGACATAGAAACAGTGCAGGCAATATATGGTAGACAGCTGAGATTTTTAAAGGAAAACTATACCCCCCAGACAATGTAGGTCTCTCTAAACAGATATTGCCTAAAACAACTCATATGTAAAACCCTGCTTCATGTAAATAAACCATTTTCATAATAATACACTTTTCTAGTAGCATGTGCCATTGGGTAATCATAAATATAAAATAGCCATTTTAAAAAATAAGGACACCCTCCTCGGATCCTAAGATTCAACGGTGCACACAAACATACCAAACAAACTATAAAGTTAGGTCACACAAGCCAATTAACAGAGTTCTGTCTTTTGCTTCAACACTTCTTCCATAGTTAGAGTTGAAATATTTCTGGTCAGGTGATCTCTGAGGCAGCACACAGACCATCATGAAATGGTGGTTCAAGGCAAGAGATGTAAAAGGGCAATATTTACTTAAATATATATAACAGGTAGGTAAGATTCTTTAATATGAACGATCTGTTGCTCAAAAACCCATTTTCCGGGTATAGTTTTCCTTTAATACCTTTTATAACAGGTTTGGATTTTTTAATAAACAAGAGTGTGGGTTAAAAATGGACTTTCTCCAAGTTATCTTGGGGGACACAGGGACAATGGGTATAGCTGGTATCACTAGGAGGCAGGACACAACCTTAAGAAAGAAACTGATTCCTCCTCCACTGGCTACACCCCCAGCAGGCAGAGCTTAGGTCATGTTTGAGTTGTGTCCTCAGGAGGATAGGACTTCTAGCAATTCTCTGCTCAGCTTTTGCTGGCAATTTGGGGTTGTGTTTGTCTCTTTACCACTGTGTAAAAGACTCTGTAGCACCCTACAACGTGGGATGTGCCTCCGGGGTCACTGGGTGCTGTGCACAGACCACCTAGCCACCTTATCTCCTTCCCTCAGGAGACCAGGTTAGCCGGCAGGCAGCGGGAGAGAGAGACACCATCTGCAGCAGGGACAGGTAAGCAGGGTTTTCCATGAGGTTTTTCTCTATCTCTCTCTCCCCCTTCTCCCCCCCCCCCCCCCCATTCCACTCGTCTATGCTCACATATGAGAGGTGCTCCTGCATCTGAAGCTTATTCTCTGGGTGGGGGGGGAGATCTAACAGGGTCTGCCTTGTCCCCAATGGCGCCATCTAAAATTTACATACTGCACCCTATGTGGCCAGTGTTTCCATAGCCCTTCTCTGTCTGCCTCATTGTCCGGAAATTGGCGCGCCCTTCCCTTGACAGCGAACTTTCTCCCATACAATTTTGTGGGCGAATTTTGCTTCAGAAGCCACGACACATGGTGAAATTCTGCATGAAGGTGGTGGGAGTCATGGTCTCTACCACAGAGGCAGTTCCACTCACTCATTCCCATCTAAGAGACCTCCAACTGAACATTCTCAATGTATGGAATCGGAGATCCCTACAAGAGATCCCGCTCTCTCCTCAAACGAGGCTATCCCTTCGCTGGTGGCTAGAACCGAATCACCTCTCTCAGGGGAGAACCCATGGGGAACCCCTTTGACGCATCCTCACCACAGACGCGAGTCTATTTGAATGGGGAGCAGTTCTAGAGAACAGAACAGCACAAGGGAAGTGGAGTCCAACCGAAAAACTTTTGCAAATCAATCTGCTTGAAATTCGAGCAATACGACTAGCCCTTATCCATTGGCAACAGGAACTGAAGGGACAGTCCATAAAAGTGCAATCAGACAACTCCACGGCAGTAGCCTACATCAACCACCAAGGGGGAACATGAAGCAAAGCAGCCCTGAACGAGATCAGACTCATCTTCAGCTGGGCAGAGACCCACCAAATCCAACTGTCCGCCATCTACATCCCAGGTCTACAAAACTGGGAGGCAGACTTCCTAAGTCGACAGTCCTTAGACCCCGGCGAGTGGTCGCTAAAAGACAAGGTCTTCCAAGAAATAACAGAGATGTGGGGAATTCCGGAGGTCGATCTGATGGCGATCAGGCACAACAGGAAGGTTCCAGCATTCCTAGCCAGATACAGAGACCCACTGGCTCTAAATGTAGACGCTCTGACCACCGCTTGGGAATTCAATCTGGCCTACGCCTTCCCACCTCTAGCTCTCATTCCCAAAACAATCAGGAAGCTGCAACGAGAACAGACCACCCTCATTCTGATCGCACCAAGGTGGCATCGAAGGGCCTGGATCACAGACCTGCTCAATCTCTCCGTAGCAGAACCATGGACTCTGCCTCCACTTCCAGACCTTCTCTGTCAGAGACCTATTCACCATCCAAATCCAACAAGCCTAAATTTGATGGCATGGCTCTTGAGACAGAGATCCTGACCCGAAAGGGTTTCTCCAGGGCTGTGGCATGTACAATATGCGCAGCCAGAAAACCAGTCTCAGCCAGAGCGTACCACAGGGTTTGGTCCACCTACTGTACCAACAATGGTGCACCAGGCATAAAACCAGTTTCAAGTCCTTCTCTGTTCCCAATATCCTGGAATTCCTTCAGGAAGGGCTTTCCAAGGGCATGTCGCTCAGCTCCCTCAAATCTCAGCTTTCCATCCTGTCAGTCTTTTTCCAAAGAAGACTAGCGCTGATCCCGGATGTCAGAACCTTCATCCAAGGGGTGGCACACGTCGCAGCTCCGATAAGACCAACCGCTTCCGTCTGGGATCTCACCTTAGTACTCAAGGCACTTCAACGACCACCTTTTGAGCCCCTGGGATATATCTCTCTATAGTGGCTCACCTGGAAGACTGTTTTCCTCTTGGCCATCTCCTCAGCGAGACCTGTCTCGGAACTCAGTGCTCTATCCTGCAAACCGCCCTACCTCATTTTCCACTGTGATCGAGCGGTCCTTCGCACAATCCCTTCTTTTTTGCCCAAGGTTGTTTCGGACTTTCATCTGAACCAAGAAATAGTTGTGCCATCTTTTTGCCCCTCACCAGCAAATAAAAAAGAAAAGGCTCTCCGCACTCTGGATCCGGTGAGAGCACTAAAGTTCTATTTGCACAGAGTCAAAGACATCCGTAAGTCCGATTCCCTACTAGTTTTCCCTTCGGGACCACAACAAGGAACCACGTCCACAAAACACGTCCACAAAACAAGCCATATCCCGTTGGATCAAGCAAGCTATACTACGAGCTTACACGGCACAAGGCCAGGAACCTCCAAGTAGGGTCACAGCTCACTCCACCAGAGGGGTAAGTACATCCTGGGCGTTCCGAAATCAAGCCTCTGAGGAACAACTGTGCAAATCTGCAACTTGGACCTCGGCCCACTCCTTTTCCAAATTCTACCACTTTGATACCTTTGCGGCCTCTTGACACCTGCTTTGGCAGAAAGGTGCTTCAGGTCGCGGTGGTTACCTCAACATAGGCCTCTTCCCACCCGTGCCTTAGGGGACAGCTTTGGTACGTCCCCATTGTCCCTGTGTCCCCCAAGATGACTTGGAGAAAAGGAGATTTTGTGTACTCGCCGTTAAATCTCTTTCTCTTCAGTCTCTTGTGGGACACAGGGCTTCCCGCCCGGGATTGAGGCCTTCACTTCATCAGACGTGATACTGTTAATGTTACAGTTCTAAAGTTTGGTTAAGTTACTTGTTATTCTGATGACTTTGGTACAAACTGACCTAAGCTCTGCCTGTGTCCCCCAAGAGACTGAAGAGAAAGATTTAATGGTGAGTGCACAAAATCTCCTTTTTATGTCTGGGTTACAGGTTAATTTCACTGTGGCTCTGCTTGGATGGAAAAGAAGTTTTGGATTACATAGTCTGTTTGTTCTGGACATTACTCCCTTTTTGATACTTGTCATGCAAATTAGGGAAAAAGCACATAAAACAATAGCTACAGCTCCATTTATATATAGATATACTTTGTGTGTGTGTGTGTGTGTGTGTGTACATATACACATGGGAAATAGGCCCAGTATTGGAAAATCTTGTACCATACATCCATTGCCAATTCTGTTGTATTGTTTATGTAATTTGGTATTTTTTTTTTCTTCCAAGGCATATCAATGAGCCTTATAGAGACCAAACGTGGAGTTCAGTATTTCACATTTGAGCACCAAAGAGATTACCAACAGGTGCAGTTTAAGTTCCTAGATGCTGTGGAATCTATGGATCCCAACAATATTGTGGTATGTAAGAAGCCTTTCTGCATAGATTACCTTTTAAATGTCTAGATTTAGCATTTGTCAAAAACTGACTGGATTTGTCATTCTACTGCTAAATCGAGAATTGTGAAACCCCATATAGGCAGCTCCTTCCTGTTCTGTAGTTGTAAAGTTAAGCGAGCATGCTGTAATTTCTTATGCAGAGACAACAGTTTCTTTTGAGACTCTGGATGAGATTTAGAGGGGAAAAAAGTATTTATTTTAGTATTGTAAGTTTGCAGATTCAACAACAGATAGTTTATTCACTTTTAAGGCCATTTATTGAAAAATAATGGTACCAATTTCAGCACACTAAACAGAAATCATAAAAATAAATCCTGCACTCTGGGCACTATATACACATATGGTGAGTTTCTACACTACACCAGGTGGGCTTCTTGTGGCCTACCAGTAGGGTTGCCACCTTTTCTTAAAAATAATACCGGCCTTCCTATATATTTAGGTTTTTTCCTATTAATAACATTGGGATCAGCCATCAAAAATACCGGTCAGGCTGGTAAAAAAACGGCCAGTTGGCAACCCTACCTACCAGTAAAAAACACTCAAATGCTTCCTTAGGGTCACTTATACTCAAGGATGCTGGAGAACGTAATGTAAGCCCTGATGACCAGATAGGGATGGAAATTCCAAATTGTGGGATTGCAGAAAAAATTTAGACCCACTATATAAGATAAATTGCCTTAGTAATGCATAGAGTTAATTATAAGGTTGATCTGGATGCTCTTACATTGCTGCCTTCTATTCTTATTACTCTGATCTTATGTTGTCTTATGTTTTTACATAGCTGCTACTTCAGATGAATCCTTACCATGTTGATTCCCTGCTTCAGCTAAGTGATGTATGTCGCCTTCAAGAAGATCAGGAAATGGCACGTGATTTGATAGGTAAATTTTAACATTGAAAAATACAGGCTTTACAAGTTTTCTTGGACAGGGTATAAAACATGTTACCACCGTAATGTTGTGTTCCACAGCCCTGACCTCTGACCATTTTTGTCAAGGCTGCATCTGGCTACTTGAAGATAATGTGAACTGAACAGCTTTGAATTTTGCCTGGTGTAGGGTGTTTTCATTCCTCATTGTTTTATTACCTTGTTCTGTAGACAGAGCTCTGTACAGCCTTGAGTGTGCTTTTCACCCTGTGTTTAGTCTTACCAGTGGAACCTGCAGATTGGATTACCGCCGGCCTGAAAATAGGTAAATTGACTGCTGCTTAAACAAGTATGATGACCTGTGTTCCCACATATTGGCTAGTCAAAGAAACAAATACAATGCCATTTTCTGATTGAAGCTGCAACAGACAAATATGTTAAACTGTTATTTTCATAATATAAAGAGAAGGTTTTTTTTTTTATGTATAACTAACCTCTTAAATACAGTAAATGTAATGAATGTGACCTCTCAAAGGCTACAATTACTTTTTGTGCATTACACATTTTTTTACGCCCCTTTATTTATACTAATGTACTCCAATGTAGTAGATAAATAGTGCCACATCTCCATCATAAGTACAGTACCTGACCCAAGCATCTCTAGTGCAGACCTAGACTATGGCATGCGCAGTACATTGTGCTACTTGGTTATTGAACGTGGCTTTCCTTGTCCTTTAAATTTATGATACAATGGCATTTCCTTTGTTTAATGCATTATTGCACAACTTAGATCAATAAATAACCTTTTAGGGAAATTGAACCTGGCATGTTGCAAATTCTGTGCTTGAGCTCAAATTATTATCTCATGCATTTTTTTGTTTCTCTTTGCAGAGGATTCTTTCTGGCACTTTACAAGCACATGTTTTTTCTAGAAAAGAGAGGCTGCCCTCGCACTGCCCTTGAATTTTGTAAACTTCTTCTCAGGTGTGTTTTTTTATTTCAAAAGAACATCAGCAGCTAATGAACACAGGTACAGCAAAAATGGCCTTTGCTTAGTTTCTGTACAGATCTATGCTTAAGGCAACAACTGGCCCCCATGAGGAGATCTACCTTGATAAAAATAGTGCACTCTCCCAAGGCAGAAGAATGCAGACTCGCCTGTATTGTGCAATTTCATGAAACAATACCCCAGAACTCCTAGAAGGGTGGCAATTCCACATATAAATACCCCCCAGAACTCACAGGCAGATGGCACAGCGTCAAATTCATACCACCAGAAGCCATAGCCAAATGGCACAGTGGTAATTTCATGTATAAATACCCCCAGAAGTCCTAGCAGTGACAGATTAACCAACGGTCCCAACCTTCCCTCTCTTTGTTCTCAGCCCCCCATTCCTTCCTTCATGCTCAGCACGCTCTCCCTACCTTAGTGATGCACTTCTCCTCTCCCTGCCCCCCTTCATGCTGCTCTTCTATTCTCCCTGCCATCCCTTTGTGCTGCTTGCCTCCCCGCCCTTCCTTTGGGCTATTCGTCTCCCCACCCTTCCTCCCTTTGTGCTACTTCTCTCCCCGACCCTCGATCCCTTTGTGCTGCTTGTCTACCCTCCCTCCTTTCGTGCTACTCATCTCCCTGCCCTTGATCCCTTTGTGCTGCTAGTCTCCCCTCCCCCCCCTTCGTGCTGCTTGTCTCCTTTCCCTCCCTATGTGCTACTCATCTCCCCACCCTCGATCCCTTTGTGCTGCTCGTCTCCCCACCCTCGTCTGCACACCCTCGATCCCTTTGTGCTGCTCATCTTCCCGCCCTCCCTCCCTTCTCTTCAGCCAAGTCTGCCCGCCTAGCCTCATTCCTGACGCTGTGCCCCAGATGGTGGTCTACCAGGTACATTACTGGAATCTACTGGTAGATCACTATCGACATCCTGGGCACCCCCACACTCTGATTAGTGAATATGCAGTAGTCCATGCACACACACCAGTCAAAAAGGGGGCCTGCAAGGGGAGGAGTGAATAGGGCTGTGCTGGAAATAAATCGAGTGCTGGGTGTGCTACCAGTTAAATCAAATGCAATTGATTATAATGTTAATGCATAGTTGTAATTTCACATTTTTTATATACTTAATATAGCCTTGATCCAGAAAATGACCCACTGTGTATGCTGCTTTTAATTGATTTCCTGTCTCTACGTGCCCGTGAATACACCTTCCTCAGCCGCATGTTTCAAGAGTGGGAGGTAAGCAGGAAGCGTGTGCTGTACTGGTGATGAAGTAGGCAGCATGCTGAGAAACTTGTCACTATTTGCTAATAACAAAATTAGCTTGAATATTGATAAAAACAATCTAAATATAAATCCTTTTTTTGATTTAACGAAAAATGCATAGGATTGCTGGGTTTTCAGTAAAAATGTAGTCATCTGGATTTGTGAATAAACCTTGTCCGCAAAAGCCAAACTATGATTTTAATAATTGGCACATAGTTTTCTACAGATGTTTAGTGCATATATACAAATCCTTGTTATTGCAGCAGTGCATGCTAGTTGTACACATGGCCAGTTCTAGTTCATGGTAATCGCTGGAGGTACTTATTTTGTTTACTTATTCAGCAAGCTAAAAAGCACCATACGTATCCTCAGCATAAAATGACAAATAAGGTTTAGATGAAGATTTTATTTTATTGGCAACCATTCAATCTATAACTTAACTCTTAACTTAACTAACCATAAAGGAGTAAAGTGTGGTTAGTTTTAATTAATTAATTAATTAATTAATTACATTATTTAATGGGCTTGGTCAAAATGTCTTTTTAATGCAGTTGTTTTTAGAACTTTATACTTTTCATTCATATTTTTCTATAACTAAAGTTTTAACTGCACTAAACTGGTGCTTCAGACTAGCCCCTCAGTAATTGCCTTTCATCGCTTTTTTCAGTTGTTCGATTCTGTTGCTTTCAGATAATTCATCAGAAATTCACTTTTCACTATTCCTATTACCTGTGACCATTTTTCTAATATTGAAGTTTAAACTTTTAAATTTTCTCACATTCTTATGTCTATCCGAAGCAGGTTTGGGAGGGGGTAACTGACTCTTTAAACTCAAATTGATACATTTATTATCTTTGGCCCTGTGGAGCAAAATTCTCTAGTTTTGTGATCACCATCACAATAAACTCTACTTAAAATGTGTATTCTGCAGAAGGGAAAATACATATTGAACATGTCAACATTTTTGTCAGAAAATATATTTCCAATGGCGCTATTGTCATGAAATTTATACCAAATGGTAACAACCCAAGTCATCCACACATACAAACAACCCAAAACAAACAAGTCCATACATTGTTATGTGTAGTAAAGTGGAATGACAAAGGAATAGGTATTGAACATGTTTACTGAAATTTGTTTAATACTTTGTTGAAAAGCCTTTGTTGGTAACGACCGCTTCAAAACACCTACTGTATGGAGAAACTAGGGCCATGCAGTGCTCAGGTGGGATTTCGGCCCAGTCTTCAAATCTTGAAGGTTCTGGGGGCCTCTTCTGTGAACACTGATCTTTCATTCTTTCCATAGATTTTCAATTGGATTCAAGTTGGTTGATTGGGCCGTTCTAGCTGCTTTATTTTCTTTCTCTGAAACCAAGTTTCCTTGGCTGTGTGTTTGGGATCATTGTCTTGCTGAAATGCCCTCCCTTGTTTTATCTTCAGCATCCTGGTAGATAGCAGCAGATTCGTATCAAGAATGTCCCAGTACATTTCTCCACTCATCCTTCCTTCAATTATATGAATTAGCATATGCTAAAAAACACAATATCCAAGAAAAGGTTGGCACTCTAATCAGGAACGGGTTTATTCAGGACAAATTGCCCTACGCGTTTCGGGATACAATCCCTTAATCATAAGCCTATGATTAAGGGATTGTATCCCGAAACGCGTAGGGCAATTTGTCCTGAATAAACCTGTTCCTGATTAGAGTGCTGTCCTTTTCTTGGATATTGTGGATTGATTCAGCAGGGGGACGCTGTGGACTGAGCACCTGATCGGGCAAGTGTTGGAGTGAGTTTTGAGGGGCCATTTTCGCTTGTCTTATGCTAAAAAACAGCCCCGCACATAATGTTACCACCTCCAAATGTCACTGTTGGTATGGTGTTTTTGGGGTGATGTGCAGTGCCATTTCTTCCCCAACATTGTGTGCAATGACATCCAAAAAGTAAAATTTTGGTCTCATCTGACAAAACTATATTCTCCCAGAATTAATTGGCTTGACCAAATGTTGTTCAGCCAACCGAACTTTAAACAAGCTTCAGCATGCTTTTTGTTCAGCAGTGGAGCCTTGTGCAGCGATCGTACATAGAGGCCATGTTGGTTTAGTGCATTACTTCTTGCTTTCTTTGAAACAACTGTACCTGCTAATTCAATGACTTTCTGAAGCACTCCGTGAGTGACCGTTGGCTCTTGAATAACTCTTCTAATTATTCTTTTTACTCCTCTGTCAGAAATGTTGCGAGGAGCAGCTGATCGTGGCCGGTTTGGGTGAAATGATGTTCCGCTTCTGGATATGGCCCTAGTGGTGCTCACTGGACCATTTATTTATTTTTATATTTAGTATATTTTGCTACAATAAATTTGCAAACGTCTTCAGAGAGCTCTTTGCTTTTACCCGTTATGAGATGCTTCTTGTGTGATACAATGGTAATGCGAAACTTTTATAGACAATCAATTAGGAATAAACCAGCTATTAATTTGCACTCATAGGGGGCAGGATTGCTTTCTAAATACTGATGGATTTCAGCAGGTTTCTTGGCTTTCCGTGCCTATTGTACCTCCTTTTCTTTATTTGTTCAAATTTTATTCCCTGTGTCATTCCACTTTATTACACATAACTTAACTTATAGACTTGTTTGTTTTGACTTCTTTGTATGTGTGGATTACTTGGTTTGTTATTTACATCTGGTGTAAATTTCATGTCAATAGGTGCATTAGAAATATATTTACTGAGATAAATGTTGACTTAATTTCACTGCTCTATCATAAAAGGAGACAAATTGTATGAAAAACAAGAATATGCCAGTGTATAATACTCTTTTTAAAACAGAAAGTGCTTAAAAAGTACTTTTTCTGGCTGATTTATTTAATGTTTTTGCAAAAATCTTACTAGTGATGTCCATCTGTTCTATCTCCTGCTGCCTCCTTTCACAGGCTGTGCAGGGGAGCCAGTAGCACACAGAACACTGTGCTGTAGGATAGAAACCAATCAGACATTAGACTGAACTGATGTTGCTTGTGTGACTGCAGGGCTGTGATTGGCTGTCCTCCTACTGTGTTTTTGGCAGGAACTGTTAGTTATTATATAAATTTTTAACCCAAGGTTAAACCAGCACACTATATTATTCATTCTTGCCTACAATATTAGGTGGGGTTCACTTATCTATATGTCTTTTTTTTAAACTAAATACAATCCCATAATGTGTTAAAAACATGTCAGCATGTATGTTTGGTCTTATACATACCCTTAGCTGTCTTTAAGCAGACCCTTTCCTTTGGCTATACTATAGAATCAACAGCAATGCAAGACTTCATTACTTGCTTCTGTACATCAACTCTTACCTTGGTCTTGCGTTTGGTATCCATAAATGCAGTTAAGAACAATTAAGAAAAAAACTGTGCTGTAAATATGAATCCATGAAGCTCTTGCCCTGTTGCAAGGGGCCTTAAATACCTTACAAAGCTGTTTCTAGACTCTGGCCCTCCCACCCTCACAGCACTGCTCTAGAATAACATTAACATTGCTGGGGTAATATTGTTTTTTTTTGTATCCGCTATCGGTTTAATTGTTGGTCAGGAGAGTTTTATAGCATGTAAGTTGCCTGTTGTAATTGTAAAGGCTTTTTTTAATCATAACATTAATGCTTTTTTTGCAGGCTCATCGGAATTTATCACAGCTCCCAAACTTTGCATTCTCTGTGCCTCTGGCACTCTTTCAACACAGCCAGCAGGATGATCTCTCTGCTGAAGAAGAGAAAACTGCTCATGAAAAAGCATGCAACCTAATTCAGCAGGCACTTATCATGTTCCCTGGAGGTAAGGCTCCTATTCAGTCAAATAAAGCTTTAAAGATGAGTGATCGCATTTTAAAAAATCCATGCTTTGGGGAATTATCGGATTCCATTTGGTCAATATACAATCAATAGGATAGAGTTGATATCTGTTAAAATGATGTCTGCATTCAAACACAATTTCTCTGTGTTTGTTAACAATAGAGATGTGCTGAATACACTATTTGGGATTCAGCAAAACCCCCAAATCCTTTGTGAAAGATTCAGTTGAACTGAATCTGAATTAGCATATGCAAACTAGGGGTGGGACAGTTGAAAGAGAATCACATGCTGAATTAACAGACCCCATAAAAGGCCCTATATTGACAGTACCCATGGCACTGCACTGGATTATCAAAATGAGATGTATTCTGTTTTTCAGTGCAGTACCATGTTACTATGATAGAATGGGGGTCTGTTAACTCGTGTATTTCTGTTTGCTAAAAAACATAAAGATGCCACTCTACGAGATTGCATAAAGAAATGCATGAGTACAAGAGCCTGAAGAGACCAATATGAAATACTGTTGCAGATGTAGTATCTGAACTTGTCTTCATAGCCTGCATTATTATTCCATCATTGGTCCCTCGCCAAATGACCTGATAAGCCAGCTTTGATGTTGCACATGACTGATTTTTTGATACTCACCCTTAAATCTTTCTCTGTAGTCGATAAGGGGGATACAGGGACAGATGGGGTTAAGCTCCACCCTCTAGGAGGCAGGACACTTAGATAAGCAAAAAAGGGGCTTGCCAGTAACATGGCTTAACCCAACCTATAACTAAACCATTCAGTTTGTACCAAAGAGACTGCTACCACTAAATAAACTGCAGAACAGGTAAACCGGAAAACTTTTCACTTGTGGACCAATAGACGGATGGGGACTAAACAAAGCAGCCCTAACAAAAGCAGTGAGGGAGCGAGATAATGACACGTTATTGCACAACCTTGCAGCACCTTACGGGCAAAGGAAGCTTCCGCTGAGGAAAACGTGTCAAGACAAGAGAATTTTGCGAATGTATGAACAGAGGACCAGGTAGCCACTCTGCAGTTCTGGTCCAAAGAGGCCTTATTACGCCATGCAGGATGCTCCCACTGATCTCGTAGAGTGAGCTCGAATACCTTCTGGCGGAGATTTTCCTTTGGATAAATAGGCTTTCTGGATGGATGGTCTCTTTCAACCATCATGCAATGGAAGTCTTAAATGCTGCCATGCCTCTCCCTGTGTGCAGAACAAATAGGGACTGTGAACGCCGGAAAGACTTGGATCCTTTCCAGGTACCAACGGAGTGCTCTTACCACATCCAGGCTATGAAGTCTCCTTCCTTATCGTTCCTGGGATCCGGACATAAAGATGGTACAACAATCTCTTGATTGATATGAAAGGAAGTTATGACCTTTGGAAAGAATTAACGGTACACTGCCTTGTCCTTGTGGAAGACCAGGAATGCTGGATCGCAGGCTAAAGCACTGATTTCCGAGACTCTTCTGCCTGAGGAGATAGCCACGAGAAACACTACCTTCAGAGTAAGCCATTCATCTGAGATTGTCCCTAGGGGCTCAAATAGAGGATTCAAAAGGGCATCCAGAATGATGTTGAGAGCCCAACCTGGAGTTGGAGAGCGGAACGGAGGGGCGACATGAGCTACTCCTTGTAGAAAAGTAAGTACTGAGTCATCCATGGCTAGATGTGATTGCAACAAAACTGAAAGTGCTGACACCTGTACTTTCAAGGAGCTAAGTTTGAGGCCCAACTGCAAACCCCTTTGAAGAAAGGATAAGACTCGTGGAATATCAGTCCATGAAGGAAGATTCTCCCTGCACCAGTTCCAATAGCTACTCCAAACTCAGTGATAGGCCTTGGAAGAAGTAGATTTGCACGAGTTTAATATAGTGGTGATGACATCCTTTGCTATCCTCTTTCGTCTCCAAATGGCTGCCTTAACAGCCATCCTGTCAAAACAAAAAGGCCCAGATTGTGATGGAATATGGGACCCTGGCACAGCAAGTCGCTCCGAAGAGTTAGTCGCCGGGGTTGTGCTATGGACATCTCTTAAAGATCCGAGAACCACGTTCTCCGGGAGAAAAAGGGAGCGATCACGGTGATGTGAGATTGATCTTTTTCAGCACCCAAGGAAGCATGGGCAGTGGAGGAAAGATGTAGGCAAGAACGAACTGCTAGGACTGTGTCATGGCATCTATTCCCACTGCAAGAGGGTCACGAGAGCTGGCAAAGAAGGCCGACACCTTGCGATTGGCTCTGGAGGCTATCAAGTCGATCTCTGTAAGACCCCAATTATTGACCAGCTGTGCAAATGTTTCCGGGTGAAGTTCCCATTCTCCTGGATCTAGTAGTTTCTGTTGAGGAAGTCTGCCCTGGTGTTGTCCACTCCCAGGATGTGAGTGGCGGATAGTCTTCGTGAACTGGCTTCTGCCCAATTTAGTATCTGTTGAACCGCTGCCTTGCTGCAGGTACCGCCTTGTCTGTTGATGTATGCGACGGTGGTGGAATTGTCACTCTGCACCCTTTACTGCCTTTGATGAGAGAGGTTTTACCGCTCGTAGTTCCAGAATGTTGATTGAGAGTTTGGAATCCCCGGGAGACCATAGACCTTGTGCGGACTAACTGTTCCATGTTGCGCCCCATCCGGGAAGCCTGGTGTCTGTCATCACTAGCCAATCTGGTGTCGCCCAGGATTGTCCCTTGGATAGGTTGGTCGGTCTGAGCCACCAAAGAAGAGACTCCCTTGTCCTTGAGAGAAGCGAGATTCTCTGCGATAAGGATCCCCCCTTCCATGTGGCGAGGATGTTGGATTGAAATGGACGTAGATTTAATTGTGTGAAGGGAACCACCTTGATCGAGGAGACCATCAGTCCCAGGACCTTCATCAATAGATGTATGGTGGGTCTGGAGCAATAGCTGCACCTGATTTCGTAGCTTCACCTGTTTGTGCGAAGGTAGGCTTACTCTCTGTGAAAGGGTATCTAACTTGAGACGAAGAAATGTCATCTGGTGACTGGGGGTCAAGTTGGACTTCCAATTGATGGTACAGCTGAATTCTTGTAGCGAAGAAACTGCCCTCTGAAGATCCTGTTTGCTCTTGTGTTCCATCCTGGCCTTTAGGAGAAGGTCGTCCAGGTAAGGGTTCCCTGAAATGCCCTGGAGTCATAGTGTTGCTGCTGTCACCGCCATCAGCTTCGTGAAGACCCAAAAATTGGTAGTGATGATTTTTGAAGGCAAACCTCAGAAACTGATGATGAGGCAGCCAGATGGCACATGGAAGTACGCATCTTTGATGTCCAGGCACATCCTCCACTGATCTGGTTCCATGCCCCGTATTACTGAACAAAGAGTCTCCATTCTGAATTTGACCAATCTGATGTAGTTATTGAGGAATTTTAGGTCCCACACCGGTTTGAAAGAGCCATCTCGCTTGGGGACCAAGAACAGATTGGAGTAGAACCCTGAGAATGTCTCTGAAGGAGGCACTGGGATGATCACTCCACTTTGTTCCATCAGCTAGACTGGCCTCAAAAAATCTTCCTCATCTGGGCTGTGTTGAAGACCTGTTCTTGGACTGGGGAAGAAAGGTGCTTTTCCCCTGTGGCCTGGGATGATTTTCTCGAGCTCTTCACCAAACAGTCGTTGTCCCTTGAAGGGGAGCGATGTTAAGTTCTACCTAAGTGTCCAACATAGCATTTTACTATACCTTCTAAAACTCAAATGTCTGTCAAATGTCAAATTTGTTCCAGAGGGAAGAGAAATGGCCAACTTAAGAAATTGGTCCATTTCATGATGGTTCGTGGTTCCTCTTGATGTAGTCCTTTGGCTCACCATATATAATTTTAACATGGCGTATCATTGCTGGTTGTTTATTTTTCTTACATATACTATAATTTATGGTGCATATTGTATTTATTTGTATTTATAACCAAGGATATCTGTGTACTACTGTGTGTATTCATGTCTCCTAATAGTATTTTTTTCATTTCTTGTTAGTTCTTCTGCCCCTGCTAGATTCATGTGGGGTACAGCCTGACTCTGCTGTACAATCTCATTCTTTTTTTGGATCGCAAGTGCAAATAAGGTAATACACAATGTCATTTGTCTGCATTTCCTTGAACCCATTCTACTAAAAAAGCTGCATGAACTGTATTTCTCCAGTGCTGCTATGCTTTTATTTTAGAAACCTTTATGTATCTTTTCCATGTCAGATTTTTCCAATTTTAATTTGATGCAAGGTAATTTTTCTCTGATTCTATATAATCAAATGTTATGGTTACTGAGCAAAAGAGCACAGCAGTACTTTTAGACACATTATTGAAATTGGATATGTCCAACCTAGGGATGTAATCATTTCTTACAACACTTAACTCCTGCACATAAGGTTCTTCCTCAGTTCCGTATACTATATAACGACACCTGTGATTTAATTTCTCTGAATCTAAAGGTTGCATGGCTGCTAAGGTAACAGTTAGCAACTATTTATTTGTTGGAATACCAAACTTCAGCGTTTAAAAAAGTTGCAAGAGAATTGACTTGTATCTTCATTACATTGTGAACTGACCCTTTACCCACATACCCACTAGGGCAGAACAATTAACAGTAATTTGTCCTCCCTCCAAATGTTTGATATCAATGTAATATCAGGAAGTGAAAATTTGTGCAGCCAAATAAATGAAAGTGCCCTGGTTGCAGGTTTCTTTTTGATAAATATTCTTGCATTTGCAATTAAATTTGACTCTATTTAGGGAGCAATGGAAAATTTTACAGAGGCTTTAGTTCCCCTTTAGGGTGTGTGTGTGATTTGATAATCTGCATGTTTGTATTGTTTTTATTTTATATTGATCTGTGCGACCAAGTCGGCAGCTTATTGGCCCATGTGTGGGGCCATCCCTAGGGCCCACGATCGGATCAGCCCAATATCGCCCACCTCAA
This sequence comes from Xenopus borealis, assembly GCA_024363595.1. Taxonomy (NCBI): domain Eukaryota; kingdom Metazoa; phylum Chordata; class Amphibia; order Anura; family Pipidae; genus Xenopus; species Xenopus borealis. The sequence continues at coordinate 55,206,473 of CM044438.1, read as the reverse complement.
TGTGGGCATATCGGGGAGAGATCCGCTTGTTTGGCGATATCGCCAAACGAGCGAATCTCCCTGTCTGTGGCCACCATAACAGTGTTCATATCCCATCCCTTGATATTATAGGTGATGTCTACGAATTTTTGTTTTTAATATTTTGTTGTTTTTTTTATAATGCCTCTTTGTGAACAGCCAGCCCTCTGCCTTGACCTTATTGATAACACTCTATGTGGGAAGATGTTCTAGCCTATGGAAGGAGCCAATGGTTATGTCTTGGCTGGAGCAAAATGTGAGAGCAGTACTGCGTCTGGTGGACAATAAAGAAACAATTGTTCAGGAATGTGAGATGAGGTAAGTGCAGTTTTTAAAATCCAGTATTACATCAGTTTTCATTTTCAACCTGATTAAAAAAATTCAAATTCTACAAAGTTCCTTGGCCAGGGTATTTTTTTATGAAAAGATAGGGAAAAGCATACTAGTTGAATTGCCTACCTTTTTTATGAATTATTTTTCCCTGTCCTTTAAGCTAGCAATACAGTCCCAGATTTTGTATTGCCATGAATATGTATCCCAGGTTAGAGGAACCATAATCACAGGAAATCTTTTTTTAGCAGAGGTCATGTACAGGAGACACCTCTACTCTTGAAAACCAATAAGAAGTTTAATTTATTTAAAGGGCATGGTCACCTTTTCCAAAGTTCTGTCAAAGAATACTTTTTTCTCTGCAATGATACAAATTTATTTCAGGTTTTTTAATAAACAACGTAGTTGCATAACCTTAGGAACATTATGGTTTCTTCTTCCCCCCACTTTATAAGTGCAGAAATCAACTGCAGGTAGAAAATGTTATAATGGAAGAGCATTTCCTACATCACTGCCCAGCAACCTATTAGATCAACCCTATACCAGAGGTGAAATGCAGTCTTGGCATGCACACTGGTGCTTAAAGGAGAACTAAACCCTAAAAATGAATAGGACTAAAACTGCCATGTTTTATATACTGAACTTATTGCACCAGCTTAAAGGGATACTGTCATGGGAAAACCTGTTTTTTTTTTTCAAAATCAGTTAATCGTGCTACTCCAGCAGACTTGTGCACTGGAATCGATTTCAGCAAACAGCAAACAGATTTTTTAATATTCAAATCAGACATGGGGCTAGACATTTTGTCAATTTCCCAGCTTCCCCTGGTGACTTGTGCCAGCACTTAAGGAGGGAACTGCTTACTGGCAGGCTGTTTTTTTTCCTTCTCAATGTAACTGAATGGGACACAGTGGGACATGGGTTTTTTACTATTGAGTGCTGTTCTGTTCTACCAGGCAGCTGTTATCTTGTGTTAGAGAGCTGCAATCTGGTTACCTTCCTATTCTTCTGTTGTTAGGCTGCTGGGGGCGAGGGGGGTGATATCACTCCAACTTGCAGTACAGCAGTAAAGAGTTACTGAAGCTTATCAGAATACAAGTCACATGACTGGGCAGCTCGGAAATTACCAATATGTCTAGCCCCATGTCAGATTTCAAAATGAAATCTATATAAATCTGGTTGATCATTTGAGAAATGGATTGCAGTGCAGAATTCTGCTGGAGCAGCACTATTAACTAAAAATTCCATGGCCCTATCCCTTGAAAGTTTCAGCTTGTCAATAGATTTCCTTCATAAAACTTTCTATTTGCTGCCAATGCCTGTCGATTGAGCAAGTTCAGGTTTTAAATGTAAATATCATGGGAGCAATGTATTGTTTTTTTAACTATTGTTGTAGGAAATGTGTTTTTTTAATGCAACTTGTGAACATCCCTATTAATTCATATTGGGATGTTGTGTTTTAGAACAACCTTATATCTTGCAGGCTTCTATTCTTGGTTTTAAATTCCTGTTTTGATTTGCACTTCTTGTTGGTACAGACTTTCTGATTTTTACTGATTGTTTTTTTTATTTGCTATTTCAAGGCGGAAGGCTCGCTATCAGTGTGCACCTATGAACATCCATCGCCATGTGATTCTGTCAGAGATTAAGGGAGTTAGCTCAGCTTTACCACTGGTAAGGTGCTATAACACGTACAGTTTAAAGATGTGTATACATTATGCCAGGTAGAAGTATTCCTTGCAGCCACTACCATAACCATACCATACCATTGTGAATGGGTCTGCCACAAAAGCTCTGCATAACACTAACCTGTTTGGGAAGTGTGGCAAAAAAGTAGTGAACCATATGTAAGGTTGTCTGGAGTTTGCCAAAAAGTGACCCCATAATTTTGAGGTAAAAAGAAGCCAAGGCCACAATCCACAGTAAAAAAAAAATCATACCTATAATGAAAATAGTGGCAACACGATCAGACTAACCTGAGCATCCGACTGAAAGAATGGGCTCCTCAAAAATCTGAAAAACATCTGCATATTAATTCCAAAACTCTCAAAAAATATCCAATTTTAGTTTTTTTCTATTGTTTGATGTTGGATTTGTACAGTAATATGAGATAATTGGGCAGGGGTCTGAATACTTCTCTATAAAACTGTATATTATTTCAAGTTGTTCAGTATCCATATTGGTGAGAGTGTGAGTGTATCCATTGTACCTATATGAATGAATATCTGTTTAGAACCCTATACAAAGAAAAATCTAAGGCAGCAATAATTCAAAAAAGAGCTTGAGTATAACAACAAAGACTGTTTGAAACATACTATCAGAAATACAAGGCAAGAACAATATTTTTTGTGTCTCTCCAAATGAATAGGAAGTGACAGCTCAGCCAGTTCTGGGATATGATCCTCTCCCTCCATCGGATTCTATTATGTCCTACACAAGACCTGAAAGGTAAGTCTGCTTTCCACCGACCTCTACATCACATCTATTTAGTATTTATTTACTTTAGTTATGCCTGGGATTTGTGTAGCACTACTATAATTGCTGTAAATTATATTCCTCTTGCCTAGAATGTGGAATACAGGCACTATAGGGTTTGAAAGTGGACACTAGCATGTTAAAAGTTTGCTCTTCCTTTCCAAGGCTTCATCCACTGCTTCCTCCAACCAACATAGTTTATTTTTAGCCCCCTCAGAAGGAGGATGGACACCAAGTGTCTGGAGCACAGTCAGAACTGCAGTTCAGCATCAGTCTACACAGAGGCTAGATGGGATTTATATTTATCTCTATAAATTATATTTCTCCAAGTCATCTTGGGGGACACAGGGACAGTGGGTAAAGCTGGTATCACTAGGAGGCAGGGCACAACCATAAGAAAGAAACTGAATCCTCCTCCACTGGCTATACCTCCAGCAGGCAGAGCTTAGGTCCGTTTGAGTTGTGTCCTCAAGCGGTTAGGACTTCTACAAAATTTCTGCTCCGCTTTGACTGGCATTTGGGGTTGTGTTTGTTTTTTTACATTGTGTAAAGACTCTGTAGCACCCTACAATTTCGGATCTGCTGCCGGGGTCACTGTGGTGCTTTGCACAGACCACCTAGCCACCATATCTCCTTCCCTCAGGAGAC
>CM044438.1:55148071-55200658 GCA_024363595.1 Xenopus borealis | reverse complement strand
CAAGCGCATAGCCTTTCTAGAGGTCATTTCCAGCCTGCTTCTTGCAGAAGTTATCACCCCGTTCCTCCAGCCAAGCTCTTCCAGCGATACTGCTCCAAACTATTTGTGGTACCAAAAAAGGACGGATCAGTTCGTCCCATCCTAGATCTCAAAGTGCTCAACAAATTCATTCTCACACGGAGGTTCAAGATGGAATCTCTAAGATCAGTCATTGCAGCAATGATCCCAGGACAATTCCTTCTGTCCCTCGACATAAAGGACGCATACCTGCATGTTCCAATCTTCCCTCTGCATCAGAAATATTTGCTCTTTGCATTCCAAAATCACAATTTCTAATTCACCAGCCTCCCCTTCGGCCTCACCTCAGCCCTCCGGGTCTTTACCAAAATTATGGCGGCATCCACGGCAGGGATTTGCAAACAAGGAATCTCCATCACTCCTTATCTGGACGACCTCCTAATCAAATCAGTCAAAGAGGCTCAATGGTCGCTCCAAATATCCACAGACAAGCTCAGGGAAATGTGTTGGGTTCTGAACCTAGACAAGTTGTCTCCAATACCCAGCCAATCCATGAACTCCTAGGCATGAGGTTCGACACGCAGACACGAAAAATCTTGCTTCCGACAGAAAAAGTGCTCCATCTCCAAGCACTAGTGCAAACCCTACTTCAGAAACCACGGCATACAGCGAAATTCTGCATGACGGTGTTGGGAGTCATGGTCTCTACCATAGAGACCGTTCTCCTTGCTCAGTTCCAACATATTCAACATATGAAACCGGAGATCCTTACTGCAGGAGATCTCGCTTTCCCCACTCGCTGGTGGCTAAAATCGACCTGCCTCACTTGGGGAAGATGCCTAGGGGAACCCCTCTGGTGCACCCTCACTACACACGCGAGTCTCTTCAGCTGGGGAGCAGTTCTAGAGGGCAGATCAGCACAGGGGACGTGGAGCCCGAGCGAAAAGCATCTGCAAATCATTCTACTCAAAATACGAGCAATTCGTCTAGTCCTGATTCATTGGCAGCAGGACCTGAAGGGCCAGTCAATGAAAGTGCAATCGGACAACTCCACAGCAGTGGCTTACATCAACCATCAAGGAGGAACAAAGAGCAAAGCAGCCTTAAACAAGATCAGGCTCATCTTCAGGTGGGCAGAGACTCCTCGTGTCCAACTGTCTGCCATCTACATCCCAGGCCTACTGAACTGGGAGGCAGACTTCCTAAGCCAACAGTCCCTAGACCCCGGCAAGTGGTCGCTAAACGACACTGTCTTTCAGGAATTAGCAGACATGTTGGGAACTCCAGAGGTCAACCTGATTGCGACCAGGCACAACAGGAAGGTCCCAGCCTTCCCAGCCAGGTACAGAAATCTACTGGCCCTAAACATCAATGCCCTGCTTTTTTGCCTCTGGCTCTCATACCCAGAACAATCAGGAAGCTACAATCAGAAAGGGACACTTTCATTCTGATTGCACCAAGGTGGCCTCGAAGGGCTTGGTTCACAGACCTACTAAACATCTCAGTGGCAGAACTCTGCCTCCACCTCCAGACTTTCTCACTCAGGGACCCATCCGACATCTTAGACAAAAATTCTGATACAAAAGGGTTTTTCCAGGGCCGTGGTACACACCATGTGTGCAACCAGAAAGATGGTCTCAACCACGGCCTACCATAGAGTTTGGTCCACCTACCAGCAATGGTGTACCAGACACAAAGCCAGTTTCAAGACATTCTCTAAACCAAATATCCTGGAATTTCTACAAGAAGGGCTCTCCATGGGCATGTCACTTCGTTCCCTCAAGTCACAGCTCTCCCCCTGTCAGTGCTTTTCCAAAAGACTACCAGTGATTCCGGAGGTCTGGATCTTCATCCAAGGGGAAGCACATGTAGCTCCTCCTGTGTGGGCCCCAGTCCCCATCTTGGACCTCACCCTAGTACTCCGGCACTACAAGGCCAACTTTTTGAACCTCTTGGATCAATAGCTCTGCAGTGGCTTTCCTGGAAGACCGTTTTCCTTCTAGCCATTTCCTCAGCGAGATAAGTCTCGGAACTCAGCGCTCTATCTTGCAGATCGTCTTAACTCATTTTTCACTATGAACAAGCGGTCCTTCGCACCATCCCTTCCTTTTTACCGAAGGTTGTTTCATCTGAACCAAGAAATAGTTGTGCCATCTTTTTGCTCTGCAACAGCTAACCAAAGAGAGAGGGCTCTACACACTCTGGATCCAGTCAGAGCCCTAAAGTTCTACTTACATAGAGTCCAAGACATTCGCAAATCGGATTCCTTACTACGTTTTCCTTCAGGGCCACGCCATGGCCATAAAACAGGCCAAATCCCATTGGATCAAGCAAGCTATTCAAAGAGCATACACAGCACAGGGTCAGGAACCCCCAAGCAAAGTTACAGCTCACTCCACTAGAGGTGTGAGTTCATCCTGGGCGTTACGAAATCAAGCCTCGGCGGAACAGCTGTGCAAAGCAGCAACATGGACTTCGGTTCACTCCTTTCCCAAATTTTACCATTTGGTTACCTTTGTGGCCTCTGACACCCACTTTGGCAGAAAGGTGCTTCAGGCCACAGTGGTTACTTCAACATAGACCTCTTCCCACCCAAGCCTTCAGGGGAAAACTTTGGTATGTCCCCACTGTCCCTGTGTCCCCCAAGATGACTTGGAGAAAAGGAGATTTTGTGTACTCCCTGTTAAATCTCTTTCTCTTCAGTCACTTGGGGGACACAGGGCTCCCTCCCTGGATCGAGGCCTTCACTTCTGTCCAACATGATACCATTATGTTTAAAGTTTAGTTTAAGGTTACTATATACCTCTGATGACTTTAGTACAAACTGACCTAAGCTGGGGGTATAGCCAGTGGAGGAGGAGTCAGTTTCTTTCTTATGGTTGTGTCCTGCCTCCTAGAGATACCAGCTATACCCACTGTCCCTGTGTCCCCCAAATGACTGAAGAGAAAGAGATTTAACGGTCAGTTCACAAAATCTCCTTTTCCAGCTTTTCAGCAATTTTCATGAGAACTAAAGCCTATTTGAAATCCTGGGCCCTTTCAAAGGCCTCTCACTGTCCTCTTGTACTGCACAATTGCAGACCCACAATAGTCCTCTTTGCCATACTTGTTCTTAAAAAGCAGGGTATTGCAGCTGGTTTGGCAGTAGCCATTGAGTGCTGCTTGATGGCCTTCCACCAGACCTCACTTCAGCTGCTCATGAACGAGGTTGGCCATCCATGAAAGAGATCATGTGGTACCAGATGGAACCCGCCAACTCTATTAAGCTTCTCTGCATTTTTTGTTAAAGCAAAAGGGGCATGATTGGGGTAGGCAGTGGTGTGTTTTGTTTACTGACCAAGAGAATTTTATGCAGTGATTGATTTATATGTATGAACATAAGAGGATTTGGACATAATATAAGCTAAACTGGGGAAACTGATCGTTTTTATCATGAAAAGCAACAAAACTGAGCAAACAAAGAAAAGTACTTTTACAGTACTATATAAAAAAAACTGACTTAAAAGTCCCAAAACACTTAACAGATGATGCTTTTAATTTTCTCTACTGTATCTTATATTTTTGTAGGACTCACCGGCCATCAAATGAGGGAACCTTATCTTTGTTCTTCAGATCACTTTTGCCAAACTTCAACCTTCAGGTAAGTTCACAAAGACAAATGACATACATATCTTTCACATAATAAATAATGCTTTTTATATTTGTTTGAGTAGGCATTCTCAAGTTGTCAGCATTAAATAAAGCAAAATCATGACGTTAATGCAGAGGCGCTGGAAGAGATGAGGATTATAACACCCACCAGCCAATTGCAAAATTGAATATAAACATCTAAACACTCTGCCCCTGCCCAGACTTTTTTCTTGCATGGAAAGTGTTGTAAGAACTAAGGAAGTACTAAAGCTATTAAGGTTTTCACTGCATCCTTTCCTGTTTGCATCTTCCCTGCATCATCATCATCATATCTTTCTCTAATGTGCTCCTGCCTTGCATTCATCTTTCTATTGTTTACATATTTCATGCATCTTCTTCCTGTATTGTTTGTAACCTACGCCCGATATCCTTCCTTGATCCCTTTTTTATAACCCTTTTTATCCTTTCACCTATCTGTGCCTTCTGATGACCTTTATCTCTTTGCATATCATTTCTGAAACCGTTCATCCAGTTTTCCCTCTAATTTGTTCTTGGCCATGTGCTCACAAAACTGCATGTGCCAAAAGCATATTCCATGGACAGGTTTAAAAATCTGTGCAGAGTGGAAGGGCTTATAGTCTACAAATTTGTCAATTTTCAATTTGCATTTTTGAAAATTAATTACATGCACTGGGAACGTTGGGAACATAACAATGTTGCAATCTAATATTGTTCGTTAGGCTTTTATTGCATTGCGAATTTTAAACCTTAAACACCTTCTCTGCTGTTTTGTTAAATATTTTGTTGCAAAAAATGGTTTGCATTTTTGAAAATTAATTACATGCACTGACCGTTTTGCAAGTAAGTCGTTGAGGTCTTTAAGCAGTCTTTGCAAAATTTTTTGTACTAGTGAAACAAATTACCTTTTGAGTGCAGTTGATCCAGCTGCATACATTCTTAAAACTCAAATTCTTTATCATGACCCAATAAAATACCAGGCCCTCTGCTGTATCACACAGCAGTAAAACAAAAGGATATTAAAGGGGTTATTCAAGTAAGTTTCAGATTATTCACCATACAATTAGTTGATACTGATACATTTCTCAGCAGTATCTGTGGAATATTAGCAACTATTGTATCAATTCTAAAGGTGGCCATAAACGGGTAGATAAAGTTGGCGATACCTGTTCTTTAGATCAATTCGGCAGCTTATCTGCCCGTATATGGGGGCTTCTGATGGGACTTCCCCATTGATATCTGGCCACGATATCGATCAGGAACGTATCATTTGACTTGTTGTCAACAATCGTTGGGCCCTAGGGCCAAATGTTCGGATTACCCCGATGTAGCCCTGCCGTTAGTGGGCATATCCGGGTAAGATATTTGCTCATTTGGTGGTGATGTGTGTATGGCCAGCTTAACTGCCCCCCCTCAGAACTGCTATAGAAAGTGAAAAAGTAAACTTTACACTTCAATTTTAGAAAAACTGTCACTAATAGAAGGTAATTGGAAAAAGTCTTTATTTTTGGTGAACTATCTAAAAACAACTGAATTGAAAAAGGTTTTTGAAGGTGAACAACCCCTTTAAAGTCCCTGAGGATGTCTTTATTGTCTTAAAAGTTATGTCCTGCTTTTGAAATACACACAGATGTAATGAAAGGAAGGGGTTCTTCAAGGATATAATTTTGCAGAGATTCTGTTTTAGCTGTGCAACCATAGCCACTTGGCATACATTTTTTTAATTACAGGGAGAGGACCGTCAGGAAGGTGATGAGGCTGGAGCTGCTAGGGACTTAAATCAAGGGGTAAACAGACTCATGGCAGCGATGAGAGACATGCTTGCAAACATCCAGTTCCAAGAGCCACCACGTGAGGACAATCCAGATGAGGAGGCAGACGCAGAATGGGATTAAGACCTCCATATACACTCTAATCCACCAGCACTGTTTTCATGTGCTTATAGACTAATCAATAACTGAATTGAAGCCCTTGCAATGGATTATGGTTTTCTTTATTAAGTTGACTGAAAACTTATGAAGTTCCTGAAACCTTCCAAATATTTGTGAAAATGCACAGCAGAGCTTTTACCTTTGAGAAGGGGTGAGGTACGTTTGACGCATGTTGCTTTACTACTTTGAAGCCCTCTCCCATGATGATTATTTGAAGTATCCATGAGTGCAAAGCAAGGAGAGGAATCATTTTTTTTTTTTTGTTAATAAATCTCATGTGAGGCACAGTAATCCTTTTGAAATTAGGCTTGGTCATATGGGAAATTGTCATTTTCTGCAGAAGAAACAGAATCTTTGTTTGTGATGTGCTGCACTAACTGCCTATTTGTGTTACTGCAGCTCTTAGTCTGGGACACAAATTGGTGTCATGATCCCTGTCTCCTGGTCCCTGCAGGGGGAGAGTTGCCTCTCCATTACCAAGCCTAAGCTTCTGCTTATCAGAAGACATGTGTGCTGGCCTGCCTTCTGGATTCACTCTTTCTAAGACTATAGCAACCACAGGTTCTTTAAAAATAAATATGCTCACAAAGTCCCTAAATATTACGTTTGTTGCACATTTATTTTTTTAGTTTTTAAGTGTTTGTGTGAGGAGTGGTCTACCATTACTACCATGGTACCAAGTGCCCAGAGCACCCAAGCAAATCTATATACTTTGTGTATGTTTTTATGGATATATATATATGTAGTAGTGGGAAGGTTTGAAAAATGACATCAGTGAAGTGAAACAAATAAACAAAGGCTGAAAGAAATGAAAGGAAAATGTTAAGAGCAAAAGTGGAAAAAAAAACAACGAAACCGAATCCAATCCAGTAAATGAAATAAATCCAGAACATAATCATCTTATAGTCAGAAGTCATACTGCAAACATGCACATATTGTTCAGCATATCTAGCTGCTCGTAAATAATTTAGATCTTTAAGTGACCACCGAATTTCACATTTCATTTGTCAGACATTTTTGAAACATTTTGTGCTCTCTCACTTTAGGGACATTTTCTGAGAGAAAACCTTTAGTTTACCTAGGAAAACTGTACTTTTTTTTTAGTATTTTTTGTTCCTAGTTTACCTAGGAAAAATCTGAGCTTTCTAAATCAGTGTAAACGTCAGAGATTCCTGTATTTACCCCTCTGCAAAAAGATTTATAGCGCTAAATACAAAAAAACCAAAACATGCTATTTTTCATGATCTATGAATTTATACCAGAAAAATATTTCATTTGTTAGCATGAAAATCCAACTGATTTGGAAAACCTTATTTCTCTGGAATGTGCCAGTACCATATATGTATAGTTTTACTGAGATTTAGGGCTTCTGTACAGCAAAAACTCCTGGCAGTATATTACTGAATCTTCAAAGCACTAAGGCAGAAAACGGCACACTTTAGATTCCAAGGCCAAAAACTCATGAACAGTAGGTTTACCCCAGAAAAACATATATTTTTGAAAAGTAAAAATTCTGCCGATTCCAAAATTGGTAAGTATGTCTCTCTACTCCTAACTACCAAACATCAAAGCTTGTCTGAACGTAGCAGTTTTTATCAAAATGCGTTAAAATTCTGAAAAATCACTTCAAAGGTTTTATTTTGCTTCTCTTCATCTCAAACACGGTATTAGATGCCTAGAAAAAGCACCCTCAATTTGATTTCCAGGGTTCCACTGAACAGTTTGCATAGGATTACCAAAGTATCTGGCATTTAGAGAGAGACCAGAATGAATTTAGCGTAAACAAATCGTTATGTGGGTAACTTCAGCTGATAAGAAATAAAAAAAAATTACTGCATTTTTTGTGGGATAAAATAACAGAAATATATGTTTAACCCCCCCCCCCCCAAACCATATATTTTTGCAAGCTACACATGGGTACCCATGCCCTTTCTGCTCCACAGGCTTTCCCAAAATTGCCAGTTTTGGTGGAAATACTGTACCTGAAAATTGCCTCAAAGCTTCAACTTTCCAGCATTGTATTGTCCATGTTTCATTTTGTAAAAACACCCTAAATATGATTGCCAGGGGTCGTGCCTGATTATTGTGTGGTAAACGTGGCAAATTAGTAAATCGTCCCGAGAAAACCATCATATTTTCAGAAAATACACATTCTGCCACATTTTCTGAACGATTTTTAGTGAAACAGTATTCAGCTGTATGACATTAAATCTAATCTGAAAAACTAGCTGTGAAAAAATGTGGGTTACCTTGTAATTTTGCTAATTTGAATGTGTGTAACTGCTCAACACTGATTACTGGCAACACCAGATTGGTTGGATTAGCTCGTTAAGCCTTGAACTTCATAGGCAGGTGTGTCCAATCGTGAGAAAAGATATTTAATGTGACCAATTGCAAGATGTGCTTCTGTTTGACTCTCATCTGAAGAGTGACAGCATTGGATCCTCAAAGCAACTCTCACAAGATCTGAAAACAAAGTATTTGGTTTAGGGGAAGGCTACAAAATGCTATCTCAAAGGTTAAACTGTCATTTTCCACTGTAAGGAATGTAATCTGGAAATGGAAGGCCACAGGCACAGTTGCTCTAAAACCCAGGTCTGGCAGGCCACGAAAAATACAGATGCGGCAGAGGACTGTGAAAATGATACAGACAGCCCAAAGATCACCTCCAAAAACCTGCAAGAACATCTTGCTGCAGATGGTGTATCTCTACATTGTTCTACAATTCAGCTCAATTTGCACAAAAAACATCTTTATGGCAGGGTGATGAGAAAGAAGTTCTTTCTGCACTCATGCCACAAACAGAGTTGCTTGTTGTATATAAAAGTTCATTTAGACAAGCCACAGTCATTTTGGAACAAAGTGCTTTTGACTGATGAGACAAAAATTGTGTTATTTGGGCATAACAAAAAGCGCTTTGCATGACGGAAGAAGAACACCGCATTCCAAGAAAAACACCTGCTTGCTACCTACTGTCAAATTTGGTGGAGGTTCCATGACGCTGTGGGGCTGTGTGGCTAGTTCAGAGACTGACTTGTTAAAGTCGAGGGTTGGATGAATTCAACCCAATATCAACAAATTCTTCAGGATAATGTTCAAACATCAGTCACAAAGTTGAAGTTACTCGGGGTTGGATATTCCAAAAAGACAATGACCCTAAACACACTTTGAAATCTACAAAGGAATTTATGCAGAGGGAGAAGTACAATATTCTGGAATGGCCGTCACAGTCCACCCCCCCCCCCCCCCCCATCAAATTTAACTGAACTGGAGAGATTTTGAATGGACAACATCCAGAACCCAGACACTCAACAAAGGATATAGGAGACCTATAGATGCTGTTACATTTGCAAAAGGAGACTCAACTAAGTATTGATGTAATATCTCTGTTGGGGTGCCCAAATTTATGCACCTGTCTAATTTTATGATGTATATTTTGTGTTAATCCAATTAACTTTTTGTCACTGCTGAAATACTACTGTTTCCATAAGGCATGTTATATATTGTTATATGTTGCTACTTTGAAAGCTCAGCCAGTGATCAAACTCCAAAGAATTAAGAGGGGTTCCCAAACTTTTTCATATGACTGTATGTAACATACAGAGACCCGCCAAATCAAAATGTACACTAGTACAATTTTCACGAATGACACATTGGTTACTACAATATAAGCACCCTGTGTGTGTATTATGCGCCATAAGACCCCCTAACAGTACAGAGACCCTAGAAAAGTACACCTTTTGACAAACAGGTAAATTAGTCTTTCTACTGCAAACTACCAAACTGCAATGCTATGCTAGACATAATGCTTTTTTATGAAATTTCTGAAAATCTTCACAAAGCTTGCATTTTACCCCATTATTTACCTCATTATATACCCCACATTTTGTAACATATCGGCAGAAGGCACCCTAAATATGAATGCCAGGAGTCTACTGAACAGCTTAATGCCCAATATGTATAAACATACCAAACTATGTTGCGCACAGAGACCCCGAAATGGATATATAGCTGACAGAATTTCCGTGGGCAAATGAAGTAACAAACAGAGTGAAATGCAATAAAATCACTAAAATACAAGTATAATCAGCAGTCAGAATCACAGTTTAAATATTTTAGCATGGCCAGGTTTTTACGGAGGGGCCACACGTTCCCCACTTCTGCTCGTTGGCTGGGTAACGAATTGGAACAGCCACTCCTCTGTTCCCAAACCCTTAAGTATGTATGTATATTACATATTACTATGTATGTCGCACTTTGGTGAGGAAACTGGAGTACTGCCCATTCCTGACGCCAATGCTGTTCTTATGAAGAACCTGTGGTTGGCCATTACTCTGAACTTAGCATTTCACTTGTTGAAGACTAAACTTCAGACAGGCCCACAAACAAACAGAGACTGAAAGTCGCTGCAGTAAAGCCCTGGCAGAGTGTTAAAAAGTAGGAAACCCAGAATCTGGCGATGTCCACGAGTTCAAGACTTCAGGCTGTCATTGCCAGCAAAAAGTTTTCAACCAAGTATTAGAAATGATCATTTTATTTTCACTTTTGAAATTAAGTGATTGTGTTAAAAAAGGCTTTAGTTCCTCACATTTTTATGTAATCTTTTTCGTTCAACTCACCGAATTAAAGCTGAAAGTCTGCAGTTCAACTGCATCTGACCTGTCGTTTACGATTCATTGTGGTAATGTACAGAACCAAAATTTGAAAACTTATGTAAACTTATGAGCACATCTGTAAGTCTTCCCTCCCTCTAATGAGTTTAGGTGCACGTCTCTGCACTCTCTCCATCTCATTTTTCTCTTTTAAAAACAGGAGTTTATGCCTTTTTTATGCAGGACAGAACCCTATTTGCTTTAGTAGCTACAGAATGACACTGCCCAGAATTAGACAATTTGTTATCTATAAAAAAAAAACAAGATCCTTCTCACTTAAGGAAACTCCCAACACATTGCCATTTAGTGTATAACTTGCATTTATCAACATTGAACCTCATTTTCCAGTTTGCAGTATCAGTGTCCAATAGGAGACAAGTAAGGGAAAAGCCTGGGAGTGATGATGTAAGCATATAGGAAGTGCAGAGAGACGGGAGATGGTAAGATTTAAATAGTATATAAACTAACTTTTACAATGACCTATTTACAGTTTTTGATGGAAAATGGATTGTCTAACACAATCAGAGCATTAGTTAGTGGTTTCATAAGATTTTGACATTGAAGGTGAACAACCCCTTTAAAGGGGAATTCAACCCAACCCTGCAGGCACTATTGCCCCTAACTTGTATATTACCCCACGATCCCTTTGCGCACGGTCACAGACGCCATCTTCTGCTGCAATGTCTTCTTCCGGGAAGGCATGCGCAGTAGGACGCATTTGCCGGTTGGTTCTACTGCGCATGTACCCAAAGTTCGCCGATTGAACTTCAAGCGCATGCGCCACAAAAGCTGATGGAAGAAGGAAGAAGACGTTGTGGCCAAAGATGGTGCCTGTGAACCTGCACGAAGGGACCTGCGCTTTGGGGTAATATACAAGTTAGGGAAGGGGTGTCCAAGCTTTTGGCTTTGAGGGCCACATTGGAAGAAGAAAAATTGTCTGGGGGTCACACATGAAATACACAAACACTTTTGATTTGTAAACGTAAAGAAAATACACAAAGATCTATACCAGTTGGATAACCAGATGGAGCTATAGACTGGACAATGGGACAAATAGACTTATTATTATTATATTATTACTAACTGGGCTATGAGCAGAGTCCCAGTCCCCCTATATCCTTTGCAACATGAAGTTTTCTCGAGAGTTGAACGTTTCAAGCTGGGCTGCATTCATATCCATCTTGGGCCACATTTGGCCCTGGCACCGCAGTTTGGACACCCCTGAGTTAGGGGCAATAGCCCTGGGGGGGAGGAGGGAGGGGTTTAGCGCAAGCGGGGTTGAATTTCCCTTTAAGTTAGTATTAGTCTGTTTCCCTTGTAACAGAGGGACCACCTTAGCTGATAAACAGTATGCCCCCTCACTCCTCCCCATGACCCCTTACTTCTACCCCATCTACCCTAGCTTCCCCATTTTCATTTGCATTAACCTTCAGATAATTGAAAATGTTTAATGTATACTGGAAAGCTGCACTCTATTTTATTTTTTTATGCAAAAAACATTGTGGGTGGTGACCCTCCATAGTCCAAAAGGGTTCATTACTAATTAAAACTTCTAGTAGCATTCAAGCTGATTTGTCTCACAGTATTGATAACACCGCCTTTTTATTTTCTTCCCAGCCTTTGTTGTGGTCTTAAAATTCTGCTCTATTCAAATGTTTGCACTCATGTGAAGCATCAGACTGAGTATTTTTAGTCTGTCTCAAATAGTTCCTTTATTCCCCTGGAAAATATTGCTTCCCTGTGTCATTGCTTGTTCCTCCCCTGGAGCCAAACATGGAGCGGCTTTTGAACAAACTGCTCCTTCTTCAGCTGCCCTCTATAGACTCACAGTCTCTGTTGTATGAAATGTTTGTCTTCTGCCATTGATTTCATGTAATGTATTGTAGAAAAAAAAGGGGGGGCAGCAGCATGATCTAAATATAAAATGCTGTTATGTTAAGGGGGAAACAGGAGAGAGACATGTACACACGTAAAAAAAATTCTTTAAATAAATAGAAGTTTGTCTACTCAACTGCTTCAGACTGAACAAACGACAAAGCACTTGATATGGTTGACTGTTTCCTATAGTGGAGTATGGAGGTGGCAGTATCATGCTGGGTGGCTGCAAATACTTCTTTAAACCTGTTAAGCTGGCCATAGACGTAAAGATTTTTGAAAGATCCAATAGTTATCGTGAGACCACGATTGTCTCAAAACGATAGTTTAAATGCCTGATGTGTCCATCAACTAAAAAGACCATTTCAGGCGATAGTGCAACAAAACTGAAGGATCGCAGCCTGCTTGGCCCTGCAAACATAGGTAGATTGCACGGGGGCCGATAAAGATTTTCTAACCTGGCCAATCAATCATCAGACCAATGTCGGACGAAAAATCGTAAGACGAACGATCGTTTGTATCCCACTAACCGCACGATAATTTGACAGATTGGTCGGACTTCCCTAAGATCGGTCGTTCGGCAGGGAAATATCGTTGCGTCTATGAGGAGCTTTAGACACTGATCCAAAACACAAGGCCAAATTAACAATGAAGGAAATTAGTGAAGATACACAGCTACTAGTAGCCATAGATAATTATCACTATTGTCTTTTGTAGTCATGACAAGTACAGTAGCTGCTATTAATAGCTCAGTGTTTAGGGTAAGGCCATTCGGGGAGATTCGTCACCTGGCGACAAATCTCCCTGAACCACTTCCCCCTGCCTTCCAGCTGATTAATGAATAATCACCTGCGCCTATTCACACACGGCGCTGTGCTTTCCCGAAATCGCTTATTAATTGCCTAAGGAGGCCTAAGGAGGCAACTTCAAGCGACTTTGGAAAACGCAGGGCCGCGTGTGAATAGGCGCAGGTGATTATTCATTAATCAGAGATACACATGGAGATTCAGGGAGATTTTGTCGCCTCTTCTTCGGGTGACTAATGTCCCTGAACTGCCTACCCGCAGGCTAAAATCTAAATCGTCGGTGGTATGGCACTCGGAGCACTTTGTTTTCCGAAGGAGGAAACTTTGGGAGCCTTGGGAAAACGAAGTGCTCAGTCTGCCATCCTGCTGACGATTTAGATTCTAGCTGGCAGGAAAGAAGAGGCGATTTGTTGGTGAGTGACTAATCTCCTTGAATCTCCACGTGTTTCTGCTCATAAATACAGCGTCGGATTTGCAGGGAGTGCGCCTACACACATACCGCGTGCAAACGTGCAAGAGCATCGGGGAGCAGTAAGTCCTCAGTGCTCCCCATAGAGCAGCTGGGCGGCATTTCGCCCCTAAAAATTTTCTGCCTGTGTGGCCTCACTACAAATCTGGGCCTGCATAAATAAAGGTGAATGTGCTACCACATAGTCCTATGTGCTATAGTCCTGATCCTCAGTCTGCCTGAGCTTTTGTGACACTACAGAGGCCCACAAGTGTTATCCGGCACATTTAATCAACCCACAGCAACACTTCCTAGAAGAATGGGTCCAAACTCACTCACAAATCACATTAATAATATCTTAGTATAATTCATGTACAATGCACTGTTTTATTATTACAGAGAAAATGGAAATCATCTATGAAAAATGTGGATTTTTTTGCATAAAATGGAGTCTATAGGAGACAGGCTTTCTGTGACTTGGAACTTTCTAGATAACGGGTTTCTGGATAACAGATCCCATGCCTGTACGATAAACATCTTTTCTGGAGTTGTGATCACTTGAGTTGGTGGGGCTCATTTTATGTGTGGACATATCGTTTTATTCACTTTGAGGCTGGAATGCAATGAGCCGGTGACCACACAAATTATACAAAGATGCAATTGCCACAATCAAAATAAATTCATAATTTAGACATTTTTTGCATTAAGCTTCTTAAAATGGACAGGGATTGTTTGTGCATTTATTTTGAGATATTACAGGTGCTCAACCAGTGGCGTAACTACCAGGGGAGTAGGGGGTGCAATTGCACCAGGGTCCGCTCCCTCTCAGGGCCCACTGGAGAGGCTAGGAGAACTCCAACTCATAGGGAGAGAGCCCAATGGGGGGGGCCCGGGTGCCAATCCTGCGCCTGGGCCCACCAGCGAGTAGTTACACCACTGTGCTCAACTATGTCAAAGTCATCCCTGGCCAGTCCTACACTCACATTAATTGATTCATTTTACACTGGGACTAAGTTTACCTTCAAGTTTTAAAACTCCCAAACATGGTTGCCCTTTTATTGGCCACCACTGGGATCACCTGACGATAGCTGCGAAGGGTGGGGACTACAACATGGAACTGGCCGCTGCTCCTGTATGAATTATAACAAACAAGGGAAAGTTGTGCTCACCACTAAATATTAAATGGGTTGTTCACCTTTAATTGAACTTTCAGTTTATTATAGAATAGAATGTTCTGTTCCTAGCAACTTTTCAATTGTTTTTCAAATTATTTTTACACTTTTACATCTTTCAAGTTTTCAAATGTTGGGGCTGACCCAGATGCTCTACTGTTTTTTATTAGGGATGCATGGATTTGGTTCAGGATTCAGCCTTTTTCAGCAGGATTCAGATTCGACCGAATCCTTGTGCATGGCCAAACCGAATCCAAATCTTGATTTGCATATGTAAATTAGGTGTGGGATGGGAAATCTCATGACTTTTTGTCACAAAACAAGAAAGTGAAAACATTTTTTCCCACCGTTTCCTTCCTCGTCTCTTAATTTGCATATGCAAATTAGGATTTACATTCATTTCAGCATTTGGCCAAATCTTTCATGAAGGATTCGGGCAAATTCTGAAAAAAAGTGGATTCTGTACACCCCTACTTTTTATTACTTACCTTTCTATTCAGTCTTCTGTTTATATTCTAGTCTCCCATTTTAACAATGGTTGTTAAGGCAAAAAGGACCCTAGCAACCTGCTAAGATTCCAAACGGGAGATAGGAGAATAATAACTGAAAAATAATACAAATAAAAAACAGTATCAATATATATCATATATATATATATATATATATATATATATATATATATATATATATATAAAATATTGCAAAAGGACTTATAATGCTTATCCAAAAGGTGTGCGGGTCCATTTGCAATATTGTATAAAGAAAACTTGACCAACGCGCCCGTCTTTGTAAAATTTATCCGGTCAGAATGTGAACAATAAACATACATATTATATATATCTCAATATATATTAATTTATACATCATACTAGAAGTACATTTTAGTTTCACCATTATATACATGTGCATGTGTGTTGGAAAAAGAATATGCACTTTCATGCAGGTTAATACAATGCACAGCAAGTTTATTACTCCAAGCTGTTTTTCCTATAAAGTGGCAGCAACAAAGTAAATTGTTAACCGTTTATAGCTCCATGCCACTAGCTAAGGTGTATTTACCTTCTGTTAGTACACATCTCCAGTTTAGCAGCAGTTTTATCATGCTGGGCCTGTGGAAATACTGCTTGAACTTCCTTGAATTGTAGCTCAGTGAGAGACCCCGGTCATATACTTTTTTTTTTTTTACTAGTGGGTTGGAAATTGGACCTTACACCTTATCTCAAGTACTGGGTGTTGCATAGGGACTCAACGATCTTCTGCTATAGAGAAGGCTGTACAGAGACTTTAGGGCCCCTACACACAAGCGTTTTTACCTGCGCTCCTCTGCGTTCCGTTTTGCTGCGTTCAGCCGCAGGGGAGCGCAGGTATAGACGCACTCAATTATTTTCAATGGGGCTGTACTCACACAAACGCATGTAGGCGCCGAACGCAGGAAAAATGCAGCATGTTGCGTCTGAACCTGCGTTTGGCGCCTACATGCGTTCGTGTGAGTACAGCCCCATTGAAAATAATTGAGTGCGTCTATACCTGTGCTCCCCTGCGGCTGAACACAGCAAAACGGAACGCAGAGGAGCGCAGGTAAAAACGCCCGTGTGTAAGGGCCCTTAGTAGTAATGTTCTCTAGTTACTAAATCAACACCAATGTCAGTTTCATATCTATCAACAGCAGTATAAAGTCAAAGTATACTGCATTACTCAAAGGGCTACTAAATTGCCCTTTACCAAAAAACAGCAACTACGTGCACTTCCAGCACTTGATCAGTGTGCCACCCCAGGTATGTGCCTTTGTGCAAGTCCAATTATGAACCAGTGCAAGACATTGCCGAGCTGTCAACGGTACCTTTAAGGTAAGTATGGTGGGGAAATGGCAAGGGGAACCCCTTACATTGGCTTCCATATATGTACAGGAGATATAATAAATAACCCCCAGACTTCTTAGTTATGCTTCCTACTATTGATGTAGCAAAGGTACAGACACCTACATGTGCAAATAATGAAAAATGCTTTATTTACATTCCCACATGTAGATGTTCAGAAATGTATTTTTAACAGCTTACGTAGCCGTATTTATCTGCATGCTTGCGGTTCTCTGCATGTTGGTTCAATCTCACACATGCATTCAGGGGAAACATCATTTTGAACGGATGTTCTCTTAAACATACATTAGCACAATGGTTTTTCATAATAACAATGTATATATATTTTCTCAGCCTAAGGGGGGACTTGTTTAATATAAGCTTCGGCTTACTGAAATAAGAAACTTTCTAAATACAAATAATTTAAAGTTATGTATAGTTTCTGAAAATTTCAAGTTTATATTCACTATCCATCTCAGCATCTGTTTCAATTCATTCTGTCTTCTTGTAGTAGTTGGGTGTCAGATATTTATTGACATAACCAATATATCTTATAGGGGAGTTCCTTTTGCCTTGAAGACGTGTTAGAGCTCACTCTATAAAAATTAGGGATGCACCAAATCCACTTTTTGGAATTCGGCTAATTCCTGAATCCTTTGCGAATGATTCTACCGAATATGAATCCGGATCCTAATTTGCATATGCATATTAGGACTGGAAAAAGTGGGGAAAATGTTTTTTACTTCTTTGTTTTGTGACAAAAAGTCATGTGATTTCCCTTTCCACACCTATTTAATATATGCAAATTCGGATTTGGTTTGCCATGCGCAAGGATTTGGCCAAATCTGAATTCTGCTGAAAAAGGCCGAATCCTGGATTCTGTGCATCCTTAATTAAATTCATCAGACATAATGTCTCTCTAAATGCAGGATTTGTGCAAAAGGCAGTTATTTTGTTAGATTTTGTTTGTACTGGAATCAGTTATTTGAGTGAGCTCTAATTCATCTGCTAGGAAAGGAAACCCCCCTATAAGATATACTGGATGTAACTGTCAATGAATATCTGACACCCAACTCCTGCAGGACGACAAACAGATGCCGAGAGAGGGATAGTGAACTTAAACTTGATTATTTCAGAAACAATACAGAATATTTAATTGCTTGTATTTACAAAGTTTCTTATTTCAGTATGATGAAATAGCATTTTCATTTTCGCAATAGTTCCCCTTTAAAGCCAGGTTTCAATAACATGACCAAACTCACACCAAAATAAATAAAAGGGTGGTAAATGGCCTCCCTGCACTTGTTAATAAAAAGGCCCAAAGAGAGGGAGGCAGAGTTTTATGTGGGCAAAGTTTAGCTGAATTACAAGCCCATTTGTTGCTACTGATTTTTTTATTGCTAGCAGCTAAATTGCCATTGTCATTTCTGCTCAAAAGTGTAACTTTGAACACTTCTATGATGTGTGCATGTATTTTTAGCGTGAACTGTCTTTCTGAACATAGACAACCATTAAC
Organism: Xenopus borealis; assembly: GCA_024363595.1. Lineage (NCBI taxonomy): Eukaryota > Metazoa > Chordata > Amphibia > Anura > Pipidae > Xenopus > Xenopus borealis. The sequence goes on along the minus strand of CM044438.1, from coordinate 55,182,736 downwards.
ACAAGAGAGATGGAATAGAGACCTATGATTGGTCTGGCCGGAGGAGTGTGGCTCCATCCCCCCAAATCTATTGTGAAATCTGTGAAAAAATGCAGGAGGGCTTAAAAATCCACATGTAGAATAATTTTATGCTGGAAAAGCATCCTTCCTATTTTAATACCAAGGCTGTTGGCACTATAGTTGCAGAGTGATGTCTAAGAAAAAAATAGCCTTTTAAATAGTACCTAGTGATGTCACTTGTACCTAGTGATGTCACTTGTGTATAAATAATAAATGGATAGGCTCCATAAGATCTCCCCTTTACATGTAGATGAGTGTTCCAGGTAACAGTTCTGTATGTAGCTGAACTGCGCCTCTCACCTTTCCTATGATTCTCCTGCCTTGGTGGTACAGATCTCCCCAGACGGTTGGCACAATTCAGTACAATGTAGATAGGTTTTCAAAGAGGGTCCCACAAACGCCAAATATGCTGCAGGTGGGGAGCGTATCCCTTTTATTGTGACCACCTGTGCATCATCGTTCCAGGGGGGTTAAACCACCTTCATCAGGATAACATAGTAAGTTATGTTGAAAAATGACACCTCCATCAAGTTCAACCTTAAGTCTATATATAACCTGCCTAACTGCTAGTTGATCCAGAGGAAGGCAAAAAAAACATCTGAAGCCTCTCCAATTTGCCTCAGAGGGGGAAAAATTCCTTTCTGACTGCAAGATGGCAATTGTACTATGAACTATCTTCCATAACCCTGTATTCCCTCCCTTGCTAAAAAGCCATCCAACCCCTTCTTAAAGCTAACTTATGTATCAGCCTGTACAACTGATTTAGGTTCACAGACAGGAGCCAATGTGCTGGGTAATTTGGAAGGTGTTTAATAAACAAAAATGTGCACAGACCTTTGAAAAAAAAAAACACAAGCCCAGGTACAGGCCAAAATTTGAGGGCAGGGGCCAGACAAGCAGATGAGGGACAGGCCAAAAGTGAGGACAGGCAGAGTTCATGCAAGGTCAAAAACAGCCTAAGGTCAAAACCGGAGATCCACAAATCAAGAGTAACAGGGAGCAGATATGAAACAGAGGAGGGAATCAAGACAGGAACAAAACAAGACTTACCAGGAACAGGAAAACAGAAACAAGAACATGATCAGGAAATCAAGGTCACGAGGCTTGGTGTCAGTACTTGGGCTAATAATCCAGCACAGGGTGTTGGGGAAACAGGCTTGAATAGTGCTCAAATGCATAATTGCCCTTGGCTGGATTGGGGGTATGTACCAAAGAAGGCTGGCCTGGAGGCAGCAAGGAAACAGGCATCACAGCCAGGCCACCACCACTGAGCTTCCTGTGGCTCAAGCAGGAGGAGCAGTTTCCTCAACATAACAGGTCCCTGGTTTGAAACCAGGGAGTTCCTCACAGATTTTCACAGCTCTCACTGTAAAAAAAACAAACCCCTTTTTTCACATGGTCTGGGCTTGCACTAAATGAAAGCACTTCTGGTCCTGTGTTACAGAATTTATAGCTCAAATTCTGGACCAGCCAATTCCATGAGACCCTAAGGTCCTAACTTTGATCAACCAGATACATGATCTAGCCCCAACTAAAGCAGAGAAAACTTTAATATGCTTGATCTACATCAGATGGTGTTGCCCATCTAAAAGCCTGGTCATCTTGGTTGGACCTGTTAAACTGAGCCTAAATTTCAATGTATCACAACTTGCCCCAAGTATGTACAATGGAGAACCTCTCTTCCAATGAATACACACCCCTAGCTCTGAGCTCTTATAGTAATGACACTGAAAACATAGCTGGTATTCCTATACTTTATTCCATACTTCACATAAAGTGCATTTTTTGTTGTGTTTGGAATTTTATTTAATGTAAAAACTTACAAACAGCTGGATTACTCTCTTGTAAAACAGACAATTATATAAACAGATATTGACATTTGTTACCCTGAATGTTATCCTGAATGCACAACTGTGCAATTCTTATTTAAGAGTCAATAGTCAATTTATTTCAATAAAACCACTAATATTAAATGGATGTTCCCCTGCCCCAGATCAGAGTTCACCTCGAGTTTGATTTACAGTATATGGTCATTAAACGCCACTGGGACTTTTAATATCCTTATATTGTTTTGCAACATAGGGTGCATGATTCCCTTTCTACATTGCAAGGCTAAGCTTTATGTAAAGTTTTGTATGTTCAGTGTTATGTTTATGTGCTGGTTTAGTAGTCATAATGGAAAGACAAGGACTGCATTGGTGCTGTGTGGTTATAAGCATTACATGATGTCTGTGTTGTGCTTTGGAAGATCGCTGGAGACCTCTGCACTGTGCACTAATAGCTCCATCACATGACAATCACATGGCCTCCTTTATTAGAGCCCCACACAAATGCCCTTTACTAGAGTGAATGTGATTATACACTGCATTATATTCTGCGTTACATAGCACAGGAAACCTTGCAGATAGCTGAACAGCTGAATGAATACGGTCTCATACAGAGGACCTGAGAAATGTATATCTGTTTGGTAAGGACCAGCACTCACTTGTATTTGAAATGAAAAAAAGCTCTTTATTTCACAAGTGGTATGTGAAATAAATAGTTTTTTTGTTTTAAATCAAATACAACAGTGTGCTGGTCCTTACCAATCATGTGCATTTGTAACTGATTTATTGAGATCTCCAAACCAGAAGATCTCAATAAATCACCAAAGAATTAGCACAATTGCAGAAGTGTGTGCCGTCTTATTTTATATTTGTAATATAGCTTTCCTGGTTGCTGGGTCTTTCTGTTAATGCTCGGTTAAATGACTGTACTGAAAAATGCCCATTCTTTGTACAGATTAATCTTTTGGTTTGTTAATAAAGAAATCAATTAACGATTGGACAAGGCCAGATGTAATGGATCAGGGATGCTTTCTCTGGACATCTTAGACAACAGGAGGTGTTCAACTGCCCCATTTCAAACTGCCGCGGTGCGGTTACGTGAGATTGGTGTAGGATCTGTAGAGCCTTAATATGATATTGGCTAGAAAGCCTGTCAATCACAGATAAAGTCTAATCATTTCCCAAAGGAGATATCTGTAGTAGAATGATCCAAATTTGTTCCAATGAGTTTCTATATGTATGCTGTAGATCGTAGGATATGGCCTCAGTTCCATATGTGGTTCAAGGGGTTCAAGCATGTGATGCTTGCAAGAAATCAAAATGCTGATTTTGGAGAAAAGTTCTGCTCTGTCTCCATTTGCAAAGACATTAGTCACTGTGCCCTCTAGGGAAGTCTTTTTTACTTATACAGGAAAAATGTTTTTGAGTATAACTTTATAGGCATGTGTTACTAATTAGTGATGGGCGAAACGGCCGCGTTTTCCAGAGAAATTCGCTAATTTTTCGCCAATTCGCGAAACGAGTCGCGCGTCGCATCAAACGCGTCGCGTCGTTTTCGGCGCGTCGCGTCAAAAACGACGCGCGACTCGTTTTTGGCGGCTAATTTTTTCTGCTGTTTCGCGAATTTATTCGCCAGCGGGGAATTCGCCGCAAATTCGCCCCTGGCGAATAAATTCGCCCATCACTATTACTAATGGGTTAGCTTTTTGAATAATTCTCATTTCATAAGGCAACATCTAACATTAATAAAAGAATTTGGGAAAGTATATTTTTAAAGGTCAGCTTTCCAAAAATGTTAAATGTGCTGTTTTCCATTTGGTCAGATCATGTTTAAGATCTAGAATGGTTTGACTGATGCTCAGCGTTTAGGTTTCCGTATGGTGGTTCGCAAATTTGATACCCAGGTTTGTGATGTGATGTTTTTTTTTTTTAAAGGGGGCACACAGTGTCCAGTCAGTTGTAAAAAAAAGTGTCAGGACTTCTGATTTGTCATAGTTAATTTTAAAACATGTGAAAGTGGCATATCTGTTAAAGTAGGGGTCCCCAACCTTTTTTTGCTTCGGAGCAAAAAATGTTTTCAAGGACCGAGGGGTGGGGGCTCCGGGGGTCAAGGGGGGAGGTTGGCGTAAATTTTGTCACACCTGCGTCCATTTTGTCCCACCTTGTAAAGGCTCCACAGCCCACTGCAGGACGGCCAGGTGGTTGGGGACCCCTGTAGAGTCCTGCAGCGGGTTGGGTACCCGCAAAATCTTGCGGTACCCTGCAGGTTCCATGTAGAAGTTCTGGGTGCGGGTATAGAAGCGGGTCTGTGGTTTTGCGGGTTGAGGGTTCCGATGATGTCACTTCCGGTTTACAATGACAAAACTTCCTGTTTTACTCCTTTTTTTCTGATCACGGCTACTTCCGATGATATCACTTCTGGTTTACAATGACCCCCCTTCCTGATTCTTGATGGTCAGCGGGTCGCGGGTCTGGGTTGCGGATAAGTTATTTGTGGGTCGGGTTGAGGGTCCAATCGGGTTAGAATGTGGTTCGTGGGTCCGGGATTGCAGGTTTCGGGTATGGGTCGGGGATTGGTTCCAAAAAATGGACCCGCGCAGGACTCGACCCCTGTGTTAAAGGTATTGAAGATTACAAAGACATATTAGCAGTGGCATAGCATTCCAGGTCCACTACCCCTTACCCCTCTTAAAAACTTCCCGGCACACATCTGTGCCTACCTGGAACTACTCACCTTTCCACTCACAACCCTCTGCCTCTGCTATAGCTGCATCCATGAATCTTGCCCAAAATTATCAAAAAAACTATCATCTGCAAATGCTATTATTCTGTGATAAGTACAGTATACCCCACACTAAGCCCTTTGAAAGAAAGTAACATTTTTTTGTTGTAAGAAAGGCAGTCGGTAAATAAATCCTTCAACTCCAACTCTGACTCCTCTGTTGTTAAAGGAACATTAATACCAAATACTGAAAGTGTATTCAAGTAAATAAATAAATATAATGTACTGTTGCTCTGCACTAGTAAAATGTGCGTGTTTGTTTCATAAAGACTACTATACTTTATATAAATAAGCTGCTGTGTAGCAGTAGTCTTTCTGAAGCAAAACATACATTACCAGTGCTTGCTAACAGTATGTTATAAGTTACATTAAAACTCTTTAATTTGCTGGTGTTACTGTTCCTTTAGTATACCAATGTGGTTTCCAGTACAGAACATACAAGACATTTTATCACTGAAAAAATAAAACAACGTCCTTTGGTAATTCTAAACCAAAATCAAAGTTTAACTACATAAACCAAAAACAACTGGGAAACCTAAAGAACTTATATATTAATTGAACCTGGCATAAAGCTGTAGAATACCTGTTAAAGAGATACTGACACTTGAAATTAAACTGGTTTTTACATCTATTATAATATTGGCTTTGAAAGCTACTTCTAATGTTGCCATAAAGTATTTGCATGATGCTTTTACATAACCTGTCTGATCCCCCATGTTCCTGTATGAGGGGGCTGCCATATTTGTGCAGCAGGAGTCCGTTAGCATTAGAAACTGTAACTAATGGGACAGTCAGGTTGGCAAAGTCAGAGTGTCAGAGAGTCAGGCTTAGGAACTTCAACTAACAATTATATACAAAAACAAACCTCTCAGCAAAAACTGATCATCATGAACTATAGGTAACATTATGTGGCAGATTTATTAAGGGTCGAATTCTAGGGTTAAAAAACCCTCAAATTCGACCATGGGAATTGTCGAATATCGAATTTGAAGGATTTTACCGCAATTCAATTGGTTGAACGATCGAATAGAAAATATTCGAACGATCGATAAAATCGTTTCAATCGAACCATTCGAACGATTTTAACCATTTTTTATTCGATCAAAAATAATAAAAACCCAATTCGGTAGCTTTGATCTGGCGAACTAGGCAGTCAAATAAAAATTTAAAGGGGAAGTAATTTGACTGTCGAATATTTGAATAGATTTTTATTTGAATTATTTGATTCATTCGATTTGATCGAATTTTCAAAATTCACTGGTCGAAGTGGTCTTCAAAAACATTCGAGAATTCAAATCTTTTTGAAAATTCGATCGAATTTGGAATCCTTCATGTGAATCTGCCCCTTAATGTACATTCATATGTTAAAATTAATTTTTTTGTATCAGTATCACTTTAAATACAATCCAAACTTAACTAAAGCATTGTTCTTAAAAACAGAATTGCTTCTGCCAGATCCTCCTTCATATAAGATCTTAAATCTGATTTGATTATTTTCAGTTGGAGTTGGTACATTTTTGGCGACTCCAGGTACCCACAATTGCTCCCAACTGTGACTCCATGACTCTGATTCCACAGCTCTAAGTAAAGACTTTGGGAAAGTTTTAGGAGCTGACGACTGAAATGTTTAAAACTGAAGTCAGTGATCCCTAACCAGTTGCTATTGAGCACATGTTTCTCACCACCCCCTTTGATGTTGCTGCCAGTGACCCAGTGCCCATTTTACATTTTTTGGAAGCAAGGTTTAGAAGCATAAAGCTGCTGTATTACTCCAAGCAGAGCCTCCTGCAGTTTGGCAGTCCACATGTGACTACGAAAGAGCCAATCACAGCCCTTATTTAGCCTCCCTAATGAACCTGTTTCATTCTTGTGTGGCTCACCAAAACTTTTTACATCTGTATGTGGCTCATGAGTAAAAAAAAGTTGGGGATCTCTAATTAAAGTATTTGTTGCAAAGTGTGATATATACTGTTGAAGAGTTATTCTGAAAATAGGTGTCCTTTTTCATAGAAATAATCCCACAACAACATGACTGTAGTGTAGGGGTTCCCCACAGAAGCACCTTAGCATGAGGCTTGTTTTAGGATGTGGGGCAGGCCCGGACTGGCAATCTGTGGGTTCTGGCAAATGCCAGAGGGGCTGCTATAAGGTAATAGATTTTCCTGCCGCACACCTGTGATTCACCTGTGAACCAATACTGCAATGGCGGTGCAATCTTCCGTTGACCCAGCTGGGTTCCTTATCAACGTGCAACAGTGTAGAAACAGATCCGCACACACTCCAGTTTTATGCAGTCAGGGAATGTTCCCCTTTTATTCTGTATGTATGTATAACTTTATTTGTAAAGCGCTGTTAAGGAGCCACAGCGCTGTACAGTGCATAAAAGTACAATATATATAAAAGTATACATGGGGAGACAAATCATATAATAAATATATACAGAATCATAGGACAAAGAGGTTAAGTGCTAAGAGACATAGTGGGAAGGAGATCCCTGCCCCGTAGAGCTTACAGTCTAAGTGGATGGAAGGCTAACATACAGGCACAAATTGGAGATGAAAAAGTGCACATGGTAAGGCATAGACAGTAGGCGCAGGGCTAGGGTACTGTTATAGCGCTCCAAAAGGTAGGCCCTTAGATTTGTTTTTGAAGAGATTGGGAGAGGATTCCTTACGGAGGAATTCAGGGATGGAATTCCAGAGGTAAGGAGCAGCAAGATAGAAGGGTCTGAGACAAGAGGTGGCAGTGGATGTGGGTGGTGTAAAGAGAAGGTGGCTCTGAGAAGAGCGGAGAAGACGACCAGGAAAGTATATCGAGACAAGAGAAGAGATGTAGTGAGGAGCAGAGGAGTAAAGGGCTTTGAATGTTAGCAGATGGGTTTTATATGCTATCCTTTGCTTGACAGGCAGCCGTGCTAAGGATTTTAGTTGGGGTTGAGCAGATTCTCTTTTAGGAGAGAGTAGAAGAATCCTGGTTGCAGAGTTTAAGACTGATTGGAGGGGAGAGAGATGGGAGTCAGGAAGAGTTAGGAGATTGCAGTAGTCTAAGCGAGATAAGATAAGGGCATGGATTAGTGTTTTGGCTGTTGTTTGAGAAAGAAATGGGCATATCTTGGTTATGCTACAGAGGAAGAAACGACAGGTTTTGGCACTATTATTAATGTGATTAGAGAAGATGAGGGACTGGTCAAAGATGACTCCTAAGCAGCGTGTTGAGTTAACCGGGTTAATGGTTATGCCATCAATAGTAATGGTGAAAGGAGAAGGGCTCAGTTTGGGTGGAAAAACCATGAGCTCAGTCTTGGCCAAGTTGAGCTTGACGTTGGTTCATCCAGGAAGGTGGCATTTATTATGCCACCATATAATCAACGTTTTGGGGGGGAAACCCAACCCACCCTCCCTTCATCGGGTGCTATAAGGTGCCATAGAAAGTCAGTATTTAGTGGGCTGGTAGGGGCTGTTTGGGCCTCTGTGTACCTGAAATGCCAGGATTTAATTTAATAAGTCCAGCCCTGATGTGGGGTGATCCAGGTCTTATTTGAATCCAGAATCCGGCAGACCTGAGCAAAATTTTTGTGTTTCAGTGTATAACACCAGGGTCCCGTGGAATACAAGCAAGTTTCTCTTGTTTCTCTCCATATAGCATTCATTGTATGAGTTTCCATTTACCTGTCACTTCAAGTTCAACATCAGCTCACCTTTCTTCCTGCTATCCCCCTTCATTCAACTCCACTGAGCCAGCAAGTTCCGCTTCACTATTTACCCTGCTGCTCCATAGATTCAAGCAATTCACACCTCAAGTTCAGTAGTTTTACGCCTTCCTTACCTATTACTTTTCACTTCTTGTTTCTAGTCACTGCCATTTCTCTGCAATTTCCCTGCTCTCTGTCTATCTCTTACCTAGTTTCTGACCATGGCCTGTATTCTGCCTGCTGGTGTCTAAATTATTGTATTCTGCTGACGGATTATCTGGTTTTAACCTGGCTGGCATTCTGGCTTCCTTGTGCTTTAACAAGCGGCTGTTGTTTACTATAGTTTTGGTCTTGCTAAAGACTGTATCTTAATTCTTTCAGTTAGCTGTAGTTAAATTATAACATTCTAGACTCTGGTCTGGCTAAAATTCTGCTTTTTGATGCCTCCAAATCAGACGAGCTAAGGGTTACTTACCTTACCCCTGCTGATGAATTCTGGGCACCGGCATAGAAAAAGAAACTATTTATTATCTGCTTGCTTTTTAATGTATTCTGAAATGACCAGTTGTATAGCTGTTCTCCCTAATCCTTCCCAGGGAGCCTGCAGAGAAAAGAGAACTGTTTAAGGATCATTCCCTTTCAGTTTTATTAGAACTTACCTGTTGTTCAGAAACTGTTCATGTTATCTGTTCATCTTATTTAATCCAACTCAGGGGAAGACTTGAATAGAAAGCGGGCTTTTTTAGCTGCATTGTCAACAACCAATGAGGCAGTGAAAGCTATTCAGTGTCTATTCTCCTTTATCTTGCTTCAAGAAAAAAAAAGGGAAATGCAGACAGTAACTAATTCCAAACCAAAAAGACTTCTTTCTGCTGTACCAGTTCCATCGTATTCAGCTATGAGTCACTGTGAGCCGCTGGAGTCCAGGTAAGTCTTTCAAAAGCTTCTCTCCTTATTAAAGGTCCTTGTAACCCATTGGTCCTGTGTCTCGGTGAAAGGTCAACGGATAAAGAGCTTTATATTCTGACCAAAAGTAAACTGTCCCAAGGCCATGTGTGCATTCTATGCAGGTAATGCACGGTGACATGACCTTTAACATCACAGATTTGTGGAGCATGTGGAGTCGGAGATGTGCCCAATTGTAGCTGTTTGGCCTACTGTTTCACTTCATGGAATCCACCTGTGGCTACAAATGAAAGGCAGATTTTGGGCACTAAACACAAGTGAACCATGGGAAGAACATGAAAACAGAATGATCAGTTGCTATACCTTCTGCTTGCTCTTTGCTTAAAACTCCAGAAGACACTAGAATTAGTGCCTTTAATAGAGCTGTAAATGGCTCTAGGGTTCACCCATTAGTCTAACACCTAACTTATGATAATCCTTACTATTCATAGCTACGCCTTTAATCCTAAAAATGATAGATCACATTTGAATTTACATATTGTTCAAGCTTCTCCATTAGATACATATTTTGTTTTTAATATATCTTACATTCATGAAAGGAAACACTGTGGGGCAGATTTACTAAATTCGTGTGAAAGGATTCGAATATTCACTCTTTTCGATTGTGCGACTATTCGAATATGCAAATTAAGTATTTTCGACTATTGAATATGGAATATTCGGTCACATCAAATAGATCGAATAAGTAAATAAATATTTATTCGGTCGCTGGTCGAAGAAAATTTTTATTCGACTGCCTACTTCGCCAGATTGGACATACTGAATAGCATTGCATTTTTCATATCGAATATTATTCGTACAATTGTACGCTGCAAATATTCGAATCGTACTAATTTTTTCGCAAAATTGTTTGATTGTACGATTTTGCCAAATATTCGAAAAGCGCTCAAAACCGGTGAATATTTATTTCGCCAGATATTCGCCAGTCGAATTCAAGAGCTAATAGCCCTCGACAATTCAACCCTTAGTAAATCTACCCCTGTGTGTAGCCTGACTCAACTGGACATTCTAAAGCAGTAAGGTTGACTAGGGACTATTATTCTGTGAAATTGCTGGAATAAGTGTAATTCTATTTGTATACCATGTGTGTTTAACAGACTACTGATTTGAGGTGATCAGACAGTAATAAGGAATTACTTTCATCAGGGCAGAAAGGGAGGGGAGAGGACAGTTGCAAAAGAGTTCATGGCTGATGTTACATAAAGTTATTACTTAACATGTTCCAATTTTAGACATGCCTTTAAGGGAAGATCTGGAACATGAGGTTGGTGTTGAACATCATTTTCCAAGGGAATTTCTTTTTTTTTTTTTTTGAGCAAAAAAATTTTTTTTGCTTTCAATCATAGGGGACCTCCCTCTCCCAAGTAATGTAAAACCAATTAGAAAACGTGTATCTCAAACCCTGTAATTGTAGGTGTCTGGGATTGGTCGAAACAATCTTAGTTTGATCATCTTATGTTAAAGATTATAATGCTGTTGCTATGTACAGATAGATCTTGCAATAATTCCTTGAACACGTTTCTTCTTGACCTCTCTAGCATACCAGTTATCATCTCAGCAGGAATCATCTTTAAACAGGAAATACTCAGCATGTAAATCGTACAGATCCAGCTGAGTTCTTAGGTTTGTTATGCTCAGTTTGGTCCAAGACAGCAGGTGGGATAGCAGAGAGCATTGTCCATCAATGCTCAGCAGGTAGAAATCACTCCTACTCCTACATAGTAACTGTGCCCTTTAGAGCCTCCCTCCAGTCAGCACCTATGACTCATTGGTTGAATCTGTTTGTGTGTTCAAACCTAGGAGGTAACATGCAAGGCTGCCATTTAGACAGAATAATTATGTAGCATAGCTACATTTCTAGTTTCTTTTCCCCATAAATCTTAAATGAAACTTTTTCATTTGTGCCTCTGTCAAAATCTCCAACTGCTATCTTTCTGGCAGCACTATAAATATCTTCCAATCCTTGGGTCTGTATTAATTAAATGTCAGCATTAAGCACATACTTACTGTATATCTCATCTCTTTAATTCAATTGAGAAAGTTCTGCCTGGTAGTAAGGTTGTGACCATTCTATAGCCATAGTTAGAGGGGCTCACCTCTGACAGGCAGGAGGTACTTCTATGTTTGGATAACAATGTCTTCTGTGAGTTCCACCCACAGATTTTATCATGGGGGGCGAAGCCTTGTATAATTCTGAAGGATATATATATATATATATTTCCCCCTTTTTCTCCATAATAATAAAACAGTAACTTGTCCTCAATCCCAACTAAAATATAATTAATCCATGAGGCAAAACAATCCTATTGGATTAAGTTCATGTATAAATAATTGTAGCAGACAAAGCACGGAGAAAACATAAAAGACCCCTTATCCGGCAAGCTCCAGGTCCCGAGCATTCTGGATAACAGTTGCCATACCTGTAATGGTTTAAAAATGTCATAGCAGTATTTCCAGTTGAGGTATGCCTTTCACTTACATCTTGGAGTGCGTACAATTCAACTTGATGAAAGAAAATGTTAAGAGAGGATTCCATACATCGAAGAAGATCAATACCATGGAGAAACATGTATTTATATAGCGCCAACATATTTTGTAGCGCTGAGATAGAAGACCCCCTCCAAATGGACCCCAGTGCATATATGTATACAGTAAAATGTTTATATGGTCCTATCTATATATCGACCTATCTCACATACAGTATATAAACTATATTTCTAAAGTTACCAGTTCTTTTGACATACCATTGCATTTCATTGTAAGGCGAGGGGGGGTTTTATGAACATTAGCAGTGTATTCCCTGAAATTATTAATTAATAGTAATTATATATATATATATATATATATATATATACACATATATATAATAAAATATATATATATATATATATATATATATATAAAATATATGTGGCTATATTCTAGGTGACACTGCTGTCACACTGGTTTGGAGGCATATATTTCAAAAGGTTCTTTTGGATTGCTAAAGTAGCCATGGGCCATATGAGTGTGTCTGACCTGTCCATCTACATTAAATCAGTTCTGACACTGAAAATGAAGTTTTTAAATAATGCAGTGGTGTCATCCCCAAGACCAGAATGACCATAGGTTGGAACCTTTTTTTTCAGAGCGCTGTATTTTCTGTGCTACAACAGCCCAAATATACAGAGTCACAGTTAGATCAGGTTGCTGCGCACCCACATAATGAATAATAAGCACCAACCAGATTCTTAGGGGCAAATTCACTAAAGCACGAAGCGTCTAACGCTATCGCTTATTCACCAGCATGACGTCATTTCGCAACTTCTCCAATTTACTAACAATGTCCCTTGCGAAGTAGACAGACTAGTGCAACTTCGCACCCTTACGCCAGACGAAGTTGTGCACTTACGAAGGGACGTAACTATGCTAATTTACTATGATGATCATTTTACTGAATGTTACCTCTTTACTTCGCCAGGACAAGTCCCAAAAAAACGCTGGCATCTTTTAATTTTTTAGGGCGATAGTCTGAAAAATAGCGTAATTTTTTGGGGGGTTACCCTCCTTCCCCCCTACATTTCCTAACGTATGGCAACTGAACTATACAGTTTGGCACATGTTTAGGGCAATAGGACAACTTTATATTATTTGTTACAGGTTTCATGAGCTTGTGTAGTGGAATGTAGTGGCTGCAGCATATAATTCTATTATACGTTTAATTTAACGTTTTTTAAGCTGGGGTAGGCATAGCACACAGTATTTGAAAAGAGCCCAAGGGGTTGAGGGAGGGCACAAGTAGTTACTTGAGATGACAAGAGAAGCTGGGGGACTTCAGAGTAGGGATGGCGCGAACTGTTCGCCGGCGAACTTGTTCGCGCGAACATCCGCTGTTCGCGCTCGCCAAAAGTTCGCGAACGTCGCGCGACGTTCGCATTTTGGGTTCGTGTCAATTTGCCGCATTTTTTTTGCCGCTTTTTTTTTGCCCTCTCACCCCAGACCAGCAGATACATGGCAGCCAATCAGGAAGATCTCCCTGGACCACCCCCACACACCCCCTGGACCAAAAAAAAAAAAAATGTGCATACCTCCCAACTGTCCCTTTTTTGGAGGGACAGTCCCTCTTTTGAGAGCTCAACCCTCTGTCCCTCATTTGTACTGGAAAGTCCCTCTTTTCTCTGCACTGAACAGCCAGAAAAAGAAGCAAAGATTTGAACTTAATTGGCTTTTGGCAGAGAGTCCAGAGCAGCTAACAGGTGCAGATAAGATACTTTGTAACACTTTTGACATAAGAAAATAATGGATTTTTCTTTTCCCTTGATCCCCCTCTTGCATGCCACTGTCCAGGTTGTTGCACCCTTTAAACAACTTTAAAATCATTTTTCTGGCCAGAAATGTCTTTTTTAGCTTTAAAAGTTCGCCTTCCCATTGAAGTCTATGGGGTTCGCGAACCGTTCGCGATTTTGCGCAAGTTCGCGAACGTGTTCGCGAACTTTTTTGCCGCGGTTCACGCCATCCCTACTTCAGAGTTATTTTTTGCAACAAATGTATAAAGTATAGTTATTTAGTTAATGGGGGATGTGGAATGGCTTTAAATATGGAAAGCATTGTGGACTAGATTTTTTTTATTGTTTATGAGTGTGCCATAATGTTAAATGGGTTGTTCAAATTTAAGGGGCAATTTAAAAAAAATTAAAAATTTGACCATCATATTTTTTGGGGGGTAATTTTCGATCGAAAATAATTTTCGATCGAAAATTACCGTTTTCGATCGAATTAAAATAGCATGATTTAAAAGGTTTTTTTTTATCTTCCTATTTTGGGCTATTCGATAGTCGAAGTAGCCCAAAATTTATTTAAAATTCAAATTTTAAAAATTCGAATTTGATTCGGAATTTCACTTTTCCTTCATAAACGTGCCCCTAAATTAACTCTTAGTATGATGTAGGGATTAATATTCTGAGGCAAATAGTTTTCGGTTTTTTTAATATTTGTGTTTTCCTTTAGCAATTTAGAGTTTTATTCAGCAGTTCTTCAGTCTGCATTTTCAGCAACCTGGTTGCTAGGACCCAAATTACCCTAGCAAGTATGCACTGATTTGAATAAGAGACTGGAATATGAATAAGAGATGACCTGAACAGAAAGATGAGTAATACAAAGCATAACAATAACAATACATTTGTAACCTTTTTTTTTGTTTTTTTTAATCTGAAAGCTGGAAAGAGTCAGAAGAATTCAAGTAATCACAAAACTATAAAAAAGAAAAATACGTAGGCCAATTGAAAATTTGCTTAGAATTAGCAATTCTATAACCTCTAAGGTTTTTATATGGAAATGCAAGAATCTTGTTTGTGGATTAAGTCAGGAGTGGGCATTTTGACTGCAAGCATAATGTACTTTTAAGGGTACATGGTAGTCAGTGGTGGAGGAGAGTTACTGTTACTGTAATTTTACCGGAATTAGAGGCATACCTAATGAAAAAGAGACTTGAAAGAATCAGCAACAAGTAACAGGCACTGCAGTCAATCAAAACAATAGAAAATGTTTAGGGAGGCAAGCAGAAGACCAAAAATGTAATAAATTGACAATTTAATAGTGGGAAAAAATCAGTTACAAGCATAAAGATGACAAAATGGGTTTTAGCAACTAATAAGGTACATATTTATCAGAGAGTGAACTCAAAACTTAGTGAAGTTACAGTCAATTGACTTGCATATATTCCCCTATATTCCCCAAAGTTGCAATCCTTATGAGCTGACGTGTCTGAGTTTAAAGAAGAGAGCAAGATAGATACAAGGGTTCATCAGTGTGGTAGGAATAAACAAAAAAGTCAGATTTCAAAGCCACACAGTCAGAGAGAGACAGAGACAGAGGATGACATATTTGAACTGCAAAGTAGAGTAGAGTTCCAACTCCACCCACCCTGGCCAATGTTTTAGGGGAGTGACAAAATAAAAGACCCTCCCCCCATGATGGAGTGTACGGTTAATGACAGAATGATTCAGTTAGGGGAAAAGATTTTGAGGCAAAACAGATCAGAGATTATTGTAGATTTGTTAAAGAGTGAATGTTGAGTAGGACACTTAATGGGGACCTGTCACCCAGACATACAAAGATGTATAATAAAAGACATTTTCACTTTAAACATGACATCCAAATTAATTTGTTTTATTAAAACATCCACAGCCATTCCTGTAGCATTGCCATAGTGCTTTCTTTACTAGCAGAGCTGAATTTTTGGTTTGCAAAAATGGAAATTTTCCAATTGTAGCCAGACCAAACCACCAGCTCAGAAGAGTTCTGGTCAACTTTGCATGGATTTGATTTGAAGGTTTACTTTTTGTTTAGTTCCCAAAGAATGTATTCAGGGAGCAAAGAGGTAGAAACCAGTTGTGGCTCTCCTTGTAGCTCTCATCTCCTCTAAGTTCACTTATGAATCAAGCCAACCACCCCAGCAAATGCTGTCCTTTAAGAGTATCTAAACACAATAAAAAACAAAAAAAGCTGAAAGGGAATGCCTATGCCGTTTTTTGTCATTCCTCCTGTCATGCATACTTGACATGGGGTGAGGGTTCAGGGGTGTGGTTTTAATCCTTTATTTCTTTGGTTTCACATCAGTGGTGTAACTAGATATTACTGGGCCCCAAATAATTTTTCAGGCTCCCAAAATGTCTAGAGGTTGAATTGTTTTAGCAATCCTTATTGAAATTTATACAGTACCCCCTGGGCCTCCCTGCAGCCGCAGGGTCTGCTTCCTTTATAGTTACGACCCTGTTTCATATCTTTGTGTTCATCTACCTTTCAGCCTCTCCCCCAAGCAGTCAAACAAAACTATACATTTTCGTTTGAATTTTAAAATGGAGCACATAAAAAAACCATAAAGCGTGACCCCAATTGCTATTAAAAAATATAAATGAATAAAAAATACAGTGATTGTTCTGTGGCATTTCGAATAATGCCAACCTTCCCCTTTGGCATTAATGCCTTATGTAAAGCTCAGGCTGTGCTATTTTTAGGCCTCATCTACCAGAGTTATGCCAAACAGTACAACAAATTATTGTCTTGGAACAACCCGGCACAATATTAGTAAACTTGTCTAGAAACCAGTGTAGTTTTAAAACCAAGTAAAAATATACAAATCTGACACTTAGGGGTAAATTTATCAAAGAGTGAAGTTCCGCCACTAGAGTGAAATTCCACCGCTCTCCATTCATTTCTATGGGATTTTGAAAGGCCTATTTATCAATGGGAGAAGTGAAAGTTTACCCTTTGATAAAGACGCCTTTAAAAATCCCAAAGAAATGAATGGAGAGCGGCGGAATTTCCCTCTAATGGGGGAACTTCACTCTTAACTTCACTCTTTGATAAATATAGCCCACTACCTTGTTCTTGAATACACTTCGTTTAAGGGGAAGATTTCAGGGAGATTAGTCGCCTGGCGACTAATCGCTGCTTCTTTGGAGCGAAAAATCTCCCTGAATTGCTTGCCCTTGTCTCGCGCCCGCTAAACTGTATGTCACCTGCACCTATTTCACATGTGGCTCTAAGTTGCTGAAAATTGCCTCGTGAGGTGCAGGCGACTTTACATTCTAGCGGGCCTGGCGACTAATCTCTCTGAATCTTCCCATGTGGTCTTACACTGTAATGGGCTATGCAAAGAGCAACATACAAAAAAAAAAATTTTTGTTGTAAAATGTGCAAACTCATGGAAGAGATTTCAAGATTTTTTGTTCATGTCCTTTCTAAAACCTAACATTTGGCCAGAGCCTCTTACCTCATAACAACATTACAGTCACATGCCGTCACAATTTCCACCATTTAGACATATAGTTCTAAGAATATCTAGGACAGCCAACAACTGTTCATTTTCAAATGCCACACTAATTAACCTGGGCTTTCAGGTCTAAGAGAGAAAATAGACATAATAGACATTTTTGCCCAAATTCTCCCAGTGGGTCTTTATTCTAACACACCAACAGTTTTTTAAGTAATAATGATTTGAGCATTTATATTTTAAGATATTTATTTATGTATTATTTTTTTTAGTGCAAGACGTGTGCTTTATGAGAAGTTTTCTAAAGCTGGAATGCCATCAGTATATCATGCAGTGTTATATTAATTGATTCCATAAATCAATACATATATCTTCCGGTGTGTTTACAAATCTTCATTGAATTTTTCTGACATTTGAAGGGAGCGGCATCTTGTTTTTATTTTTTCATTTTTACTGAAGGGTGGAGGGTGCACATTGCATCCTTTCTGATGTTTTATAACATTTTGCAGCCTCTGGCTGCCCCAGTCATGTGTGTCTATCCTGTTTTCTAGGAGGGGCTGAGATGCCTTTAAGGACTATGCTGAGAAAAGATGCATTCTTTGTTTTGTCCCTGGCAGAACCATCACAGTGCATCCTGCTGAACAGAGCAGATACAGACTGGAATGACAGAGTGGACAGAGGCAGCAAGGCAAAGGGTTTTTCACCTAAGAGTACCACACATCATCCTACCCATAAGCTTCTACAGTTGTATTCTGAACTGATTGTGCAGCCAGGGACATTTTTTTAGAGTCAAAGAAGAGAAACACAGTATACTGGTATGTCCAAATCATCCTTGGAAACAGCCCAAATCTCCAGAAGTCACTCAGGGAACAGAACTTTAAAAACTTTTTCCAACCTGGAGAACTTAGTCACTGGAAGGAGAATTAAAAGAACTATAGCCACAATACAACATCAGATTTGCAGATTTGAGATACGTGTACTCTTTGCTTCCAAATGTGTGAACTTCTAGGACAGAGGAAGGACAGACAGTGTGGGTACTTCAAAGCATAGACACCGTGTTCCAAACTACAAGGTAACAAATCATCACAGGTTTAGCAGCTATCTGTATGCTCATTTGATCTTTGCAAGTTGGGTTGTAGGACCATAGAATAAGCCCAGTGTCCCCAAACTAAATTCTGAATCTCATAGTAGTAGATAAGATCAGCTCGTGTATTTTGCAAATCTCCTTTATTTTTCATCTTTAATTTATACACCTGATGTTTTGCACTGTTTTTAATGAGTGCTTATAATCTAAGGATTACTGGATTTGCACTGCAAGTAAAAGGGAACGGGTAGCCCGCTATTCATCTAACTGCCTCCATTTGTCATGATATCCTTAGTATCCAATTAGTAGTATTAAAGAGTTTTGACAAACAGGCAGGAGGGTGCAGTATCCTCCTTCTACAAGGACTGGGATCACTCTGGGCAATAGGACATGATAGCTATTTCACTGAATAATTAAAATTAGTTATGGAAGAGCTGCAACTTTGGATTCTGTCGCATATAGTGCAATCCACTGTTACCCACTGTCTCATAATCTATAGAAGGACCCTTAAGAGCTTTAGAAGAGCAGAAACTGCTCCTATGCTGCTACTTGTAATTAGTTATTACTTGGTTTATCCCATTAGACGTTAGTATCCATGCAAAGCCTATGGAAAAATTGGTGATAAGGCATAGCTGCATTTTGTTTTCGCACAATAATACTTCAAAATACTATAGGCATGTTTTGGGAAATCAGAAGACAGTTCTACAAGGGGGTTACTGGGAGAAAGACTGCTTTGACAAATCTCCCCGTGTTATAGGGGAGGGGGAATGGGAATTGTATTAGACTGAATCAAAAAATAATTTATTTAGTGCACCCCTAATTTATGATATATGTTCAATACGTTTCACTCATAACACCAACACGTGTAGACAGATTGACCCATATTACAACACATGTCAACACACTTCAATATGATCCTACCTACAAACCTGCCAATTAACATGTTACTCACACTGAAACATATGCGCTCCTTTACTAACCTACCTCCAAAAGCACTCCACCAATCAGTAGGCAGGTTTGCTCAGTCTAGTTGCACATTTGCACCAAAACCAGACCAAGACTAATATAATGGTAAACATCTGATGCAGCCATCACAATGCTGAACTTAGATCCGCCCACAACTTACAGCCCCCAGGTTTACTCAAACACACACACATTAAAATGCTATATACACACTTTTGGCATTATAAAATTTTACTCATTGAAAAATTTATTTTATTTTTTTTTTTTAATCTGGTAAATGATGGTGAGGAATACATATAAATACACTTTGAAGAGTAAAAATATATAGTTCACCTCAAGTTTTATGGATTTTTTTAACTGTTTTGTAAATCTATCGCACTGCATGAATAACTTTCTAACGGTGTCCTTCACTAATATGAACGAACAAGAAATAGAATGGAAGATATATTAGAAATGCATGGTGGGAATTATTCTGGCCAGATTTCTAATCCCAAATCAAAATATTTCTATAAAAGCAAAGGGGATTACTGATCTTCCCATCTACATAAATTAACAGACAGCTGGGGGCAGATTTAAGGGTCAAATTCGAGGGTTAAAAAAGTCTCGAATTAGACCATGGGAATTGTTAGGGAATAAAAATTCTCCAAACTCGGATTCGAATTTGAAGGATTTTTACCGCAATTTCGAACAATCGAATATAAAAATTTGATCGATCATATAAAATCATTCGAATCAATCAATTCGAATGATTTTAACCATTCGATTGAATTTTTTTATTCGATCAAAATTTTTTAACTCCAATTCGGTAGGTTGAAACTGGCGAACAGTCGAATAAAAACTTAAAGGGGAAGTACTTCGACTGTCGAATAGTCTTGAATAGATTTTTATTCGAATCATTCGATTCAATCGAATTTTCAAAATTCATTGATCGAAGTGGTCCTCAAAAACAATCGAAAATTCGAAACTTTTTGAAAATTCGACCAAACGAATCCTTCATGTGAATTTAGTAAATCTGCCCCCTACTGTTAATTTTGGCTCACCTCTCTTTTTCATCTTCTCTTGCTTCATTTAAATTGCTCCAGTTATCTTCCATTTCCTTATTTCTATCCCGCAGAGGCCCCCTGTGCAGAAACCATTATTATTATTAACATGTATTTCTATAGCACCAGCATATTGCGTAGCACTTTAAAGGTAAATGTGTTTATACAACTAAATCACATGAATTACATACATATGGAGTTACATTCAATCACAATCAATGTAGATAAAAAGGGGAGGAATACCCTAGACAGAAAGAATTTACAATCTATACATAAGATGTGGGAAGGGGAGAACTAATGAAAGGAATCATAAAAGGATACCTTATTGCCTGGAGTAGATAAGAAGTAGGAGTTAGGAGTACAATAACTCCTCAGCTTGGCTCAGAGAAGGGGCTCAATATCTTCACACGAGGAAGAAGTCATCATGTTTAAAATGCCCCATCTCAGCCCCAAGCTAATGAGCATTTAGACAGGTTCCTAACAGATAAATCTATCTAAGAACCTTTGGCACAAGAAAAATGTACAATATAGTTTGCCATTAGCCATCAAGAATAGAATGCACCCGGATACACCCAAGCCTGCTGAGGCCTGAGAAGATGAATGCAATACTTTCAAGGCAGAGTGAATAACACATACAACAAGGACAGTTAGAAGATTTTAGTGAACCTAAAGCACAGCTTATTCCATACCTTGGCAATAAAACCCACCCCCCTTATAAATCCCCCCTATTATATATAGTATGTGCAGCAGAGATCCACTCATTTTCTCATCACACACATTTAATATTACAAATCATATATACACTGTATGGGGATAGTGGCTGAACATCAAACAGGCATGAAGTACCATGTCAAATAATATTTCATGTACAAATTGGCAATGCATATTTCAAGAGTTCATGCTAGTTTGGCTAGTAGATCATTGATTTTAAAGCTATTTCGCAAATATGATTTCTGTGAAATTGAATGAGTTATCTCTCTCCCACTGATGTGTACATGCGCACATTGTTAAAAATGTTCAGGAAAATAATTGACATGTTTTATAACATGACATTTTATTTAAAAGAAAATAGCTGAAAATCCACAGAATGTGCAAGCCTCGAAACAACCAAAAAATTTAATAAAACAACTGAAAACAATTCATGTACATTTTAATATCAGATACAGCTCATACCACACAAAAGATAAAAAGGTATATAATCCTAAACTGACTGGACTGGATTTAAAGGAAAACTATACCCCCCGAACAATGAAGGTCTCTATAAACAGATATTGTATAAAACAACTCATATGTAAAACCCTGCTTCATGTAAATAAACCATTTTCAGAATAATATAGTTTTTTAGTAGCATGTGCCATTGGGTAATCATAAATAGAAAATTGCCATTTTAAAAAATAAGGACAGTCTCCTGGGATTCAACGGTGCACACAAACATACCAAACAAACTATAAAGTTAGGTCCCATGAGCCAATTAACAGACAGTGTTGTGTCTTTTGCTTCAACACTTCTTCCCTTTACAGTTAGAGTTGAAATATTTCTGGTCAGGTGATCTCTGAGGCAGCACACAGACCATCATGAAATGGGGGTTCAAGGCAAGAGATATAAAAGGGCAATATTTACTTAAATATATATACCAGCTAGGTAAAATTCTTTAATATGTCACTTGATTTTGATCTGTTGCTCAAAAATTAATTTTCAGGGTATAGTTTTCCTTTAAGCTTCATATTAAGGCAAATTTGACAGTTCACTGGAATTCAATGGAATAGTGTGAAGAGTCCATGGGTAAGAATTTCATTATACAGGTATAGGACCTGTTATGCAGAATTCTTGGGACCTGGGATTTTCCAGATAAAAGGTCTTCTGTAATTTGGATCTCAGTGCCTTCAGCCTACCTTTTAATTATTCATTAAACCCAATAGGGTTTTTTTTCTTTCAATAACGATTAAGGAGGGATCAAGTTGAATTACTGTTTTATTCTTATTAAACTGGAGTTTATGGGAGATGGCCTTCATGTAATTTGGAGCTTTCTGGATAACAGGTTTCCAGATAACTGATCCCATACCTGTACAATTTATACCAACTGATCTAATAGGTGTGGGGAGAAACTGGCCACTGATATTTAGTTGTATCTGTGCAGTTCTCAGCAGCATTAAGATGCACTGTTAGTTTGTTCAGTCAGTTTAATGTGATTTCATGCAGTGGACCATGTTGATTTTGTAAAGGTATGCATTTTTTCAGTGTAACACCAGATCTGTCTGGTTGTATGTATCTGATACCATGCAGTTCCAAAGAGATGAAAGAGGAAGCACTTTTAGGAAAGACAGTATGGCATATCGCCATGCCGTTGGCGGGCAAATCAGGGAAAGATCCACTTGTTTGGCAACCTTGCCTAATGAGCGGATCTTGTCGTATATGGCCACCTAGATTGAGTTAAAGGGATACTGTCATGGGAAAAAAAAGTTTTTAAAAAATGTGTCAGTTAATAGTGCTGCTCTGCACTGAAATCCATTTCTCAAAAGAGAAAACAGATTTTTTTATATTTCATTTTGAAATCTGACATGGGGCTAGACATATTGTAAATTTCCCAGCTGCCCCAAGTCATGTGCTCTGATAAACTTCAATCACTCTTTACTGCTGTACTGCAAGTTGTAGTGATATCACCCCCCCCCCCCAGCAGCCTAACAACAGAACAATGAGAAGGTAACCAGATAACAGCTCCCTAACACAAGATAACAGCTGCCTGGTAGATCTAAGAACAGCACTCAATAGTAAAAACCAATGTCCCACTGTGACTCCTTCAGTTACATTGAGAAGCACTTCCCTTCTAAAGTGCTGGCACAACTCACACCAGGGCAGCTGGGAAATTTACAAAATTTCTAGCCCCATGTCAGATTTCAAAATTGAATATTAAAAAACATGGGAAAACGTTTTTTTTTTTTTTAAACGCATCAGTTAATAGTGCTGCTCCAGTAGACTTCTGCACTGAAATCCATTTCTCAAAAGAGAAAACAGATTTTTTATATTCAGTTTTGATCTGACATGGGGCTAGCCATTTTGTCAATTTCCCAGCTGCCCCTGGTCATGTGACTTGTGCCAGCACTTTAGGAGGGAACTGCTTTCTGGCAGGCTGTTGTTTTTCCTTCTCAATGTAACTGAATAGTACGCAGTGGGACATTGGTTTTACTATTGAGTGCTGTTCTTAGATCGTTAGGGAGCTGTTATCTGGTTACCTTCCCATTGTTCTTGTGTTAGGCTGCTGGGTGGGGGAAAGGGAGGGGGTGATATCATTCCAACTTGCAGTACAGCAGTAAAGAGTGATTGAAGTTTATCAGAGCACAAGTCACATGACATGGGGCAGCTGGGAAATGGACAAAAATTCTAGCCCCATGTCAGATTTCAAAATGAAATATAAACAAATCTATTTGCTCTTTTGAGAAATGGATTTCAGTGCAGAATTCTTCTGGAACAGCACTATAAACTGATGCATTTTGAAAAAATTTTTTTCCCATGACAAGATCCCTTTAACTTTCATTTGTCTGGCACAAAATCATCATCATATCATTCCAGAGTTCAGACAGCACAACCTAACTTAGCCCCAGGAAGTAGAAAAAATCTTTATCAACAACAAAGAAAAATGTATATTACTTAAGTTTCTATTTGTTATCATACCATATTATTTAATGCAAATTATTCAGTGGCAAGATTTGCAAGCTTCAGAGAAATAATTACAACCCACTACATCTCTAAGTTAGATAATACAGGAACACTAGGCTAATTTTGTATTGATAAACTGCAGAAAGAGACAATATTATGGCTGCTCCATAGCTACTTAACTGACACTGTTAAAAAGCTATTGATTACATAGCCCTTATAGATCCCAGCTGCCACTGGCTGTAAATTAAATGTTAAAGTTTACTAGCATTACCATTCATATATGTTTAATATTTAGGCCTTCAACTTATATGGAATATGTTTAATGGAAACTCTTGTGCATGGTGTACTTTATTTGCTAATTATACAATTGTACTGGTATTTCTTATTTTATTCTTTAAGGCCAAATTCCTTATAAAATGTAAACATAAGACAAGAAATGTTCTGAGATTTTGCAATGGTTCATGGTTTCTAAGTTTGTGTATTTTTATTCCAGAGACAGAGCATGCCTACACTGAGAATGCTTCACTCAACAGTCAATTCCACCAATGCCACCATCAATATTGGGACTGAGCTTAAGCCAACCAACACAACCAATGTTGCTGTAGACATTCCAGAAGAGATCTTTCTGTTTCTGTGTGTGTTTAGTTTGCTAGAGAACATACTTGTGGTCATTGCCATTTTCAAGAACCACAACCTGCACTCTCCCATGTATTATTTCATCTGTTGCCTTGCAGCATCTGATATGCTTGTTAGTTCTAGCAATCTAGGTGAGACCCTCATCATTTTTATGCTAAAGAAAGGGATTATAAAATTTGAGCCACATCTTATCAAAAAGATGGATTACATTTTTGACACAATGATCTGCTGCTCTTTAGTAACCTCTCTCTCCTTTCTTGGGGCAATTGCAATTGACCGTTACATCACCATCTTCTACGCCCTGCGCTATCACAGCATTATGACGCTGCGCAGAGTAGTTATTGCCATAGCTGTGATCTGGTCGGGCAGTTTAGTTTGTGCTGCCATCTTCATTGTCTATCATGAGAGTGGAGCTGTCATCTTATGTCTGATTGTCTTTTTCCTCTTCATGTTGGCCTTGATGGTGGCCTTATATATCCACATGTTTGCTCTGGCACGCCGGCATGCACGTAGCATTTCTGCCTTGCAGAAGGGGAAGAGGAGAAGGATCACTCCACATCAAGCTAGGGCAAATATGAAAGGAGCCATAACACTAACTTTGTTGCTTGGCATCTTCTTTCTCTGCTGGGGACCCCTTTTCCTCCACCTCACTTTGTTTGTATCCTGCCCCAATCATCATATTTGCAACAGCTATTTTTACTATTTTAACATCTACCTTCTTCTTGTCATCTGCAATTCTGTTATTGACCCTTTAATCTATGCCTTCAGGAGTCATGAGTTACGGAAGACCCTTAAGGAAATCATTTGGTGTTCTTGGTGAAAACTCAGATTGGGGGGTGCTGGCAGAGAGCTAAAGGCAGCTGACGTTTAATGAGAACACATTTCTTCATCTCCATTCCCCATAACTACTTCTTTTCATGACACCCTTATGTGACACATGCGCTTATTTGTGCTTAATAAATCATATCGGAGGAAATGCTACACCTCCAAAATCCCTATGGAGTTATTTCTTCTCTAGAACGTTTAATCAGATGTGTAACAGAACAAAATGTACCTAATCTGATAGCAGGAGAACACTTGTAATACCATCAACATAGTCTGAGCAGCAAGATGTCAAGATGTATGCAGGATTCTTGCTTATGACGGCTTTGTAATATGATGAGCAATGAAGCACTAGAAATCATTCAGAACCGAAATCACATAAGAGACGTATGGTGGATCAAAGATTGCATTTCCCTCTCTTTATGGAGATGTCACACTTCCTTAAAGCAATAAGTACAGCATTTACAGGAATCTCCATTTTCTGCATTCCACTGAATGTTGTATAATTGCTCAGGCATCATGTGCTTTGTTATATAAATGAATAGCTCTGCATCACCATTTGCTTATACAACAAGAAAGAGGTCTTGTCCCCAGGACGCATGGATACGGTAACTGTCCTCCAGACATTCCAAGAAGTACATTTTCCAAGAAGTACATTTCCTTCATCTCCTAAAGGGAAATTACTACTTTTAATATTTCTGCCATGACAGAAAAGTATTTTGTCACTTGATATATACTCTGGCCCCAGCTTTGTTGAAGAGCAACAGCTAGGATTTTGTTGGCAGCCTGGTGGCTAAATATTACAGACCTTTACTTTATATGGATGTCACAGGGAGAAGTATCTTTCAGTATAGAAAAATGGACAACACATTTCACTAAACACAGCCTTCTATGTTGCCAGGACACTTTTGGTTTAGTTGCTAGAATTTATGGTTTAACCATCTTCAAAATGGCATATTTCATTGCCCCTAAATCTCTCCCATTTCTTTTGGGATTTTAAGTAATCTAAGACTAGTCTAAAGTCTAAGTCTAAATTATTTTATGTGATACTCCTTTTAAAAAATGGCCAAACTAATTTCTACCCAGTATAGATATCTGTGTTTAATATTTCTACGCCTGCATTGAATATAAACTGTGTATTAACCCTCACTGTGCCAAGCCCACAATGAAAGGGTTCATAATTACTAATATGGATCACATCATGTGAAAGTTCAACGTATCTTCTTATACACACAAGTGATGAAATTCTATACAGCTTGAATACTTTATAATAAACACTAGATAACACCACATTGTGTGGGGGTGTGTTACATTAAATGTTCTGAAAATATATAGGCATTTCTAGCAGATAAGCTTTGCAAATATGAAATCTGACCCATAATGTATATATGTATGAAATGTGTATATATATATAATCTGTATGTGTGTGTGTGTATATATATATATAAATATATATTGTGATAAGTTCACATGAATTTAAATGTTTAAGAAAGCATTTGTTCAAATTTTGTTTCTGATGTTTGTGAGCAGTGTGACAGTTATAGTTTGATTGTGAGAGAGTAATGAGACTGAGGTGGATTATCTGGACTTCTGAAGAGTGCCCTAGCTAAGGTGAGTGTGATCTTAGGATGGGGGAACTTGTTGATCCTTCCTACATCACACACATGCATAATAAGTGAGCTGGGTTTTCACAAACATGGCTAACTGAACTGGGAGTGGCAAGTGGTGTGGGTTTTCTTGACAAAATAATATTTTTTTTCATTATGTTTTCAATCACCTGCAGGTCTGATAGGTCCCTTTAAGTACAGGGAGCTCTTGTACTTAAAGGAACAGTAACACCAAAAAATGAAAGTGTTTTAAAGTAAAGAAAATATCATGTAGTGTTGCCCTGCGCTGTTAAAACTGATATGTTTGCTTCAGAAACACTACTATAGTTCATATAAACAAGCTGCTAAGTAGTGATGGCGGAAATTGAAAAATGGCTATATGGCACAGCATAAGTAATGGATAACAGATAACATTATGTTCTACAGAGCAGCTTATCTGCTATCTGCTGCATAACTTGAGCCTTTTCACCTTTGAATGGCTGCCCCCATGGCTACACAGCAGCTTTTTTATATAAACAATAGTAGTGCTTCTGAAGCAAACACACCAGTTTTACCAGTGCAGGGCAACGCTGCATTATATTTTCATTACTTTAAAACAGTTTCATTTTTTGATGTTACTGGTCCTTTAAGAGCAAATGCTCTCTGTGCCTTGTGCCAGATCTGATAAGAAAGATAAAAACTAATGCAAGCGTGAAATGCACTGTTGCGCCTTATCAGGTACAATGTGTATTCTGCCCTAAAGGACACAAAATTATTATTGACTTAAGTCTGAGTATTTGGCTCCAGGTGTTTGGAGGGGACATTGTACCACTACTACTATAGACATACAGTCATTGCTGTGCTAGAAAAACATAAGTCATAGTGGCCCCAAATATTACACATACATGTGGCCCTGTAGGAAAGAAGGAGTTTTTGATGCCCATGCCAGGTCCGTTGACCTAGTGTTAATCATGTGTGTACATAATATGTATAAATAGTTAAATTGGGTTGAAAAAAGAGCAAAGTCAAGTTCAATCCCTCCCAGCAGTATCATGTCTCATCCAGATGTCACAAATGTACACTTTATGTACTTTATATGTCTCGTGATTACTTTGCTGCACATGTGCACTTGTAGATTGTAATTTTGTATCTTATAGTCTTATACGTAGCATTGCGGATTCTGGAGGAACATTATTTTGTATTACTGTTTCCCTTGTATATGAATGAATGATACTTGACAATAGATGGCACTGCTGTTGATTTATGATTTTTTATTTATCCAGTCCTGCAAGGCTAACTATATTACCACAAGTCTGTGTATAGGTAGGAATATTTGAGAAACAAATGAATCGAACTCTGTAAAGATGGAATCCAGTATAGTTTAATTCCATTTTGTTTTTGGTCAAACACACACCAAGTATCTGTGAGAGAATAACTAGTATGTTGTATATTCTTGTGTGTGGGGAGAGTCTGGGATAGTACAATAAACCCCAATGGCAGCATTGCTCATATAAGTACAGAAATCCAGAATGATCCATTTCCCTAGTTCTAAGCTAAAACTTTAGCACTGACCCCCTATATGTAAAGAGTTGCAAAGTTTGCCCAGGTGCAGTAACACATAGCAACCAATAATGTGATTACTTTCAAAAAGTGCATTACGGTCTCCAAGCCAATTATTGGGTCACAGAGTCCAACATCAGTCATTTTTAGTTTAAAAAACACTGCTCTACAGAGAACAGAGACATCAATGATAAGATAAGCCACCCAACAATAAGATTAATGTTCACCTCTAAGTTAACAAACAGTTACAAACAAACACATTAAACTTAGAAAAGAAGGATAGGAAGGAAAGATAAGAAAAGATGTACAAAGCACATGTATTGGCACATTTCTAATACCGCTAAGTTAACTTTTAGCATGATCTAGAGCAGGGATCCCCAAACTTTTGAGGCCGTGAGCAACATTCAGAAGAAAAAGGAGTTGGGGAGCAACACCAGCATGAAAAATGTTCTTGGGGTGCCAAATAGGTGCTGTGATTGGCCCTTTTGTAGCCCCTATGTGGATTGGCAACCTGTACTGAGGCTCTGTTTAACAGTAAACCCGGTTCTTATACAACCAAAACTTTCCTCCAAGCCTGGAAATCAAAAATAAACTCCTGCATTGAGGCCACTGGGAGCAACATCCAAGTGGTTGGAGAGCAACATGTTGCTCACGAGCTACTGGTTGGGGATCACTGATGTAGAGTGTGATAGTCTGAGACAAATTGCAATTGGTTTTCGTTCTTTATTATTTATGTTTTTTTTTAGTTATTTAGCAGCTCTCCAGTTTGCAATTTCAGCAGTCTGGTTGCTATGGTCCAAATTACCCTAGCAACCATGCATTGATTTGAATAAGAGACTGGAATATTAGAAGAGGCCTGAATAGAAAGATAAGTAATAAAAATGTGCAGCCTTACAGAGCATTTGTTTTGTTTTATGTTTGAAAGCTGGAAAGAGTCAGAAGAAGGAAAACTATAAAAGCTATATAACGAAGACCAACTGAAAAGTTAATTAAAACTGGCCATTCTATAAAATGCTAAATGTTAACTTAAATGTGAATTAACCCTTTGATGGGGCTACGTGTTTATCTTTTTTTGTACTTCAAGCAGGATCACCATTGGAGGGAGCAGAGCTCCCTGCTGAAGGAGCAGATTTGGAGGAGGTATTTGCCTTCTATGGTAATTACACTCTGGATAGACAATATGCTACTGGATGGTGGATGATGGACAGGTATGGCAACATCATTTTGTGTGCAGTTCATACTTTCAGGAACAAAGGCCTAATTTTACCTTCAAGGAGCACTGGTCTGTAATAGTTTCAGTGTGGCTCAAGTTAGAAGCTAAATCAGGACACAGGTAGGCAGATAACTGAAAGGAAGAAAGCTTTGGAGCACTGGCAAATAAGAAGACAAGGCGTAAACTAGCACATGCATGCAAAAGTCCACAGCAAGGCACACAAGGAGTTAAACAGTGGCAGAGTCATGGTACAGGCAATGGGTCAGGACAGGCAGTATATAAGCCAAGGGTTTTGACCAGCAATCAGGAACTGTAACACAGCAGGCATTCACTGATATCAGGATCAAGATGACCCACAAACTTCCAACCAATTATTATATTTGAACCCCTCCAGTGGCACCCTAATGTTACTTATGAAATACTGCCATCTAGTGTGTACCTGAGACACCTCTCAGCTTTCTGGCTCTGATGCAATGGCGCTGACATCATTAGCTGGCACAGCATATTGACATCATCGTGTCAGACAGGGTTACCTTAATGCAGTTTATTAAAATTACAGTATGGTATTAATGGAGCAGGTCACCTTGAAATTAAAATTTAGAATATATTAAATAACAGGGATGAGCCTAATTCATAAACACTGGGCAAACATGCACCTGGGCAGAAACCTATAGCAACCAATCAGTGATTAGTCTTGTTTTTAGCCAACTGCAGGTAGAACTGTTATCTAGTTTCTAGGCTTTCACCTACCCTAGCTACTGGCAGATCTAAGAAAGAAAATACAGTAATAATCACAACAAAATATAGCTTCAGATGGGATTGCGAGATGCTGATGTGAGATGACATGTGTTAGCTCTGCACCATGTCAGACACAATAACTTCTGATTCTTTTCAAAGGCCATGGAAACCTTGGATAATTTCAAGCTGTGCTGCGTGCCCCTGGATCTCGAGCTTAAGGGCCCTTACACACAGGCGCTTTAACCTGCGCTTTAACCTGCGCTCCCCTGCGTTCTGTTCAGGCGCAGGGGAGCACAGGTATAGCCACACTCAATTCTTTTCAATGGGGCTGTACTTACATGAACGCATGTAGGCGCCGAACACAGGTTCAGACGCAACATGCTGCATTTTTCCTGCGTTCGGCGCCTACATGCGTTCGTGTGAGTACAGCCCCATTGAAAAGAATTGATTGCGTTTATACCTGCGCTTAAAACGCCTGTTTGTAAGAGCCCTTACAGCCTTCTCCTTCTCCCAATGCCAATCTTGACTTTTCATCAGAGAACTAACAGGATGGAGCCCAACAGGTACACAACCTCCTCATACGCCTGTTCCCACTAAGATGTGTGCTTGTGCATGTGCACACAAATTTTGAGGCCAGCGAAATAATGGTGCTCACAAAGATTTTTGTGTGAAAATAAAAGTCAATTCTGACTATTTAAGCACACAGATTTTAAAAAACTGAGCACATAAGATTAAAATGTTGGCATAAAATATTTGGCCCATAAGAAATTAGAGGGAACATTGCCCTGGTGTCATCTAAGATTTGATCTAGATGAATTTGCCAAACTCTACATAAAAATAATCAGATTAAGATTACTTTTGAGTGCAAAAGACAATTCTTTATGTAAACAACAACAGAAATTTGACATGCTCTGCTCCAATAAAAGGCCAAATGATCCCTCAGGTGGTCTAGATCAAGGTTTTAATATAAAGGTAATACACTCTAGACAAAATGATGTTATCAAATCTCTGAAGACATTCTCCTTAAGGGCTCATCCTCATGCCTTGTGAGGCAATTTCAAGCGACTTTGAAAAACGACTAATCTCCCTAAATCTGGACTAGCCCTTTAGCTCCACAGCCACTTCCAGATTTCACTAAACTATTGCAGGGTTAGCACTTATCTCATCTACTTTATCAGCTTACATACATAGTTACATAGTTAAATCAGGTTGAAAAAAGACAATTCAGCCTTTCCAAATGAAACGCCAGCATCCATACACACACACCCCTCCATACTTTCACATAAATTATATATACCCATATCTATACTGATGTAAGTAATGTATCAGAGTTTGCAGATGACACAAAACTATCCAGCCCAATTAATTCCATCCAGGATGTGGCATCCTTGCAACAGGATCTGGACAAACTGGCAATCTGGGCAGCTAAGTGGCAAATGAGATTCAATATTAATAAATGTAAAGTCATGCACTAGGCAAATTAATTATTCGACAACTTGTTATCTATAAAACCCCAAGATCTTTCTCATTTAAGGAAACTCCCAACACACTGCCATTTAGTGTATAACTTGCATTTATATTATTTTTGCCAAAGTGCATAACCTTGCATTTATCAACATTGAACCTCATTTTCCAGTTTGCTGCCCAGTTTCCCAACTTAGAAAATATTCCATTTACCACCACTGTTGTAGTAGTCGTTTAGATAATCTTTTAGCCAGCTGTCTATCCAGGTACAAATACTATGTTCCAGACCAACATTCCTTAAAGGGGTTGTTCACCTTTGAGTTAACTTTTAGTATAATGTAGAGAGTGATATTCCGAGACAATTTGCAATTGGTTTTGATGTTTTTATTGTTTGTGGTTTTATAGTTATTTAGCTTTTTATTCAGCAGCTCTCTAGTTTGCAGTGTCAGCAATTTGGTTTCTAGGGTACAATTACCCTAGCAACCCTGCATTGATTTGAATAAGAGGCTGGAATATGAATAGGAGAGGGACTGAATAGAATGATAAGTAATAAAAAGTGTCAATAACAATACATTTGTAGCCTTACAGAGCATTTGTTTTTAGATGGTGTCAGTGACCCCCATTTGAAAGCTGCAAAGAAACAGAAGAAAATGGCAAATCATTAAAAAACTATGAAAAATAAATAATGAAGACCAATTGAAAAGTTTCTTAGAATTGGCCTTTCTACAATATACTAAAAATTAACTTGAAGGTGAACCACCCCTTTAATTTAACCAGTAACCTTCTGTGTTTCACTGCATCAAATGCTTTTGCAAAGTTTAAGTAAAGCACAATCCATCTTATATCAATGAATGTGGGATTTTTTGCACAATCAAGACACTTAATTTAGGTGTCAAGATTTAAGACAAAATTATAGTTTTTCAACAGCATTATTGGATCCCTTATCCACACTGACAACCAGGTTTTGTTCCAGGAAAGCAAACTTCACAAGCCTGGTAGGCAGGGGCGCTGCGCCAATGAGGCGAGTTGAGGAACTCGCCTCAGGCGGCAGTACCCCACTGGCTACCAGGGGTGGCAAAAATGCTGCTCCTGGTACATTAAGTGCTGAACTTCTGGTTTTTAAGTGCTGAACTTCCTGTGCAGAGTGCAATTATGCACTCTGTGCTGGCTTCCTGGCCCCCTCTGGACCCCCCCTCTGGTGCAAAAAGGTGAGTGCAAGGGGGAGGGGGCGGCAGCAACACATGCTGCCTCTGGTGGAGGGGCCAGGATTGCCCCTGCTGGTAGGGGTTGTTAGCATGTGGAAAGTGTAGTTAGGGACCCCTAAGGTGTTTACTCATGTGCTTGGGGGGTGCTGGGTATGAGGCAGCATATGGATTTAAGGGTATATTTATGGTATATTTAAGGGTATGACTTAAATTTTTATATCCCTGCAGTGAGCACCAATCATTTGATTTTTTTGGTGTGTTACCACCATTAATGTGGACATGGTCTTAAAAGCTCTTGTGATAACGTAGGTATGGTTTAAAGGACAAGGAAAGGCAAAAAAATTAAAAATCAAATTTTTCCTTTCTTTACTTTAAAAAGAAATCTATCTCCAATATACTTTAATTAAAAAATGTGTACTGTTTTTGTAAGAAACTTGACTGTATGCAGTGAAATTCTCCCTTCATTTACTGCTGTTTATGGGAATTGTCAGACTGTTTCTAACTGCTCTGCAGGGAAACAATCATACTTATGAACAGCAGGGGACCCCCCGCCTTACTTCCCATACACGTAGAACTCCAGCAGCTTGCAGTCTGCGACTGTGTAGAGATTCATATTGGATTTTATTTTTGTCTCTACATCCCCTTTATTGTTTCTAGCTCCAGCTGCAGGGACAAAGATCATGGCGCCAGATTTAAACAGATAAACTGGGATTCTATTTGGAGGATTATTTTGCTGCAGCCACTGGTTCTGCAGAGTTGGAGAAAGTTTGTATTAAACAATACAAAAACTATAAAATCCACATTAGATTACATGACAACACAGGACCCAGTGCAGTCTGTATATTCTGATTATTAATCAGTCTTGCTGTATTGTATTCTGGCAGATATTATTTGACTTGTGCTGTTTTGATCCCTAAGCAGCCCAGATCACACTGAGCATGTGCACAGTCTTGGTCTTGCAAAGTTGTTTAACAAAGTTACAAGATGACAGCCCCCTGTGGCCAACTTTGAAAGCATAAATCATTTGTTTGATTAGGCTTGTGGTGCAGTAAGTTCATGTTTATGTTTAGTATAAAAAATACAGCATTTGTAGTCTTATTCTATTTTAGACTTTCCTTGTCCTTTAAATGGGTGTGGTTTAAAATGGGCACGGTCAACACTGGCTTCCATTAACGGCCCTCAACCTCGTAGGGCAGAAAAAATGTGTCCCTCTATACCACAGAAGTTGGACAGCACTTCTGTAAAAAATCAATTCAAACAATTGCATTAACCCCCAAAATACAAGTAAGGCCACTGCAAAAAATAGACAATTAGAATTAGAAACACAGATATGCCAGTAAAATCATTACATGTATAATGAGATATTCTGGCACATAGCTTATAAAGTTTGGCTAAATATTCCTTATTCTGGGCAAATGGACAATGTGTAAATATGACCATGCCTCCATGTAGTGTGCCCATTTACCCTAATGACTCCCTACCGCTATATATATATATATATATATATATATATATTTCCTTAACGTCCAACAGCAGCACACACAGAGATTTCCCTCCCTCCTCCTAATTAGGACAGTAGGACCAATCGCTAAGTTCAGAGTCCATAAGAACCCCTCCCCTTC
>CM044438.1:55120888-55141060 GCA_024363595.1 Xenopus borealis | reverse complement strand
GGTCACAAGCCGAGGTCAGGATCACAGATAAGGTTGCCACCTTTCCGGGTTTGACCCGGACAGCCCGGTATTTTGAAGGGCTGCCCGGGTCAATACTTCCTGCCCGGTTTTCCAAATAAGGAAAAATGGGCGGGGTTAGCTTGATTGATGCCACGATCAGCCAATCGGCGATCGCGTCGTCATAGCTCCGCCCCATGACGTCACGGGCCCGTCCACCGACGTCATGGGCCTGCCCCCCTGTCCGGGTTCAGCCACAGGAAATGGTAGCAACCCTAATCACAGAAGTCAGGAGAAGTCAGTAGTCAGGCAGGGTCAAACACAGGAATCAGACTAGAAGCTATTCAGCAAAAAGATCAAGGCACCAGGAACAAAACCTATAACGGGCAGCGAATTTGCAGAAAAGGTCCCTTTAAATACATTTGAATTTGGCGCCATTGCGCGCTGACATCATCACGTCAGTGTGACTGCGCCTATAAATAAACCCAGAAAAGGATGCAGCGGGCGTCCCTGCCGTCCCCCCACTAGACCACCTTGGTAAGTTCCTTACAATTTGTTGCAAGGGCATCTCATAGCAAATTCTCGGCCACTGGGGCTTAGGGGCAAATTCACTAAGATCCAAAGCTGCACCAGCGACAGCTTCGCCGTACCTCGCCAGGTGTATTTTCACCAGCACTACGCAAATTCACAAAAATGCGAAGTTGCGCACAGGGAGGCCAACGGTAACGAAGTTGCTCTACCATTACTTTGTCAGGTAAAGCGAAGTTATTGTACTGATGCCTAATTTGCATACGGCGCCAAGTTACAGTATAATAGACGCATATGTTACAGCCACTACATTCCACTACACAAGCCCAGGAAACCTTTAATAAATAAAATAATGTCGTTCTATTGCTCTAAACATGTTCCCCCTGTATAGTTGCCATGTTAGGAAATGTAGGGGGGAAGGAACCCTAAAAACCTTTTATGATCGTTTTCAGCCTATCACCCTTAAAAAGTAAAAGACGCCAGCATTTTTTGGGACTTAGTAAAAATTTCAATTTCAATTTTTTTTGAGAAACTCTTATATACTCTATTGGATTTTGCCTGGTCTGAGGTGGCAAAGTCAAGTCTTACGCAAGAAGTAACGTTCAGTAAAATCTGCATCTTAGTGAATTAGCGTAGTTATGTCCCTTCATCAGTGCGCAACCTCGGGTGCGA
This sequence comes from Xenopus borealis, assembly GCA_024363595.1. NCBI lineage: Eukaryota > Metazoa > Chordata > Amphibia > Anura > Pipidae > Xenopus > Xenopus borealis. The sequence continues at coordinate 55,139,863 of CM044438.1, read as the reverse complement.
AGTTGTGCTAGAGTCTGTCTACTTCACTAGCGAAGTTATACCAGGGACCGTTAGTAAATTGGTGAAGCTCCGAAATGATGTCACACAAGTGAATTTGCGCTAGCGTTAGCCGCTTCGTGCTTTAGTGAATTTCCCCCATAATATGTTGGTTCAATATGAAAACCAAAACAAAGGCTGATCTAGATTGCAATAAGCAGTCTATTGTTTGTTTGTGTTTGTTAGCATAATTTCTTCAGAAACTCAGAAAAATGAATTCCCATGGCCTCCAGTCTCTGGAAAGAGAATTGTATTATAATTGTAATTATATTGTATAATTGTATTATAAAAATCTTCTGCCTCTTCTCAACCAGTAGCCTGCCCTTGGGCGAAGTATTAATGCATTAAATGCATTTAACATACTGTAATAGCTAAGTTAAGGGAAGCATTCTCCAGTGTTTTGCCAATGGAAACTGCCAAACAAAACATATGTACAAGAGTGGGACAAATTGAATTTAGTTGAAACAGAACAAGCTAAATATTGTTGATTTAAAGGAGTAGTTTACCTTTGAGTTATCTTATTATCGCCTATTCATTTCCTAGTGTCCTATTGAAATCAGTGCATGGTTGCTAGGGTAATTTAGACCCTAGTAACCGAAGATTGCTGAAATCAGAAACTGGAGAATCGCTGAATAAATAGCTAAATAACTCAACCTAGAAATATTTAAAAAACTAAAACCAATTGCAAATAGTCTCAGAATATCAATATCTAGAAAGGTGAACCCCCCTCTGTAAAGTTAAAATGATTTTTAACGGACACAAATTACAGAATAAAACCCTTATCAGGAAAACCCCAGGTCCCGAGCATTCTGAATAATAGATCCCATACCTGTACCAAGGGATTACAAAGAATATTCAGCCTAATACTAAGGATTGTACTGTTTTCGCTTGAATCCAATGTGCTGCACCAAACCATGCATTCATATTGGAGGGCTGGGACAGAACCAACTCACTGAGTGAGCGGAATCACATCATGGCCACAAATCCATAAAGGAGACATTCAGTATGGCATAATAAACACGAGAGTAGCAAATCAGCAGTTCTGTATTATAAAGGTCCCTATTTAGAGGCAGTAGCCAGTCTTTTCAATTAATTCAGTAGTGTATATAAAGTCCAATATTGCCTTCTAGTGTTATTTAAGCATTTTGTACATTGTGTGGCAGTCTGTCTGGGCTATTTTTGAACATATTAAGTCAACAAATTTTCCATTCATGTTGCATACTTTCCAACTGTCCCGTTTTTAGAGGGACAGTCCCTCTTTTGACAGCTCAACCAGCAGTCCCTCATTTCTACTGTAAAGTCCTGTTTTTTCTCTGCACTGAACAGCCAGAAAAAGATACAACGTTTATAACTTAATTAGCTTTTGGCAGAGAGCATAGAACAGCCACAGCAGCAGATAAGATACTTTGTAACAATTTCTAGATAAGCAAATAAGCAATTGTAACAATATAAGATGAGGTCCCTTGGGAAAAGTTAAACTCACAGCTTAAGGGTTAGTCCACACGGCAAGATTCAGGGAGATTTGTCGCCTGCGTGAGGCAATTCCGAGCGACTTAGGAAAACGCAGCGCCACGTGTGAATAGGTGCAGGCGATTTTTCATTTTAGCGGGCGCAAGACACGGGTAAGCAATTCAGGGGGATTAGTCGCCCCAAAGAAGCCAGGCGACAAATCTCCCTGAATCTTCCCGTGTGGACTAGCCCTAAAGGGAAATTCACATTCACAAAACTGTAAAAAAAAAAAAACACAGAAATATGTTCAAACTTTCTGACATATTTGGCAAAATGAACATGGGAATTAGGGGGTGTGGCCACACAAATGGGCATGGCCAAAAAATTCACCATGCTTAGCAACGCAACTTTTTTGTCCCTCTTTTTATTTCCAAAATATTGGGAGGTATGATGTTGTTGTGTATTTCTGATAAGAATCTGCCATTGCCATACTTTAAAGCTAATGTCAGACAAAGCTTTTCCTCTGCCATTTATAAGAATGTCTGACCAATATGCTCCCTTTTTGTGCAGTGACAGGTGGATCACTTACATGCATGTTACTACACACACGGGGTGGCTTCACTTCCAGTATTTTTCTAGCAATGGACAAAACACGTTCCAGAGTCACAAACTTCTTGTGATGTCACAAAATCTTAAAACAGTAATGGAAACCAAATATACAGGCTTATCTGTGTTATGCACCAGTTTTTAATAATTTTTCTTCCTTTAGAAGGGAAGCTTCTGCCCATCACTTACGGGCAGATTTGCTAAGGGTCGAATTTTCGAATTAAAAAAAATTGGTCCGTTTTCGATCTAATAAAAATCATTCAAATGTATTGTTCAATTCACACGATTTTGGAAAAAAATCCTTTGAATTTCAAAAACACTCCTTAAAGGTTACAGGAGGTCCCCCATAGGCTAAAATAGCAATTTGGCAGCTTTAAGGTGGCAAAGTGGTTAATTTGAATTTGAGACAGTACTTCGAAATTAAATTTTTTTTAATTCAAATCAAATTTTGGGTTATTCGATAGTCGAAGTAGCCAAAAATTACTTTAAAATTCAATTTTTTTAATTCAGATTTTCACTTCGACCCTTAGTAAATGTGCCCCTTGTGTCTTGTGAGGAAGCTAATAAATTGTTTTATTTCTGACATGTCTTGATATTTATTCCAGACATTATAGAATAGCTTTAGATTCCTTGTCTTGTAGTGCCAGGACAAACTGTAACCACATTGTATACTATAATTTACATTATCGTAATTGTTTTGAAGGTGGTTGTGTTGCAGTATAAAATTCCAAAATAGCGTTAATTGTTGTAAGAATAAAGATTTGTGCCAGTCTAATACAGACCTAACACAGATGATTTCTTTTCAGTCTTGGTGAAAACCTGTCAATTTCCTTATCAATATTTCTTTAGTGAAAATACAATAAAAAACAACAACAAATTTGCATGCGTACTTCATGTGTTTTGGACACATACTGTTTATAGTCCACTTGGTGCACTCTATATACTACATCTATACCTGGGTGCCACAGCAACAAGAACATATAAACAGGCAAAGCTTGTACTTTTGCCACCCCAAATAGATATTTTGTGGCAGTTCCCACATCTTATCAGCCTTGGCTTGGCTAAGGGTGACCATCTTATAGCACCATTACCTCCAGATGCAGACTTGCAGTGGCCCTGTATCTGCAATATATTTTTAGGCACACAAAGGCTAACTGTGAAGTCACTATATTGCATTGCCTGTCAAGGGCATGTGTCTACAGATGTCTAAAGTGATGGCTTTATTGCACTAGATATGCTGTGGTGTACAGGCACTAGCCATACACAATAGGACAGGGCCTCTATATAATAGACAATGTCAGTATTCTAGTAGACTGGTTACACTGGTTACTTTCCTGTGTAATTTTCCTGATAACGTCTTAACTTGTGACAGTTTTGTGCGTGTAATTAGATGGTCATTTGTTGCCTAGCAACAATTTTAGCCCCAAGTGTTTATATTTTGGAGTCGCACTACAACTCTGTTTGTTACTTGTTTACAACTCCTGATGAAGGAATAGGACCAAAACTTAGATTTTCTGCATGTATTATATATATATATATATATATATATATAAAAAACATAGAAGAACCGCACACACAGGACTTTTCAAGGTGAAAAAATGAAAAAAAATTTCTTTTATTACAACGTTTCGGCTCCTGTACTCGAGCCTTCCTCGAGTACAGGAGCCGAAACGTTGTAATAAAAGACATTTTTTTTCATTTTTTCACCTTGAAAAGTCCTGTGTGTGCGGTTCTTCTATGTTTTTTGTATTTACTACTACTATAACCTGCACCCAGGCAGTTGCCTTAAGGATTGAGAGTGCTTCAGTTGTTGAAATGGTTAATATATATATATATATATAGTCTGTCTGATACAGCCGCACTCTGATCCAGAATCTCTCTTTTGGCCAAATTCGAGTGCAGGGTCTAAATATTTGCACACATTAACATTGAATAGATCCGCACTCCATTATTGCATGAAAAATCAAATCTTCTTTATTGTGTACATCAATCCGACGTTTCGGCCCCTATAAATAGGGTTGCCACCTTTTCTTGAAAAAAATACCGGCCTTCCTATATATTTATCTTTTTTTCCTATTAATAACATTGGGATCAACCATCAAAAATACCGGCCAGGCCGGTAAAATACCGGCCAGGTGGCAACCCTACAAGGACCCAAAACGTCAGCTTGATGTACACAATAAAGAAGATTTAATTTTTCATGCAATAATGGAGGGCGGATCTATTCATTGTTAATATTTATAAATATATATGTAAATATATATATAAATATATATATATATAAATATATATAATATATATATGTATATATATATATATCCCAATTGTTCTTCTGAAAGGAAATCTATGACTGATTTTCTTACTTGTGGTGCTACATGAGTCCTACTGGACAACACCCCTCCCTGGAAACTTCTCTGATCCACACATACACAAAGGAAAGGTTGATTTACAGGACACTGATACATACAGCCTGCCAGCCAAGAGCAACTTCATAGAAAAATGCAGATGGTGATCTCTGAGCTGCTAGGTTGAATCCCCACTATGTGGCAGTTTCTTCAGAGTCCTGAGTAGGACTCCCTTTGGCTTTGCCTGCCCTGAGAAGAGCACGCTTTGCTCTTCAAGGACCCCCTTTCCTTCGGCACCCTAAATAGTGCGCAATTTTCTGCCACAGGGGGATCCCTACAGACTTTTCCCATGCAGAAATCACTAGGATGCTTTCCCTCTGCTGCTTCTTTCTCACAGCACTTCCTGCTTCAGGCCTAACTTCCTGTCAGCTCACAGGAGTGGAGACTCCTCCCCCTCCTTGCACAGAAACAACAGAGAGACAGATTTACACAGCTTCTCTACATATATAGAATTCTAGTATAATCACTGTTTCTGCCGTAATGTGCTTTTAGCCATATTGAAATCTGCTGCTTTTATCTGTGTATCAGAGTAAATGCTATATCTGGCAATCCTGTGGGAAAACACACTTTAACCCTTTGCCTGCCAAGCTCATACGCCGTACGTCCTGGCAGGCAAATTCTCAGGCTGCCAGGAACGTACCTTTTACATTTTTGACAACTGAGCTTTCTCTCTGCATCTGCGGCTTTTGCCGCCTCTGCAGAGAGTGGATCTGAGATCTGAGTTCAAAGTAGCAGACACATTTAGGGTTGCCACCTTTGGTAAAAAATTTTACATCAGGGTCTGTAAAATTTAGGATTCACTATTTTATATACTGTGTTATGACACACAGCATATAGTATGTGATACTTTTGTGTATTTAGCTGTAACCAGTGCTATGGTACTTTATATCAACCATTGGCCTTTGGCCTATTTTGCTCCCTAATAGCACTAGTTGAGACCACCCAGGTCTATCCCAGCCACACCCATCAACCCTTTCCTTTGAGCCAGAATGAATAACTTGTCTAATTATTATGGCTAATCTTTATAGCTGTGAAAGTTCTAGAATAAAATAATAAGAAAGCAAGCCAAGTAAAGATGCTTCTTATCTAACAGTAAGGGGCCCATTTACTAAATTTGTGTGACGAATTCGAAATTCGATCGAATAAAAAAAAAAAATCAAATTTCGAATATGCAAATGAGGTAACTGGTTGAAGTACTTCCCCTTTAAAAAAAATTTGATAGGCCAGTCTGCCAACTTGGACCTACCGAATTGCTTTAAAACCCTATGGGAAGCTCCCAAGTTTTTTTGATCAAATAAAAAAAATTCGATCAAAGGGTTCAGTTCAAACGATTTAATCAATGGATTGAATTGTTTACATTTCATCGTTCGAATTGCGTTAAAAACATTCAAATGTTTTTGAAATTCGACCACCTCCCCTTTAAATTAAAAAATCGAATTTGAGGGTTTATTAATCCTTGAATTCGATTTTTAGTTGTAAAAGATGCTCATTATCTACAGTAAGTTGTCTTCGGCTTATTGAACAACAGCCAGAACGCCTTGAGAATCCTGAAGGTAAAAAATGAACTATTTGCCATTGACTTGTACATTATTTCGACAGGTTTTAGCTGGAGTATATTCAGATTTGAATTTCTAGCAGCTTCAGGGCACAATAAATGTAGAAAAATTTGAGGGTTTGATTAAAATTCATCCTACATAGAACCCTAAGTCTTTTTTATAATGGTTCTCTGTTATGCTTTGTTTTGACTAAAACGGGTCATTTTGCATGTCTGATGAAACCTCTACTTTAATTTTTATTTAACTTCTGTAAAACTACATTACAATACTGTAGGAGGTCATTTATTAACAAAAATTTGTGGTTTTGTATTTTGTTTTTAAAAAGCTCTATAAATTTTTGATTTATCAAATGAACAAACCATGAAAGCCTTTCATGCCAAACTTCAACAAGTAAAAGTTGTCATACTGTCCAGAAAAAGGTAATGTACTTTCTAGCATAACGCCTACTGGGCGTTATAGACACTTTTTTTTTTCCAAGTTGATTTTTATTGAATTTTAACTTCCCACAAACAAAAGAATTTCACATAGTGCATCAATGACAGCATTTAGATACAATTATTTGGTTTTGCATGTCTGGAATTTTTAACAAGTATTTTCCTTCTTGTATGTAGAACCTTATGATAAAATATCTTACTGTCTCTGTCAGTGATGCCAGTTCAGTTATTTCTGGCAGAAATAAATTAACATGTCTACTGTCTTTCTTAGACCTGTGGGGGGGGGGGGCGGAATGTATTGAAGGAGTAAGGTGATTTCTCAACTATGGGTCGGCACGAGGTAGTAGACCTGGTAGATGTTCAGTGATCCATGGGGACCATATTTTTTCAAACTTGTTGGGGCATCCCCTGCTTAGGTATGTAAGTTGGTACATAGGTACCGAGGCATTCACCATTTCCACCCATTGTTTCTTCTTGGGGGGTTGTTTAGACTTCCAATTGAGAGCTATAAGCCTTTTGGCTTGGATTAAAAGGTAACACATTAAAGCTCTTTCTGCCGGGTTAGGGGCAGTTTCCTCCACCTTTAATAGAAGGATTTGTGGATCGATTGGAATTATCAGTGCTAATAATTGACTTATTTCCCAGGCCACCTTTTCTCAAAATTTCCGTATACCTTGACAGTCCCAAACCAATTGGATGTAATCAGCAGGTGTATGGCTGCATTTTGGACATATATCTGGTATAGACGCCTTTATTAGGTGTAGCCTATGTGGTGTTAAGTAGGACCTATGTAGATATCTAAATTGTATCATCTTATCTTTAGTACTGATTAACAGTGCACTATGTGTTTCCAGTATTTCTGACCATGTTTCGGGAGTAAGGTTAGGTATGTCGTGGGCCCATTTTGCATAGAGAGCTGGTAGTATTGGGCTCTCTGGTGTATTTAACAGAGAGTAGAATTGGGAGATTGGTTTTGATAGTTCAGTGGTAAATATTAGCTCCTCTATTCTCCGGGGAGTGGTATCAATCGCATTATTACCAAACTGTGCTTTCCAAGCATGTCTGAGTTGGATGTAGCGGAAAAACATCTGATTTGGTAAACTATGCTTGGCTTTCAGGGTATCGAAGGATAATAATGCCCCATTTTCAGTTATATGGTCAATGTACTTAATATTATATAGAGCCCATACCATGGGATCTGGAATAGATTGTAGGTGTGGGAGTTGAGGATTGTACCACAAAGGGGTACATATAGAGGCATAGGGGTCTTTTCTAGGAAAGTACTTTAGGGCTATCCTCCAAATCTGTACCATTGCTTTTGTTAAGGGAGATAAAGTGGATTTCTTAATGATACCTCGGTACAGCAGATTTTTTAGAGCTTCATATGAACCTACTGTCTGTGCTTCAATAGTTGTAGCTGCATTTTGGGAAGTTGGGGCTGCCCACCATCCTGCTGTTACTAATTTGGTGGCTAGGTAGTAATGAAACAAGTTAGGGGCTGCCAGACCTCCCTTATCTGTAGAGTATTGTAGAGTTGTGAGAGATGTACGTGGAGATGAGGAGGCCCAGTAGAGTGAGGATAGCAACGGTTTCAGTTTACAAAAATATTTACTAGGTAGGGGGAGAGGGGCTTGGCGGAATAAGTATGTGAATTTAGGTAGTAGGATCATTTTGAAGAGGTTGATTCTACCTAGCAAAGTTAACGGAAGAGAGTTCCACCTCTTGGTTTTGGATTCTAACTGGGAAACTAGTGGTGTGAGATTAAGTTCCATAAATTTATCAAGATCTCTGTGGATTTGAACTCCGAGGTACTTGAAGGAGGACGCCCATTGTAGAGGGGCCTGATACGCTTGTTTGTCTACATTGAATGCATCTATTGCAAAAATTTGGGATTTGGCCCAGTTTATTTTCAGGCCTGAGTATGTCGTGTAACCATCAATAACCCTGAGGGCTGCATTTAATGCTCCATAAGGATTTTCTAGGAATAAAATAGTGTCATCTGCATACATTGCTATTGTTTCTGTGATTGGTCCCAACCTAAGTCCTCTGACATCCTCTGTATTTTTCAAGAGGGAGGGCGTAACAGACACTTTAGTACCTAAATCCCATTCTAGATTATTAATAGGAGCACTCTTGTTCTAAGCCAAGAAAACGGTAGCCCTACACTGGATGGGGCAAACACCCCCTACACTTTCAAAATGGATTAAAATAATAAACTCCCAGCTGGAATTTTACAGACTAACTTACATAGGCAGATGCTGCCAAAAGAAATTCAAAAAATATGGACTCCTTGGCTAAACTCACCTTCAACAACAGTCCAATAACTTAATTTAAGTTCACTTCAAAATATCTCCTCCATGTATATCTCGCCTTCTTCTTCTTTTCTATGTTTCCTTTCTATATGTTTTGTGAAAACTTGATAAAAAGTTACTATTCAAAAAAAAAAATGTCAAGGTGCTATAGAAGTCAATGGGAGGAGCAGTGGCGTTACTACTCGCTGGTGGGCCCTGGTGCAGAATTGCACATTGGAGTTCTCCTAGCCTTTCTGGCGGGCCCCAATAGGGAGCGGGCCCTCGTGCAATTGCACCCCCTGCTCCCCTAGTAGTTACGCCACTGGGGAGGATCGCTGATCTTACTGCACCTCAGAAGGTTATGGCTTTGGACATCAGAATGTAAGAGGTTCTTGGATTTAATTTTACTACAATTTATCCAAAAACTAAAATTTTCACAGGTTTTCGTGGTATTCTGATTTTTTTCAGATCATTCATTTATTCGTTCTTAGGCTTTTTGTTTGAAACTTTAATAAATTAAATGACAGTCATGGTTTTAGACATTAAACCTCTAAAATCCAATCCTTAATAAATAAGCCTCTATAGGGGGCGTTATTGCGAATGTTCAGCACTGCTTGCAAAGTAAAATCGTTTGATGGTGAATATTACATCGCTAAGCAAGCTGCTCTGGAGTTTCTCAAAATACACTTTGCGATTGTGAAATTTGATTACATACACTGAGGATTACATACAATCAGGATGTTCGCAAAAGCCATTTGGCGAGGAATCGTTGAGGTCTGTCAAAAAGAACGCAAATGCAGTGTCTAATATTTGCAATGGTCTTTGCAAACTTTTTTTGCGTTAAAGAAACATACTACATTGGCCCATTAGTCACCCAACCCTGTGCAAAGTACTGCTGTAATGTCTCAGCACAGAAAAAGCTAATTGTTAAATAGATTACGAAGACAGAACTTATTTATAGTCAAATAGATGCAAAAGAATATATTTATGTATATATTTATATAAACACAGGCTAGAAAACCTATGTATGCAAAACAAAGGCCTCATTGTTTGGTGGCTATTTGATAAGAGGATGGGGCCCTTGAGGAGTTCTGCCCAGTTTTTGAATGGTCTCTGGTGTCTGTGGTTTGATATTCATTTCAAATATGAAAGTGCAGCCTGAATGCTGATCATCTGATATTTTGCTGTGAAGAAGTAATTAAGAAAGGAAGAACACATAGCTGCCTGTTCCATAATTAGAAGAAGCATCTCACATTCACATGTTGAACAGCAGGAAGTTTATTTATTTATTTAAAAATAAATAATTCAATAAAACAGACAAAAAAATATACAAAAACATATCGGTCAGAACGGATAAAAATTATAAGAGACAAACAAATTTGTATGTACCATGGTGAGATCTTTCTGCTGCTTTAGCATTATGCAGTGTCTCAGTTGATGCTATAACTGCAAATATCTTCCTGTTAAATACCACCTCAGATCCGAAGACTACAGTATGCTTACATCCTACAGCTACCTTCATATTCCCTACTGCTTTGCCTAAACTTTTAGCTCTTCAGGGGAGGAAACTTCCTCTAACACACACACACAAGGAGGAGCATAAGCTTTAATCACTAGTCAATGCAAACCTACTATTATCTTCCACTCTTACCTTTAAAAGCTTTATCCTTTGTTAACCTCAATCACTATTACAACAACACTTCCTCAGTTGCAAACTACTACAAAGGTCATCACATAATAGGGGCATTTATTAAAGTGCCAATCAATTAAAAGGTTAAAATCTGAAGCCTGCAATTATTGGCTGTTGAATGCCGCTGAACAATACTCTGCTGTTGAAACTGTCAAGAGTTAAAAGGTTATTTAAGGTGCAGGACCTTTTAGGCAGTGCCTTTTAGTAGCAACTGTCCCCCAATTTCCTCATCAACATACATCGACTTTCTGTAAATAAGCATCTTCACCTTCATACCTGCTATGAGCATAGTAAATACTGCATTGCTCTTTGTCAGCAAAAAGAAAACTTAAGGGAATAATAGCATGAGACACAGGATCTGAAACTGGAAGGTACTATAATCCTAACTTAGAAGCAACACATGTAGCATGAACGGACTTCCTAAACCTGCAGGGAGTTATCTAGATTTGCAGTGGTTCCCTTATTTCCCTTGACCTTCAGACTCCTCTTCGTCATCTTCATACATTTCCCCCTCTTCCTCTGCAGTGGCGTCTTGGTACTGCTGGTATTCTGAAACCAGGTCATTCATGTTGCTCTCAGCCTCTGTGAATTCCATCTCATCCATGCCTTCTCCTGTGTACCAGTGCAAGAAAGCCTTGCGCCTGAACATGGCAGTGAACTGCTCAGAGATACGCTTGAATAACTCCTGAATGGCAGTGCTGTTGCCAATGAATGTGGAAGACATCTTGAGGCCACGGGGTGGAATATCACAGACAGCAACTTTTACATTATTGGGGATCCATTCCACAAAATAGCTGCTATTCTTACTCTGGATAGCAAGCATCTGTTCATCCACTTCCTTCATAGACATGCGTCCTCGGAAGACAGTGGCTACAGTCAGGTAACGCCCGTGGCGAGGATCACAAGCGGCCATCATGTTCTTGGCATCAAACATCTGTTGGGTGAGCTCAGGGACAGTCAGTGCTCTATACTGCTGGCTGCCACGGGCAGTCAGTGGTGCAAAGCCTGGCATGAAGAAGTGCAGACGAGGGAAAGGTACCATATTGACTGCTAGCTTACGCAAGTCTGCATTGAGTTGGCCAGGGAATCTCAGAGAAGTGGTCACTCCACTCATTGTGGCACTGACCAGATGATTAAGGTCACCGTATGTTGGAGTAGCCAATTTGAGAGTACGGAAACAGATGTCATATAAAGCCTCATTGTCAATGCAGTAGGTCTCATCTGTATTTTCCACAAGCTGATGGATGGAAAGTGTTGCATTGTATGGTTCAACTACTGTGTCAGATACTTTTGGCGAAGGGACAACGCTAAAAGTGTTCATGATACGGTCAGGGTACTCCTCTCTGACCTTACTTATTAGGAGAGTGCCCATTCCAGAGCCTGTGCCCCCACCCAGAGAATGAGTGAGCTGGAAGCCTTGAAGACAATCACAGTTCTCACACTCCTTGCGAACTACATCCAACACAGAGTCCACCAATTCTGCTCCTTCTGTGTAGTGACCCTTTGCCCAGTTGTTACCAGCACCGCTCTGTCCTGAATGGAGAGAAAGAGTAAAATTTTCAATTCAAGTAAGCATTTTATTGCTAATCTACCAATACAACTATTTACATACTAAAGAGATCTATCTACAGTGACTCTACCACCTGCCCCAGATGTGTCTTCAACTCGTTAATGCATTAAAAATATAATTTCTAATTTGCTTTGTTTCAGCAGTCTAATCTGTTTTGTTGAAACAATAGAAATCTTAACATCTGTTTTCTTCAAGCACTGGCATTGTCAGTGTATAAAAGCAAAACTGGGCAGTGCTGCTACACTCTAAGCACTATAAAAAAAATCAAATAAAAAATGAAAATTAGCTGTGGTAAGAGCATATCCTGCACAATCTTACATACCAAATATGAAGTTGTCTGGTCGAAAAAGATGTCCAAAAGCTCCGGAGCGGACACTATCCATAGTTCCTGGTTCTAAATCTACTAGGATTGCCCTTGGGACATATTTGAGTGCTGTAAAAGTAATGGAAAAACAACAGTGAAAAACTGTCTTGTTGCTATAGGAATTAAAGTAATCATGGATATGCTATATAGCCTTGTACAGTATATTTGGGCAACCACAGGTTATTGAATAGATTGCAGCTGCTAAGACTAGTAGTGTAAGCAAAGCTCTTCAGCTAATTTATACATTGATTTCAGAAGTAAGCAGAGTATAAAAAAGCAATAAATAAAGAAGAAACATTGCAACTGTTACTATATTAATTTTGTAGTGATTTCAATTCTGACTCTATCCACCATGGAATTTATACTGCTTTCTGGTATCAGCCAAAAGTTGAACATACATTCTAAGATTTCTGGGCATATTTATTAATGAGTAAAATTAGGGCTAACCCATATTAATTCGTTGGGCATATATGGCCAGTTAGGACAAATTCAGACTGATAATCCTAGTTATATAAAGTTAACATATATTTATATTTGAAAATTGTATTAGTGAACCTTTTATGGTAATTCAGAACTGATCTGTTTTGAAATACACATTTATATTAGCTTGCCCTTTCCCTGTCTATTAACCTAAATTGCTAATAAAAGTGCTTTTGGCCATTCTGCTGCCTTAAGTGAACTCACTTTCTGCACTGTATGTAATTCATTTATGTGACACGTACACTGGACATGGACATATAGTGATGCATAAAAGTGTTAAGTATCGTTTAACAATCTCCACTTCAAAAATAGATATTCTAGCAGGATAAGGTTGCTGAAAGTTTTATTGGGTGACAAAAGTCACATATTTTGCACTTTCAACTTAATCAGTCAGATGTGTGCTTTTCAAGTGGCTGACCTATAAATGCTGCTTGATCCCCTACAGTTGAATAAATGCAGCTACTTTAGTTCCCAATAGCACACGTTCCATGAATTAGAATGCGTAATGCAGTGGGTACAATATATTCAAGGAATTACTAGCACTATTATAATGATTACAAATTAAGGAAAATTCTAGTACAAGTGGACTGTACTATTTATTGTCATAATCCTTTCCATAGGTATCAGTACAGCAGTTTTCTTTGAGGCATTGCTTTTGCCCAGTAAGCACCAACGTATTTCTATAGCGCCAACATATTGCATAGCGCTGTGCAAGTGGTTTGTGGCAACACACAAATAATCTTTATGCCTTATTCACTGAACAAATGTGCCAATACAAGAGTACTATTACTTCCCTGTTGCCCTGGAATGGAAAATAACAGAAAAGGCAGCAGTGCAGGAATATTACTGGGCCTCAGTTTTAGGTATGGGCAATCTTCAGGCTTCTGGGACATTAAAAGATAACAATTTTTAACATAATATTGCCAGTAAATAGTTTAAAATGTAAACTTTTAAAATTCCATGGGTCCTTTAAATATTTGTAAGTTGACAGGTGTGATTGTCTTGAGTTGTTAACTAAGAGTTTTGGGAGCTGTGTTATGGTTTTGCTATACAGATCTAGAGCCAATCTATTGCTAGTTTAGAGAAAGCTGCCTTTTTCCAGTTCTGTAAGGGGGGTGAATGGGTGCCGGAACTTACAGGAAGCTTCATTGAAGTAGACGCTGATTCTCTCCAACTGGAGGTCAGAATCCCCAATATAGTTTCCGCATGGGTCAATGCCATGTTCATCGCTTATGACTTCCCAGAACTGTGGAAATTAAAGCAGCAGAAAAAAAATAACACGTCAGCGAACCTGAACAGTACTAAAGATTATGTATAAACAATATTATTTTTTTAAATATATTACTTATTTATAGCTATATTGTGTGATTATTAATTTCCAGGCAAAGTTCTTAACACAATGACATCAGTGGGAGACCCCAATAAGAACGAAACATTGTTTTATGAGTGTAATAGTTAATTTGCTTAGATGACCGGTTCAGAATTCTATCTTATAAAGACACTAAAGGCCCCCATAAACGGGTCGATAAAAGCTGCCGACGGACAGAGTCGGCAGCTTATCGGCTGGTGTATGGGGCCATCCGACGGGCTTCCCCGACCGATATCTGGCCGAAAGTCAGCCAGATCGCGATCGGGCAGGTTAAAAAACCCAGTCGGATCGCAGCCACATCTGTACGTGTATGCATTGCTGCGATCCGACCGCCCGTTGCGGATGCATTTTGATCCGATCGTTGGGCCCTAGGGCCCACAATCGGATCAGCCCGATATCGCCCATTTCAATGTGGGTATATCGGGGAGAGATCTGCTCGTTTGGCCATTACAGGGGAGAAACTTATATTTAACACAATCTTCATTTCTGCTAGTATATTATAGGTCAATCAAAAGAGTTTCCATAGAACAGAAGAAAAATGTATTATTCTAGTCTTTGGAAACCTGCAAAAATCCTATTCCTATGAAAGCAGTTAATATTATAGTATAGAGAAAATACAATGAACTTAGAATTAGGATGAAATAAAAATGTATTTCTTTTATAACACAGACATACCTTTAAGGTTCATGGACTTGATGTCCCTCTGCTTTCTTTCAAGTCTCAGAATCCATCACTTCACTACCGAACGTGGGGCTGCATATAGTGTGTGTCTAAAGGTGGCCATACACGGGCAGATAAAGCTGCCGATATCGGTCGTTTAGACAGGCTAATCTGCCCGTGTATTGGGGCTTCCCACGGGTTTTCCTGATCGATATCTGGCCATGATATTTTTCGGGAAGGTTTGATTTTTGGCCGAACATTCGGATTACCACTGATATAGCCTTGCAGTTAGTGGCACATTGGGGAAAGATCTGCTCGTTTGGTGATGTTGCCAAATGAGCGGATCTTTGCGCCTATGGCCAGCTTAAGGGGTGGGGAAAAGGTTAGTTGAGTGTCATGGTTTCCTTAAAGTCTGTGGAATCATGCATGTTTGTGTAAGAAAAAACAGTAATATTCATATATAGTTTTGGAAATCCAGATAATGTTTATGCAGCTTTGCATCATTCCAACTGAAAAAGTTCATGTTGAGTGCAAGTTTGGATATAGGTCTCTGAACTATAAGCCTGTATCTTTGCTAGAAAACCAGCGGTTCTGGAAGCATTGTTGGCCACAAGGACATGAAGGACTGATTTGCATGTCTCTGCCCATAATGCCTTATGTAAGAGTTAAATTCTAATTTTGTTTATTACGGCAATGCTATGTGGATATCATGAGGCATACTTGTATTGTGTTATTGCATACATTGTCTTGCATTGTGAAAGGCTTTTTGGCTCCTTTTACTGCATCTCACCCTAACCAGGTTAGGTTCTCTACTTAACTTACACAAACTTTACCCAGGAAGCACTTGCAGTAGAACTGTCTGTGGTGCTGAATTTTTGTTTTGAGAAGAGATATGGGAATAACATTCCCAAAATCTGGCGTCAGTGAGATTTTTTGTAATCCACAATGCACAATTCCAGTGTCATTGCAAATCTTTTGTGCCCAATGTCAAAGAAAAAAAAGAAGATTTGTACTGGGCTTGTGCACCCATGTGCCGCTCCACCTGTCATTCCTCCTATATTTAGTGCACAAGAATGAGCCTCGACCCTTTGTAATTCATTCTAGAAGTTAAATTTTACACCTCAAAGCACAGCATTCAAAACTGCATTGCAGCAATGTGCAAATTAGGTGAACTAATCCTTTATATTCAACTCTTAGCATTAAGGACCAAATTCAAGTGATCTTTATATACCATTAATTTGGTATCATTTGGGTTGTTCAGCTTAAAATTTACTTTTAGTATGATGTAGACAGGTATTATAATCTCATAGATCTGAAATGTGTCTTAACTTTTGTGGTTCTTAAATTGTTTAACATATTGTGCTAAAGTTTGGAATTTCAGCAGCTATATGGTTGCTAGGTTCCCACCTAGATTAGCAACCAGGTAATGGCCTGTGATAAATGTAGAACAAAAAAAACGCAAAAAATGCTAAGTGGGAAAATCAACACATTTACTTCACTGTTCCTATCGAACTTTGATAAATCTGCCCCTCTAATATTATACTAAAATGTTGTTTCAATGCCAGTTATGGAAAGAAATGCATCACTCCCAATGTCTCTGAAATACAAATTCTGGAAGAATGTTTGCATTCAGTCCATTTGATGTCTGGAGGGTGTGTCGCAGTCTATTCCTGTACTAAATGGCCTGTTTCCATGGTCACAGGGTAGAGCTTTGGATGAGGCACTTTGTAATGCGCAGACAGACACTGAGCTGAGGAGCATGTGGCTGCAGCTCCTGTATTACTGAAGCCCCTGGGGCATAACAAAACCTGCTGTGGCCACTTACATTCTCCTTTCCTGGCTCATGGGACCTGCTGCTATCGGTATAGTCATTATCAGCATCTGTCGGTGTTCCCACTGAGCAATGTCTGTCACAAAGGTTGTGACATTTCATTTCACTTTAAGAAGCATGCATAAATCACTGTGCTCTTAATATTCTGCTAGTCTTAGCCACTATTGTCATTTAACTTGTATTTTAGCATTTGGGTTCAAATTTTACTGTAAAATAAAGGAGGCGTGGCAGCACCCTCCCAACAAGTGACTGGCAGGCTCTCTTTGTCTAGCCCTTTAATAAAATTAGTGGTGTGGATGATGTCATCGTTGAGCAGTGCTTCATATTAGAATGGGATGCAGGGAGGGAGGAGGGCAGCATAAATGAACAATGCAGACCATCTTTTTCTAGCACTCTGCAAATACCACAATCTTATGGCAACCAATCTTGTGTCTGTACATATTGGCTTTATGCTTTTATCAAGAACAGATTGCTTGTCTCTGGGGAAAAGTACATTATAGCACAAACCCCTCGGGCATACTTGGTGCCTCTCTATTACCTCTATGCAAATGTACTAATCAATAAATGCTTGTAAAAGATTCACCTTTCCCCCTCTCCTCCTCCCTCAATGACACAAATGAAATCTTATTGTACTGGCTCTGCTGCTAGATCCCTTTAACTAAATAGGATTTATTTCTCTCAGCTCTTTTTCCCCACTAAAAGAAACAAGACTTTTTGTATCAAGACCCAGGAATGACATGGAAATGAAATAGTTTTGCCGGAAAAATTGATCACTATTAATTGTAACCTACACCAAAAAAAAATCCATACGTATTTTCCATGTCTGAAGGGTCTCTACCCACCCTAGTGTACCATTTGCCTGCAAATTTGTTCAATATTTAGCTCTTTAACTTGTCCTTTAATCAACTGTTTTACATTTAATGATTATGATATTCCAAATGGCAATAAATATACAGTGTAGTCCAGCTACCATACATCTATAAAGATAAAGCTTGTAATTCTGTAATATAATGCACTTACATGTAATTATACACTGTTACTAGGGTGTGCAGTGATGTTGGTACTGTGCTTAGTGTCTGGCATGGGGTGGCATGTATAAACATGAAACACAGTACCAATAACCAATGAGCTTGGCATATCCTAGTAATTTCCTTTTTGTGTCAAGCCACCGTTACAAGCATAGTGCAAGCTTAACTTATGTTTTGTCTGTGCTTGAACTGGATATGTAGGTACATCAGCACTTCCTGGTGTGTCCCTCTTGTCCCTTTGTGTGCCCCTGTTCTGCAGCAACGTTAAGCCCACCCTTTGTTCATGTGCTGCAGTGATGGGTGTGGCTCTGCAGCACTGAACTGCCATTTAGTCGCCCTCTGAGCTTCTGTTCTCAGGCAGACTGACGGGCATCAACACTGAAATGAATCAATCCCTCCAGAAAGACAATGGGCAGCAATGAAAAACCCAGTGTGCACATCATTATTTCTTATACAGAAACCCACTCCCCAGTGACACTAATAGGGAGACACAAAGATGCAATTATGAGAAACATGTTTCCTTCCCTTACTGCTGAACTGCAACTCTCAGCAATAATGCAACGTAGAACAGGTTGGAGCTACAGGTTGCCAACCCAACCTTTTTTTTTTTTTTTTTTTACAAGGGAGTAGGGTGTTTCATATATTCTATACAATGCTTGGGCAGTATGCTACTCATTTAGGCAAGGATTTAGCTGACACAACACTATAACTATAGGTTATACTGTCTATACCCAGTTAGGTGAATAAAGGAGAAAAGAGGAATATTATATGTGACAAATAAGTAGGTTCCTACCTTGGCCCCGATCTGGTTGCCGCACTGGCCAGCCTGGATGTGCACAATCTCCCTCATTGTGAGTCAGATCTAGTCAGGATACGGACACGGGAAGTGTTGGAGAAGCATCAGCATTATATACCCTGCCACCCCTTGTCACCGCCCCGTTCGGCCAATCACAGGCCGTCTGCAAAACACTGCGACATTGCTGCAGCATCAGCACCCATCACGAGAACGCGCCCAACATGACCAGTGCGCGCCCCCGGTGGGAGAGAGGAAGGGCGAATGACAATGCAATTCTGATTAGAGGGAATGAGGCCCCTTTGTAGGGCTAAATGTAATTAGGCTGGGGCCGGCCCCCCTCCCCCTGGGAGTTTTGAGTTTGGCTACATGCAGGTATGCATTCCCCTCCACCCCCAGTGCCCCCCCCCCCC
>CM044438.1:55090912-55119870 GCA_024363595.1 Xenopus borealis | reverse complement strand
CTCCCACTGTGGCTCGGCCCCTCCCACTCCTCTCTGTGCTGGTGCTGCCTTGCTCTGTGCAGGCCTGCAAGCAATCAGGAGGCCACAGCCATCTGGGGCCCAGGCCCAGCAGGATTTCAACTTAAAGGGGGGCCGGCTGTGCTGCTCTTTCAGGATTAACCGTCCCCCTTTAAGAGTGTGGACATTGCTGAAGACTGGATCCAAATCTTTCTCTGCACTTTCTGTGAGTCTTTGTCTCTGTCCCTCTCTCTGCACTCTCGGGCTCTCCCTCTCCCTCTCTGCACTCTAGGGTTGCCACCTGTCCGGTTTTGAACCGGACAGCCCGGTATTTTGAAGGGCTGCCCGGTTCAATTCCTCCTGCCCGGTTTTCCATATAAGGAAAACCGGGCGGGATTAGCTTGATTGACGCCGCGATCGGCCAATCGGCGATCGCGGTGTCATAGCTCCGCCCCGTGACGTCATGGGACCGCCCACTGACGTCACGGGACCGCCCACTGACGTCACGGGAACGCCCCGTGACGTCACGGGACCACCCCCTGCCCGGCTTCAGCAGCAGGGAAAGGTGGCAACCCTACTGCACTCTCTGTCATGCTCTCAGACTCTCCCTCTGTCCCTCTCTGCACTCTCTGTCCCTCTCCCTGTTTCTCTCTGCACTCTCTGTCATGCTCTCAGACTCTCTCTCTGTCCCTCTCTCTGCACTCTCTGTCTGTCTCTCTCTGTCACGCTCTCTGCACTCTCAGACTCTCTCTCTGTCACGCTCTCTGCACTCTCAGACTCTCTCTCTGTCTCTCTCTTACTGCAATGTCTGTCTCTCTCTGCATTCTCTCTCTCTGTCCCTCTCCGCACTCTCTGGCCCCCTCTCTGTCCCTCTCTCTGCACTCTGACTCTGTCTGTCATTCTCTCTATAATGACTCTCCATCATTCTCTCTGCACGCTCTGTCTCTCTCTGCACGCTCTCTCTGTCCATTCTCTGTCTCTCTCTGCACTGTCTGTCTGTCTCTCTCTCTCTCTGCATTCTGTCTCGCTTTCTCTCTGTCCCTCTTTGGCCCCCTCTTGGTCAATCTCTGTCTGCACTCTGTCACTCTGTGTGTCTCTCTCTGCACCAAACCTGCTGCTTATCCATGACACAGACTCTCTGGCACATCCCAAGGGAAGGGCAGGAGCTGGCTGATGAGTCACACATTTAGGAACTGGAGAAGGCACATGTATGGGGGGGGAGGAAAGGGGGTTGGCAGGCTGGAAGTCAGGCTTGTAGTACTGAGTCATGTTACTATGCAAGATAGACAATTCTATTGCCCATGCACTCTCTCAGTTATAATATATATACTGTATAGATATCTGTGTGTTGCCTGTGGAAAGTCTATTTATTTCCATTAAAGGAGAAGGAAAGTCATCCTGCAATTGGGGGGTGCCAAATGTTAGGCACCCCCAAGTTATTGTATTGACTTACCTGAAATCCCAGGCCTGTGCTCCTATCAGCAGAAAACTGCACCGGCCCGGGGTTACACCAGTGAGCACCATGGAGAGATCCTCTTCTGGCTTCTTTTTTCTTCAAATTTCCCGGGGCAAATGCATGTGCAGTTGAACGAAATAGTCAACTTTTTAGTCATATTTCGGCCTTTCGTTCTACAACAGAGCCGCGCAAAGAAAGCAGTAGACGTTGAGAAGAGTTCAGTGGTGCTCACTAGTATAACCCCCAGCCGGTGCAGTTTTCTATTGAGCACCAGTTTCAGGTAAGTCAATACTATCACTTGGAGGTGCTTAACATTTGGCATCCCCAAGTGCTGGATGAATTTCCTTCTCCTTTGAGTTGAAATCCACATAGATGTTAAATCATTGTCATTACATTTAAATAGGTAATGCATCTTCCCTGGCACTGCTGCTTCACCCAAATTTTGGTAGACTACAACTCCCACCATTCTCAGTTCATATTATGGAAGGTTTTAGCATGCTGGTTGTTGCAGATCTACGTCCCACTCTAAGGGGCAAATTTACTATGTGGCAAAGCTGCGCTAGCGTTCACCCTGGCGAATTTTCGCCAGGCGAGTGCAAATTCATTAAAAAGCAAACTTGCGATTTAGCTGGCGCAAGCTAGCGAAGTTGGGCTAGTGTTAGTTCGTCAGGTTTGACAAAGTTGTGCTACTGAAAGCTTATTTGCATACAGCGGGAAGTTTAAAACTTTGAATGGCTGTATGTGTTACAGTAAATGCAAAACACTACAAAAAGCCTAGGGAACCCTAATAAAGACTAATTTAGTTTTTTATTGCCCTACACATGTGCCCCTAGTCTAGTATATGTGCCCTATGTTAGAAAATTAAGGGCGGAGCAAGCTACCCAAAAAAAAAAATTTCGTTCTTTTTTTACTCTATCACCCTACGTAAAAAGTAAAAAAGAAAAAAATTTCAAATTTTTTTTTTCTTAACCTCCTATCTACTCTATTACACTTCACCTGCTCTAACCTGGTGAAGTGAACTCTGGCGAAGCGGGGTAATGTTCTGAAAAAACACAAACTTAGTAAATTGGCGAATTTTCTCCCCCTACGCCAGAGTGCAATTTCGCCAGCATTAGTATGCGAAGTTGCACATGCCTATCTACATCGCTGGCGAATTTACACCAGCGATGGACATAGTAAATTTGCGAAGTATCAAATTGAACTAACGCTGGTGAATTTTCACCAGCGTTATCCACTTCGCTGAATAGTAAATTTGCTCCTAAAGCTTTTTCCAGATGCTCCAGAGCCAGCAGTCCTATCGACACAATGATCCACCAGTGAATTCATTTCACTGGTGTAACTATGGAGAAATTAGAACCAGCAGTCACAGAGGGACGGGAAACCCGGATACGAGGGTCTGCCTCCTCTATAGTTGTTACTTACAATACTTACAATAGCATACCTTGTCTTGCCAATAAATGATTGTGTGCTTCTGTGCCAAGTCACGCCAGGCCCAGACTGGCAATCTGTGGGTTCTGGCAAATGCCAGAGGGGCTGCTATAAGGTCCCATAGAAAGTCAGTATTTAGTCTAATTCAAAATGCATCAGTTAATAGTGCTGCTCAAACAGAATTCTGCACTGAAATACATTTCTCAAAATAAATGAGAACTGCACTGCACTGGTTTCTGTGCTGTCATGTAGTAATTATCCATATTAATTACTAATCAGCCTTATATTGTGACATTTCTATTCTGTGTACTGTAGATTGTGAGTGGGTCCCTAAGTTCAGTCAGGGCCACTTTAACAATGCAAGTTATGGGGGTGCCTGCAGAGGGCCCACTGCTTTTGGGGGCCCACTGTGCTGGGGGCTGGGGCAAGATGCAGGATGGGAAACGGAGGCAGGGGACGCACACAGGGAGAAAGACGGAAGGAGGGGAACAGGCAGGGAGGGGACACACACAGGGAGGAAATACAGGGAGGGGAGGCTGGACCGGATTTCAAAAATTTTCTGGTGCACTGCGCGTGCCAGGGATGTGCGAACCCACTAGTTTGCTCTTTGCCCAGGGCCCACCAAGGACTTAAAATGGCCCTGAGCTCAGTAAGTGACAGCAGCACAGAGCATGTGAATCAGTGAATCAGCAGAAAAGAAGATGGGGAGCTACTGGGGCATCTTTGAAGACACAGATCTTTACTGCTAAAGGGTTGTGCTTGCCTTGGGCTGGTACTAGGGTTGCCACCTTTTGTAAAAAAATTTGGCGGGGTCACAAAGGGGCGGGACATGACGTTTGGCGGGGTGTGACGTCATAGGGGCGGAGCCACATTGAGCGATCGGCTGAAGACGGCAAAAAAGGTAAGTATTAACTGGAATTATGCCAGTAAATTTGGCTGGTGTTTTACTGGCTAGGCTGGTAAAATACCGGCTGGGTGGCAACCCTAGCTGGTACAGAAGCCCAAAACATAATGTACAACATTTATACCTACTTCTTTAGTTTGTTTCCTTGTCCTTTAATAACATTGTGATAAACGATCATCTTTACTGGCCAGGTGACAACCCTAATTGCTCTTTGTCTCTACATATGTACTCGACAGATGCCCCATAACTTGCATTGTTAAAGCGGCCCTGACTGAACTTAGGGACCCACTCACAATATACAGCACATAGAATAGAAATGTCACAACATAAGGCTGATTAGTAATTTATAAGGATAATTACTACATGACAGCACAGAAACCAGTGCAACTAGCATCAGAATTTAATAAACAGTCCTGTAACATCAGCTTATATTGCAGTACAATCTCATTTTCTGCTTGATAATTTGCAACGACCCCTAAGCGTAGCTTCTCAACAGCTGATCAGAGCCCACTGATCATGTGAGTGTCGCAGACACTTTCCAAGATGGTGACCCCCTGTGACAAGTTTGAAGTCCTGGATCATTGCTGCTATTGAGAAGTGGAAGCTATAGGCTGCTGCAATATGTTCAGTATATAAAATGTGGCATCTTTGGCCACATTCACTTGCAGTTGAGCTGCTTGGTATTTGGTTTTACCCACAGTCACTTCACACTGATCACATTTATTCAGACCTTGCCATTATTGGTTCTGTTACTGTGCCTCCTGCAGAATTAGCAAGTGGCTAGATTCCAGTCTAACTCCTGTCAGACATATACCACATTCAGTGCCCTCCATGCCACTGAGGCCTCCTGTAGTCACCACAGCTAAATCATTACTTGTGTTAAAATTCAATTATCTTAGGAAAATTCTGTGCAGGAAACCCCTGTAATGGAGGGGTTCCTTTAATTTGGTTACATATCTACCTCTTTTTGCCAAAATGGAAGCAGGCAGTCTAAAAAAAGACAGTTTTGGATTCCTATACAGACCTCTAAAGGTTACCATAATAAGTGAAATCATTTTATCTATGGATAAAGGAACTCGCTGTAAATGTTCAGTCCTACAGTATGAAGCAATTCTGGGTTGGGGACCAAGGGCCCTGGACAATAATGCCACCCTCCTGTGATCCTTAGCTCTTGGTTATTCCTATAGCCCTCTTGTCTACTTCCGGCACTATGTTTTATCTTAGTACCTTCTGATGCGGGAGACAATATGTTGTATAATTCAAGGTTTGAAGTATGCTTAAAAATGTAATAACTGCTAAATGTTGCACTTCAGATTGGATTTTTATTGCAGTACAAAAATATAGTTACTCATTTTTAGATTTGTTAAGAGTGTTGTTTTTTATGGCCTTTGCCCTGCATAAAAAATACTTTTTCAAATTAAAGTACAGTCCAAAAGATGTATGCACAAGCTGTATTTTTGGGTTGTAATGTGTAATCATATTCATATTATGCATGTTCAGATGGCCCCAGATGTTCATATTTGTGATGTTTTATTTTTTTTATCAAACGACATGTGTTAAAGGGGTTGTTCACCTTTTAGTATAATGTAGAGAGGCATATTCTGAGACTATTTACAATTGGTTTTCATTTTTTATTGTTTGTGGTTTTTCAGTTATTTAGCTTTTTATTCAGCAGCTCTCTAGTTTGCAGTGTCAGCAATTTGGTTTCTATGGTACAAATTACCCTAGCAACCCTGCATTGATTTGAATAAGAGACTGGAATATGAATAGGAGATGGACTGAATAGAATGATAAGTAATAAAAAGTGGCAATAACAATACATGTGTAGCCTTACAGAGCCATTGTTTTTAGATGGTGTCAGTGACCCTCATTTGAAAGCTGCAAAGAAACAGAAGAAAATTGCAAATCATTAAAAAACAAATAATGAAGACCAATTTCTTAGAATTGGCCCTTCTACAATTTACTAAAAGTTAACTTGAAGGTGAACCACCCCTTTAATAACATGCTGAAAACTGGAATATCTGATTTGGATTTCAGACATTTCATAGTAACTCAATGAAATGTCAATATTAACTTTATTGAAATTTGTATTAAAGCTTTGAATTTCAGGAATAATTTTTTTTTTATATGCCAGTCCTTCCAAATAGACAGACAGCTGTTGTGTATTGTATTGCTCACCAATACACTTTATTACTTTATGAATTGCCACATGCTTAGGTCTTGTTATTGTTATAGCATAAATTTCAATAGTTAAATATACCATCTAGAGCTATTGAATGAGAAGGCTGTACAGGGTCACATTGCAATTACTTAAAATTATGTCAAGGATAAAATTATATGTCCATCATGGGATAACATTGCTTATATGGTGCTATATAATCTAACTTGTGTATATTGGGCCTTATGCAATTTAAAGGTGACAAGAATAGCATGTGGGTTCCAGAATGTAGCACTAACTTTGCTCTATGTCCTGTGAGAATCCGTAAGACTGGTTTGCAGCCTGGACTGTCCAGATAATTGGGTCTAAGTAGCCTCATCATTCAACAATATTTAAACCCCTTTTTTGTACTGTTGACTTGGTTTTTTAAATAATGTATAAGTTTTCTCTCTGTACAAAGGGTTTACCATTCATAACGCCATACAGGTCAACAGAATGAAAACCTTTCTCATATAAAACAGGACATTTGTGGACAAGAAATTGGTTATTTGTAGGTGCTTGATTAAATGATACAAACTTTAAATGTAAAAAGTTTTCCCTTTTAGACAATACTGGCCCTTTAACTACTATTTAAGTAATGTTTAAATGTTAAGCATTTGGTTCAACTATTTTGTGTTAACTAGGGATGCACCGAATCCACTATTTTGGATTCGGCCGAACCCCCGAATCCTTCCCGAAAGATTTGGCCGAATACCGAACCGAATCCCAACCCTAATTTGCATATGCAAATTATGGGTGGGAAGGGGAAAACATTTTTTACTTCCTTGTTTTGTGCCAAAAAGTCACGTGATTTAGCTCCCTGGCCCTAATTTGCATATGCAAATTAGGTTTCGGATTCGGTTCGGCCAGGCAGAAGGATTCGGCCAAATCTGAATCCTGCTGATAAAGGCCGAATCCTGGCCGAATCCCGAACCGAATCCTGGATTCTGTGCATCCCTAGTGTTAACAGCAACTCTTCCAAAACATTTACAGGTGACCCCT
This sequence comes from Xenopus borealis, assembly GCA_024363595.1. Taxonomy (NCBI): domain Eukaryota; kingdom Metazoa; phylum Chordata; class Amphibia; order Anura; family Pipidae; genus Xenopus; species Xenopus borealis. Next base: position 55,112,886 of record CM044438.1, on the reverse strand, counting down.
CTGACATTCAGTTGGTTTCCTGGCAGAAAAAACCCTCCTCCCAAACCCAGGCCCCTCTCCTTCATTGCACCATCCATTTCTCTCACAAGTGACCTACTTTAAATATGCGGTTTTCTGCAGTGGGTTTGGCAGGCACCATCTTGAACTGCTAGGTGACAAGAGTTAAAGCAGATGGAACTGGCGTCAACTGCTCTTGCTGCATGTCAGCAATCACACATAAGTGTGTCTAATCCAATGAGAGATGGCACTGGCCAAACTTTGCAACTCTGCATTTAAAAAGCCAATAGATACACTTTTGAGGAGATAGGGGAGGGGGGCATTTATTGTGGGAGGATTTTGTTCTCCTTTAACATATTTTTTGTGAGTATGTAGAGGTATTCATGATTAGTCTGCTGCTGGCTGAAGACGTTTTTCTAATGCAGCAGTGTCACTCTTTATGTGCCAGACAATTCCAAATAAATGATACTTCAGTGTATTGTGTTCTTTTGTTGTAATTGTTTTATGTTTTGCTTTTGAATTGCAATTTTTGTGGTAAAATATGGTGATGTATGATTGATGTATATTGCCACATGACGATGCATCAAAATTTGAGATTTAAGGGATAATACAAATATGCTGAACAAATGTAGGGTTAAATAAAGACTTATGGACTTTAAGAACTATTTGTTACTAATTAAGGAGTTCACACAATTTAGGAGTATTGATTTTTTTTTTGGCAGATGGTATCAGAGGAAAAGCATTGCAAATTCACTGTACATTTAGGTGACAGATTGTTTAAATGAGAATTAAGCCTGTGAAGGTTTAGATAGTACTGACCCATTACTACAATAAAAATAGAGTGTCTGCACAAAGCTCCCATGCCACAACAATTCCTGGTTTCTCAGACCTCAGGATCCACAGATATAAGAAAAACATTTTGGAACAGCAAAGACTTGTGCCATAAAAAGTATATGTTTATTTAATTCATTGAAATCAGACCAATGAGTTTTGGGTGTCACTGCCCTTAATCATAAGCAGGTACTGATACATACCTGATTTAAATTCTAGACAGTCCCTGAAATTCATCCAGGCCCACTCTAGTTCCTGGAATAGATCACTTTCTCTGAAGCAAGAGTAATGGGAAGTGAGCCCAGACATGTTCATGTCACCATTTGTCTTTTTCTGTGCCACGTTCATCTTTTACCATACTGCTTGAAAATGACTATGAGGTTGATTCCAGGGCATGTTGTTCTCCTGCTCCTCATTCTTCATTGGATTAACTGACAGGGTTTTTGAACTGATCCAGACATGGAATCAAGCTGGTTGCTGAGCTAATGAATTGTAAGGTGGATTTCAGAGAAGACCTAACTAAAATGGAATAGAGACAACAGTTAGACCTAGCTAAAATGGAATAGAGACAACAGTTTGTACTACATATTTGTGTTTTTTTCCAACATAATCCATAGTGTGCTGAGGTTTTCGTAGTTTGATAATGTAGACTATTGGAAAGAATGGCAAGTGGTTAGGGTGAGATGATGTTATGCTGCTTAAGGGATTATGGACAGTTATTTTGCTGGAATTAATCAATAAATTAATATTAATTCACTTATTGTAAATAAATTAGGAAAAATACTTGGATTTTGAGTTTTGTTCCATGTAGTCTAAGGGATGGTTGAATGTTTTGATTCTTTTTGCAGGATACTTTTGTAACCATATCTCATACTTAGCCAAACTGAATTCAAACCTTGGCAGCTTTTTGGCTTTAAATTTCCTGAAAAATCTTTTCACAGACTATGTAAATATATTTATTTAAATATTTTGTAAAATACAAATTAGGGATCAGATTAATTTCTTATGCAAGATTCAATATGTGGCTGAATCCAAAAATGTTCAGCCCCTTCAACTTAGCTACAATGCCTTCACCCTTCTTATTTGTCATGTAACAATTTTCTTCTCAACAACAGAAGCTGCGGCAGGACTTCTTCTAATGAAGCCATATTTCATCACATGCAAGGAAGCCATGGAAGGTAGGCTTATTTTCCAGGTCAGAGAAAATATAGACTTTCCACACATTATGTTTCTCTTTGGCTCAATGGACAAGAGAATGAAAATATTAACTAAAGCTATTTAAAGGCGTGGTTTATCTTTAAGTTAAAATTTAGTATGTTATAGAATGACAAATTCTAGGCAACTTTTCAATCGGTCTTTAATATGTATTTATTTTAGTTTTAATTATTTGCCGTCTTCTGCTTCTTTTGACCCTTTCCAGCTTGTATTATTTAGGCCTTCTCCTAGTCATATTCCAGTTTCTTGTTCAAATCAATGCATGGTTGCTAGGGTAGCTTGGATTGTAGCAATCAGATTGCTGAAGTTGCAGACTGGACAGCTGCTGAATAAAAAGCCAAATAACTTTCCAACCCACAAATGATGAGAAAAATGAAAACCAAACGGTCTCTTATTAAAGTGGACCTGTCACCCAGACACAAAAATCTGTATAATAAAAGTCTATTTTTTATTAAAGCATTCATAGCTGTTGTAAGCTAATCTCAGATGGTAAAGCTGCCCATTCTTCCTGGAAAAAAGCCTCCAGTTCCTGTAAATTCTTGGGCTGTCTTGCATGAACTGCACGTTTGAGGTCTCCCCAGAGTGGCTCCGTGATATTCAGGAGACTGAGATGGCCACTCCAGAACCTTCACTTTATTTTGCAGTAGACAATGACAGGCCAACTTGGCCTTGTGTTTTGGATCAATGTCATGTTGGAATGTCCAAGTATGTCCCATGTACAGCTTCCAGGCTGATGAGTGCAAATTTTCCTCCAGTATTTTTTGATAACTTACTGCATTAATTTTGCCATCAATTCTGTGCCTTTATAGCTCACACATCCCCAAAACATCAGAGATCCACCACCGTGTTTCACAGTAGGAATGGTGTAACTTTCATCATAGGCCTTGTTGACTCCTCTCCAAATGTAGCGTTTATGGCTATGGCCAAAAAGTTAAATTGTAGTCTCATCACTCCAAATGACATTGTGCCAGAAGATTTGAGGCTCGTCTCTGTGCTGTTTGGCATATTGTAAGCTGGATACTTTGTGGCATTTGCGTAGTAATGGCTTTCTTCTGGCAGCTCCACCATGCAGCCCATCTTTCTTCAAGTGCCTCCTTATTGTGCATCTTGAAACAGCCACACCACATTTTTTCAGAGAGTCCTGTATTTCACCTGAAGTTATTTGTGGGGTTTTTCCTTGAATCCCAAACATTTTTTCCAGTTGTGGCTGAAATTTTAGTTTTATTTGGTTTGTTTGTAACAGAACCCCTAATTTTCCACTTCTTAATTAGAGTTTGAACTTTTTTTGTCCATTTTAAATGAAACTCCATATCCTATAAATTGCCTATCCCTATCCTTAACAAGCGCAATGAATGCAAATGGAGTAAAATTCAACTCTGAATCTTTAAAGGACAACTATAACCCCCTCAAACAATGTAGGTCTCTATAAATATATATTGCATAAAACAGCTCATATGTAAAACCCTGCTTCATGTAAAGCATTTTATAATAATATGCCTTTTTAGTAGTATGTGCCATTGGGTTATTCTGAATAGAAAATTTGCAAAGTAAAAATACTGGATGCCCCCTGGGATCCTAGGATTCAAAGTGCACACAAACAAACCATATATGTTAGTTCATATGAGACATTTAACAGTTCTGTCTTTTGCTTCCACAGAGGCCATCACAAAACTGGTAGTAAGTAAGTAAGTAAGAAGAAAAAGGGCAATATTTACTTAAAAATATATACCAATTTGGTGATATTCTTCAATAAGCCACTTAAGTTTATATCAAAATATATGTTGCTTAAGTATGAATTTTGGGGGTATAGTTTTCCTTTAAAATGGGGCTCATTAACAACCACAAGTGCAAATGACTGGCACCTACTGAATTGGGCACTAATGATGCATGATGGTAATGCAAGCACCACTACTTGCAACTTGCAAGTGATTTTCTAAAAAAAAAAATCATATTTCTTATACTGTATAACCTTGAATTTACACCCCCAGATTTAATGTTTTCCTGCATTTTGTTTTTTTTTTTTTAAATTTGCAGTCCCAAACATTCTCAGTGCATTCCTATAGGTGTTATTCCCATGATTTACATCAGTTTGTTAGCCCTGTTCTTTGCCAATCGTTGCATTTTTAGATTTAAAAAAAAAAAAACCTTACCTTGAGATTTAAGTTTTCCCGGATTTTACATAATTTTTCCCTGGTCCGCTGAAAAACCACAAAATAGGGGTTCTACTGTATTAAAAGATTTGGTTGACACTATTTGGCTGGAATGTTGGAAAATAATGCTGCAAAAAACAGTTTAGTGCTTTTGTATTTGCATAGTACATAAGCCCTTCTACAGACTTCTGAGATTACTGAAATGATGCTACACAGTGCATCCATGCATTTATATTAAATGGGTTGTTCAACTTTACATTAACTGAGTTTGTTATAAAAATGTACTAAAGGTATAGGTATTGTTATCTGGAAATAATTATTCGGAAAGCTCTGATTTATGAGGACCATAGACTCCATTTTAACCAAATAATTCAAAATGTATAACGTATTACCTTTTTCTTTGTAATGATAAAACTGCCTTGTACTTGATCCCAAAACAGTCCTACTGGGTTAATTAATGTTTAAATGATTTTTTAGTAGACTTAGGGGAAAATTTATCAAGGGTCAAATTCAAAGGGTTAAAACCCCTCTAATTCAACCCTGGATTTAGGTCGAGGTAAAATCCGAAGAAATCGAATTCCTTTTCGAGAGAACGAATGAATAGAACTCGTTTCACGTTTCACGAAAAAATCATACTATTTGAAAACAATGGTGCTTTGGTATGCTAATGAAAAGGTTAAATGCATTAACTGAGTTAAGATAACTTTACATAACACAGTTTCTTCAATTAGCCCTGAGTCACGACGCATTTAACACACAAATCCAAGTGGCTGCATCTGTATGCATAAAATGCACTACCACAGAAACTAATGGAATACGCACTATGGCGATTCTCATATGGCACTTGCAAGCTGAAATCCGCCATGGGACACCAGTCCTGGCATTTTTAAGCAGAAGCACCAATACGACAGGAAACTACAAAATCTATGGTTTCTGAATGTTTGAAACTACACTTTATGTAAATACGCAGCATGTTTTAAAAATGGCGTCCACATCCTCACCAGATAAATAATCTGCATATTAGGCCGGTGACGTAATTACGATGCGTATCGACAAGCAGTGTAGCTACAATCTGCATTTTAATTGTTTTCCATTTGACTTGCAAAACTTACTAAAATTCTTCTGAGTAGAATTGTGGGGAACGAGAAAAAACAGAAATGCATGTTGGAAAAGAAAACAAGAGGCTTAAAAAACACATATTATCATGATTGAGTGGTTTCATTGGCGTATTGAGTGGCTTAACCACGTGTTTTTAAAAACGCAACGTAAAAACTCTATGTGTGAACTTGCCCTAAAAGCCCAGCTTGAAGGCCAGTAAGGCTGAGTTTTGGGGTGAATACGTATTTGCTGTACTACATATTTCTGAAACTATGAGTAAATGAATGAAACCCATATATATATATATATATATATTCCTATCTCAGGTAGGCAAAGGCCTGGACCTGTAAAAAAGAAAGAATTCAATTGTAAGCTTCACAACTACTGCTTTAGGTTTGGTTCAGAACATTAATATTTTTTTCTTGAAACCAAAAACAATTTTATTCTCGAAACTCCTATTTATAGATCAGTTGACTGTTAAAAATTAAAAAAAAAACTTGAATGCCAAAAATTGTACTTCCACTTCTGCAAAAGCTGTGGTGTTTATTCATTTGCTTTCGAGGTTGTTTTTGACTGATGAAAACTTGGAAATTGGAGTTGAGATTGAGGTTTTTTTTTACTATGATTTTTCTCAAAATATGCCCCTTAGTATTTGGCTGACTCAATACAGCAAAATGTCCTAGGAATTGTAAACATAATCCTGAATTCAATGCATTTCTGCTGATTATTGATACATTCTAATGTAGAATACACTGATTTCTGAGCTTCTGTGTGGTGTGAATCAACACCACAATACAATCAATAAAGCCTTGTATTGTAAATGTATTTTTTATAAACTGTATATTGTGAGCCCAGGTATGTAACAACAGCCCAGAGCATGTGCAGTGAATCAGCAGAAAAGAAGATGGGGAGATACTGGGGCATCTTTGGAGACATAGATCTTTACCGCTAAAGGACTGTGATTGCCTTGGGCTGAGATAGAAACAAAACATAAGATGCAACATTTGTAGTCTAATTTTTGTTAAGATTTAGTTACCTTTTAAAACAACTTATTAAAGTGGTATATCACCTTGTAGTTAACTTTCAGCATGTTATAGAATGGCCAATTCTTACAACCTCTCAATTGGTCTTTATTTTTTTATGTTACAGTTTTTTAATTATTTCCCTTCTTCTTCTGTCAATTTCCAGCTTTCATATGGTGGTCACTGACCCCAGGGTAAAATAAAAAATATTGTTGCTCTACATGACTACAATTTTATTCTTGCTACTTTTTATTACATCTCTTTTCTTTTCAGGCCCTCTCCTAATCACTTCCCAGTATCTAATTAAAACCTTGTTACTACTACCACACAGCAAGGCTCTTACTGAGTGAAACCCTCAAGCCACCTCCATGCAGCCCAGTGTGTAAAAACCTAAAACAAGTAGCAACGGAATGGACACAACTATCAGGCAACAATGACTGAGCAAACTGTGCTACTACCCTTTAGACTACGGCTCAATTTCATGTCCGACATATATATTATGTATAATCCAGGATTTGGTTCGTGACTCAGCCACGATTCAGCCTTTTTCAGCAGGATTCGGATTCGGCCAAATTTTTCTGCCGTAGTCTTATAGGACAAACTTAAAGAGATACTGTCATGGGATTTTTTTTTTTCAAAATGCATCAGTTAATAATGCTGCTCCAGCAGAATCCTGCACTGAACTATGTTTCTCAAAAGAGCAGCTTTTTTATATATCATGACATCGGGTTAGATATATTGTCAGTTTCCTAGCTACCCCCAGTCTTGTGACTTGTGCTCTGATAAACTTCAGTAACTCTTTACTGCTGTACTGCAAGTTGAAGTGATTTCACCCCTCCCTTCCCCCCAGCAGCCTAACAGAACAATGGGAAGGTAACCAAATAGCAGTGAAGAATCAAAATGGAGCCAGGCACCAGCAGATTGACTGCAAATTAGTTTATTTACACGACATGTTTCGGGCTGTGGCCCTTTATCAAGTGATAAAGGGCCACAGCCCGAAACATGTCGTGTAAATAAACTAATTTGCAGTCAATCTGCTGGTGCCTGGCTCCATTTTGATTCTTCACAGTTACAGAGGCCTCATTTTCGGACTGAGGTAGAGCAGGTGGCACACCAAAGGCATTTTTGGAACCAGTGATTGCAACAAGTAACCAAATAGCAGCTGCCTGGTAGATCAAACAGCACTCAATAGTAAAATCCAGGACCCACTGCAACACATTCATTGAGTAGGAGAAACAACAGCCTGCCAGAAAGCAATTCCATCATTATTTGCAGTATAAATAGTGTAATTTAGAAATAAAATTCATGACAGAATCCCTTTAAGATAGTATTCAAGCCCATAGGAGGATAGTGCCCCCTAGCACAGGCTAATAGATTTGGTTACTGCTGGGTCTACACTGCATGATAGTTGATTGTATGTTTTTTTTTCATCTTTTTTAAAACAAAATGCTCACAGGCAGATTTATTTTAAATGAATTCGAAATTCGACCATGTGAATGGAAGGGAATTCAAATCCTTCGAATTCGAATATTGAATTGTTAACCTTTGCCCCTTCCTTACTAGGGGGATTTTTAGAACACCAGTAGGACACTAACCTCCCCCGGCCTTTGCATAGAAACAGTAGTCATACTCCCTTTTGCTTTGGAGAACCCTAAAAAATATGGGGCATGCAAATGAGTAAAATGCAGGGGGAAATGATTATATAAACATGTCTGATGTATAAACCCAAAGGCAAAGCTAGATGCATGGGTACTACCCCCGCACTTAATATACAACAGATCTTAAAATTCTATCAATTCTATCAATTGCTAAAGGGTTGAACTCCCACCAAAAACAGAACTCAATCATTAACAGAATTACAAAATCAAAAGGCTGACCTGCTATGGGTGCAAGAAACTGAGACCCCATAATGATACAAAACAAATCTTACATTACATTAGCAAACCATTGCCCCAGGTACAATGGTGAGTTCATAGACCCTAAGGGACTCATTGCGCCATTGAGTTCCTTTGCACCTCATCCTGTAAACTGATACAAAAACAGTACCTCAGGCCTAAAAATATACACTTTTCTTAATGGCAAACACTGATACTTTTATAATTGCTTGCAGTTATTTAAACCTAACATAGTAATGATTAAGGATTGTTGATTATTTTTTTTTACAGTATATGCATTACAGAATAAAATGGTTTAGGAAATACTCAAATTGTGAATTCTAAATTGTATTTATAAAGACTGTTTTTATGGAGGACATCTCCTTTAATGTGACTTATTGCTCCACAGCGTGTCTTATAACACAGGCACAGCCTGCTGATACCACGCTACATGACTCATGCCTTGTGTGAAGATTAAAGGGGCTGTTCACCTTTAAATTGACTTTCATTACAGGTATAGGATCCGTTATCTGGAAATGCATTATTACGGAAAGGCTGTCTCCCATAAAATGTTTTCCTTTTTCGGTGTAATAATAAAACAGTAGCTTGTACTTGATCCAAACTAAGATATTATTAATCCTTATTGGAAGCAAAACCAGCCTTTTGGGTTTATTTAATGTTTACATGATTTTCTAGTAGTCTTAAGGTATGACAATCCAAATTAAAGGGAAAACCCCAGGTCCTGAGCATTCTGGATAACAGGTCCCATACCTGTATTATGTAATGAGTAGTATTCTGAGACAATTTGCAACTGAGTTTCATTTTTATTATTTGTTGTTTTTGAGTTACTTAGCTTTGTTACAGCTCTCCAATTTGCACTTTCAGCAATGTGGTTTCCAGTTTCTGATTTACCCTAGAAGCCATGCATTGATTTGAATAAGAGACTGGAATATGAACCGGATGTGGAGTGAATAGAAAGTGATAAAAAGTAGCAATAATAACAGATGTGTAGCCTTAAAGAGCATTTGTTTTAATATGGAGTCAGTGACCCCCATTTGAAATTGGGAAAGAGTCAGAAGAAGGCAAATAGTTACGAAACTCTAAAAAAGAAATTATCAAGGCCTAATGAAAAGTTGCTGAGAATTCTAGCTATTCTATAACATAATAAAAGTTAACATAAAGGTGAAGCACCCCTTTAAGGTAGTAGAGAGGCTAAATAACGGGGAAGGCTATAAAGTATACCTAGTGGTCCCCTGACACAGGGTCTGCAGCATTGTGGTTATGGCAATGTGTGCAACCAATAAGAATCACTACACCAAAGTGCAGGCAAGTGAAAAACTGGATTGGTCTACATCAGGCAATGCCAGTCTCCCTGATTTGTTGGTGATAACAAAAAAAAGACTTGAAGAGGTTACAATTTGCCAAAATACACATTGACTGACCTAAAGAGAACTGGTGCAACATTTTGTGGACTGATGAAAGCAAGATTGTTCTTTTTGGGTCTAGGGCAGGGGTGCCCAAAAAGTAGATCGGGATCTACCAGTAGACCTTTAGCTGGTGATCAGTAGATCTCAAGACACTGTCAACAAACAGCTTGTCTAAATCACCTTCCTATTTCATGCTTTTCATTCAGATATGTATAAGGTTATGGTTACGTAAGAAATAGTTGTTATAGCAATATCAATTCTCTCATAAATCAATATAATATTTAATTAATAATTTAACTGTTTTTATGGATGTAGATCATAATGGGAAAATATTGCTAAAAGTAGATCTCACATTAGTAAAGTATGGGCACTTCTGACCTACAGTATCCAAACTTATAAAAATCAACTTATCATAAAGAATCACTAATTGTTTGCACTATCCTTATGTTTGAAATGTTCCCTAGCCCTTTAGATTGTAAGCTCTTGTGAGCAGAGCCAGAGGATCCCATTTTAATTCTTGTTGGTAAAAGGATTGTAAGACCCTTGCTATAAAGAATGTACAACACTGTGTAACTGTTGCCATTTCAATAAATGATGATGAGGCCCACTGCTCTGCACACATAAGAAAGGATGCTTTCCATACTCAATCAATGCACACAAGTCCAGCTCAAGCACATGCAAGGAGCATGTTAGTGTAAAATAATCCATTCACATTTTAGTCTATAAAATAAACCATTTATTTAAGGTGACCAGTGGCGTAACTACCAAGGGAGCAGGGGGTGCAATTGAACCAGGGCCCGCTCCCTCTCGGGGCCCTCCAGAGAGGCTAGGAGAACTCCAATGTGCAAATCATAGGGGGAGAGCCCGATAGGGGGGCCCAGGTGCCAATCCTGCACCAGGGCCCACCAGTGAGTAGTTACAACACTGAAGGTGACATAGACTGAACCTGCCTAATGCTTGCCAGGAGCCTATCACATCATTATATGAATCTTTTTCCTTCCTCCTAAAGTTGCAACAATAGATTTCTAGAAAAAACTATACACAGTAAAGTGTATAAATCGCCTCCGAGGGGACCTCTACAAACTGTTCCATGCAGAAAGCCTGAAAGTCAGTTCTTCAACCGATAAGTACACACCTGGGCTGCTCTATTTGTATTTGTATCCCCCACCTGAAACATCATCACCTGACCCAAAATAGCAAATACAACTGCAAATACCTGGCAATAGCAAAACAAGCAGACTCAAGCCAAATTCTGCAGCATTAACACTTGTTTAACCCTTTGCCCATCTTCAACTATCCCTTGTGCATCCGTAAGTGAATGTTCATGCCACCCAGCTGCAATATTATTTTGATTTAAATGAAAAGCATGAATAGGAAGGTGATGTAGACAAGCTGTTTATTGACTTGATTGTCTTGATCTACTGATCACCAGCTAAAGGTCTACTAGTAGATCCTGATCGACCTTTTGGGCACCCTTCTGTAAGTTATGGCAGACAGTTTCAGAGACAGACAAAGGCTCAAGAGAATAGTGGCGAATAGGATCATGTTATGAGAGGATAAAGAAGAGGCACTTAAAAAGCAAGTGTTATGCACAGAGCTCTGTCTGTCACCACCCTGTGTGCTGTCTGTCATCACTCTGTGTGCATCAGACAGGATACATTTCTTCATTGGTTTTAGGATGATGACATAGAGGGACATTTCGTCCACTGCCCTTTTCCACCAGATGGCAGTGATGGACCAAAATTCCTGTGACCTAGCCCTAATTTTATAAAAATTACTGAATTCCCATTGAAAGTACAGGTGGGCACACAGATCTGGGGTAAAATGTCAATGTTTTATCTCAATGGGTGTGTAACAAAGCGACTACTCATAGTCTTATAGTCTTATTTTTCCCTGTCTATTCAATGTGCAGGGGAGATGGGCACAGTTATCTTTATTCCTCAGCCACTATACATTTATTTGTAGATAAGGGAACCCCTAAAGGCTCTGTGTTTGAGTGGGTGCAGTCTTCAAAAATATACTTGGCCTTGTCTATATTTTTCTATTTATATTTAACTGTTACTTTCTTTATTTTGGTATATCATACCTCATAACATTTTGAAAATAGAAAGAGGGGCATCAAAATTTTTTTGACCATGCTCATTGTAATGGCAACACCCAGTAATTACCATGTCCATTTTACAAACCTGCCCCTAACTTACTTACCCCTCCTTCCAGGTCCTGCCCAGTGGAGTTCACAGGAGCCATCTTGTCTCAATCGATCTTCTTCCTGGACTGACCGGTGTTTTCGGGCGCATGTGCAGTTGGAGGAATCTGCCAGTGCAGAGCTACTGCGCATGCACCGAAAGTTTCTAATCAATTTTTTCGTAACGTTCCTGACTTTCGGGCGCATCGGTAGATCCGTACTGGCAGATTCCTCTAACTGTGCATGCGTCTGAAAGTCACGAACTTTCCAAAAAAGTTGATTGGAAATTTCCTGACTTTCGGCACATGCACAGTAGCTCTGTACTAGCAGATTCCTCTTACTGCACATGCGCCAGAAAACACTGGTCAGTCCAGGAAGAAGATCGTTCCAGACAAGATGGTGCCTGTAAACTCCACTGGGCTTAACTAGGAAGGAGGGCTAAGTAACAAGTTTTTTGCCCGTGTGGGGCCTACACAGGGGAGGGTTTTTTACCTACAGGTTTAATTCTCCTTTAACATCACTGGAAGCCTTCCATTAGTAGATTTGGCCATCTATTCAGATATAAGCTGAAGTTCACTTGCTTGATGTCAACAGTCCAGTACCTTGTAGGTTCCTCTTACCAAAGCTGGTCATAAGTCTAAAGATTGCTCGACTGGCGAGGTCACCACACAAAATAATTATTCACTGATATACCCACTTTGAGGTGCGAACTCAGTTCAGGATAGGGTTGCCACCCAGCCGGTATTTTACCGGCTTAGCCGGTAAAACACCAGCCAAGGCAGGGGCTGGTATTACAAATTTACCGGCAATGTAGCTGCCGGTAAATTTTTTAATACCCCTTAAAAAGGCCCTTGCCTTGACTGAAACCCCCAAAAAATTAACTTTTTTCGCGTCTTCAGCCGATCGCTGCCGTGGCTCCGCCCCTTTTTGCGTCACGGCCCGCCCCTTTTTGGTCCCGCCCCCCCGCCGGCCGGTAAGTATTCTGTAAAAAGGTGGCAACCCTAGTTCAGGACATAATCCATAGTTTTTATCAGCTTTAGTGTGTCTAGTGAAAAGGAAAGCCCTGGAGCTATAAACACAGAGGCTGTATGACAAGGGATCCGAATGACCAGCAGCCAGATTACACTGGTTTATATTTAAAGATTAAAGGCAGAATCAGATGTAGCTGTGAGTAGGAATGAGTTAAGGCAGGGAAAAGCCAAGCTGGGGGCGGAGAAAGACAGGGATGTGATGTCAGGGGATGAAGCAGTTCACTTCCTTATCTTCTGAGCAGGTAGAAACATGAGGCAGCCGCAGAGCTCTGTTTGCAATATGTTATTAGCCGCAGTATATACACATTAATTCCTCAGTAAACTGCTGGCTCTGGGGGGTAGAACTATTTGGGCAGCTGTTTGTTAGTTTCTTGCTGTTTATTTGCTGTTTAACAGCATTTAATGTTTCTAGTCAGAGGCAGCATGGCAGTCAGCCTGGGCCCAATAGGCACCTCTGTATTTTATAGAAACCCAGCCTGTGACACTGAGCTGCTACTACTGTAATTCATTAGACTACACACAGAACTGTAGTTGGAGTATACAGAGAGCTGTAGTTGGAGTATATAGAGAGGGCAGTGGGGCTCAGTTGGGAGTAGAGCAGCCTGAATACAGACTTTGCTTGGGCTTTGCTTTAAGTCTGCATATTGCACTGTATTTCTATCAATATAGTTACTTAATTCAGCAGAGTCTCACATAATTTTACTAGGCTTTATTGAGTTACAGATGCCATATATCTATATTGAGCCTGTAGGTTAGCCATATATTTATTTGGACAACATTCCAGCTAGGGTTGCCACCCAGCCGGTATTTTACCGGCCTAGCTGGTAAAACACCAGCCAGGGCCGGGGCCGGTATTACAAATTTACCGGCAATGTAGCTGCCGGTAAATTTGTAACACCACTTAAAAAAGGCCCTTGCCCTGCCTTAGTTCCAGTTAAAACTTACCTTTCTCGCAGTCTTCAGCCGATCGCTTGGTGTGGCTCCGCCCACATGACGTCATGCCCTGCCCCCTTTGATGTCACGCCCTGCCTCTTATTGACCCCGCCCCCAACCAGCCGGTAAATATTTTTACTAAAGGTGGCAACCCTAATTCCAGCTGCCCTGTCATTATACCCTATAGAGGCTGCACACTGTCATTAAGGCTGTGTGCATAGGGCAATGTAGTTCTAATGTTATAGGACAGTTGCCCCTGTGAGTTATCAATGAACATGTGGCAGAGCTCTCTATTTCACATAATGTTATTTGCTGCAGTATATACACATTCACCCCTCACTATGTTTATTTGCTGTTCTACAGCAGCATGGAAGTCAGTCTGATTAGATGATACAGAGAGCTGTGGTTGTAGTGTACAGGGTAAATTTTCTGGGTGTTGCTTTCAGAAATCAGCACATTGTATGGTATTGCTAAAGATATAGTTAATTGATACAGCAGCCTATTATCAGAATCTGACCTTTATATTACTGGGATTTATTGAGTTACTGATTTCAGCTCCTGCTCAGGGGACAATCCGCTGCTACTGCAGATGGAACCTATCTAGTAGGTTTCCAGATACCATGTGCTAAGAATAAAGCAGCTACTGCTTATTGTAGCTTGGACCAGATGTGTATATATATATATATATATATATATATATATATATAGCAGACAACACCAACATACAATAGGTATCGCAGTGCCTGTGGCTTGCAACTAGAACAATGTTGGGTTGCATGCCTTTGGGGGGCTATGGCCAGAGTTGATTGGGCCATAGATTGAGTAGCCAATGGGTAACGAGACAAGCTCTTGATGGGCAGGGGTTCTGCAGGAGTAGTGACGAGTGCCTGCTTGGTTACACTTGCCCAGCTGATTCCTACCATTTGGGTGGCCAGCACGTCAGGTAGTCCAGGAAGGTGAATGGTGCTTGATTATTGGCAAGCATCCTCTCTGGGAAAAGGGGTACCTGCCGGAGAGCGGTCTCCACAGTGTGTTTGGGCTGTCGGAGCACAAGTCTCCACAGCGTGTTTGGGCTGCCCGAAAGCAGTCTCCACAGTGTGTTTGGGCTGTCAGAGCACAGGTCTCCACAGCATGTTTGGGCTGCCGAAGAGGGGTCTCCACAGCTTGTTTGGGCTGTCGGAGCACAGGTCTCCACAGCGTGTTTGGGCTGTCGGAGCACAGGTCTCCGCAGCGTGTTTGGGCTGCTGGAGAGCGGTCTCCATAGCATGTTTGGCTGTCGGAGCACAGAACTCCACAGTATGTTTGGGCTGCCGGAGAGCGGTCTCCACAGCATGTTTGGGCTGTTGGAGCTCAGGTCTCCACAGTGTGTTTGGGCGGTCGGAGCACAAGTTTCCACAGCATGGTTGGGCTGTTAGAGCTAGTCTCCACAGCGAAGTTGGACTGTCAAGTGGATCTCCAAAGCGTTGATGAGCAGCTACAGGATCAGCAAGGGAAGTGGTTGGTTGACCTTACCCTCTGAGCTAGGCAAAAATGGCTGGAGGGGGAGTCTTTACAGAGCAGATATGCTGTTATGGAAGAAGCACAGAAGTACAGATGAAGAATAACTTAACGCAGACATCCCATTTAACTCAATTATCACAGAATATTGTGTCACAGCATCTCATCATCTCATAATGGCATTATTTTGTAAGTCAAGTCTCCTGGACAAAGGACTGTTTTAGTGGTTTTGGTTTTTGTGCCATCCAGTTCTTTAGCAGTGAACTATTTGGGTGGATATTGTCAGGCAACCTAGTAGGACGTTCACCTTGCTAGAATCTGTCCAACAATTATACATCCACGGTATGCTAGCAAATTGCAAATAAATATATATTCAATAAGGTTAATGGCTAATTTTATTCCATCCTGTGGTACAAAATGCATTATGCAAAGGAAATTCTTGGATATTTTGTGAATATTTAATTTTCATTCTTTTTCTATTTCATTCCTTTTCTAACTAATAACCAATAGTTAAAAAGTTATGGTGGGGACGAACCCAACTGAAGGCTTACAGTTGGTCTTGTGGTGGCGGTACGACCTTGCCAGAGTACTGCTCAGCTAAATTTAGAAGAGGGAGAAAGGAGGTTCTCTCCTGTGACTGCAGTGGGTTGATTGATACCGACGCTACTAATGCTTGTGCTAGGTTTAACAATAAAATTGAGTCCCAGGAATTTAGGTGTCCCGCAAATCCAGCAATTCTTTAGACTCTCCTCGGTCTCGGCTTAATAGATTTCTTCCAATACGATTGGATTGCTGTATTCCTTTTGAAACTCAGTCTCTTGAGGAGGGGAAATAGCAGAAAAGTTTATATGGTGTAGTATTGATCACATATGATTGAGTTTCTTATGTGTAATTAAAAACCACAAGGTGTTAAAGTATAAGGAACTGATATTCACGAAGGAAAGGGGGCATATTAGATATAGAAATACTACACCATATAAACTTTTCTGCTTGTGCTAGGTGACAGCCTGCTTGGATTTCATTTCATCGACACACTGCAGATTCCAGACGGACAGCAGGGCTGCTGAACCTCTGCCATGGTCGAGATGCAGTTCCTGCTGGTAGCAGAGTTGGGACCATCCTCTCTGTTGGTAGAGACAGCCTAATACTCAGTTAGGGTTGCCACCTGGCCGGTATTTTACCGGCCTGGCCGGTATTTTTGATGGCTGATCCCAATGTTATTAATAGGAAAAAAAGATAAATATATAGGAAGGCCGGTATTTTTTTCAGGAAAAGGTGGCAACCCTATACTCAGTGGTGGATATAATGACATAGTGAGGGGCGGCAGAGCATAGTAGCAATCTCTTATAGAATTCTGGCATTGACTATTGCCTTGGGGTGAGGCTGGCAAGGTCCTATTTATTTGATAAAATGTGAATAAATGCTGTGGCCATTTTCACCATATTCTGGCTCCTGGTGTTTCATTATGGTATGTAACAATGGGGTTCAATTGGATAGCTGAAGGCGAAGGGTCAATTGAGGAGTCCCCTTGTCATGCAACTGTAGCTATTTTCAGCAAGAGTGTCTGTTGACACAGTCTACAGTCTTGCTACAGCCAGAAAGAAAATGTAGGTGTATTGTGATGAGTGCCTTCCCAATTCCCGAAAGTGTATATTTGCTTCATTAAAAAGATATTACAGTCTTTTTGGATTAATCAAAAAAGTGTAAATCTAGTGATCTGCTTTTTTAACCAGATAAGGTTAAAGCAGTCAGAGAATCAGCCCCTACTCTGGGATCACTCTTTACCTTCACATTCGCACATTTCAGTGTCAAAATCTTCTTTGTGTGCTAGCACCTGGGCTGACTCTCTGGCTGTACAGGGAAAGGCCGATTCCAGCATAGGGGCCGAATACAGGGCAATAATCAGTCTGGCATTAACCTAACAATGTTCTGCTAGACCAAAAAACTATGTAATGTGTTGTTTGACAGTGGTTAAATTCATATTCCCATGATGTTACATGTTATTGAGCAATGTCACAGCAAAAGTAACCCTTTCAATGTCTACTACTTGATTTTAAAGAATTTTAACTTTTTCTGATAGTGTTATCCATATTTTTCTAATATCAGGCCCTCCGGATATCAAAAGGAGAGCTTCCATATTTAAAGTTCACCTACGTCCATAACTATGGCTGAGAGTCTCAGTAAGGAAGCACTTTCCTGTAAACTGGCAGCTTTGACTCCTGGATTTACAGGTAATGTGTTGAACATCTGCTCCGTGAGCCTATAGAGTCTAGTGCTGTTTCTTACAACGTGTAAGTCATGTTGCTGCTTTACACTTATGCCACACAATTTAGATGCTGATATTGCCAATGTTTGCAACAAGGCTGCCTTGATTGCTAAACAATACCTGCATTATGTGACTACCTGAATTATGAATTATGTGGTGGAAAAGCACTTTGAACAAGCCATTGAACGTGTTATTGGCGGTAAGTGTGGAGCACACAAATTGTAATTAATTGGATAATCTTCCATGATTGCTGCAGGGCAGAACATAATAAAGCATATGTAGATTTTTTAGACACTTGAAAATGTGTGTAAACTTGAAATCAGTAATCTTGCGCTATTTACGCTTGTAGCCAAATAAGGGTTTTACCTTTTTATAGTGTTCAGATAGTGACTGATACCTTTTCACAGGCCTAGAGAAAAAGACTCAGGTCTTACAACCTGAAGAGAAGAGGACAGTGGCTTATCACGAAGCTGGAAATGTTGTTGTTGGGTGGTTCCTGCAGCATGCTGACCCTTTGCTCAAGGTATTACAGTAAACATAAAATCAGATGTGTTTAATAGTGACATTATATACCATAAAACTATGTTGTCAAAATACAGGATAAGGATGATCTTCCTGTGCCTCATATTGTAATCTCTGTGAGAAATAAAATAATCTGTGAGCTAGATCTGAACAATTTAGGGTATAGTACTCTGCTAGAATAAAGTACAGTATATAGGAAGTCAGCAGATACAGTTTTGGGGCACTAAGGTTTAATGATACTACAGGTATGGGATCTGTTATTCAGCTCAAAAATACAGATAATACAGAAATACAGCTGTCTCCCATAGCCTACATTATAATCAAATAATAATAATAAAAACCTAATAATAAAACAATATTAATGAGTATTTATAGCAGTGGTCCCCAATGAGTGTCACGCGAGCAACATGTTCACCAACCCCATGGATGTTGCTCCCATGGTCAAAGCAGGTGCTTATTTTTTCAATTCCAGGCAGTACCTTCCTACACGAGAACAGTTGTTTGACCACATGTGCATGACGCTAGGGGGCTGTGTATCAGAACACCTGTTCTTTGGTCACAATACCACTGGGGCACAGGATGATTTAAAAAAGTTCACACAGAGTGCTTGCTCCCAGGTATGAAATCTTGAACTTGTAGAGTAGATATAAGTGTATGTACAAGTATTTAAGTGTATGTAGTGCATTAAGCCTAGTTATATCTGTTTCATGTGCACCTGGTAGAGTCCTGCAGTGGGTCAGGTACCTGTGGGTTACCTGCAAATAAAGGGGATACCCTGTGGGTAGGGTTGCCACCTTTAATGGAAGAAAATACCAGCCTTCCTGTATATTTATCTTTTTTCCCTATTAATAACATTGGGATCAACCATATTTTTGGGCCCACTTGGCTCGCTTGCAAATACAATGCAAGTTCAGGGCAGGAGGGGGGTGACACCTATGTGCCTCTGCCCATGGAAATGGAGTGTGGAGACCTGTGGATGTGCACAGATGTGAACACAGTGTGCAAAATGCAAAAAAAAAACTATGAAACACAGGCTCTTCAAGTGTTGGGGGCTACAACTTTATGCACTCTTCCTTCTATGTTGTGTAGGGGATCAGACAAGTCCTTCCCCTGTATTTCTGTCTGTGACATCATCCAGCCAGGTTATAGGCTGGAGAGCCATCTGATTTTGCCCCTGGGTTGAGAAGAAGGTGCCTTGCTTTGGTGCAGAGTTACAGAGGGAGAACGTGCTACAACAGCCAGACAGAGCCAGATCTGTGGAGATCTCCTCCCCAGCCCAGCTGCTACCACCGGCAAATGCCCCCAAGTCTTTACTTCCCCCTCGGTGCAGATTCAGGAATGCAAGCAAGCAGCGTATCTGCGACAACTGTGCATGCGCCGAAACTAACAGAAATTGCTGAAGTGCCAGAAGAAGACACAAAGATTACCCAGAAGATGGCTGCCGTGAACTCCAATCCCTGAATCTGAAATCTGATAACTAAAGATTTAGGGGCATTTTCCCAGGGTACCAGCTAGGCTGGGGGGGGGGGAAGGGGGGCCTATGTAGGGAAGGGGGTAGGGTTTTTTTTAATAAGGGGTTGAATTCTCATTTAAAGGAGCTGCAGTAACAGAGAGACTGTATGTGTGGTATGGATAGCTTTGAGTTTTCAGCTGTTGCTGTTTTAAGGGTTGCCTGTCTGGATTTCACCTGGACAGCCCGGGTTTTGGAAATCCAGACAGGACATTGAAGTTAGTGACATGGCGATCTGTCGATTGCTGATCGCCACGTCATCCGCCCTGCCCACGATGTCTCTGGCCCACCCCCTGACATTACTGGCCCAACCCAATGTCATTCTTCCTGCCCCAGTCCTTTTTCCTCCAAATGAAAAGGTGGCAACCCTAATGAGGGTGGGTCTTGCTCGTGTACCTGCCATGTGGGAGCAGCTAGCGAATCCAAAGGGAAAGGGGCAGGTAGCACTACCTGGGGACATCAGAGCTCTTGGGGAAGGGAATTAAACTGAACTGTGTTAATCTGCATTTATCCACCTGGAGTGGAGCAGGAGACTGTGGCATTGAAAGACTGTGCCAGTTGTTTGATAGTCTAGACAAGTTCCCCAGGGTTAATTGTGTGATTTGTATTTACAGTTATTGCATTCACTTTAAGGCTAAGGCCAGACGGGGAGATTCGGGGGCATTTTGTCGCCTGGCGACTTCTCGCCGCGACTTGTAGCCCCCGAACCTCCCCGTCTGCCCTAGCCCTTATATAAAGTTAAATTGGTTTACTGCAAAATGTGTTTTATTCCTAGTGGAATACCCCTGAGGTGTGATCCTCAGTGCTGACTAGGTGGAGGCACTGCGCTGTAAATCCCAGTAAAGAGAATTTAGGGCCCTGGATTGCAAAAGGTAATTGCAGTTTAAGTTTAATTCAATTCTACAAAAGGTGTGATAAAGAAAGGGTTAGAGTTGCAATGATGGGAAGTAAAAACAATGGTTGCTGCCTTTTGCCTGCAATATGAGATGCTTTCCTGGCGTCAGCTATAGGGAAAAGAGAACAGTAGATACCATACCATAATGTGTGTGTAGGAAGCAAAGACTTCTGCATAAGAACCTTTGCGCTTTTTTTATTCCTCATATAAATAATAGAGAAACTGTTTGTACAAACTCTGCCTCTGATACTGGTTAAACTTCACTTCATAGTGAAAGCAACTTTTTATTTTACTCAAGCAGAAACCAAGCACTTTGTGCCTGAAAACATTTCTTTTCTCTCCTGTTGTTCATGAATAAATCATCATTCCTTCCAGGCACACAAGGCATTTTTTCACCTCAAAATGAGATGGTAATTATTTATTAGGCTCATTTGCTCTTTTTCAAGACAATGTCTAATTGAGTGAGTGGGAACAAAGGAGGATATTCCAGAGTTTCACTTGCAATTTGGGTAGAAGAGGCTTGCAGCAATACTGGATGCAGCGCCTGTTAATAGGCAATTCTTTGTGAACTGAGCACTGCATGTTACTGTTAGACTCAGACTCAGCCCAGCTGGAAGTCAGGCTTTTGTTTTCATCTCTTATTCTGTTTAGTTCCTCAGATTTTGCTTTTATCAGATGGTAAAGGCACTGACTTCTCAAATGTGTTCTTAACAAGAGCCAAATAAATGCTATTATGGGGAAACCAACAGCGACTACAAAATGACTCATTGCTTTGCAGTGCTGATAATCCTATTGCTTAGGGATTTAGCCTTACATGAACCCACTTCATTTAAAAATATGTACATTTTGAGGTTGCCTGGCAAGAGGCAGCCTCCAATATTGTTTAAGTATATATATACCCACACAGCTCAGCCAGTATGAACTCCATTTGCAGGGCCAGTGGCGTAACTACTCCCTGGTGGGCTCTGGAACAGGATAGGCACCTGGGCCCCCCTGTCAGACCCTTACCTCTATAAATCGCATGCTGGAGTGTTGATCGCATGTATGCTGTAAAATCTCCCCCTAGATAACCACCTCCAAGACTATTTTCATGGCTCCGATGGGCCCCAAGGGGGTGGGGGCCCTGGTGCAATTGCACCCTCTGCACCCTGGTAGTTATGCCACTGTGCAGGGCTCATTACCTGGGTGCCAACAAATATAAAATATCATAAGCACCAGAACCGGGCCAAGCCAAAAGGGTGCCCTAGGCACCCAGTCAGCTACCCCGACACCCCCCCCATGCTCCATAAGGGAGGGAGAGGGAGGAGAGAGTAACAAAGGGGAAGGGCAGAGGAGGAAGGGATGAAGGTAGGGGGAAGGGATCAGGCCCGGACTGGCAATCTGTGGGTTCGGGCAAATGCCCGATGGGCCGCTTGCTTAAAAATGTAAATGGGCTGCTCACATAAAAATGCTAATTAGGTTTGTATTTAATATGTAAATGAGCCAATCACTTTAGAAATGCAAATGAGCTGTCCCTTAGGG
>CM044438.1:55027868-55081431 GCA_024363595.1 Xenopus borealis | reverse complement strand
TTTTGAGAAATGGATTTCAATGCAGAATTCTGCTGGAGTGGCACTATTAACTGATGCATTATGAAAAACAACAAAATTTTTTCCCATGACAGTATCCCTTTAAATGCATTATATGGCAGCTTTTGTTGAACTACAGTTTTGCTATTGTGAACACTGGGAACTGAACTCAGCAGGCGGTTGGACATCCCTGATAATTGCACTAAACAATCCTGCTATGGCCACCTTATTGGGCTACACAATGAACATTATTTTAAATAACACATCTACTCCTGTATTAGGCAGCTTCTTCTCCTTGACTCACAGCTCTCAAACTTAATTAATGCAGATTTATTTCTTGACTTTTAACAATCAAACATCCAAATGTATCAGCTGAACAATTATTATAAATAGCATCATATACTGTAAAGAGAAACTGTATTTCATTGTATTTTAAAGAGCCTATGCTCAGAGCCTATGTTGTGAAACATTCTCTATTGTCTCTATTGATCTCTATTGTCTGCCACTACAGAGAGTTTTTTTATCACCACATTGCTACAGTAAAGAAGTAGGTGCCAGGCAGTTTGTAATGCAGGCCAAATACACAGGGACCCAACTGATGGATTCTGCATGCATGTTAGATAAGGCACAAGCAAAGTGGGTGGTAAAGGAAACTACAGGTTATAACATTTTACACTTTATTTAATCTCATGCAGTGGTGTTATATGCATTCTGCCACAATAAAGCAATATATTTTTTTTTGCAGCTTTATGAAATCTGGAAAGGCACAGAATAGGATGGTAAATAAAACAAAAACTATAACATAAATGAAGACCAAAAATTTGCTAAGAATATGACATTCTATAATTTACTAAAGAGGATGAAGTGCCGCTTTAAGGGATTTGTCTATATGGGGTTTACACTAAACAAGTATAAGGCTTCTAGTTCTGGTAAGGGTCACTAGTTGTAGTTCTGGTAAGGAATCTGTCAATGAAAAGCTGGGTGCCTTTACAAAGTAAAGCAGCCATGCTGTAAGTATATGGTATTTATTAGAAAGATAAAAACAAGCAGCCGGCACTCTAGGATAAAATGAATAGGACGTTTATTCCAAAAAGGAAAGGATCCACATTGCCTAGGCAATGTGCCGCCTGCTTGTTTTTATCTTTCCAATGAGGCACGGCTGGGGCGCTGTGGGCGGAGCACCCGGACTTGGAGTGGACTTGAATGGGGGAGAGTATACCTGTGAGGGGTGAGCTTGGAGCAGCTTTTTCCAATTGACTGTATATGGTATATATTACATTACTTTCAACGAAACACAATGCAGAATGTTAGCCCGCATGAGTAATAATGTATAGTTTAATGAATTTGCATGTCAGACAGGGAGTTGAGAGATGGAAGCATCACAGTGAGGAAGGTTAGATGGGTAATCCATAGAATTTGGTTCCACAGATGGCAAAATTAGTGAAATGTGACCAGCAGTGCCTAAAACAACTTTATTCTGTATGCATTGTTGGTATACCCGTCGGACAACTGTAATTCATTCAATGAAAATTTATAATAAAGCCTATGTCTGACTGCAAGGTTGGCTTTCAGAATAAGACCTACAATTATGATATCAAAAGGGAATAACAGATACCACTAGCTGAAATCAAGATTACCTGAATTTTTATGCAACAGCCAATGCTTTTCTCTTCCTTTCACAGCACCAGGTGAAGTGGAGCAGTGTTCTCTCTCGTGGATGTCAACCAGCTCCATTCAGTCCTGGATTTTTTAGGTCCACTTCGTACTAAACGGTAACATTAAGAAAGGACTCAAATAAGCCTGGAGTGAATCATTATTGTTGTTATGACATGGGGTTGGTTGATGTTTTTTTTCCCTTTTCACCAAACACCAAAAAAAGGTGGTTAGTTATGTGTTGCTTTAGCAAATTAACAGTAAGGTATATGTATTTGAATCCCTAGTCCCCAACCAATGAAACTTTAGGCACTTTTGACTCATTTCAAGTCATTTTGCTTATCACTGGCTCCAGTAGGATAAAATAAGCTATGACTGAGTTTATGTAATTGAAGTTACTATCGCATTAAACAACCCATCATTCATAGCCTCTGTAAATGTTCAATTCCCTGTTTAAAATTGTGATGCTTGTAGTGCTACTTACAAAGAGATCTGCCTGTTCTTTAATGATATTGGGTCAGCACACAGATTAATTGGCACTCTCTCTAATAATGTTGTAACTGAAACAAGCCATATTTGAAGCTGAGGAAACATAAGGAAGAGCTAAATTAAGCTGTGAAGGTGACAGTTTGTTACATTCACTGCAATGTTCCATTGGGAGCTGCCAATGAATGGGGGTGGTGTCTGCTTTCAGATGAAGCACAAACGATCACCCTCTTTTGCAATTATTGGGGCTTGCATAATGTTTGCTTAGTCACAACTGAAGACCCCTGTTGCAGGGCTTATTTTCAACCCTGCTATGTAGTCTTTCCCTTCAGTTATTCATATGCCCCAGTTGCAGTTCACTCTTGCATTTATCTACTTCTTTTGAATAAGATTAAACTTTTGATTCCTGTAACTCATCGCTGCATTTTTGCTTATTGGTTCTCTTTTTCCTCATTCTTCATTTTTGCAATCGCCCTACATTTACTATATTTCCAATGTGCCAAATTTGAAAACAATAGTATCAGTCACCAAGACCGGCTTGATGTACTTTAACTGTTCATTGACTATTCCCGCGCTGGCTTTTTTTAATAATAGGTTCAAGTTCAGTTTTAGTGGAAAGAACACATGCATTTCTGTACTGTTATATCCAATCACCAAGTCCTACAGTCTGGCAGTTTGACAACAGGGGAAACTAAATGTGATTCATAGTATAAATGCCATTACACAATTATTTTCAGTAGATCTCATTTTTTTAATGTTCATACTTGATGCAAAATAGTGTATCACTAAACATAACTTTTCATAACTTCTGCTGTTCTTTGATTTATTACCACTGTATACTGTATATTCCAACCCCTCTTTCAGTAATTTGATGTGGCAGTGTTTCAGACTTGGATTTAATAATCCTGTTACATAGATTATATCCCATGCAGTTTGAGACTCAAGATATGGCTGGACTTAATCCCTGTGAAAGTAAGGAAGAGTTATTGATGTAACTATAGTGACATCAGACCCCATAGCTACCTGGGAGCTAGGGGCTTGACTGACATATTCTATATATATGCTTGTTTATGTGAAGATGTTACTAGGGGTCTTTAGGGATGGTGGGCCTAAAAAGGATAAGTGCGGGACCAGTGATTTCTAGTTATGCCACTTGGGGAGGGGGCACTTAAAACTTAATCACAGTACACTTCCAATACTCAAAACTATGTTTGCTAAAATAGTATCCTATACTGCATCAAATATAAAATGTTTTTTGATTCTACTTTAAAAATGTGAATGATCATTGCTCTGTAACCCTGCTGCACCCATGTACACATTAAATCAGGATAGATATAAGACTTAGAGATATAGGATCTGTATGGCCTTACCATTACCTACAAAGAGGCGAATAATCTGGCCTCGATATTATTATTGTTAATGATAGTGTTCCCATTTAGAGTGAGGCAGACATTAAGCTAAATTATTTGGCTGTTGTGCTAAAGGCCATTTTCAAGTGTATCGGGGGTAGGGTTGCCACCTTTTCTAAAAAAATTTACCGGCCTGCGGGGGGCGGGGCCAAAAAGGGGTGGCGCATGACGACAAAGGGGGCGGGCCTGTCACGTTTTGGGGGCGTCGCCACGACCCTGCGCGTTCAACAAGGGGAGGAAAGGTAAGTATTCAGGGGATTGGGGGCTGGCCGATGGGTCTTTTTTAAGGGTATTACAAATTTACCAGCAGCTACATTGCCGGTAAATTTGTAATACCGGCCCCGGCGGGTGTTTTACCGGCTAGGCCGGTAAAATACCGGCCGGGTGGCAACCCTAATCAGGGGGGGATGCACCCATAGTGCAATATGCTGTAGGCTCTGATGCTAGTGATCCTGAATACAGTCCACGCAGATTATTACAAGACAATCATGGAGAAATCCCTGTGCTTTGGGATGCAGCCACGTACTGTGATTTAAAGTGCAAAAGTGTCATTCAAGCTAAAATGCAACAGCCACATTAAGTCTATGGAATAAATGGGCTACATTTAGTAGCCAAGGTGCATTTGCAAGTGGTCTGCAATCGGATGTATTTTGCTGCTGCTGACAGGTCTGTGTGTGATAGAGTGGGCATAATTAAGGCTGTGGGAATATTCTGTGCTTATTGAAGAGGTCATGTTAGTAAGAGTCATCCCCACAGATTCTGTATCTGCCACAACTAGTATGTCCTCATACATTTCTTTTTTTTTAAATCTATGTTCAAAAGAGATAGTTAGATCCTACACTAGTTTACAGGATGTATATTGTATAGCCCACTGACAGTAAACCAGCATAAGCATACCAGGTGACTTACCAGCACATAAATATGTCATGAAGCACAATGATTGTTTACAATCTGATTTTAACTAGAAATACCTATGGGAATCTCTGAGATACTGCAGTCTCTGTGTCTACATCCAGTCTAGGAAGTTTGGAATTGGTATGCATTTCATACTGCTTGATACAAAGCTGATATCATTGTGAACTCATGAATCATTTCCTGTTATAACATGTATGCTGGTCTTTAACTTTTTAACAGTTTTAGCTTTGAATTGTCGGTTCCATGACTATTAAAGGTACTCTTGTTCTTGTCTTGCAGGCTGTATTCAACCTCATTTAGGAATCAGGGCTTCTCTCTGTTTCAGAAAGAAGTTCCATCTACTCATGGCACATATCTGTAGTCTGATCCCCAGCACAGATAAGGATGGGACAGCAAGGGCCAGTTGATGAGAAGGTAAAGGCTGTTTAGTTTTCTTTGGATCTCTCTGCAGCAAGGAATGTGTCTAGTATGCCTCCATGAAGCTCAGAGTCACTGACATGTTTCTTTTCTCTTTCTGCTCTAGTTCGGGTCCAAGATGGAGAACGGAGATAACCAGCTCGATGAAGGGGAGGCAGTTGCAGACCTTGGGATGAAAAAGTAAAAAATGGAGGATGATAAAGTTTGGAATTGTCTTTTTCTCAACTTTATCTGCTTTAGATTACAGAGAGGGCCTAGATACATTTTTAGCCAGGTGTATTGTAATGTAACATAAATAATCACTGCCAGGCCCGGACTGGCAATCTGTGGGTTCGGGCAAATGCCCAATGGGCCGCTTACTTTAAAATTTTAATGGGCTGCTCACCTAAAAAATGCAAATTAGGTCTGTCTTTAATATGTAAATGAGCCAATCACTTTAGAAATGTAAATGAGCTGTCCATAACAGCCAGCCACAGCTAAGCCAATCCCTGCATTTGTTAGTGCACATGTCAGTACTGGCATATGGATGGAACCAGGAATTCTGACCAAATTCAGTTATAATATTAGAGTTGCTTGCTATATACCCAATCCCTTATGCTTATGATAGGTATGTTAGCAACTGGAGGATATGTGATCAGAACAATCACTTTAGCCTGTATATGGAAAATATATGTAGCATAAATTGCATGAGACAATTAATTCAAGTATGACACACTTTGGCCCTGTGACACATGGTAATTAAAGTCCTCTTATCTGCCAGGGTACATGGTCTAGCTGGGGGCACACAAAGGAAAATTTTGAATATAATGTAAGTATAGGGTTAGTATAATGGTTAGTAATGTCACTGCATCAGCTACTGATGATGTCACAATGCCTGTTACTGAATCAGTTACTCTTCAGCAGCAGTAGCCCAGTTCATATTTCAGTTGATAACGAGCGAGGCAAGATGTTGCTAAGCTCTTTCAACATTTTTACTTTCTCTTTATTATTTTTACTTTCAAATGGATTTACTACCACGAGACCTGAACTAGGTATGGGAAGAATTAGTGATTTTATTGATCACATCATAACTGTAGATATCATTTTGTATATGACCTACAAAGCACAGTGAGAAGTCCTGCGTGTGATATGTGTATGTGATTTTCAGAAAACCTTATTTTCAACTTTTCTTTTTATTTAGAACCTGAAATGAATGTGATTCCAGACTTCAAGACATTTAATCTCGAGACTTGTAAGTCAGATATTTATATATTATTTGCATTGAAACAAGCATTGTGATCTGTTATTTACAATATCAATGTTCAAGGTTGTCCTTCTGGACAAATTGGAGTTTTATTGACTGATGTTTTCTCTCTCTCTCTCTGCAGCCGAAAACACCAATTTAAAGCACTATCCATTGAGGATACTCGACCTAATATGTGTACTCCTCGCTGTTGCATCTATTTCCTTACTATCTGTATATGTCTGGTGAGTTCTTAACATAAACATGTCCCATCCCATATATATTTCTCCATATCCATCTTACTGGTACATGTTAATATATTGTGACTTCTGACTTGAAGCCATAAGACTTAAACAATTTACAATATTATCTTAAGTATAATTTTTATTCAGGCTTCATTGGGATTTACATGAATGATCTATTTATAGTGCAAACTACAAGCTGTTATTCAATTAAGATGGTTGTTATTTCTACTTTATTGGGCTTTCTACAGTAACTGAGACAAAGTTTTTCCTACACCAATAAGACACTATTGGGGCAATTCATTAACATTTCTATTTTTTAACAACTGAAGCATTTTGGCATTAAAAATCTTGCATGCGAAGAATGGTTTTAAACCATGAAATTATTAATATTTATTTAGCGTAAATACTACGAAAAACTCTAATGTACGCCATTTAATATCGGTTGAGGTCATTTAGTAGTGAATGGGAGCTGTCCTTAGCAAATCGTAAAATACTTCATAATATGAGGTTTTAGATTATTTCAAACATTTCTTCACTTGTAAACACACGAGAAATTTGAGGTTTTATCGGTTTCATTCAGCGGTTTTATCCCATTGTGCTTTTTATATATCTTTTAATAAATAAATAGACATTTGTGCTTTTAAAATGGGAATTGAGTCATGGCTGGAAAAAACACAATTCTGAAGTCTAATAAATAAGCCTCCCCGTCAAACAATGAACAATTATCTGTAAAGCCAAATATCTTAGTGGCAGACTGTATATATGTGTGTTTTATGGTACAGACATCAGCAGTTCATGTTGAGCCTGGGGTTTTATTTGTCTAATGTCTATTGTCTTTCACTTAACAGGTCAATGGTTAGATCTAAGAAAAAAGAAGAAGATGTGGAGATGCAAAATAACCCAGATGTCTTATGTAAGTTAAACCTGGTATGTTTCAGCCCTTAAAGTGATACTGACATTAAAAATGAATTTTAATATATGAATGTACATTAAGGGGCAGATTTACTAAGGGTTGAATTCGAGGGTAAAAAAAAACCTCGAATTCAACCATGGGAATCACTAGGAATACTGTGGGAAGTAAAATACTTCGAATTCGAATATCGAATTCGAAGGATTTTACCGCAATTCGATAGGTCGAATGATCGAATAGGAAATATTCGATCGATCGAAAAATTGTTCAAATCGATCAATTCGAATAATTTTAACCATTCGATCAAATATTTTTATTCGATCAAGAATAATGAAACCCAATTCGGTAGCTTTGATCTGGCGAACTAGGCAGTTGAAAATTTTTTTAAAGGGGAAGTACTTCCACAGTCGAATAGTCAAATATTCGAATAGATTTTTATTCGAATCATTCGATTCGCTCGAATTTTCAAAATTCACTGGTCGAAGTGGTCTTCAAAAACATTCGACATTTTTGAAAATTCGATCGAACTTTGAATCCTTCATGTGAATTTAGTAAATCTGCCCCTAAATGTTACCTATAGGTCATGTTGATCAGTTTTTGCTGAGAGGTTTGTTTTTGTATATAATTGTTAGTTGAAGTTCCTAAGCCTGACTCTCTGACTTTGCCAACCTGACTATCCCATCTCAGCCTGTTAGTTACAGTTTGTAATGCTAATGGACTCCTGCTGCACAAATATGGCAGCCCCCTCATACAGGAACATGGGGGATAAGACAGGTATTGTAAAAGCATCATGCAAATACTTTATGGCAAAGTTAGAAGTAGCTTTCAAAGCCAATATTATAATAGATGTAAAAAAGAGTTTAATTTCAGGTGTCAGTATCTCTTTAAGGCCATTATATTCCCTGTATATACTTTAGTGTTATATACATATTGCTGTGTAGGTCTCTGTATAGCAAATTAGTAATACTATTCATTTTAATTGCAGTGGAAGCTCCTGATGAAAAGCAGACTGTAATCACTATACCTGGTAAATATTTTCTTACAATCATACATATTACTTTGCCTTTAAATGAATACAGTATATATTAAGATGCATAATATGACCCAGCTATTCAAGGCATTTTATAAGTGATAAGTAATCTGTGCACACATATATTCATTGATTGGCCAACTTTGCAGATCATTGAGCTATGATAAACAGTTTATTGAACCAGTGCCATTTTATGTTTTAGGAGCATGTGATTTAACTAACACTGTGGCTACTGAGATAAACATGGAAGGAGATGAGGAAAATCAAGTGAATCCTGTGACCACTGAAGAGCCACAGGACAAGATAACTGAGCCAAATGAGGAGCTTCAACAGAAATCAGAACAGGAAGCCGAGTTAAAGGAAAAAAAGAAATGGACATTTTTTTCTTGGATAAAAAGCGAAGGAGAGAAAAAATAATTGGAAAGAAAGGAAGAGAAGACAGAAATAGCAATGATACTTCCTTAGGGTAGGGACAGACAGGGAGATTCGGGGAGATTCTGTCGCCTGGCGTTTTTAGCAGGCAACAATCTCCCCAAATTTCCTTCTCCCTGTCTGCCGATCGTAAAAGGGACAAAGCGCCAGCGCCTGTGCAGACGCAGCGCGGCGATTTCCGGAATCGCCCGAAGATACCTCGTGAGGAAACTTCGGGCGATTCCGGAAATCGCCGCGCCGCGTCTGCACAGGCGCTGGCGCTTTGTCAGCATACTAGCGACAGACAGGGAGAAGGAAATTCGGGGAGATTGTTGCCTGCTAAAAACGCCAGGCGACAGAATCTCCCCGAATCTCCCTGTCTGTCCCTACCCTAAAACAGTGCTTCGGAAGCAAACTCTACATGATTCTGAAGTGAGGAGAGGGACAAAGTCAACCTAATGAATCTCAACTTCACCTTATGGGAAGTTTGCCTAAACCCATACAGAATTTTTTGTTTAACAACAAAAAATGTTCAATAAAAATTATAATTTTAAAAAATCAACAGCATCTGATATATTGGATATTGTATTTGGACTGAACCATGTCAAAAATGCAGTTGTTTCTCTGGGGTGATTTATAACTGCAAGTGCACTGGGTTAGTTGTAATTTTGAGCACAATTGCCTTTTGTACAATATTTTTACTATTAACTAGACAATATTGGGTCTGTAAGTATCAGACTAGATAAGTGTGGCTACTTCAGCTTCCCTCAGCATTTTATACATGGGATATGATCAGGCCCAGACTGGCAATCTGTGGGTTCGGGCAAATGCCCAATGGGCCGCTTACTTTAAAATTTTAATGGGCTGCTCACCTAAAAAATGCAAATTAGGTCTGTCTTTAATATGTAAATGAGCCAATCACTTTAGAAATGTAAATGAGCTGTCCATAACAGCCAGCCACAGCTAAGCCAATCCCTGCATTTGTTAGTGCACATGTCAGTACTGGCATATGGGTGGTAATATTAGAGTTGCTTGCTATATACCCAATCCCTTCTGCTTATGATAGGTATGTTGGCAACTGGAGGATCCGTGATCAGAACAATCACTTTAGCCTGTATATGGAAAATATATGTAGCATAAATTGCATGAGACAATTAATTCAAGTATGACACACTTTGGCCCTGTGACACATGGTAATTAAAGTCCTCTTATCTGCCAGGGTACATGGTCTAACTGGGGGCACACAAAGGAAAATTTAGAATATAATGTAAGTATAGGGTCACTAATCCAATAGATAGAATAGTTGTGATAGAAACTAGGGGGAGATATTTGTGTCACGGTCGGCACCCAAACCAAAACAGATGCCAAGCACCCTGGTCTCGGCTCGTGCTTCACCAGTAGTGTGACCGCCTTTGGCCTCGGGAGGAGCCCTCAGCTACTCAGATGCCACCTGGACTTAACGAGAGGTGCAAGGCGAAAGTTCTGGCTAGCAAGGGGCACGGCTGTTAAGCAAAGTCTTTGAGCAGAAGGTCACTGGACTGGACGGAGGCAAATAACGTAGACAAATCAGGCCGGGTCAGGACAGGCGGAACACAAACAGAGTCAGACAGGCCAAGGTCAAAACCAGGAATCTTAGCAGAGGGATCAGGCAGTATCGGAAGTCAGATAACAGGCAAGGGTCAAACGAGAAGATCAGATCAGAATGGTCAGGCAAGCAGGGTCAGAGAACAGAGTGTAGAATAGTCAGGTCACAAGCCGAGGTCAGGATCACAAAAGTCAGGAGAAGTCAGTAGCCAGGCAGGGTCAAACACAGGAATCAAACAGACTAGAAGCTATTCAGCACAAAGGTCAAGGCACCAGGAACAAAACCTATAACGGGCAGCGAATTTGCAGAAAAGGTCCCTTTAAGTACATTTGAATTTGACGCCATTGCACGCTGACGTCATCACGTCAGCACGCCTGCGCCTATAAATAAACCCGGAAGTGCGCCGCACGCAACCTAATGGAGCCGGCAAAGAAGAGGATGCGGCAGGCGTCCCTGCCGTCCCCCCACTAGAGCACCAGGGTAAGTTCCTTACAATTTGTTGCAAGGGCCAGTTCCAGCACATAGGATGTATAATATTGCTGGGAATTATATGGTAATGGACTCTTACAATATTTAATTATTAACACTGGTTCTAGTTAACCTCAGGGTTGGAAATATATTATGCTTTGCATGCATGTAAATACATGGGCTGCTTTGATACTTTTGCCAGGACTGCTTTTTCCTCCCAGTCCGGCCCTGATCACTGATAGTCTGCTTTGGAACTCCTTACCTTCAAAATCAGCACAGTTTGGGGAAGCAATGCTCCAAACTCAACTGAAAATTACAGTTTCTGGCTCCTTTAAATGATCTTCTTTTGGGAGCAACCCGCTGATGTTTCTACTTCCAGCCTATGCTCCAGTTGGCATGGTGGTTTAATTTAACACATTATTATTTGGTAGGTTACTGTCACTTAATCTGCCATATTGTTTTTTGATGTAGAGTATTGCTATTTTGTTATACTAGACACAGATTCACATACATTGGCAGATTTGTTTCTCCTGTGTCGGTTAGAGCCACAATCTGCTGCAGAGCACTGACCATGTCAAGTCAAATCAGTATGTATGAGAATAGATTTTATTTAATTCTCTCAGTTTCACCTTGATAGCAGTCAAGGTTACAGGATGAATTTGAGAGCTTAAAATGCTTTTGCACATTCAGGACACACATCCATGTCACTCTTACTTCATTAAATGAAGGGGATATTAGTAGTCAGAAATTTACTGACTACTACAAGTCATCTAGGCTTCATATTTACAGTTAACAAATATCAAGCTGCATGTGCTTTTTTTCTCAGCCTATGCTATTGGAATTCAAAGGTCAATCTCACCTGGTGGGGGCTCATTCTGTGGGTTTTCATCATCAGAATCTGCAAAAACTTCAGCTAGTTCCTGGTCAGACATATCTGTGAGTTCTGTAAGGTCCAGGAGGTCAAAATGTACTTCAAGAGAAGACACACTGCTGAGAGGCTCTGCAGATATAAGATGCCTCTGGATTAGATGTAATGAACACCATAGTCACATTTGTACATTTCATGCTTACGTTTCTTGTGTCAGGACAATAACATAGGTGCATTTAACCCTTGAGGGGCTATATAAAAGTCATCATCTATTTGTGGGACACTGATATTCTAATTCTATTAGCAGAAGGGGTAATTGAGTACTCTAAAGGATTCCACAAGGGGTCAAAAAAATAAAAGGAAAGTATTTTATTAAAAAATTGCATAAATGGTGGATGTAGTTGACACTTTTTTTAATGCAACTTTGAATAAAATACTTTTATTTTTTGTGACCCCTCGTTGAATCCTTTGGAGTGCTACCTTATGCCGAGGGTTCAGGAAGGTGTATCTGGACCAAATCTTTTACTTGGTGAGTGTTTCAACATTTGGTTCTTGTTAGCTCTTTCTCCCAATACCTGGTCTCCACTGATATTCTTCACAAGATAAATCTGAAGTTTCCATATCTAGGAATAGTGATTATTCCCTTTCCTTAATGCTGCTTTGACAAAGAAATTTCTGAAATTTTGTTGTGCTTATCATCTTAGTGAGTCAATAAAGGTATCGCCTTTATACCACTTTTTTGTGTCTCATATTATACATTTTACCCCAATGCTCAACATTGTGATTTTTGGGAGGTGTTTTAGTAGGGTCCTTTGCAATGAGAAGAGTATTATTATTATTAACATGTATTTCTATAGCGCCAACTTGTTTTGTAGCGCTATGTACAGGTTCAATATGGCTTAAGTAGAGTAGAATACAGGTTTAATATGGCATGAATAAGGTTTGTTAATGGCCTGCTTGTTAGATTTAGTACTAGCCTTTATCTGCCAAACACTGGCTCATAAAAAATACACGCAATTGTAATCCAGAGGTGTGGATACCAGCTCATGTACCATGGTGTAGAGTTCTGGAGGTGGTGTCAAGTGTTTAATCTAACTTTATTCCTTTGTTCAGCAAAGACTAATTTAGCTTCAGCTCAAACTTGAAGCTCAGCAGGCATAGCTTACAAAAGGTTTATTTTATGGCACATTGCAGGAATGTATGTGAGTGCCACCTAAATAGCTGTAATAAGTTCATGTTTCCTATTATTTCACAAACACTGCAAATAATACACATGGCCATTATAGCGCTTAGGTGAGTTGATTGAAATGTGCTTATTTTTAAAGAGTTGATTGAAACAGACAAGGAATGAAATAAGCTACAGCTTTTCAAATATTTAACAGATTGTTCTGCTTTGGCTTTGATTTAAATGGGACGATTTTTTCGTTTTTGGAAATAACCTCCGCCTCCTCTTTGATAAAAACAAGATCAATGAAATGTTTTTGCAGTTCAGTTCTGGCAAAATTCAGATTCCTGTTTTTGAGCCAAACATTACATTACAATTTAATCACTGGACCGCTTTTACTAAATATTCATGAATTTACTGACAAAAACTTCAACTTCACTTTAAAGGGCCAGGAAAGTGTAAAATAGAATAAGGGTAGAAATGCTCTATTTTGTATACTAAACATAAACATGAACTTACTGCACCAGAAGCCTAATCAAACAAATTATTTATGATTTCAAAGTTGGCCACAGGGGGCTGTCATCTTGTAACTTTGTTATACATCTTTGTCTGACACTGGCACTGCACATGCTCAGTATGGTCTGTGCTGCTTAGGGATCGTCCTAAATGATCAAAAAACAAAGCTGTTTGAGTTAGGGACCGTGTGACAATTCCTATCCTCAGCACTAAATGAAGGGAGAATTTCACTGCATACAGTCAGGTTTCTTATAAAAACGGTACACATTTTTAAATGAAAGTATATTGGAGATAGATTTCTTTCTCATTAAAGAAAGTAAAAATGGGATTTTATTTCTTTGCCTTACCTTGCCCTTTAAATTTGCCTGAAACATTT
Source organism: Xenopus borealis (assembly GCA_024363595.1). Classification (NCBI taxonomy): domain Eukaryota; kingdom Metazoa; phylum Chordata; class Amphibia; order Anura; family Pipidae; genus Xenopus; species Xenopus borealis. Next base: position 55,067,758 of record CM044438.1, on the reverse strand, counting down.
TGAAGCTTTGTAAACAGGGCAACACCAACAGAAATTGGTTTAGTTCAATTTACCACTCATATACTTCATAAATAGAGCATGAAATATTTTAATCAGGCCATACTGGGAAAACGTTTTTTCTTTCAAAATGCATCAGTTAATAGTGCTGCTCCAGCAGACTTCTGCACCGAAATCTAATTCTCAAAAGAGCAAACAGATTTTTTTATATTCAATATTGAAATCTGACATGGGGCTAGCCATATTATTCCCCTGTTCCATCAGAATCTGAAAGCTGTCAGTAAATTACATTTTATGTTTGCTATTGTAAACAACTTACGTCTTCTCTCTGTGACCTGCAGGAGACCAGAAGTGGGTGCCAGGACCCCAGAATCTTCATCTGCCCCCTGTGCTTGTTGAGGCCCTTCTACAGTCACCTCTGTGGGGGCATTAGGATGTGGGTTACCATGGCCCTTTGCTTCATTGCTCTGCGCTGTATAGTTCAGGAAACATAAACATAACACAGCAAATTATTTGGCATGACAGTGGTAATTAAAGGCATATATCTACCCAGATCTCATTTATGATTGTCTTTATGCTTGTTTTTGTATCTAAGAAGTTTTATTAAATTCTATGCACACAGCTTTACTTATCTACATAAAAATAGGAACAGTGAAAGCACAAAGAACAGTGGCAAGGCTGTATTTGAATTCTATGAAAATGTCTTAGTCATTCCTAGATTCCTACTCCTCAAGTCTCTGTTAAATATCCTGAAGATTACATCAGTACGTCTATGTAATATCTTCTTCCATGCATATTGTGTCTCACTAGCAAAGCTTAGTTCATATTATTTCCATTATGTCATGCATACATTTTTTACCATTAACCCTTCCTTCTGTCCATATAAATTATAAACCATCACTGCCTGGATTTTCCTGCACTGCAGGTTGCTCGGCTCCTGGTTCATTAGTATTTTGCTCAACACTGCAAGATTAATAACTAATTCTTGAAACAAAGAGGCACAGCATCTTTCCTCTACCCGCTTGCTTTTTGTGGATGGTAACATTGTTCCTACTGCTATATCTACTAGTTCCTGTGCACTGTGCTTGGTCACACACATAGAGAAGACTGTTCATTTCAAACTTGCATAGAACAATATTTTTATTTATGGTGTAAGCAGCTGGAGGAGAGACATTGCTTTCCATTTGTTTTGCTGCTGCTGCAAGAACCTTTAACAGAAGCAGTTCCAAGCAGGTTGTAATGTAGGACATGATATTTAATGGAGAAGTGTGCATGCATGTTAAACAACCACTGAATAAGCAAGGGGTACATTTGTAAAAGATGGAATTTTTGAAAATGAATGTTAATAATAGGTTTCTGGCTGAACTGCCAGGAAATCTAGGGTTAACTGAATACAGGAAGCACATAGATAGTCAGGATTCTGACACTATTACTTTAAAGAGGGCTAGAAAAATGAATTCTTGGTATTAGCAGTGTAAAACTAAACTAAATTTAATATTGCTAAAATAACAAATTATTGTAAATTGTGAAAGTAACCAGAATCTCTCTGAGCATGTTTACAGCACTACGAAATATGTTGGCTCTATATAAATACATGTTGTTAATAATAATTTACATAATTTAATTTTTTGGTTTATCTCCCCTTTAACCCTTTGCTAGTGCAAGCCTAACTTGTATATGGAGTTAAACCACTGCAAGATCTGTTTGCTGCTCTATAAATAAATAATCCTATTAAGGACTACCTGATCTCTGAATATGCATTCCCTGATTAAGAGGACACTGGGGCATGGACATTGACTGTATAATACTGTATTTCTTTAGAAGCAACCAATTAATTAATAGGGGTAGTGTCACTGTGCCTTCAATGAGCTAAGTTTTTATTATGCCCTCTCCATAGACCACCTATAAAATCTAACTGACTCTAGCTTGTAAAATTTTGTTTCAGTGGCTTACATTGGGGTAACAGGACTGTGCCCCAAGATGGTGACTCATTATTACTCTGCTGTATCTTTAAAAAAGGGATCATGACAAAACTGAAGTTAAAGCTGTTAAATCATATATTCCTGGCGGCTAGACAGTCTATTGCCAAGGCATGGAAAACATCCCGATGTTCAAAAATAAGCTGGACTGGATCTTTATTAACGAAAGACTAACCTCCATAGCCAGGCCTGGATTTGTGGAGAGGCCACCTAGGCTCAACCACACCAACATTGGTTCAGAAATTAAAATTTCCTGTGTGACAATTCCCATTGCTCCGTCCCGAGTGGGCAGGGGCAACAAACGACAGCGGGCCTAGGGGCGTCCACTATGTAAATCTGGCCCAGGCCATAGCCACAAGATATTGAAGATCCTTGCACCTTGACTCCGGTAAAGATTCACTGGCACTTTCCCACCCAACCTAACAGTTAACTGAAAACCCTAGCCTCCCACAGCCACACTCAGGCGACCTCCCCCAATGCATTAGCACCAAGACCCACTGCCAGAGATGTAATGCTGTTTGACCAGTCCCAGTTACCTTCCCCACTTTTATTCCCTTTTTCTTTATTATGCATTTCCTTATTTTGTTCATGGTTCTCCCAGGTTAAGCTGGACTCACTATTACTTGTTATAACACTTATGCGACTATCCTTCCACATGGTTGAGAGCCTTTTTTCATAATCACCCCAGTAAATGAAGGCCACAACAGTGTAGACAATCTACACTCCCAACTACCAGCTACGATCAACACATAAGACTGGGAGATTACACAGAAAAGCAAGTGGAAAATACACAACTACTAGAATACATCTAGCTGACCTGGCCACCAAAATGTTGTTATAATGAAAAACTTCTGTATTTAAAATGATTTCATATTGAAAATCATATAATACAATATTGTACCATACAAATGTTTATTGTACCAACAAATGTTTATTTTCTTTGCAAAACCTTATAAATAAAAACATTAGCAAAGCTGTTTACTGTACATTTCTTTTTACATTATTAACAAAAAATGTTTCTGGTAACTGTGGAGTGCTACTGGTGTATTACAGAAATGTTTCTGGCAACTGTGTTTAGTGAAATTAATGTATATTAATGTTTTTTTTTCACCAAGGCCTTTTTTATGTTTAAGACCATTTTTTGGTATAATATATTAAGTCATCAATCATTCCTCACTTTATAAAAATAAACAATAGAATAGAAAGTGTGAACTGACCAGTATAAAGCCACTTAACAGGGCCAGAACTAAGGGGCAGATTTACTATTGGTCGAATTTTAAATGGAAAAAAATTCGAAGTTCGACCATGTGAATAGGTAGGGAAGTAAAATCCTTAAAATTCGAAGGATTTTACCACAATTCAATTGGTCGAACTATCGAATTGGAAAAATTTCATCGATAAATTTACAAAATTCACTGGTCGAAGTGGTCTTCAAAAACAATCGAAATTTTGAATTCTAATGTTTTTGAAAATTCAATAGAACTTCAAATCCTTCATGTGAATTTAGTAAATCTGCCTCTAAGGGACATCAAAAGAAGTATCCTGTTATGTTACCTACTCCTAGTCCAGGCACTTGTTCCTTGATGTTTTTCAAAGTATGTGAATCAGGGGGTGGTAGGGATGGGGAATTATTTTTATTGTGTACTCACTTCACACCAATCAAGACGTCGTTTTAGTCAGATACATTATGCTAGGAGGTTATGTGACTTGGCCAAGGTCCACTTAACCCCTAGGCGACCCGTCTAACTAATGACCTTCTAACAGCTAAAGCCAACAAAAAATTCTCACTACTAATTCTGCTTGATCTCTCAGCTGCTTTTGACACTGTAGATCACCCTCTCCTCCTCCAGTCCCTCCATTCGCTCGGCCTTCGTGACACAGCCCTATCCTGGTTTTCCTCCTACCTCACCAATCGTTCCTTCAGTGTCTCCTACAATGGAGTAGCATCTTCCCCCCTACCTCTCTCTGTTGGGGTTCCTCAAGGCTCTGTCCTGGGACCCCTATTATTTTCTCTATATACTTCCTCCCTCGGCAAATTAATCAGCTCGTATGGGTTCCACTACCACCTCTACGCTGACGATACTCAGATCTATCTCTCCTCTCCTGATCTCAACCCTGAACTCCTTACTCGTGTCTCCTCCTGCCTGTCTGCTATCTCTACTTGGATGTCACAACGCTACCTTAAACTAAACCTCTCCAAAACAGAAATGGTTCTTTTCCCTCCAACTAACACCACTAACATCCCAGAAGTATCCATCGTAGTTAACAATTCCACTATCACCCCATCTCCCCAGGCCCGGTGCCTTGGGGTTATCCTAGATTCTGCCCTGACATTCACTCCTCACATCCAGTCACTTGTTAAGTCATGTCACTTCCACCTAAGGAACATATCCAAAATACGATCATTTATCACCCCAGACGCTGCCAAAATTCTTATTCACTCTCTTATCATATCGCGTCTAGACTATTGTAACTCTCTCTTAATTGGCCTTCCCCTCCAGAAACTCTCACCTCTCCAGTCCATAATGAACACTGCTGCTAGGCTTATACACCTCAGCAACCGCTCCTCCTCTGCCATACCATTCTGCCAATCCCTGCACTGGCTTCCACTCCCCTTCAGAATTAAATTCAAATTACTGACCCTGACATTCAAAGCACTTCATAACTCTGCCCCTCCCTACATCTCTGAACTAATCTCCATTTACTCACCCAACCGCCTACTACGCTCCTCTACTGACCTGCTACTCAACTCTTCTCTCATTACCTCCTCACATGCTCGCATTCAAGACTTTGCAAGAGCTGCACCCCTCCTCTGGAATTCTCTCCCACGGTCTGTCCGACTTTCTCCCAATCTTTCAGCTTTCAAGAAATCTCTAAAAACCCACTTTTTTAGAGAAGCCTACCCTCACTGTTAACCACTCAATGCAATACCGCTTACATTAATACATCTCTCACCCACTTTACTCTAATCTTGCCCTCTCCCACACCTTGTGTATCATTCCCTTCCCGTTAGCTTTTTCTGGACAGGGCCTTCCTCACCTCCTTTATTGTGATGTATGTACAGTAACTCCATATTTATTGTGATGTATGTAACTCTTTATGTTCTATATATGTAATTCATGTGATTTGGTTGTATAATCACTTTCACTTTACATCGCTATGCAACAAGTTGGCGCTATAGAAATACATGTTAATAATAATAATAAAGTCCTGGATCTGAGCACAAGTATACCCAAAAACTGGTTTTAGAGTGGCACAATGGAGAAAAAAAACACAAACCTTTCAATATATTAACAAATTGCAATGGTTTTAGACAGATTTAAATGTCATTAGAATTACCAGGAGGCTACATTTTAGATCATTTCTATTTGGTCCAGCCTGTTGGTGGCCAAGATGCACATGGCATCGTACTACATAACCCCCAAAATTTTGGAAATAGTAAGAGGGAGAAAAAGATTTGCCATGCAATTAATTTGTTTGACCATGCCCATTTTATGATCACACCCCCTAATTACCATGTTCATTTTACCAATTTTGGCATCTTATGAAAAGTTTGAATACATTTCTGTTTGTATGTGTTATTACAGTTTTGCTAATAAAGGTAAATTGCCCTTTAAGCTGCAAGTCACTTTCCCCAAGAGACTTGCTTATCTTAAATTGTTACAAAAGTATCTAAGTATCTATTCTGGGTTCTCTCCCATGTCAGTTAAGCTATAAACTTTGTTTCTTTTTCTAGCTGTACAGTGCAGGAGATGTAAGAGAAAGTCAGGACATTTCAATAGTATTCCGGGATTGCGGTTTGAGTTGTCAAAATCGGGACAGTTGGGAACAGGGCCATATTTAAATGAAGGCACCCAAGGGCCTGTGCCTAGGGCATCTGGTTTTGGGGGGCAGCCCTCAGGTGCCTACATATGTATTTTTAAAGGAAAACTATACCCCCCGAACTATGTAGGTCTCTATAAACAGATATTGCATAAAACTGCTCATATGTAAATCCCTGCTTCATGTAAATAAACCATTTTCATAATAATACACTTTTTTTAGTAGCATGTGCCATTGGGTAGTCATAAATAGAAAATAGCCATTTAAAAAAATAAGGACAGCCTCCTGGGATCCTAGGATCCAACGGTGCACACAAACATACCAAACAAACTATAAAGTTAGGTCACACGAGCCAATTAACAGACAGAGTTGTGTCTTTTGCTTCAACACTTCTTCCCTTTACAGTTAGAGTTGAAATATTTCTGGTCAGGTGATCTCTGAGGCAGCACACAGACCATCATGAAATGGTGGCTCAAGGCAAGAGATGTAAAAGGGCAATATTTACTTAAATATATATTCCAGTTTGATAAGATTCTTTAATATGTCACTTGATTTGATATAAACTATCTGTTGCTCAAAAATTCATTTTCGGGGTATGGTTTTCCTTTAAATTTAAAAAAAAAATTCGCCCAGCTACTTCCACAGATTTCCTTAGGAAATACAGTGAAATCTAGGGCAGGGAGCCGGCTGGTTGCGGAAGTCACAACACATCTGTGCACTTTGTGATGTCACTTCCGCGTGTTGACGTCACATAGGAGCTTATTTAGGACCTATTCCTAGGGCAGCATCGGACCTAAATACAGTTCTGGTTAGGAGGGATGTTACAATGTATGCCAAGATTAGAAGCAGTGATATTTATCCCAATCCATTTCATTTAAAACAGTGACAACAATCAGTATAGTAACCAATAGCAAACAATCAGCATTTAGCTTTTATCACTAAGTTCAAATTCAAAGGTGAAAACAAATATCTGGCTGGTTCCTTTGGGTTATATTGGTGTTCTACCTCACTCACTAATTTGTGATTACTAAAATAGGAACTGTTGCGGTTATAATACATAAACGACATTTGCTTACTTCCTGGATGCTTATAAAATGTTTAGGATTATTAGAGTGTTTATTTAATTATTTTCAGGATTATTTGAGTGTTTTATGAATCAAACCTGATAACAGCTCAGCCATATAGTTGTAACTGGTGCAGTGTAATTGCCGACTAAAATCAGCCCATGAGACCATGTGAAAGCCGTCAGTGACTGCCAACATGAAAGTGTTGGTTGCAGCCAGTAATTTTAGATTGAGACATTTACAGATAAATAATGAATATAAATAAGTAAAGACTTATTAAACATCCATCAAAGTCTAGTGACTTTTTTTTATAATGGCATGTCCCTTTAAATCATAATGTAAAACCAACACATCAGTAGAAAAGTGAAGGATCCCTAGACATTATTTCCAGATCAAATCCTCTCATATCATGCCTTAGCCAGTTGTTTCATTCTTTCTCTCAGTCTGTGTATTCATTGTAGGTTATAGAAATCTGTGAGCTGCTTAGTGAGTTACAACAGTATTCGTTTTTAATTGTATATATAATTGACTCTGTTAATAAATAATGAGCTATTTCTGTAGACTTACAGGGGGTTCTGCCATGGGAAAACGTACTCTTTTACTTTTTTTTTTAACAGAATACATCAGTAAATAACACTCCTACATTGAAATCCATTTTTCAAAAGAGCAAAGTTTTTTGTATACATTATTTTTGAAATCTGACATGGGGCTAGACCTGTTTACCTGACGTATTATTTTCACTGTTACTGTGTGAGGCTGGTACTGGCTTCTGTATTATTATGTCTGTCAATTGCTAGCTGAAACTATTTTTCTCACAGAAGCTCAAATTATGATAGTCTTATTTGTTTTCTATAGTTAAGGGTTTTCTATAATACAGAACAGGATTTTAGAAAATCTTTTGTAAAGGATTTGCTATTCAGACAAAATTCTGCATGCATCTGGAACATCCCTAACTTCAGACTTCTCCTCTCTTTAATCAGGCAACGATCCTCATTGTACATCTGCATAAAATTTACATAATTTGCCACAGCAGGGAGGTTAAATTAGGGCTAGACAAAGTGCTTTTCCCAAGCAGTTCTGGAGGATGACAGGAGCTCTAGCTTTGATGTCTCTCATCTTGGCATAGCCTTGTTTATAACAGATTTATGTATACAAATTTTGAGGAAGATTAATCCCACTAGAATTTACATTCACAATTTTATAAGAACCAAACATTTTTAGGGTAATCAGTTATTTAATTCCCCAAAAAGAAAAATATGGTTTTAAATCACATCCAACACTCGGCTTCATCGTATTTCCATCGCTATCAGCAGATTTTGCCCAGACTTTGCCATCTGATGACTTCCAATGGCATTCAACAGTATTCAGTCTATACTACAAGCCAACAAGCTGCAAATTGTAATTTCATTCGATCTCTGCATTGTTCAATACAGTTACATACTTGTTAAGTGTAAGCCCATTACTAGTTCATATACATTCCCTATTTCCTGTCATCACCCAGGCCTTGTTGGTGTATTCTTGCACACTTTTGTTCTCAGGCAAATTTCCAGCACTCCTCTGCACAGGTCTCCCAGGCATCAATGAATGTGTCCCTCTCAGGGGCATTGCCATGCTCAGCCTCTGATTAATATGTAGAATGTGACTTCTGTTGTTAATCTGTTAATATATTATCTGTGATTTCATCCTTTAGACTATATCAGTATGGGGGAAGTCTGCCCCTTTTGGCATATACATTATAAACCAGATTACCTCCCCTGCCTTCCCTACTTCCCTGGCTCAATTGATGACTTACAGGCTCTGCTCCAGAGATTAATGTGATGGCTTATACAGCATTACAAGCTAACAGTATGCGCCTGGGGACTTTCTTGTCTGAATGTCACTTAGTACAAAATCCAGCTGTCCCCATCATAGCAGTGTTTGTTGCTATGAGCCATCACTTAAAAGTCACAGGATGTGGCCTTACATGTTCTAAAGAAGTCCTAACGTACACTACTTTTTTTTGCATTGTTATTATTTGATGTGAAAATTTAGCAGGAAACTTTACTCTACATACTTTGTTCTATTTTCTCTACAGTACACCTCCCATACGGCTATGAGAACCGAAAGGAATATGAGATATCTACACCAACAGTAATGATGAACCGTCTCTTAGAAACATCTTCATGGAGGAAAGACATGCTGTGATAAGTACATTTTCCCATGATTTTCCCCAAAAGCTAAGGGCAAGGGGGCCAAACTCTGACCCTCCTCTGAAATCTGTCTAGAATTCTTCCTAACTGCCCCTTGAAGACGATGGAAGGTGAAAATAAAAAATCGAAAGGCCATAGTCTCAACACACAGCAGGTTGTTTTACCTGAATTAAGAAGAAAGGCAAGGCAAGAAGAAAAACCTCATATTGCCACTTCACATAAATTCGGCTTCTAGGCCAAAAACATGATTATGTTACTAAAGATAAACTACACTGTATGTTTAAACCCCAGATCTAATTGAAGAGAATGGAATGCTGAAGATTCTTTTATCCCACTCGCTTACTTGCTCATTCCCTTTTTTCCTACTGGCCTCTCTCAGCTCCAGAAATAGACTGAAATAACAGAAAAGGAATGCCATTAACTTAAACTTTGCTTTAATTTAGAAGACTAATTAGCATATATATTGTGGAAAGGTTGTGTATAACTATTGCTTTGCACTATAAAAGTTCTGATGTATGTACCCCTTCTAAATGGGGAGTGGTGAATCCAGTTTTTGTGTAGCACAAGTTTCTCTGTTCCTTATACAGTAGATTAACAAACCATTACTCCAGCTAGTCTGACACCATCTGTGCAATGCGGCACAGCCTGTCTGTGAATTGTGCTGATACCACACAGCAAAGCAGAGCATCACTGGTTATCCACTCCCCCACACCTTATTACTTTCTACAGAGAGTTTAATGTGGATAAAAAAACAAATTAAGTGCAGAAATCTTAAGGGGTTATGTTTTATAGGAGTACCCCTCTGCCTCAGCATCCCTCCCATTAATACAAATGGCATCACTCACCTGGTGAAATAGGCCCTTTCTGGGACTCCATCCAGACACTGAGCAACGGGCTGAGTCCACCTTCAGCTGAGAAGAAAGAGATAGGGTAGAGGGCAGCATCAGACACAGCCTCCTCCCTGCAGCAGGCAGAAGGCTGAAAGATCTGCAGCACAGACTCACATACCCAGCCCAAGAGCCCCTGTGGGAAGTAAGCCTTGCATTGCAAATGAGCAGACAGAAAGGGAGTGAAAGGCTGTGAGGGGAGGGAGGAATAGATATGTGTCTGAGTGTCAGAGACGTGTATGTGTGTGTGTGTATAAGAGGAACTGGCACAGATCCCAGATTGATGGGATGGGAGAGTGCTGCAGCTCAGTGTGGAGCAATATACATCTGCAGGGCTCCCAGCTAGTACACCTATACATAAAGATATCCCTCTCACCACACACAAAGACCAACCGCAGCCCATACAGGATCTAGCATAGGAAGCAACTAATCCCTACCTGTTTTGCAAAGCTCTATGTAGATTTGTAATGTAACAAGGGTTTGTGTAGTGTTACATGTATATAGGATTACTGTAGGCAGATGCAAAGTAACATTAGCTGCAGACACAGACTGTGCAGAAATGCAGGACCCTCAAGTCCTATTTTTATTCTGTAACCCTTGTTTGCTAAATCAATGTAAAACCCCTGTCTGAAATAAATGAATGCAAAGTGCTGTGTAACTTACTGGTGCTATATAAAAAAATTTGATAATTATGTATAATTTTACAAAAAGCTGTGTTTTGTACATGAAAATATAATATCTGAATAAGTTAGTCAGAAAGCTATGAATTAGACAACGCCCATCTCCCATCGAGTCAAATGAAAAATGTAATCAAATTATGCTAATTAATAAAAAAACTTTACTTTTTAGTCCTGATAGGTTTCCCTGTATCCTGCTACTTGTATGTGCCATACACTGCCTGCCTTATGCTCCCTCTGTGTGCCATACTCTGCCTGCCCTATGCTCCCTTTGTGTGCCATACTCTGACTGCTCTAAACTACCTGTGGGACGAGAACATTGTAGGGTTTGTTCTGGGGGTTTGTTAGCATTAGGAAAACACCCTATGGTGTTTCATGTACTGTGGTGCTGTGTTGTCCATACATTATTATTATTTGGAAAAACCAGGCAGGAAGTTTTGATGCGGGCAGCCCTTCAAAATATGGGGCTGCCCTGGCAGTCCAGGTCAAAACTGGACAGGTGGCAACCCTATATAGTGCATGTTTTGAACATATTCAGCAGGGCTTTACAGTCTCCAGTCTTTTTAGTTTACAATATAAGGTCCCTATCACATTCACATGCCCTAGAATCAATTTTATCCGAAGTCAGATATCCTGTCTCTTTGCTTTGGAGTGTGAAAGGTAACAACATACAAACTCACTGCAAATATAAACCCTGGCTGGAACCAAACTGAGGACCATTCCATACAAAAAGATTCTTAATTGCATTCCTCACAAATGTTTCCTTTTCCAGGGAAAGGTATTTGGATGATGCAGTAATTTGCAGGAATAAAGGCCTGAGCATTGTGTATAGGCTGTGGCTGCACTGAAATACAGTACCAGTTGTGATTACTGAAACAGAGCTTTGGAACAAACTGTTCTATAATATTATCCAGAGAAATTCAAGCCAAAGATATGCCAAGAAATAACAGATAAGTTTACATTTTTGGCCGTTTACTCTAAATGAACCTCTTTGATGACAAGTTTTGCTAGCTTACAGTAGAGCTCCTACTTAGTTTTGCTTTTGCATGTATTTGTCTATACTCACTGCACAATGGTATAAGCAATTTCTGCCAGAGATTATAACATTTCCCATACTATAATGTTGTATAAAACATACAATTTATAGTACCGCTGCCTATTCTACCATTTTAAAATACAAGACTACAACTGAAAAAAGAAAAAAAAAATATTTCATTTATTTTTACTAAAGTAAAATCTGTTTTGGAAAGAAAGCCTTTCCATAAGTCTAGATTCCAAATATTCCTCTAAGAAGCAAGTGTAAATTATTCCTTCCTTTGCAATGACTAAGGCATTTCCTTCAGGCCCTAAAGCAACCTTCATTATAAATCTGATTACACAGTATCACATGCTCAGGCAGCACAGGGAAAGGTGTGAAGTGACAATTAATCATAGCACCTCATTTTCCTGGGAACTACAGCTTTATGGTCAATTAACCCACTTGCTGCAATAAATAGCAAAGCTCTAATGTTCCTGAAAGTTTCAGCATGTTTGTAGTCCACGCTTACTATTTTATAAATTATGGGCAATAATAAAAGGATGACATGTCAGAAGGAATACTACCCAAGTTGGACTTATTCAAGAGTATACAGTAATGTGGGCCTTTGGTTTCTTGCATGATCATTTTTTGTGTGTCTAAAAATGCATGTTGAGTGTGTCAAGACATACATTTAATTTGGATGCTTTTTCTTACATGCAGCTAATTGCATTTATGTTCTATACAAACCTCTCTATACTCTATTTTATAAACAGGCACAGTATAATGGAATCAGTTGGCTGATACAATTAGATGTACTCAAACCTATTCCTCAAATGTACAAATTAAAGCCTTTGTTTAAGAGCTCTTATGTGGGATGATGCTCTCCTGTTACACATACTGTATGGATCATCCCTTTCTGTTCCTCTATATATCCATCCCCATATGCAATATATGCATATATTTTCATGCTCTATACATGTAGAGAGATGACAGATCAGAAAATGACTGATTTATTTTTCAGGTTTAATCATATAGGTATCAGAACCAGGGAGCAAGGGTCCTGCCGCCCCCCCCCCCCAAAAAAAATCTTCTGTCCCAGTTCCAAAAGTTGATGGGTGTGGACGGGCAAAATTGCAAGCATAAGTAAAATTTACCCTCCAGTGCCCCCCCCCCCCCAAATTTTTTTTTTTAATGTTGCCAGGTCAATTGAATGTTTCATGCCACTTGCTGTGCTTATTGCTTTTTTATTATTGCTTTTGCTTATTGCCACTAGTAATTGGTAATCAAAATTCCAGCCTTAGAGCTACATTTCAGATAAGAAGCTACTAATGAGCTATAGAGCTAAGTAGCTGGGATCCCGTGCCAGAAAATAATAATACCAAATAGATCCCAATGTCAGCAATGTTTGCTGGAGATACTCATATAGGAGGCCTATTACTCATTTTCTGGGACTTCAGACAGATCAGCAATTATTTGTGGATTCTATGGTCGATCCATAGGCCTTATAGCCTTGGTCTCTTCTATAATGTTCTTCTTTTATGCATATTTTATGGTTGTATGTAATCAATATGTATTATTCTAAAATGTTGTCTTGTTGGTTTATTACAGCAACTGCTTATTTTATGTTTCTTTCTGTATTATAAATCTATTGTAAACATAATAAAACAAAAAACAAAGTCTGTTCACACTATCAGTGCCTTGAGTGTTATTGTACAACAGAACTGTAAAACACTGCAGCTTCAGACAAAGTCAAAAAGTGGAACAGACATCTAGATACCCTTTTCTCTAAAGAGAGTGATCAATGGGAACTTATCATCCAACTGGTTTCAGTAGAATCACACATTCAAATCATAATAAAGCAAATGCATGGGTTTTTATGGGACCAACTAAATAAAAACTAGAAATATTAAGTAATAAGCATTGGCATCAGATTTGCTGTGATGACTTCAAGACTACCTATAAGGGCATATGTCAAACACCCATGACAAAACTGTTGTGATAATTAAAGTGCCCCATTAGTTCCTTTCTTGAGTCCTTTAGATATCTTTTTTCACACAGTTGAGAAGCAGGAAGCTTCTCAACTGAAGCTCCGAGCAGTAGAATAGGCATTGCGATAGTCCATTACAGGGTCGGACTGGGGGGCCCAGGACCCACTGGGGCTGCTAGCCAGGGCCCCCTTTAGACCCCAGGACCCAACAGCTGCACAATGCCCCCACTACGCTGTGCTGCCGCTCCACCGAGAGAGTGCGCTTGTGCACACGCCTGTCACCTGGTAAATGCAGTGCGTGTGCGGGCCTGCACACAAGCGCACGCTCTAGGCAGCACAGCGGGGGGGCGTTGCGCACGCACTCAAGTGGTGTGCTGCCGCAGCTGTGGGGTGCGGGGGTCTGAAGGGGGGCCCTGGATAGCCTCCCCGTGGGCCTGCAAGTCAGGAATCTGGGCCAGCAGGGCTCATAAGGGTCGTGGGCCCACCAGTCCGACACTAGTCCATTATTTGAAGGGGTGCTGACCACAAAATGTAAGCCTTCTATAAGCTTATTGCAGGTTCTTTGGTAATGGTAATTTAAGAAAGGTGTTCATGTAAAACAATATGTATACATATGTCAAGAGAATATAATTTATTATTATGTACAAGTCCAGAGAGATGCAAGTGCCTCCCCCCCTTGCCCCTAACTGTGGACACCCATGCCTCTAGTTCTAATGTAACATTTTGGTTGTTAGTGTTGAGAGGGTAGCATTACAGCATAAGGAACAAGATATATCTGCAGAAATTTGTTCTAAATAAAAGCCTAACAGCATCTGGGAACCTGCCGGACTCAAACAAGTCATCTAATAGGTACTAGCACGTGGTTGTGCTAATTAAAAGGGAATAACAGCTCACCAAAAGCTTATAATTTATTCATGAGAGAAGGGACCAGTTAAACATAGAGAAATCTCCATTTTTCATCTTATAATTGTTATCACTTGCCATCTGCCCAATATTTTGCTAGACTGGTAAAAATGACTCTGCATATCAATTAAATTAATAGTCAATACAGCGAAAGGTAGTATAACTATCAGTAATTCCCAGTGTGAAATCAGAACAATATGGAGGTGCTCAGAAGAAATGCCGGATTGGCTGTTTTTCAAGAAGAGAAAAAAAAACTTTATGGACTCCAAATCTGGACTTGTCATTTCGTGCTGTCCCTAGCACTTATTCATAGTACTGAGGAGCATATTCCCAGGGTGAGTAAGCCACTTGAATCTGGCACAGACTGGCAATCTGTGGGTTAGGGCAAATGCCAGAGGGGCTGCTATAAGGTGCCATAGAAAGTCAGTATTTAGTGGGCTGGTGGGGGCTGTTTGGGCCTCTGTGTGGGCTGATTGGGTCTCTGTTTACCTGTAATTCCAGGGCCTATTTTGACTCTCAGTCCAGGCCTGACTAGAATCACTGGGCGTACATAACAATTTAGCTTCCCCCAGTGATTTTATTATCCTTAGAGCTAATTACTGCAAATGTCAGAGTTAAACTGCAGCCATTGTCTCTATTGCTGCCATTTTTTAAAGGATATGATGCATCTTTTATCTGCAATAATTTTCTTGTTTCTTTGAACTGTAACATAAGTGCAAGGACCACATAAGTGTTAATGACAAAGGAAACCAAGGCTAAATCAGGCTCATTAACCCATCTCTAAAGGCCGAAGGAGTGAAAGATAGGAAAGCACCAAATATATTTGTCTCGTTATTGGTGGACTTTTTCACAGTTCATCTGAAAAAAATAATAGCTAGCTTGCCACTTCTCCTTTTCTATATGATGGTAGGATAGGTCATAAGTATGCAAAGTGGTTTAAAAAGGGTACTGCACTACCCACCCTCCTTGCAAAGAACTATATCAGTCTTTTGTCCAATGATATAGTTGTCTGCAATAAACCACAAGATAGAGTTACAAACCCCTTGTTAGTGTCTTCTACAGATATCATGACACATGGGCGTTTATGTGTTTAAAAAAGCATGCCCCTAAATGTCTGTGTGTAAAAGCACTTTATTTGCAGATCCAAACATTCTTATGAGCTGTCCCATCTTTGATGGCTCATTCTTTTCCCCTCCCACCACTTTTCTTTCTGGGGAGAACACTGAATAGAATACCTATTTTCAATCATTGGTACTCATGGAAGACAGATGTTGATGGTCAGTTACAATGAGATTTAGGGTGAATACGGACATATATAATTCTGGAACCATTACTAAATGACTGCAACATCTCTGTAACCTTAATATAAGTAAAGGGTGCCCTGACCACATACTGGACAAAAATTGTATATCTAATGCAAGGTTTTTGGGGAGTATTGAGAAGTTTCTCAGCAATGAGAAACTTGGCACCCTTTGTAAATAAAGGTTATAGATCTGTTTATTTATTTTTTTAATAGCTCAGGACCTGGGGTTTTCTAGATAAGGGATCAATCATTTTGGTTTTTTTTTTCAAATCTCTTTTTATTAAATTTGTAAATTTTTTCAAAGGGTACAGGAAAGAAAAAGGGAAATGGGGAAAGAAAAAGAAAATAATTTCACACCTTAGCACTTAGTTATCATAATAAAAGGTTACTTCACACTCTATTACTTCTTGTATTGTATTATATTACCTATGACTTGTTTTACAGAGATCTGCAAAAATTTTTATACAAATATCATACAGTGATTTTAATGTACTTGAGCACAGATTATATTACACATTTTTTTCAAACTCTTTTGGGATCAGTAATTTTGTATCTTCATAAGTCTACTGTAATAATATCTACTTGCCCTGGTGGTCCAATGGTGTGGCGGGTACGCCTGCCACGCCGCTCCTCTTTCTGGATTCCTTAGGCACGCGCGGCGCGCTACTTCCTGTGTTGTAGGCACGTGTGCACTGTTTTAATGACGTCAGCGCACAATGGCGCCAAATTTGAACATATTTAAAGGTGCCTTCTAGCAAGTTTCCTGGTGCCTTATATCCTGTGCTGTATAGCTTCTGATTGATTCTGATACCTGTTGTGATCCCTGCCTGTATTCTGACGATTGTGACTTCTGTGATCCTGACCCTGCCTAGTAACCGACTCTTCTGTACCCGTATTCCTTCTGATTGATCTCCTGGTTTGACCCTTGCCTGCCTGACTACATTTACTCTCTGCCTGCCCCGACCTGGCCAGTTCTGACAACTTTTTTGCCTGAAGCCTTGTACTACAACCTTCTGCCCAAAGACTTTGCTTATACGTTCGTGCCCCTCTGCTTGTCCAGAACCTTTTGCCTGAAAATCTTGTGTGCTTCAGCCAACCTTCAGAAACCCTTTCGGGCAGAGTGCAATGCAGTATAAAGCCCTTGCCAAAGGCAAAATCATACAGTGAAAGAAAGATACTGCAGCACCTCTTAAATGCAAAAGTTTAAATTTGTTTTTATTTAGTCAGAAAATGGCAACGTTTCGGGCTAATCCTTGCCCTTTCTCAAGCCTGCCTGAAAGTGCACCTAACAACCTTTTTATCCCCACCCACAGGGGAGTACACTTCATCAAGGCCCACCCCCATGCATATCACAGCAATCATGTTATCCCACACAGTGTAATAAGTGAATTCAGTTCATTTTAAAATCCAAATAAATTTCTGTAACATAGTTCAATCCATAGTCCATCACATCCCATAACCCTTTACTTACAAAACATGTGTTGACCAATAATATACATTATATTGTATGTGTTGACCAGTGCCATATACATAATATAAATGGTTAAACAAAGGGTTAAACAAGAGTTAAATACAAAATTAAAAACATTTTTGGTACCTTCTACCCGGAGAGGAAAAGTTCCAGATAGAACTGCCTCACCGAAGTCCGGGATCTTGTACCAATGTTTACATTTGTTGAGAACCTTTAAATGAAGAAAATGAAGAAGAAAATATTATAAACTCATTAAAAACAAGGGTGTTATCTGACCCTAACAGAACACTAAGTTAACCTATCTCAAATAAACTTCATAGGTGTATATTCTTTGTTTAGGCCTTTTGGCCACAAGGTCCCCAATTTATTAATCCAATACTTTCCACTTTCAAGTGGTCATCCCTCTTCTCAATTTATGGATTCCATCAATAATTTGGAATCTGAGCTGACTTGGAGCATGTTTAGCTGTGTGAAAATGTGCCGGTATAGGAAGCTCCAGTTCATCACATCTTATAGTTGATTTGTGTTTTGAAATTCTGTCCTTAACCTTTTGTGTTGTTTCCCCCAACGTATCCTAATCCACAAGGGCATTTTATCAAATATATAACAAATGTAGATTCACAGGTGAAAAATTGTTTAATATTGAATCTTTTCCCAGTAAGTGGATGTGTAAAAGTATTACCCTTAATCATGTTGTTACACTGAGCATAATTTACAGTAAACATGGAAAGGATCCTGGTTTAATTTCAGCTAGATATTGTTGCCCTGATTTCTTTTGTGAGCCAATATCAGCTTTAACCAGAATATCTCTTAAATTCCTCCCTCTTCTGTATGCCTTAAGTGGAGGAGATGAAAATTCCTCTATGTTCGGGGAACATTTCTGTAATATGTGCCAGTGCTTGCGTAAAATAGTAGCTATGTATTTACTGGCCATAGTATATTGACTAACAAATGCTAGTCTTTTGTGTGTCCGATGTATATTTGCTGTTCAATAAGGTTCCTCTTGGAGTGTTTAGAATATAATCATTACTTTCCACAAGGATCTCTGGAGGATAGCCTCTATCTTTAAAGCGTTCTGTCATTATTGCAGCTCTTGAAGGAAATAAATCGGAATCTGACACAATCTTTTTAATTCATGCTAACTGTGTTCTGGGCAGGGATTTTTTTTAGGGCTGGTGGATGACAGCTGCTATAATGTAATAGCGTATTACGATCCGTTGGTTTCCTGTACCAATCTGTTTCTAAATGGTTATCATGTACGTATATGTTGAGATCTAAAAAGGACACACCGTTAGTGTCATAAACTATAGAGAAATGAATGGTGGAAACTACTTTATTGGAGTTCAGCCAATTCTGGAACTCCAATAAAGTAGTTTGATTCCCTGTCCAAATTAGAAACACCTCATCGATGTAGCAAAGATAAAAGATGCAATGGGAGATAAACAATTGATTAGGGTACACAAATTGTTCCTCAAAGCTAGCCATATATAAGTTGGCATAAGTGGGTGCCACATTACTTCCCATAGCTGTTCCTCAGCATTGTATGTAATATGTATCACCAAATAGGAAGTAATTATCATGTAACACCAATTTGAGTAAATGAATTAGAAACGATTGTTCTGCCATAGTGTATTCAGTATCCTTAAGAGTATCTGTTATTGCTTGTATACCCATATCATGGGATATCAAAGTGTATAAACTTCCTACAGCCAGACTTACCAAGAACTCTAGATGGCGGTATTTTTGACCATTCGTCCATAGAAAATATCTAAACTTCAGTAAAATGTGATGGCTGCCAAGCATGTACAGCATGCTTCAAATCACCCCATAGATTTTCTTCACTAAAAGTGCAGGTTGCATAGTCTCAGAAGGACACTGATTAATGAGGCTGAAAACATAATGCATGTTCTCTGACTTTCAAAGTTCAGAGCAATACGGAATGAACATATCAGGGCAGCAGTGTCAAATCCTGAGACTCTCTGATGTTGCTGAAGTGTTAAAGTTAGCAACATATGTCAGGTGAGACAAGTCATTGTCTGGGACAAGCTAAAGCCTATGCAGGAAAAATTGGAGGAATTCTTTGTACAAGAGGTTAATATTTTTCAAAGAGTTAAAATGGTGAATATTAGCATTTGCGTGGTTAACCCAGAAGACCAAGGAATGCATTGGCGGGCCTTCCTATATTTGTATCTTTCCCTATTAATAACATTGGGATCAGCCATCATTTTTACCGGCCACTCCCGTAAAATACAGGCCAGGTGGCAACCCTAGGAGTAATAGAGGGAGGGACCATTATCCTTCTGCAGATGTCAAACTTGTGGGAGTGATGGAACAAGAGGCAAGATAGTAAAGTCAGTCATGGCCTGTGTTTCAGACATTGAACTATATGCCAAATATATGTGTGATTCTATGTTAAAACAGTGTTATACATATTCAAGGACCAGGCCCAGAATAGGATTCAAAATACCCTGGCATTATTCAATGTCTGTTGCAGCCCCACTGGCATTTGCCAGAATCAACATATTGCCATTCCAGACCTGAAGAGGATTCAGAAGCAAATCTAAAAATGCCAACTAGCTGCATGAAACAGACACTTTTTTGTGATATGTTTCTTTTTTTATTAATGAGGAGTAGGTTCATAGTCTAAGGGGCAGATTTACTAAGGGTCGAATTACGAATGCAAAAAAATTTCGAAATTCGACCAGGGAATAGAGGGGAAATAGTGTGGAATGAAAAAAATTTTAATTCAAATTTTTTTAGCGCAATTCGATCGATTAAATGATCGAATAGGGAAAATTCAATCGATCGAATATTCGAATCGAATATTCGAATGATTTTTAGCTATCGATCGAATTTTTCAAATTTGATCTTAGGGAATGATCCCCATTTCAGTAGGTTTAATCTGGCGAAGCAAGTGATCAAATTTAAAGGGGAAGTATTAGACCATCGAATTTTCGAATATTCGGATAAAATTAATTTGAATATTCGAATCATTCCAATTCGAATGAATCCATCATGTGAATATATGTGAATTTAGTAAATCTGCCCCTAAATATTTTAAAAATTGGAGGAAACAGCTCAGTTCATGAAAATGTTCATTTACAAATTTGCACCTAATGTGCAAAACTGGCAACTTGCCATTCTTTGAACACACAATGCAGCATTTTTTAAGAATTCTAGCATAACAGGAAAAAAAACACACAGGGCCACAACTAGGGGTAGTCAGAAGAGGCACAGTACCTAATAAGCAGCCTACCCCTAGAATGCTACTGAAAAAGCACACACACCTGCCTCCTCCTTTGCAGACAGCCGCGGGAGGGGAATAGGGTTGCCACCTGGCTGGTATTTTTAGTGGTTAATCCCAATGATGTTAATAGGAGAAAAAGCTAAATATATAGGAAGGCCGGTATTTTTTTTCAAGAAAAGGTGGCAACCCTAGAGGTAGGGTTGCCACCTGGCCGGTATTGTTCTTTGAAAAGTTTTTCTTGCTCTAATGTGCCAAGCCTGCTTCTCACAATGCATGTTGGGTAATGTAGTTTTTAACAATTTGCCGACTGCCGAGTTTAATGAAAGAATACAACAACCAACATGCAATGGGACTGACTTGTGTAGAAGTCGGGAGTTAACAGACTTTGGGTTCTGTATCTCGGGTTGCCACCTTTTCTGGAAAAAAAATACTGCCATCCTACCTATATATGTTTATGTTTTAACATCAGGATCAGCCATCATTTTTACCAGCCAAGCCAGTAAAATACTGGCCAGTTGGCAACCCTATCTGGACCACAGTCTTCCGGCCCATTTAAGCATTGTCACATTTTCCAGTGACTTTCCTCAATTTCAAGCAAATTTTGGGGTCAAAATTTTCTGGCTACAGAAATGTCTACAGATTGACCTGTGTTACCAATATTTATTGAAATTGTATATGTATTAGGGCCTTATGGGGACCCTGTACCTCTTGGGGCCCCCTTCTGAAGTTACATGCTTTTTTCACTGCACACTGTTATTTTTGGGCTACATTTAGGGTTGCCACCTGGCCGGTATTTTACCGGCCTGGCCGGTATTTTTGATGGTTGATCCCAATGTTATAAATAGGGAAAAAAGATAAATATACAGGAAGGCTGGTATTTTTTTCAAGAAAAGGTGGAAACCCTAGCTACATTTGAAGTACCTCTTTGCTAGTTTTGGGCTTGTTTTGTAACTGACTTTGGCAGGTTTTTAAAATTAAGCCTGACAACCCTGCCTGGGGCGACCAGCCCATACCTGTACGGAACGCATATTAGGACATTGCGAATATACCTGTACTTCCGCTACATGCCCTACTGAGAGGTCCTGCATCTCTGCAGAATCTGTACGTCTGCCCTTTGCCGTTCTCGAGCTGCAGGTGCAAATTACAAACGAGCCCAACGCTCACCATATTTACTTTAGTTAAACCACAAGATGTAGCTTAGTTTTAGACATACTTTCTTAGCGAGCTCAATGTATTTCTTGACTTTAGGCATTTATCTAGACTCACTCTATAAAACAAATACATCAAAGCACTGCTCTCTGAAAACTCCCGCGTGAATGGGTTCTGTTGCTATAGAAGGTGTGTATCGGTTGCCATGGGTTACGCCTCTCGTCTCCAGCTCTACCCGGAAGCGCTGAAGGAGACTCTCATGAGATTTCGATACTTTGTTGCCAGGATACATTGTTGCTTTCTATCACTAAAAAAGAGTAGCCAAGATGGTGAGTGGGGTTTAAGCGTCTTCTATGAGAGGGGTTTTTAATTAAGAAAACGTCTAGCTATAGATTATAGAGATAACAAATGGCAAAAGTTGTTAAGGGGGAGGTGACGGATTTGGAGGGGAAATTATTCCAATTTTCTCAATTAGATATCCTATTACTATCCAGTTGACCACCCCAGTAAGGTTTCTGTTGCCCATTACTAAGACTCCTTCCAGCTGGAAAGGTGCCTCGTAACACACAGATATTTGCATAAGGACATGCTTCTGTTGTGGCTAAAGGCATCCCCCCATCTAAAAACTGTTTTTTGCATAAAATTGCAGGAATCCTTTCAGTATATTTGATGTAAACATGGTCAGTAGTGTGACAGCTATTTGCAAATGTAATTGCAATTTAAAGCAACATCTGTCTGGTTGTTTACATAGATTGCGCTGGTGTTTGACTCCTGAAGCATCGCTGAAGTCAGCTGATTAAAAGACCTGCTTTAAAAGTCACACAACAGAATAGGATAAAATAAACAAATAATTAATTAAGCATGTAACGCTCAGCCAAATTGTTTGACTTTAACTGAAATGCACATTTCTCTTTTAGCCACCCAAAAAGAAGAAGGAAGGGGGGAAAAAGAAGTCAGCAAAAGGGAAAAGAAGCCCAGCTGTGGTGGATGGCATTTCCACAGAAGAAATGAGCAAGGAAGAGGTAAGGGCAATGAACGTTTAGTATTGGCATTAAGTAGCTAAACACATGTTCCCTGATTTGTGAGCAAATTCTATACAGCCATGGGATTTTTTTCAGTTGCTTTTAGTGAAAAGGGGTTGTTCAGGGTCGGATTAGCCCGGCAGTACACCAGGAAAAAAACCCTGGCCCTCATGGGCCCCCACCGGGCCAGACCCCTGCTCTCGATCTCCCAGCCCTACAAAAAAACAAGTTGTGGCGATGGGCAGCGCCGTTCTTGAATGCGTGCCATGTGGAGTGGCGTAACTACTCCCTGGTGGGCCCCGGTACAGGATGGGCACCTGGGCACAGTGTTGATGGCATGTGTGCTGTAAAACTTCCCCCTAGGTAACCACCTGCCATAACCATTATCGTGGCTCCGATGGGCCCCAAGGGGGTAGGGGCCCTGGTGCAATTGCACCCTCTGCACCCCTGGTAGTTACGCCACTGGCCACGTGGCTGCGTCTGTGCATTCACACCTACATCCGGTCCTTGTTGGAGAAGTGGGGGCCAGGTGGGCACTGGACAACAGTCCCAGTGGGCCCCAGGCCCCCTAGTCCGACCCTGGGGTTTTTCATCTTAAAGTAACTTTTGGTATAGTGTAAATAGAATTCTGTATACATGTGCCCCTTCTCTTCAATGGCCTGAAAAGAAAAATAAGCAATAAACACACATATAGCACTTGGCTTGCAGTCAATCAGTTTTTTGCTTAATGACCCTGACAACAATACACTACTTTCAGATGCTGACTGTAATGAGCCAGAATAGGTATAACCTTACAATGAGTTAAGGCACATTGCTTAGAATATGCCCATCTGTATCATACATAAGGTTGATATAAAGCTGAACTTCCCCCTAAAACACATGATCTGGTCACCATTAAAAGTGCATTAATAAGTTATATCTGTAAACTGTTGCATGAACGTATAGCTTTCACTCAAGCCCTCAATCATGTTTTACTATTTTCTGTAATATAGTATGTAGAGCTATTGTGCAAAGTCCCTGTTTCCATGTGCACTCAGACGACCAATCAGCATGACTTGCCTCCATCCTAGTTTGGAAGATTTATTATTATTTAATATCTTTTGTTTATATAGGCATTGGTACACTTATGCAGCACATTACAGGCATTAAATCAATCCCTGTCTCAAGTGGATTTTGGCAGTTCATTTCCATTCACAAATTAGGTCTATTTTTTAGGAGCCATTAACCTGCATTTATTATTCTGTGGAAAGAAATCACAAAGAATATAGAGAATTTCAGAAAACCTATCTGACATGGCAACCAATGCTAGAATCGGTTCTACAATGATAAATATAAACATATGGAAATCTATAAAGCGCCACTCTATACTCAAATTTAAAAAAAAATTATTTACATAGGTAACAAATATTATTAACATCTGAAGAAGGTATACGACAAAACTGACACAAATATAGTTACATAGGTCAAAAAAAATACTTAAAGAGATACTGACACCTGAAACCCTTTTTTTACATTTATTATAATATTGGCTTTGAAAGCTACTTCTTAACTTTGCCATAAAGTATTTGCACGATGCTTTTACATTACCTGTCTGTTGCCCCATGTTCTTGTATGAGGGGGCTGCCATGTTTGTGTAGTAGGAGTACGTTAGCCAGAGTGTCAGAGAGTCAGGCTTAGGAACTTCAACTAACAATTATGTACAAAAACAAACCTATAGGTAACATAACCTATAGGTAAAATTTAATGTACATTCATATGTTAAAATTAATTTTTTAGTGTCAGTATGGCAAAGTGGTATATCTTCTTCATATGTTTCCATATGATTTAGAAAGATTTCTTTGAAACTTTTGAATTCGAAGCAATTCATTATTTGTTCTTAATTTTTACATTGCCATATTATGAATCAGTCAGATAATCTTTTCTTATTGAATGACGTCGGTATTGCGTCTAACTCTAATTATAGTGAACAGGTAATGTTTATGATTTTTAAAAACAATTCTTCCCTTTCCTATTGTGTTTTTGGTAGCTGGAGGAACATATTGTTCGTCTACGGGAAGAACTAGATCGGGAACGAGAGGAACGTAATTACTTCCAGCTAGAACGTGACAAGATTCACACCTTCTGGGAGATCACAAGGCGTCAGTTCGAAGAGAAAAAATGTGAACTACGTAACAAAGACCGTGAGATGGAAGAGGCTGAGGAGAGGCATCAGGTGGAGATTAAGGTGAGGGTTTTTTTTCTTTTTTTACGATCTGTTCTTGATTACCATTTTTCCTTTGTTGTTTCCTGTTCTCAGATAAAGAACATGCAAACTATTAATTACTGTGTGCTTATAAAAATGGCAGTCAGTTCAGAAAATTCATCATTCATTTTTTTGTTTTATACAAATGTTCTTATGATATAGAAAGAATATTCCTTTTTAGCACATAAAGAAAAAACAAATAAAATATGTATATACATTTTAGGATTCTTACATTCACTTCAATTAATATTTTTTTTGAGGTTTTACTTAGTGGTACAATATAATTTCACTTTATTGCTAGGTATGTCTCATGTTTATTTTTTCTTATTTTTTCATTATTAACTTTTTGTATTGTTTTATGAGGAAAAGAAACTGATGTTTCTCAGAAGTAAAAAGTCAACTTTTTTTGTTTTGTTTTTTAGCTTAGTGGTGAACTCTTTTATAATAATTAACTTATAATGTCCTGTGAATAGGTTTAGCAACATCTGATTTCTCTTTTAGCAGGACATTTGACTAGTTTGTGCTATGGGCACACAGGCTAAAGGCTCTGGCTGTTGTCAGCCTGTGTATTTTTGCAGGCTGAGAGAAGCAGATCTGCTCAGCTCCTCTGCTCCGTTGATTTGAATCTGATCATTCTGTGAGCACTCACACAGAGTGGAGCTGAAGCTGAGGTCAGCCCAAATAAATGAAAGGTGGAATCTCTGGGCGGTCCACAGATTTAGTTTTGCTGTTTGTGAGCACACACAGGCTGATTGGATTCAACTAAAAGGACCAGTAACATCAAAAACATGAAATTGTTTAAAAGCAATAAAAATATAATGCAGTGTTGCCCTGCACTGGTAAAACTACAGTGTTTGCTTCAGAAACACTACTATTTATATAAATATGCTGTTGTGTAGCCATGGGGGCAACTAGTCAAAGGAGAAAAAGCTCCAGTTACACAGCAGATAGCAGATAAGCTCTGTAGATCAGTAGATCATATCTGTTAACCATTACTTATCCTGTGCCATATAGCTGTTTTTCAATTTCTGCCATTGCTACTCGGCAGCTTGCTTATATGAACTATAGTAGTGTTTCTGAAGCAAACAGGTCAGTTTTAACAGCACAGGACAACACTACATGATTTTTAAAAAATGTTGGTGTTGCTGTTCATGCTGAGGGTCGCTGAGTATTTCTGCTTCTCTCAGCCTGCAAAAATATGCAGGCTAACAGCCAGAGACTTCAGCTTGTGTGCCCATAGCCTAAGACTTTTTAAACAGAAAGGACATAATTTTTGTGAATCACATAAAAAATACTAGTATTAATTTGCAAGTATGGTACATGGACATGCAATTATTGCAATACAGTGAAATTTAACTTGTATGTTATCTTTTATGGGTTACAATGGATTCAGAACTGTGCAGCTGTTAATGTTGTTCACAAAAAGTGTATAGCGGATACAAGATCCTTGCAACTTGCTTGTAATTCACAAAATGTGAGTTAGCTGGCATGAGTATTTGGCACACAAACCTTTTTACTCTTGAAAAAAGCCTTGTATTTTGCGTGAAAATAGTATTTTGCACCACGTTATGATTATAATTGAGCCTTTATTTATCTGCTTACAACTAGCCAATTACTATTGAAACAGAATATGTTTCCAAAGTTTAAGCTGCATTATGGACTATATTTTATTTTCAAAATTAAAATTTGATACCCCTTCCCTCCTTAAGGTGTACAAGCAGAAAGTAAAGCATTTGCTCTATGAACATCAAAATAACATCTCCGAACTAAAGGCAGAGGGCAGTGTATCTATGAAGCTGGCTCAGACAGAGCACCATACTCAAGAGACTTTGCTACGTAAGGATATGCGTGGGCTAAAGGTGGAAATCAAAGAGCAAGAGTTGGCCAATGAAATGGTGGTCAAGAACCTTAAAATGGTAAGTGAAGAAAATTACCAGTTTAATCCTTTGAAATTCTCTTGTTTATGTATACCCACTACTGTCCTTATTCTGGTTTAATTTTTCCTATTTACCCACTTTTTTTCTATACAGAATTTAGCTTTGTCTATCTTAATTTTCAGAATATAGCCGTTCATCTGGGCAGAATTATTAACTTTCACATTAATATTTTTACTGATATTCAAGGTTTTTTGTTTTTTTTGCACCAGATTTGAGTTTCTGAAATGTGAATTTTAGAAATGTATTTAGTTCAAAAAGCCTGAAAGCTTAAATATAAAATTAATCTGAATATAAAAAACATAAAAAACTAGCAAGATCATGTAGAAGTCAATAGGAATTGTATTAGAAAAATTCAAGCTATTTTTGCAGGAGTTTTCAAGATTAATTCAAAATTACTCAACAATGATGGGTTGAATATTATTTCTGTGTATGCTTTTCTTTAAATAGCAGCTAAGTCTAACTTACTATTCTTTTGTGAAGAAATGCAAGAATACTAAAGGGGCAACCATTTTATTGCTTATTCAGGCAGCACTTCTGTCCTGGTGGATTGCTAGAGCTTAAAACTCCAGTTGCAGCCTGCCTTATTTCCTGTAACCTAACTTGCACATCTGAGTGATGCATTAGTTAGGGGGCTGAAGGGGACACCCACTTGCCTCACCCCCACATACCCTTGAATAGAATGCTGTCAAATGGAAGACAACAGAGTCCTATGGCACTATAGCAAAGAAGGAAGGCAGCATTCAAAGTAAAGGAAAGAAATGTACACTGTTGCTGCAAGTAACCCCTTTAAGTGAGGCTTGAACTCCCTTGGCAAATTATAGCTTTATTATGTTCTGTGCACTTTAATGATTTTGTTGCTCTTTCTCATTTTTTGTTAACAACATTTTCCATTAACAGAAACAAGATGAAGAGATCACTCGTTTAAGAAATGACTTTGAAAGACAAGTACGAGGTCAGCGATTTTTCACTTTATCTTTTTAAAAGCCCGTAGACAATATCAAACTAAAACAGGAATATGTTTGCATTTTAACATGAGGTGCTGGCAAATAGGGAGAAGACAGAGACTAATGTTGAAGGTGTGATGGTAAAGATGTAACTGTTATTTAGATCAGATGTTACCTGGTAAAACCTTTCCTCCTATGAGGAAGATCGATTTATTTGTCATTTTTGGAATATGGGCGCCTGTGGATTCATTTCCAATGCAATCAGTTGTTCATGTAACTGTAGTTATCAGTAAGGTGTCAGCTGAGATACAAGATAAAGATAATTTTTTTACAGTAATGTATTTTTGTGTATAATACACATACAAATCAATTACTAAACCTGCCATTGTTTGTTCATTTAGAAGTTTGCATCCGTATACTTAATTTCTTCCATTTATTACTCTTTAAATGCTTTAAATAATGGTATAGCTTGTTTTGCAGACAGCATATAGAAATTTATATCAATGGGTGTATGCTGCATCCAATGTTTTTACCCAAGTGGATTTGGGTTTTAAGCATTTATTTCTGAGAAACTATATAAAGCAGCAGTGACTTGTATTTGAGAGAAATCCTCATTAAAGGTTAATTATTTATAACTTTACATTGTACTGGTAAAAAGTATGTCTTCAATCTTTGTCAATTAAATTGACATATAACATGCTTGGTTTCCTGTTTTTGTAAATATGGCTGAAGCACTCAGAAACGCTTTACAGCACTATGTATGCACACAGCCCCCATGGGAACATTGTACTCCATGCAAAACTGACTTTTCACTTCCTTCTTGGAATACATAATTTGAGCCCCATAGCTTATGCAGAAATGCACTGCCAGCAAGATGACTAGCTTGTTTACTACAGTGACGCACCATTTTTGTTATAAACATGTTCACTCAAAAATAGTAACGCTGCATTTAATGGCATTTCTGATGTGCTAAGTTTACTGTGCGTCATTTTTTGATATAGTGTCATCAAGTGCTGAAGTGCAATAATATTTATTATGAATACATAATCTTTTGATACAGGTCTTTCCTGTTTTTTTTTCTCACAGAAATTGAAGCGAAGTATGAGAAGAAGATGCGCATATTGCGAGATGAGCTGGAGCTACGCAGGAAGACAGAAATCCATGAGATTGAGGAAAGAAAAAATGGACAGATCAACACTCTCATGCGTAACCATGAAAAAGCATTCAGCGACATCAAGAACTACTACAATGACATCACACTGAATAACTTAGCACTTATCAATTCACTTAAGGTAAGCAGGGACACAAATTCTAGTATGTTCAATTTGTTCTATACTTCTGCAACACGCACAAGTGAAAAATCTGTAAATATGTTATACACTGATTAATGTTAAACATTAGATACACTGATCCAATCTTGAACAAAATGTAATCTAGATTCAACTTACCTTTTTAACCTTAATTTATTTTACTCATTCCTTGTCACTCTGAAAATGCTATATCCATTATCCTATGAAGAATTATCCCCACGTCTTTATAATTATATAACCATAGTGCTATATAAAGTAGCTGACCCATGAAATTATCCTATGACCCTCTGAGTCCAGTGTCTATACTACTGAGCTTCTCCACTTCCAAATCAGCAAATAAATCTATTCTTGCAAAATTCCTCTAGGCTTTTTTAGGCTGAAAACACATGGTATGGTATCATTTTAATATTCTTTACAGATTTCTCGTTTGACCTTGATAACAGGTGTTTATGTCCCCTCTCACAGGAACAGATGGAAGACATGAAAAAGAAAGAAGACAGAATGGAAAAGGAGATGTCAGACTTACAGCTTCAAAACCGTCGTCTGACTGAACCTTTGCAGAAGGCCCGTGAGGAGGTTACTGAGCTCAACAGGCAGCTGGCTAACTATGAGAAGGACAAGACAGCACTGGCAGTGAGTACATATTATTACTCAGGAGAATCTTTATGTACTTATGCCTCTGAACTAAGGGACTACATAGTAACTGTTATTAAATTAATAGTCTGCATAGGGTCACATATGATTAGAAGTTATCAAGCACATGATATAGTGTCTTAGGGACACGAAATGCACCAGTTTTTAATTAAAGATTTTTTTCTACTCATCAATGTATATTTTCTGCAGGGACCTAACCTAGAGTCATGAGCCTCACTAGAAAGTGTTATTATTTAAAACATACACAACATAACAATATCCATAATCATTACATGATCATTGTTCTAAAAAGTTTACATTTTTACCCTATTTAAGTGCAAGTAGCAACATATATTAGCATTTATGAAAAATAAGTTTGAACAAATACATTTTTTTCCTAAAAGACAAGCTTGGGTTTTAGGGCCAAGCAGGAGGTAGCCAAAGGAAGAAAGTAAGTTACTTTCATTAATTATTTGCTTTTCTCACAAGAGTTCAGTTATGGCTTGTGGCAAACTATGGAAATTGGAAAATTTGTGTTTCCTAAGTGATTAGAGATTGCCTCTAGGGAAATGCTAATATTCACTGCAGGATCTGATGACAATTGTTTTTGGAACTGTCATTATATGGTGCGAGTGCCTTGATTTTCAATTATTTACACTGGGTTTAATAGAAAGAAAACCATCAGTAGAGCCACAGCTCTATAGATATTTGAAATAACTTGATAGTAGCCCCTATTTTGTATAAGGCAAATTGAATTGTAGGCTTAGTGTTTTGCTTGAATTGTTAAATGAGCTCTTCCCAATAATCACCAGAGACTAATTATCTCTTTGGTTTATGACAAAACCCAGGAGGAAGCAGATGCAGTGATTCATGTAAGCATTGCCTTGTAAAACAAAAGGATTCTATATGATTTTACTCTAGAAAGCTTTTTTCATTTTGATTTAAGTGTGTGAGTGTGAATTGTTGTTGCATGATTAGAATGCACCATTTAGTGCTTAATTATTTTTTGTATAATATATGTAAAAGCAGTGCGTGCTTTACATGTACATACACTACAATTAGGGCCTCTTAATTTACAACAAATGCAGTGTAGTTGGGGTTATGTCCAGCATCCAGATAAACTAACACAGGAGAAATGGTCATCGCATTGCAGGACTAATTGTAGCAGTACAGAAAGAGTTATAAGTGAGTGGTCTAAGGTATTTGGGTTGGCCCCTGGTGTCCCAGTCCGACACTGTGCCAGCAGAAACATGGATATAATTTTTTTTTTTCATGAAAGCAAATGTACATTATATTTATGCAAAAAAAATTCTGATTACAGTATTGTTTTATAATAAATTCTTGTCTCCTTAATACTACAGAACACAAAGGCTCGATTGAAAACAACAGAGAAGGAGCTAAATGACCTGAAATGGGAGCATGAGGTGCTAGAACAAAGGTTCCAAAAGGTATATTTATCATTAATATTATTTAGTGCTAAGCAAATGACTATTCTTATATAAGATGGTGTGCCTCTTGTGCACTTTATGCAGGGTTTAGCTGTTTTGTAAGTAAATGAAACCTTTAATTGTCCCACTCAATTACAATTCTTCTTTATAAAAGTGTCACCAAAAAGATCTTGATATAGACTTTTTTCCCCACAAATTCCACTGGGGGTTATTTAAGAAAAAAACATATCTTAAACTCTCTGAATGTCAGAAAGGCTACTAATAAAGCTTCTCATTTTAACAGGTGCAGATGGAGCGGGATGAGCTTTACAAGAAATTCACAGCTGCCATTCATGAGGTTCAGCAGAAAAGTGGCTTTAAGAACCTGTTACTGGAACGCAAACTGCAGGCTCTAGGGGATGCTTTAGAGAAGAAGGAGGCACAACTTAATGAAGTGCTTGCTGCCTCCAACCTAGATCCCACCGCACTTGCAGTTGTCACCCGCAAGCTGGAGGTATGCCATTCATGCATACATTTAGTTTTGTTTTTATGTGGAGTAGTAGGTATGATTTAGCATGATAAATAAATCTGCAACAAAAAACAAGAACCGCACAGAAAAAGTCCATATTCAGAAACTACATAACTAGGTCTTCTGGACGTTAAAATCGTATGCCTTCTTTTTTAAATAAAGTATTTCTTTATTAGAAAGGGAGGTAAGGGTGGGGAGCAATGGGATTAGACAACAAGAACTTGGTCATCCATTGCATATAACAACAAAAACATTTGCCAGGGTACAGTGAATGAGAGAAATGCAAATTATCAGAGACTGCTTACAACTTGCCAATGCAGCATAACCTGGTAACAATATACAGAGATGGAACTGAAGTACTAAGCATGCTCCAGTATTCCATCATTTATCTCATAGTGGTATCATTTCTAATCTTGATTGTTTATTTCTCTCCTATAGGATGTTTTGGATTCAAAAAATGGTGCCATCAAGGACTTGCAGTATGAGCTGGCAAGAGTTTGCAAGGTAAAAATCTCTACAGGGTTCAGTTTTCTACCATGCCATATGTTAAAAGTGATGACTTTCCACGGCTCTTCAGCATTTATAGAATATAATTCAATTATTACACCACTGACCACCTAGACTAGTTGACATGGACTGGACAAACTTAAGTACATGTACTGAGAAACTAAACTACTATATATCAACAGCATTCAATAATGGTTATATAGGATTGCATCATGATAAGCAAGCAGTGAAACCTAGGTATGGCTGTAGTTTTCTATTAGGGAATCATGCAGACATCCAATTGGATGCTGAGAAATTGACAAAATGTCTAGCCCCATGTCAGATTTCAAAATTAAATATAAAAAAATCTGTTTGCTCTTTTGAGAAATGGAGTTCAATGCAGAATTCTGCTGGAACAGCACTATTAACTGATGCATTTTGAAAAAAAATTTCCCCATGACAGTATCCCTTTAAACTTGTATGTGTGCGTAACAGGAAATAGTAACAGTCTGCCTTACCTCCTCCCACTTTGCTGTTATGAAAATCAGAAAGCTTATATTTATGATACATTTATCCTCCTCTTTCCCAGGCACACAATGATCTTCTCCGAACATATGAGGCGAAGATGAGAGCCTTTGGGATTCCAGCTGATGAGATGGGTTTTAGACCCTTGGAAAGCCTTGTGCCTGGGCAGAGTTTTGGGCAAGGCCCTGCAGGACTGGTGTCTGCTCCTATGTAATGCAGGGTTCTATCCCCACTGTCTATAACTTACAATACAAAGAATATCTGTTTCTCATGGTCTTTGAAGTCTCTAACATGGATTGAGATCAAAAATCAAGTTGTAATTTGTGGCAGCAAGTGCATTCAACCAATCAAACGCTAGCTTTCATTGTCCTTCTGACATCGGTCTGAACAAGACAGTCCTGCACTAGTTAAAATAAGGGACTGTATTTAATTGTCACCTGTTATCAGGACTGGACTGAGAATTAAAATAGGCCCTGGCATTTCAGGTACACAAGAGGCCCATCAGCCCACATAGAGGCCCAAACAGCCCCCGCCAGCCCACTAAACACTGACTTTCTATGGGACCTTATAGCAGCCCCTCTGGCATTTGCCCTAACCCACAAATGGCCAGTCCGGGCCTGCCTGTTATCCACAGAGGTGCTGCATCCCAACAGCAACTTTTTGGAACATCACCTTCATTATAAAGAGCACATAGCAAATAATGACTTCAATTCCTTGCTGTTTTTCAACCATCTTTCTAAAATTTGTGTTTTAAAAATTATTTTATTTTATTCACCTTTCTTATTTCCTGTAGTAGATCAGTAATGCGGTCATCTACACTAAACTGTTAGGGCAAGGCCAAATGGGGAGATTCGTGGGAGATCTGTCGCAGGCGACTTTACACCTAGCGAATACGCAGCGCTGACTAGCTATTCGGGGAGATTCGTCGCAGCGAGAAGTCGCCAGGCGACAGATCTCCCCTGAATCTCCCCGTCTGGTCTTGCCCTTACAGTGTGATACAGAAGTTGATGGAGAGAATACTAATCAGGGGTTGGAGCTGCTTCTGCTGCTGCTAAGTTGGTGACCAAGATTAAGGTGGCCATAGACGCACAGATAATATCGTACGAAACGAATTTAGATTAAGATATCGGTCAGCTGGTTGATCGGGCTGGACGGAAAATTTTGATCGGATGCCTTTGAAAGCAGCCTGAACAACGGCCATTGTTAGTGCTGAATCGTCAGATACAAGTAGAATTCTATTGTTTCTACCTGTATATCTGACGATTCAGCTCTACACGTGTGTGTTGAAACGAATGATCTTTCTTGGAAAGATCTTTTCCGAGAAAGATCGTAATTGTTACGTCTATGGCCAGCTTAACAGATATGCTAATGGGAAACCAGAGATAGGGGGAACAGCTATTTTTTTTTTATAAAATGTAAATAAAAGAAATAGAAATTAACAAAACAAGTCATTATTTAAGGTCTCTTTATAAATAATAATTTCTGTCAGCATGAACTACCCATTTTTATCATTATCAGGAAACTGAAACCAATGTGACAGAACGCAAGACTCAGAAATGTAAAAACGGCATCGAATACATTGACCTTTTTGTTCTCAGATGGCCTTCTCCCATTGCCTGGCTTACTTGTACATGCTTTCCGTGCTCTGAACAGTTGCATATACTCTGCTGGATCTAATTTTAACTTTAATAAGTAAAGAATAATGTTTAATCAGTTACTAATTTACAATGCAAATGAGGTCAAATAAGACAAACCTGTACATTTTCCTAGAAGCAAAAATAGCAGCATGCTCATTCTGCTTGGCTGATTTCTAATCAGATCTTATGCAGCTGCACTATTTTCTATGCAAACATGCAGCACACGTCGGAAATAATTACTAATTAGCACTGCAATATATAAATGCTTCCATTAAAACCATTGATGAGTAATTAGTTCAGGGGCATTCCACATAGGTGTCTACAATCCAGAATATATATGGAATACACAGGCTGCATGCTTAATTAGCAATTAATTTAGGGCCCTTACACACGGCTGTTTATACCTGAGTTTCGGTTTCATGCGCTCAGCCGCAGGGGTAAAGGAGTAAACGCACTGAATCAGGAGTAAACGCACTGAATTATTATCAATGGGGCTGTACTCACACAGACGCATGTAAGTGCCAAATGCGGGTTAAATGCAACATGCTGCGTCCCAACCTGCGTTCATCGCTTACATTTGTCTGTGTAAGTACAGCCCCATTGACAATAATTCAGTGAGTCTACTCCTGCGCTCCCCTGCGGCTGAATGCATGAAACTGGAATGCAGGGGAGTGCAGGTATAAACGCTTGTGTGTAAAGGCCCTTAGATGCATGCTGCACATAAATCAGCTCAGTCTGCAGCATGCATCTAAATATTGCTAATTGGCCATGCAGGCTGTGTATTCCATATGTGTTTGGTTTTAAAGGTATGTGGTGGCCCAAAATTAAGATTATATATAGATACAGCAACACTTGGGGCGTTTTTTTACTAAAGTCTGTTTTTTCCTGGTCAGAGTTTTAA
Source organism: Xenopus borealis (assembly GCA_024363595.1). Taxonomy (NCBI): domain Eukaryota; kingdom Metazoa; phylum Chordata; class Amphibia; order Anura; family Pipidae; genus Xenopus; species Xenopus borealis. The sequence goes on along the minus strand of CM044438.1, from coordinate 55,032,472 downwards.
AGGGGAAAAACACAACACCTGGTTTTCATGTGATAATCCTAAAAAAATCTGCGTTTTGTGGCATTGTATGATTCAGATTTGCTCATGATTTTATTGAGTCTTTTCCTGCACCAGATTTGTTTTTAGTAAATCTAGCGATAAATATGATTAAGAAAAAGTGGATGGGAGTTTGGTCAAAGTAGTTTTAAGAAAATGAAAAATTTTCAGATCTTGGTAAGTAACCCCCTCAGCATTTAGGTGTACAGTATCCAAATTAGAAGTACAAAATGTGAGGAAACGTAGCATATAAAATATACAAGCATATATTCAGAGGAGAACAGAGGACAGGAGACCCAGACAGAGTTGGATGCACATGGCAGTAGAAAACTTGTTTTTATTTAAAGAAATATAGCTCAAAAATATTTAGTCATTTTGATTTCATTAATGTAGGTTAATACTGAAATATCTGCAAGGCATCATGGGAGAAGTAGCTGCTTAACTGCCCCTGTAGGTGGTGTATGAAAAGGGACTGAGCAGTAGAGGCACGTGGTATTTCTGCTTCAGGTCTGTGATTGTAAATACGATCTGTATGGAGACAGAATACAAATTACATTACAACGTCAGTCTGAAGATGAGTCCACCTCGATTTCATACATAATTGTAACCCTATATTTCCTTAAAGGGGATGAAAAGGCAAAAAAAATAAAATCCCATTTTTACTTTCTTTAATAAAAAGAAACCTATCTCCAATATACTTTAATTAAATTTTGTCTACATTTTTAGGGCTCTTAGACACAGGCGTTTTTTGGCTGTGCTCCCCTGCATTGTGCTTTTGTCCGAATAGCCGCAGGGTAGCACAGGAGTAGATTCACTCGATGATTGTGAAGGGTGCTGTACTCACACAGACGCATGTAAGCACCAAAAAAAGGTGGGACACAGCATATTGCATTTCCACCTGCGTCTGTGTAGTGCAGCACCCTTCACAATCATTGAGTGCATCTACTCATGCGCTCCCCTGCGGCTGAAAGGAAGAAAGCACAGCACAGCCAAAAACGCCCTTATAATAAACCTGGCTGAATACAGTAAAATTCTCCTTTTCATTTACTTGCTCTGACAGCTGCAGATAGGAAACTTCAGATGGTCCCTAACTTCTCTGCAGGGAATCAATCATACTTTCAAACGGCAGAGCGAGACCCCTGCACCTTACTTCCCATAACTCAAGCAGCTTTGTTTGTTTGCCTTTAAAGCAGCCGGCGACTGTGTAGAGATTTGCATCCACAGACCCAGTGCAGTCTGTATATTCTGATTATTAATCAGTCTTGCTGTATCATCTTCTATGGCAGATATTATTTGACTTGTGTTGTTTTGATCATTTATGACTATCACTAAGCTTAACCTCCCAACTGAAGCTCAAATCACACTGAGCATGTTTAACAAAGTTACAAGATGACAGCCTCCTGTGGCCAACATTATATCTCAACATTAGCAGCTTGTATAATGAGATAATAGTTATGGGTCTCTGATCTGGAAATCCATTATTAGGAAAGCTCTGAATTAGAAGGTCATCTCCATGTGAGCAAATAATTAGGGGTTTGTTTTTGATACTCTTACCTCAACATAAGGGTAAAAGCTCTCCTTGTGCATTTGCTTCCAGTAGTCCCCGGTATCAAAACGCAATTGGTATGTGCCTGCACACAGGGCCTCCCCACGCAACAGCCCTGGGCAGCGACCATCTTCATTAGTCACACTGTGGGAGGAGCATGTGATTAGTAGGAGAATAGTGACAAGGCATTTACTCATTAAAAAAAGGGGCTTACCTTCTACTCATTTGCATCCATTTCCCTTGAGTGACATCAAGTTTTAACAGGGTCATTGTTAGCCCCTTAGCAGGGATCCCCTCTGCAATGTTCAGGACATGGGTCGTTAGCTGACTGATGCTACCTGCGGACATTCCCTGAAAGAAAAAGTATCATTAAAATGTAGTTATTAGTGTTATACCTGCAATACTGTGGGTGAACAAAGTAGTTACTTGCAGATAATTCGTACATCTATGGCAACGATCCCCAACCAGTAGTTTGCAAACAACAGGTTTCTCACCAACCCATTGGATGTTGCTCCCAGTGGCCTTAAAGCAGATACTTATTTTTGAATTCCCACCTTGAAGATATGCTTCAGTTGCATGCTCATGTGGGCTGCCTACCCACATAGGGGTTACCAATAGCCAATTGCAGATCATATTTGGCTACCAAGGAACTTTTTATGTGCTTGTGTTGCTTGTTTTACATTTGAATTTAGCTCATGAGTAAAAAAGGTTGGGGATGTCTGAGCTTCGGGATGCATTATGCAGAAACAGTCACTGATATGTTTTTGTTTGATAACCTTGCTGGAAAATCTATATTGGTGGCAAAACAGTCCTGTTGAGTTTAGTAGCCTTTAGATGTGCTGCTTCAGGCATTGTAGTCATGCCATACAGATCTAGTATATCTGTGTTTACAAGTGACACCAGACTCTGTAGAATAATCTAATCTCTGTATCACCTTTGCAGTAAGAACTGGACATCTAAGTGGCAGGGGATATTCAGAGTCAATTAATGTTGTATATACTGTATGTGTTTTAAAAAATGTGCCTACAGTACATCTGCAGGAGGCCATACTGTGTGCATACTGAGCCAGTTCCCAGCGCCAGGATAATCAGTGGATCGGTGCATGGACTGGTTTAGTTTGTATTTTTAAATTTAATTGTTTACACTAAAGATAATTCCCTCTACCATACAAATTTTTATTCCTGAACCATGTTTCTCTCCAACCCCTTGGAAGCTTTTCCCAGTGACCTCAGAGCAGGTGCTTATTTTTTAATTCCTGGCTTGGAGGCAAGTTGTGGTTGCAAAAAAACAGGTGAACTGCCAAAAAGACCATTGTGTAGGCTGCCAGTCCGCATAGCCAATCACAGACCTTATTTGACACCTCCAGGAATGTTTTCATGTTTGTGTTGCTCCCCAACTCATTTTACATTTGTGTGGAACACGGGTAAAAAATAGCGTTGGGGAATCCCACCCTAAAGTGGGAAAACAACTTAATGGAAGTCACATTCAGGGATTAGGGTTTCCAGCTTTGCCTATGATGTTGGTAGGCAGATGTTATAGTGATTGGGTGAATTTTTCAGAATGTTGAAAACTGGGAAGAAAATGTTTAACGTGTCAGCCCCTGAAAAAAAACTGGCTGTCCATTTAGAAACTGGCAACCCTTTTGATGGACCCAGTGACTGAGAGCGTTGTTAGATATAACCTAGTTTCTGTAGTAGCATGTAGGACTGAGAGATAGCCAGGACTAGCTAGAAATGGCTGTGCTCAGTGGCGTAACTAGATGTTACTAGCCTGCACATCAAATTATGAAAATGCTCATTAATTAGGGCTTCATGGAGCCCCCAATACCTCATGGGGCCCCCTGCAGCCACAGGGTGTGTATCTTCTGTAGTTATGCCTTTTTCTGTGCTCCACACAATATATAAAGATCTACAACTTCCTGGATTGCTATCACTGAAGGAATCTGATACACTGCAGATGGAAAACCTGCATTATCTTTTTAAAAAAATGTCATTCTCCCTTGTGTACAAGATAGCTATTTGGTTTACTCTGTTTATAACCACTTGTTCAACTTGTGTCTGAAGTTGCATGTGTGAGTTATAGTTCAGCTACAACATCTTTTCCTCCACCATTCCTGCAAGGACCCTGCTGAGCTGTATACCAGCTGCAAGCTTTTAGAGGGATTTAATTTGACTGCCCCCAGGATGCTGCACAGACGTGTGCCCCACACTTCCTACATCACTTAGGCACATTCATCTACAACCCTCATTACTCCTATACCATTATAATGTACTACTCTACTGCCCCAGTTCCACAAAGCTCTGATGCTATAGAAAACCTTGTTTATCAGGACTCACCACACACTCTCGTATTCAGCTTTGGATAAATCCTCCTTTACTTCCTGGTAATGACTGAGAAACCCTCAGATGGCACTGTGGTGAAAACAAAATAATAGGGAGGGGTGTGCAGCACCCATACACACATGGGAACTTGGGATTGATACAGTACATACAACTTCATACCTCCCAACATGGGAATTTGGGATTGATACAGTACATACAACTTCATACCTCCCAACATGGGAACTTGGGATTGATACAGTACATACAACTTCATACCTCCCAACATGGGAACTTGGGATTGATACAGTACATACAACTTCATACCTCCCAACATGGGAACTTGGGATTGATACAGTACATACAACTTCATACCTCCCAACATGGGAACTTGGGATTGATACAGTACATACAACTTCATACCTCCCAACATGGGAACTTGGGATTGATACAGTACATACAACTTCATACCTCCCAACATGGGAACTTGGGATTGATACAGTACATACAACTTCATACCTCCCAACATGGGAACTTGGGATTGATACAGTACATACAACTTCATACCTCCCAACATGGGAAATTGGGATTGATACAGTACATACAACTTCATACCTCCCAACATGGGAACTTGGGATTGATAAAGTACATACAACTTCATACCTCCCAACATGGGAACTTGGGATTGATACAGTACATACAAC